>JAJEKV010000086.1:3025460-4225460 GCA_021234155.1 Isoetes taiwanensis
TCGGTATTACTTCGTTCGATTCACTCTATAACCCCAAGTGTTTTAGAAGCATTAAATAGTAATGATCTGCATTTCTCTGACCCAAAACCAAATATAGAGGGATTTTAAACTATCCAGTGTAATCAGCCAGTGCATCCTTCGAGGCCATTAACAAATGCAAGGTATACATACCAATGGTGGAGGATGCTGATAAGCGCAAACGAAATAAAGATGAAAGGCAAGGCGAGCCAAGAGATGAGGAAATCTGCTATGGCCACAGTAAGCCATAGCCATTATCATAACTTACAAGCTGTAGCCCCAAGTAAGTTGGATGTATACTCTTCAGTTAAGCGCGTCTGACTGGGTCAAGATTTGTATCAATGTGTATCTGTACATGCAATAAAATCACATACGACCACTCTCTTGCCATCTCAATTGCATGTAAATGCTAAAAGGAGAGGTTATAAAACAACTAATAGGCATGAATACTTCCCAAGACAAAGTGAAACGTAGAGCGAGATATGATTAATTGTATTACTTGCATGCATAAAACTGCGCCTCCCGAGATCTACCCAAGTTTCGGAAACAAATAATCAACCAAGAAAAGACAAAAAAGAAACACGTTTTCACTTACATGCAGGTAACAGAATATAGAGCATCAAGTTAGCCCGGCATGAACTTTGCTGCTGGCTTTAGAAGAGATGGACTTATATACAATCAACATGAAGTAGAGTGGAACAGGAATTATTACAAGGGGGAATTATTCCTAAAAGTTTTGACAAACCACCATATTATAGAGTACAATTTAGTCACAGATTAAGATGCTGCTGGTAATTTTGCTTTTGTAAGCGAGATGTGGCCTCTATATAAACATAAAAGGTTAGTGGGGACATTGCTGCCAGAAAAACAAGAAGCATATTACATAGCGTGGGCGGAGAATAAGCTGAAGTCAGAATCGGTCAACACCTTAGCCTTGCTCTTTCAGCGGGTAGCTTCAGATTTACCGCTCGCACCGTAAAACCAGAAAACATCTTCTAACGAAAGCGTGTTTGACCTTTACCTGAAAATATCATTTTCTTTCTATTTCTTTCACCTTTTTCAAAGCCATTTGACTTTCGCAGAAATATCGTTTAACTTTTCTTTCGTTTACGCTAACCAGTAAAATGGGATATAAAGTTCAGGTGACATTGGCTCCGTAGTACGACCTCGCCAAACTCTCTTCTCCGCTCTCATCATCTCTCTCACACCTCTCGGCCAAAAAAATTGTAAGTTGTTATCTTGGCATGAATTAAACGGCTGACCTTACTTGGCCCGGTGGATCACCTGGATTAAGCGAATACAGGTAACCGGAGATATATATCGGGGCGGTGCGGCACATATCTAACATTTCAAACACTACTCGATGTTAAGAACGGCATTGAATTTCTTGGAGTGAAGTGCAGCCTAGCCACGCAAGGCAGGGAACTCTCATTTTTCATCCCGCATTGCAAAAAATGCTGCGGCTCAAGATCATCCAAAGCTGGGCCTCATTCTTTGATGACCATGGTAGATTCCCCTCCCTATTTTGAATTCAACTTCTAAGTTCGATTTGGGCGTGGATGACTGATAGACTCCATTGATTTTGCTATGCCAAATGGCATCAATTTTGATTATCTTCAGCTATGGCATGCTGTGGTGACTTTCTTAGGCACCACTCTTTCCACAGGACATGTTTCTTACTTCCAATGGGAGCCCCTCAAGCTGGATCCACTTGCGGTGGCGCATACGGCAGTGCATGCCTTAAGCTTTCTTACACCCAGCACGACTCCACCGAGATGAGGAAGAGGTTGCTGGTAGCTCATGGATGCCATGCTTTCCACTGGAGTAATATGATGTGAAGTACATATGACTGATTTGATTATCATATCTATGACTTAAGTAATAATGGCTCCAAAACTTGGGGTTCAAGAAGGTCGCTACCATATCTTTGAGTTGATAGCTTGTCAGCACCTTGTGCTTTTAACAGTTGTCGAAAAGAAAAGGATCTTATTCTGGGTGGGGATTATGTAGCTTCACGAAACAAAGATTGTCTACAAGATACAACCATCTCTTGCTGATAATATTAATAATGGAATAAAATAAAGAATAAAACTAAAAATGACATTTTGTTAAAGATTGAGGTTTCGCCATTGAATTTTATTTACTCAACGTTTGTCGAAAGTTTTTGAAGGGCATGGCTGTTCTTCAGCAAAAACTATAACAATATAAAATGCAAGACCACGAACAATGATCCAAGCAGGCACAACCACTTGTTTATGCATAGGAATGAATCCTAAAAGGTAAGTATGCCAAATCGTTACTGTTCTCTGGTGAAGAAAAACAATTATAAACCATAACAACATGCAAATCCCAGAAAATTTTGTTTGCAATATATGTCGCCTTAAAATTAAGCGGTACATTTCGCCAAGATGAAAAGTTGGGTTTCCCGATTTATGCCTTTCTGCCCATGCGAGGTAAGCGAAGCGGGGTGTGGCTGGTCGGGGCGATCCCAAAGGAATCAACGTCGGAATCCCCTCACGGAAGGCATAAGTATCGTGCACGCTCGCTTCGGGAGGCGACTATAAAGTACTGCTCGGTTGCCAGAGCAAAGTAGAGTAAAGGCTAAAATACGTCCCGAGGTCGGTGTGGGGCGAGTCATTTTACCGTATCTCCTCTATTATGTACACTTTTATGCAGCGGGCTTGCTGCCCCAAGGAAGCGTATTGATGGCCAGGGTACCATGGCCTAAGTTTTTACAAGACCATGACTTCCCGTGTGAAGTTTGGGCACTTTAGCTGACTAGTCGAGAAAGTGTCAAAGTTTTAGGACCGACCTCAGGTCGGTTATGTCAAATTTGCTGCTTGCAAAGAGGCTAAAAGGCTATCTGTTGGCTGGCAGCTTTATTGCTTCAATGTGGCATGGCCACGGTATGCCAAGGACTTGCACGTCGCTAACCTTGCAGGAGGATTAGAGGGATAATTATTGGAAATCAAATCTTTTGCATACTTACGATTTCATATAAATTATAAACATGTCTAAATTTATTTACTCTTTTTAGTATATATGTTCAAATATCTGTAGTGCCACATTTGTATTAAAAGAAAAAAAAAAGGTGATGCTTAACAGTAGGGGTTGGGTTTTATTTGATTCCACTTTGCATTTGGTTAAGTTAAATTATTGAGGAAATATTTACCAGCAAATACCAGTAATTTTACTACGTGTTGGATGGGTTAGCTATGTTGTATTCTTTAATGGTGAGTTGTTTTATACCTTTTTACTTAGTTGGGCCCCTTCTTTTTGTTTAGTTTAATGCATATTTTTCAACTGGAGAATGCTTATACTCTATAATATGATATGCAAATAGTGACACGAGATGGTTTGCGTTATAAGCCTGAGAATTTGAACCAATTTCAAGAGTTCTTGGAATGCTATTTTAAGGGATTCGGCCAAAACGAGATTTAGGCAGAGATTTTAATATAGATTTGAACATATTTGAAGAGTTCTTAAATGTATTACAATGTTCTTGATGTGTTGCCTAGCGAAGATCCTGCCCTTAGGCGCCGCATGAAGTCTGCTTTATCGCATGCTGAAGGTCTTGCCCGCCTGCTGCGCCTTACCGAAAACTGGAATTCGAAGCCAGAGCGAGAAAACGGTAGAAAGATCTTGCCGTGAGTTAAATATATAAATGATCTTAGATACCAAATTATTTCGCGATTACTACATTTGCGCGACGGTTTTCCAGGAATAAATTTTGATAAGAAGAGCCGGGAGAATATCATTACGATCCTGAAGCGCCGAACATCCTATCTTCTTTATACGCCTGTTCATTGGTTTGGTACATGTTTTCTTCAAGATTATATTTGCATTTCCATGCAGACTATCTAAATATTTTTCAGAAAATGTAATGCGATCCTACAAATAGATATTTGGCATTGATATCCAAAAACAATCGAAACTGATGATTGAAGGTAAGCAAGCAGGGAGATCATTAGGTTTAGAGTGAGATCAGAACCGCAAAGTTGCACATCTTCTACCATGTTGTAAAAGTCTTTAGTAATGAAATCACCAAGCTCGCCACCAAAGAAGTTGAAGAGAAGAACCATAAGTTCAGTATTTCACCCTTCATCGATCCGGGTACTTTAAAGAGGCCGGCCAGCATTGGAAGGCTTCGGTAATTCATTACCCGGGGTTGAAAATGAATCGACGAAGATCTCAACCCATTTAATGCGGTTTCCGCTTGGTTTTGGGCGAAACGCTAAACGGCGGATATATCCCTTTTGGTTGGATATACCCGCGGGGTGAGGATACTTCCCATTTTGTAAGTAGGATGCTGCCCTCTTTTGCCTGAATATACCATTTTGGTGGATATATCACTTGGTACGTCTTGGGTTGCCAGATATACACTAAAAAGGCGGATATACCGTATCCCGGAGGAAACTAGAAATATGGATTCGAAGTAAGAAATCCTAATGTGCATTCGTCTTATTTTGGCTGAAATGGGTTCACGGTATTATCATGAATCTTGAAGCATTTAGTTAAAAGCAAGGATTTAGCAAATGAAAATCGTTACCTCCAAAACGGCATTTTCGAAAAATTCCACTTTAAGTGAGTTTATACTTGAGGATTATTCAAAGCTGAGAGATGATACTAGAAGTGCATGTCTAGGGAAGCTCCATCATCCCATTCAGTAATGTGTGAAAGCATCAAGTAGCTATTGTTTTGTATGAACCAATACGAGCAGCTGTAGCAAGGTCACTGTGCAATCACCACCATGTTAATAATAGACACAATGGCTATAACATGCCAAGTCTATTATCTTTACACTTTTTGACATGAGCAAAATGGGCATTAGTTTTTCAGGGGAGAAATGTGAGCATAATATTTGGTTCGGTACCATTTCATGGGAAAGTCCCTACAAAGGCTAGAATTTTCCATGGGTAGAAACGTGATATATGTTAAGTTAGTTCTGGAGCAAATTTGAGTGTCCTTTTCTTTCGAGAAAGCCATTGCTGTAAGCGACAGCCAACAGAGCCAACGATTCAGTTTTTCTCCCGCATATTTTAGGGGAGTTCTAAAATAAAAGCATCACGTAGAAATCTTTTCTAATGTTCAAAATCAGTAGCAAAATTGCTTGATACATCCAGTTTACGTGAAAACCAAGATAATAGGTACCAAGATACACTGGTGCGGCATATCCCGAGCAGTGCAAACAATTCGTCTACTTGGATGATCTTGATTGAAGCAGAGAATTAATGCTAAATGCTTGGGGCAATTGGAATTTACGGTTTTATAATTTCCTCCCAGCTGTGTGATTGAAATAATGGGTATGAGGTGAGATTAGGCCTTTTGTCCGGATCATTAGATAGGCTAGAGATCTGAGCGGCTCTATGCAGAAAAAGACCAAGCCCTCAAAAATGCAAATATTCTTTTATTTGTAAATACACATATAAAGCCGGTAGCAAGTACTCTTTTATTTGCATAACTTTGGCAGCACTAATGAGGGTTTTGCATATAAACTTATACAAATTGATCAATAATCTATGATGCTTGTATATTATTGCATTTGTAGGGCATGGACTGAAAGAACGACAAAACAACAATTTCACAAAGTAGAATAATTTAAAACCAAGACACAAATTATAAACTATTTGTCTGAATGCTGGAATCACATGCAGCATTACATTTTCAACTTTCTTTTTAGCCCCAAAGTATATGGGGTCAGATGATGACCGTCTAGTACCCATGAACTGAAAATATTTGAAATTTTCAGCAAAGGAGCTATTACTGCCCGATAGGAAAGAGCACCTGAACAATGCCCTTTCTATTTTTATTAACAGTTGATGCGCCAAAATAGTATCTGGCGAAGAATATACTGCCAACTCCAGGCTTTTCTAAGATAGAGGTGCTGCGTGGAAGGCTGTAAACGGATTTGAGCGAATTCTATTTCAAACGCTAATCTGCTGGGACCACTTTGCTTCCCTCAAATAGACAATATGCCCGAGATTTCGTCCAACCCCTTGTCAGGGCTTTATAACAGCTGACTAATGGCTATAGGATCTAAAATGAAGGTGTTACACATGCCAAGGGAGCAAGTGACGTATATATACTGCCGATAGCTAGCATGTTATCGCAAATTATTATCGTACTAAAATAAAAAGTCACTGCAAGAAGGCATAAGGCGCAAAATAAAGCTACAGAGGCATAAAGGCGCACGCATCTCTGACATGCATCGGGTGAAGTTACCAATTACCACTGGTTAAATCCAGCATGCATGCATTCAATTCAGCGTAAGTTCTTACCACACCTGTTGCATGAGCGATCATGGGCCGCCAGCTGTTTCAACAACTAAATTAAGCTCTTGGACTTACCCTAGTTTTGGTAGAAGCATATGGTGGCTTAGATCATTAGTATTCTTAACTTTGTGCGCTTACCTGCAAGAAATACAGAACGTGAGTTTGTTAGCATGTTATAATAGAAGCACAATGATCACTGTCATCAGGTAGCTACATAATGTATCAGATTATAAAACGCTGGCCTTTTACCTGACTCATTTTACGCAAAAGAACGCAGGTAATACGCATCACATGCTGAATCGCTCAATAGAGAATCAGGTTATCTCAGTCCTAACTTGGATGATGTCGCGAACATCCTAGGATAGTTCTGAAAGTTCGGTGGATTTGTTTGGCGGGTTGGATCTGGAAGAACAGTTACAATACCCAAGTCTACATTGAATAACTGAAATCAATCTAAGAGATGTAGGAGCATCCAATGAGTAAGACCTATTGCCATCATGATTCTCTGTGTTATCTGAGTTTTAGAGGATACAGGTCGAGGCATCTTGTTACATATCAATAATACGATGAGTAAGGAAAAAGCCTAGCCAAAATGACCCCACACTGACTTATGCGGGGTTTGGGGTTTCAAACTTGCAAGTGGTCAGTCTGTTGGATCAGAAACTCCATTGCATTGGCTGCAGCTCTGCAGCAAAATAAATCAAGTAATGGGATATAATAATCAATAGTAAGATCAGAACATAATTGTTTCTTTAAAATCATTTCTCATCTCATTTAAAAGAGCTTGAGGAAGAAATCCACACACCCAAACATCAGGTCCATGTAGATTCTGGAAACTGGCAACTAACACAATTGGAGAACGGGGACTGTAAATTTATTTTTTCAGTGAAAAATCTTGTTTTGAAAGGGGTTCACATCTATGGCAGCTCTATGCGGAATACCAATCTTTGGGTCACAAAACTTCAAAGGTAGCCACAGGCAGCTTCTGAAAATATTACACAAAGCTGAGCTATGATTGGGCACTGGAAGAATTACAATAAAACAGACCAGCACACATATGGAGTTAGCCATTGGAAGAGTTTTACTAAGAATGCATTGCACATACCTTTGCAGCTAGAACTGACGTCACCATGTCCTACAATATCAATTTGCACAGATTGCAGGCGAAGACTCTGGCAAATGGACAAATCCTGGAGAAGCTAGAACTACGAACAGAATATCCGCAAACACATCGTTATTAGCCAAAGTTCCGCGAGCAAATTCGGCTGGCACAGCACGCTCTGCATCTGCGGGCCGTTCTAATGGTAGACAAATTAATCTGATCGCGATTCCTGCAATGTTATCAGGATTCGCCAGAGGATGCAATGTCCTCCCATAAGCCTAAATAACTCTCTGGAGATCCGAGCATCTTGTTGTATGAAAGGCTTAATGGGGAGGCAGACAGGCATGTTGGCCAAAAAATCCATTTCATAATCTCATTTAAAATCCAGCGGGAAGATGCTCATATATTCGACAGATGCTGGAGAAACTACATCGAAGAATATCCACACAAACATGGAGTCCCATGTGTATTCAGGCACATGGGTGCAACAAAATGATCAAATGATTTTATGGCAAATGGACATGTTGTTTCCGCTTAAAGTAGGGAAACTCAAATGCAAATACGTACCCAGGTGATATACAAATGCCACGACGTCATTCGGTGATGCAAGAAGAGCGCGACCAAGTAGAAGCTAAAAGAAACCTTGAAGTTTGTTGTCTTAAACTAGAGATAGGAATTGACAGAAACAAGTGAGAAACTGAAGGTGCACAAAGCGAAGTAAGATACTGCTGGGTGGGAATTGGTTGCCGGGAAGAAGAGAATCAGGAGAGCGGGAAGGTTAGGCCAGAGGGGAATAGGAAGAGCGGCTCAGATTGCAACATATTCTATCCTCGTGGTTTTGCTGGAGTCGGAGGCTGTTGATGGTGAAAATTATAGATCCACACCCAGCTTTACGCACATCTACCCATCAGGAGTTTGATGAGGTGGAGGTGTAGGCATTGGACATGCTTAAGAAATGCTACAAAAGCTTGGTTGGGCCTGGCGTGCTTAACAAAGATTCTTTCTGCCTCCATAGCCGGAGGTGAGAGTAGGCAAATCGCAGGATTTCAAAGTCACGCTATTTTGTGATCGAATTCCAATATAAACACCCAGAGCGTTTGAGAAGCGAAATCTTACGTAGCGAACTGCCTTTATCTTCAAAATCTCGACTAAAGGTTTGGCAACGGCGAAATAAAAGAACACACTGTAATTTACGGAGGCACATATATCACGGGCTAATTTGGAAATATTTTACAGGCATTTGGTACCCAAAAATCGCGAAGGAGCTTTTTGGGAAGGGGTGCGATGCATCGGTGCAACCTGCATAAAGGGCAACACTTGTGGTAAGCCCTATCTATTATACGCCCCTACATTTTATACCCAAAAAGATGCTGAAGAGCGGATCAATGTAGCAATTACTGCAAAGACCACTCCAAACCCGGCATACAACATTGTTGAAAGGTATACGAAGGATGCACTATTATAAAAAAGGTTGGTTGCTTTGGTAAGCCATTAAAGATGTGAATAGTCCCACTAAAGAACACATACATGCCAACAGTACAGCGCAGGGGTAATATATTTAAAAACTTCAAGAATCTTCTTGTTCAAAAATATTAGAAACTATATCGAATCCATCTCTCGAATAAACCATCGCGACTTAATAACAACCATTCTTATATTATCAAATTGCACTAAATGGGCTTACATTCAATATAAGATCACAAATACATCACACCCTTTATTTAGATATGCAACATCTCTCTCGTGGTAATCTGTGCTCCTTTATCCAACATATGTTGCTCTGTTTAGGATAGCCGGATCAAGTGCTCTCTAAAATATGAGATGCAATAAGACATGGTAAAAGGTTAGTTGTGAATAGAACCAACCCTAAACTTTGAAAAGACTTTGAATGCCTCTAGTGCATGGCTAAATGCTTGGAAAGCAAAGTCTTGAACCGGGTTCATGGTAGACACTAAATATGAACCTAGCGAGAGATGCAATACATAAAATTACTTGCAAATGCACGGTGGTTTACAACATACAAAGCAAATAATCATAAATTTTGGTTGTGTTTTAGTAACAGGTACTTGCCTATGGATTGTAATTTTTCTCAAACATCACGAGAAATGGGTTTGATGACACATACCTTTTTAAAATGCCTTGGATGTATAGCTCAATCCGCTCCTAATTCCCTCCATAAAACTGATTGAGAGCAATCAGAGCAACAATCTGGACTGATTGACTCCATGACATAACCTTGTCAGATTTTACTTTGTCTCACATAGAATTCGTTTTGTCATCCACTTAATTGAGTATATGCAAAGAGTTGGAGTGTGCGGCTGGTTCATATAAGGGTTAAAGCGTGGCACCACATAAATCACAGGTAAGCATCACTAAGTTTTAATACCGCAGCTGAAATGTAGATCTGTCAGAAAGCTTGCGGTAAGACTCAAAAGAGATTGTACCTAATAGTAGCAAAATATGCTTATTTACTTTGATAGCCACATTGAGGCAAATATGTTGCCTCAATAAGCCAAATATGATACACCTGCTACCCATAAATCCAGTTATTTTAGTAAATACTCTTTTCTGTTGCAGGCAAAAACTCTTTTCTACTGACTGCTTGGAGGGAGCGTGCATCACATCCTATCAAGGACTTATTGAGTTTTCAATATCATATTTGGGGATTGGATTGGCTATCATGCCTGTACTTAGTCCTAATATATAATTTAAATCGGGTTTACAACATATAGTCATAATGATCAATACCTCTTGTAAGGATGGAATAAGCGCACTTGGATCTTGTGATACCAATCTTTTAATGAAAGATAATGCTGGCTTCCCTTTGCTCATGGGCGTGTTCTTCAAAATACTTTCAAAGACATCTAGAAGAAGCATCATGAAGCATGTGACTTGAGAGACCAGGATACCACATGCTTGTTCTGGATTGCTTGGTTAAAGGGAGGCGGGGCTACCCAACTCGAATAGATGATCCTAAGTGAAGAGATGGTTGTTGCTCAAGACTTGCTCAATAAAATTGCCAATAAATCACTAGACTATTCATGAGATTGGCCCAGAATAGAAACAGGGATAGTAACCTCAAAATGATGAGCCATTTACCTGTTTTCTCTTGTGCCTTCCCACTTTTGTTCATCTTCTCTGTTCCTTTTCCACCTTTCTCGGGCTTCTTCTTCACGGTTTCTTAAGCCCCTCCTTCTTCTTGACATCCGAAAGAGTATGCAAATGGATTTGATTTAAGCATCAAACGAAAAAATACATGTATTTCTAAGTGTTCATAAAAATGGAACTTTTAATACTTTTACCCGTGATCGCATTTCACGTCTCCTCCATTCTTGATCAGTTAGTATCTTCCGAACTCTTTTCCTTCCATTTTGCTTAAATTTTTGAATTCTCACATATTGAGTTTCAAATCTATCACTGCAACAAGTATGATAATAATAATGTTTTGCAATTGTGATGCCAACCATCTTGCAAATAAAATGAAATAGAGAATAGTAATTCTCCTCATCAACAATGTCCGATCTTTGAAGCATTATCCCTTTTTTAGCTCTTTCTTCCTTTACTGCATGTCCATCTGCTTTTTTGAAAAAGAATATGAATAAAGAACCTAGTTCTTATAGCGTCCTCCCACTATAGGTGGAACACCATATTGTACCTTTGCAATGTTATCTAAGTGATAGCTAGCGACTTCTGCCGGGATCTAAGCTTGTTTTACTAGAAGCTATTTTGCTATCTTTGAAGGGTAGGTATACAGATCGGTAAAACCACATAGTGATGCTCGCGGCTATATTTCCTAACCCACGCCGGCAAGTTGGGTGACCAGTGCCGTCAGATCACCCATGGTGCTGGCACGGAACACCTTGGATTGTCCTAATGTCTCACTCCTCCAAAACTATGCTAATAAGTAGCAACCATAGAAATATGATTATAGTTAAAAGGCATTTGGAAAGATCAAAAGCATGGATCATTTCCCACAAGTCCCATCTTGCAATATGAATTACTTTTCCATGGTCCCAATGGGCGTGCCATTTTGCAGTCACGGGGTTTATCTTTGGTGGTTTTCAATGGTTTGCCCAATCCCACTTGCGACTTGTCTTTATATTAACTCTATATATTGAAAGCATGTACGCTGCATAGTTGGCGATATTATATATACTACCAAAAGCTTCTTTGGCTTTTGGATGTTTACATATCTGGATGAACCGGAAATGGCATAGAGAATGTCAGATATCACATACAAAATATGTCAAGACAACACAAAACTGAAACCAACCTTTAAATAACGTAACGACTTCATCTTATGTATAATAGAATCAAATAGCATTAAGGTGTTGAATGGATTTAGCGAAGCACGACCGTGACCTAAAAGAAACCACTAGATATAAGTACCTTCCACTTATCTTTTTCTAAATTAAGTGCATGCCTCTTGGATGAAATATAATAGCATGCGCCAATGTAGGGGATATAGACTGATACATAAAAGGCTTCGTTGCTTGAGAGAAAAATGAAGCTATGGGGATGTCTTATGGCGCCGCGAACCCCAGTATATTGATATATGCGTAGTCCTAGATTCTAAGAAAGAAACAGATGGCATCCCTTAAAATTTGGAGGATAGAGAGTGCACGAAAAAGACCTCTCCCAGGGTGGCGGTTTAAGAGCGGCCGCCTACCAGGAATGACCGAGTTTCCTGACTGATCATAAGTTTGGAGCAAGTCAACGGCATATCCTAGGGATATTCTAGCATATACCTAGGATATGCCAAAGCCCACATAAACAAAGGTTTGCCCCTAGGGGCAACCCAAAAATCGGGTCCATTTCTATTAAATTCCAATCATCCTAAAGAATTTTTGGTTATTTTACTAAAGAAAATAAAAATGTTTTCGACAAAATACACTAGAAAATGCGAACCTATATTTTTCCTCTTTAGGCCATTTTTTTTGGTTGGACATATTGCTGTTTTCGAGCCCCGAATAAATGTTATAGAGTTTCTTGTTGTTTTTGAGAAGGGCTTATGATGCCTTTCTTGTTATTCTACATGTTGCTAAGGTTCTGCAGGGGGCCTTGATTGCTTGTATGCTCATAGATTTTTCCCGCCATAAATTCATTGTTTTCTCAAAACCATAGCATGCTTTTTAGTTTTCTTCTTACTCTCCTTCGCTTTGAATAGAGCATATCCATGTTGGCGGTAACTTTCTAACTTTCCTTTCGTTTTAACAATTGGGGCGTTTTTATGTTTTACCCCTTCCTTACCGTTTCCTCTTCATGGAGAGTCTTTAAAATATACAAAGTGCAGTTGTCGGTACTAGTTTGTTTTACTTGGGGTTATACATTATCCGTTTGATACTAATGAAGAGCTCGACGCTTACAATGATAGGGTTCGATCTTGGTCTTAGAAGTGTAAACTAGTGAGGTCTTCAAAAGCTGTTGTAATGGCTATGGTGATCGTAACATACGATTCGGCATGCACATTGCACCCTAAATTAAAAGGAAACAAAGGTCACAAGACGCGAGGTTGCCCTCGGGGACCCAAGAGGGTGTTTTTATATTTCTTGATTTTTTCATATCAATTTCTTTTAGAATGTATTGAAACATGCTTTGGGCTAGTTATATTAGTAATGAAATTGTAATGGATTTATGAATAAAGAAGAATTTCGCTTTCTTAGTCCAAAAGTTCTCGTTTTATTTCACAAATTATGGAGGTCAATTCATACAACTGAGGAAGAAAAGGGAAACTACTAATAACTTCATGCTATTAGGCTTGAACTTTTAATCATTCATGAATAGTGCTTGGCATTCGTATATCACCACCACCATGGGAGTGTGTTTTCATGTGTCTTGATTGGTCGTTCGTGTATCCATCTTTTATTAATGGCCTAAATAGGAAAAACAGTTTTCTACTATTTTGTTTTCTTTTGTTTAGATTGCACATGTCTAGAGAACCAAATGTTCAAAAGTTCAATGTTTTTTTAAAGTTCAATGGCCTAAATAGGAAAAACCTTTTCTACTATTTTGTTTCTTTTATTTAGATTGCGTGATGTCTAGAGAACCAAATGTTCAAAAAGTTCAATGTTTTCTCAAGTTCAATGTCCCGAACCAAATGGAATTGACATAATCATGTTCTTAATTTTGTATATGGTGTCTGATTCTTCACTTCTTTTCCTCGGCAAAGGGGTTGGTTTATCAAAAGCTAATCGACTTGAAGATGAAATGTCTTCCAATCTAGGTATGCATAGTATTGCTGAAAACAGTTACTTTGTAGTCTTGTCGAGTCAATAGTGAGTGAGCTATTTGGTTTTCACATCGCCAGTGTTGGTGCAACAACCAATTAAAGACCATGGTGTAATCACCCATGTAGAGGCTCGCGTCTTGATCGCATTACACCGCAACTAATCGCCATCGATCCTCGCATCGTTGATGGAAGGAACCAAGACCCACCGCAACTAATCGCCATCGATCCCGCATCTTGCTGGAAGGAAACCAAGACCCACCGAACTAATCGCCATCGATCCTCGTATCAATGATGGAAGGAACCAAGACCCACGCGCAACTAACTGCCATCGGTGCATCATTGATGAAGGAAACCAAAACCGAGATGGAACAGATATCACATGTAGGGAGGCTATCAACTAGTGGAGTGGACACCAAGAACCTCTTTATACTTTTCTCCTGTACATCTTTGGGCCTATCATTATGCGACACTCTAATACTTCTAGTAAAGGTGAAATTCCTCAGACCAAAGGCTGACTTCTCCATGAGAATTTTCAACAACACTCTCTCTCTCTCTTTTTTATGATGGTCATTTACAATGCAAGAACTTGATTTAGCTTCCTCGGATGAGTTGATCATCTTCTTCCCTTTTGAAAGCCTTGGCTTGAGACCTCCGCGATAAAAATTTATATATCCCTTTGGTTGCCTGTATACTTCAAAACCTCTGACTAGCTGCATGTAGATTGAGGATAGAGGCTATGTTTTAGCAAATTCCTTGGGCTTACGAGTTAACACATTGTTTTTAGCAATGTGGCAATAATGGAGAATACAAGAGCAAAGTGGGTTACTTAACTGTCTTTTCAACTTAGACGATAAAAAAAACTTCGTGGACGTTAAAAAAAACTATTCTATTCTATTCTACTTAGATGATGCTGGAGAAATTATATTTTCTGGAATCTGAAGATCAAATTTTATTTCATTAGCCTTAGCCCATTCCAAAACTGAAGTACGTACCATGCTTGACAATGCCTTTCTTGTTTCTTCTTGAGCTCGTATTACACACGGACTTTCGAAAAGTCCAAAAAGACATGTCTTTGCACGATCCAACTAACCGACCATCTATAGGTGCTGCTTCTTCAGGTGCATCAAGCTGCTCCCCATCCAAATATCTATAAAGTACATTATAACAAAAGTATCAGCTGTTAATCTCAAGCAATTGTTCCACCACATATCTACAGATGGGACAGCAGTTGGTTTGAAACCTCAAGATTTTGGCACATTCACTGCACATGCATCAAGATATACGCTTAAGAACCGAGAGTGTCTTTTAAAAATTTAAAAATGTCCAAAAGAATCTAAATCTTACCATATTTTTTTGCATGGCACATCTTGAAGCATCCTTGTCTCTAATAGACATATCCAATCCTCCATCCACATAATTACTTCATTTGCCGTTAATGTTTTTATTCTTGATGTCGTTTTTGCCTTTCTCATATATCCGTGATCATAACACGATCATGCCATTATCATAATTCTTGTACACACAAAGCAGGCAACATAAAATTGACATGAAATCCGTGAATTTATCATGCCTATTGAAAAAATAACATTTCATCTCCGTGGCACCACAAACCCTTCCTGAATATATAATTCAGCGATAAATGTTTAACAATCCCCACTTTGGGATAGACTACACAAAAATAGGGGTGTAATAAAATTTATCACTTAGAATAAACAATAGTAACCTTATCCTATCTTATAGCTGTCCCCCGCTTTTATTTTGAGATAAAGGGAGAAGTATTTGTTTTAATACATAAAGAAATTAAACATCTTACCCGGTTATGGTACAACCCTGCTTCAAGCCATTCTCCTTTAGCATCCAGAACTCGAATTTGGAGCTACCCTCATGAAGTTCCTGAACCGGAATTTGGGACCTTAATCTCAAGCCATTGCTCCAAAGACATATCTGCTGTTGGACAAAGAAGCTTGGTTTGAAACCTCAAAGACTTTGGTACATTCATCGCACATGCAATCGGCAGCAAGATATACACCTAAGAATAATGATAAAGATCTTTTAAAATGAAATGTCCAAAGAATTTAAATCTCACCATATGTCTCATGGCAATACCGTAGTATCCTTAGCTCGTAGACATACGATGAACCCATATCCACATAATTTTACTTCATTGCCATATTATATTTACTCTTGATGTCATTTCAGCCTTTCTCTATATCATTAGATCATAACATGATCATCCCATTATCATAATTTGTACACAATCGCATAATATTATACATGAGTCCCATATAACCTTGTTTAACTTAATCACCATATATTGCATTTGCCAGAGATGTTCACAGCAATAAATAACCGACATTTTACGAATAACCTCAAACAAAAACAGATGCTCGACATAATCGTTAAAAAAATACAATAAATGAAAATTAGCTAGATATGAGTTTAGCTTTTCCTCTAGAATCTACCCCGTGCCTAATAGAAATGCCGGTTTGGGTAGAAATTTTAATACTATAAAATAAACCCATTGTTTGAAGGGATCCTTAGTAGAATAGGAATAGAATAGTTTTTTATGGATCCCGCGAGACCAATCCTATGGGACCCGGGACCTGTATGAACTTTAAAGAAACTTATCGACCGTTAAAAAAACCCCGCCCCAAGGGCTTTAGGAAAACCAAAAGCGATAAGAATGTCAAACTGCATAAGTATACATCATCATAAATGTGGCATGTACGCACGCTGTCGCGTTGCCCGGACATAGCTGATCTCGCATGTCCATGACCCTCCTCAAGGTATGATCCTAGCATCCGTGACGGATGCTGCGTGCTCAATGTCACAAAAGCGGTCGCCAGAGCCTGACCAACTCAAAGATAAGCCAGCCCGGATTTGATCATATCTTGAGCAGCTTTGAAGGGTATGAGATTCATCCTCAATGATATATCCCATTTGGCGGCATTGGCATCGGCAGTGGCTCACCAATCCCGCATCGCATCTCAATTAGAAGATGATGATGTGCCCAATGCGGGTAGGCCGATGAGTGGCGTCTTTTCATGGGCGAAGTGGGTGCGGGTGGCATTATGGAAGCCTCGTTCCAATGTGGAACCTGTGTCTTTGTCTTGACTGTTCAAAAATACAGCTTACTGATGAAGCAAGCGTCGAATATACCCTCAAGCTATGGCGTCTGCCTCTGTTTGCACATGTATGCACTGCATTTTCACACTTTGTCCATCCTAGCCATCCATTGGAGCTCTCTTTTCCCTCGGCTTATGCCTTGAAGGCGTTGGCCCATTACCATGTCTCGCTAGTTTTGGGAGGCGAGCATCGTCCATGTTGACCACCGGAAATAGACAATGTGGCGATCAAAGGGCGCCCTCACGAAGAGAGCAAGAACTCATTCCTTCCCAGAGAATTTGATATGGGACCTTGTGGACTTCACCCCTAGTGCCGTGCCAAGAAGGCTTTCTGCACCTGCCCAAGTCATTCCAAGTAGCGAGGATACTAACGGGGCCCCATACTTCAACCCCCATATAAGGACGGGGCTCCACTAAGACTTTGAAATGTGTGTGACTGGGTCCAATCATACAACTCCGCTCTATGACTATTGTTTTGCATTGCATATAGTGCTTTCAGCCCTTGTAGTAACTTCGAGCCCGTATGGATGTGTCCCGGTGCATAGTAGACGGAAACTCCACTCCCAAATATTTGTATGTGGATGCTACTTTTATTCGCCCTCGGAATTCAAGGAGGGATCCTCACCGGCTTAGAAGATGATATGAAAACCACCTTAGTCTTGGCCAAGTTGGCGTGCATATCGATTAAACTTACAAAATGTGTCCAGGGCATCGAGATGTCGCTGTTGCGCCCTGCTGGTGTGTGTAAGCTAGGAGGTCCACATCATCAGCATATATTAACTGCTTGATGATCTGGTAGAGAAGGTGAGCCCCGTCGCCCCCATTATCAGCAAGCCAGCTCTCCAATTGATCAATGTAAAGCCCAAACAATGTTGGGAGAGGGGCATCCACAACCCGACGATACTACTATCAAATGGTTGGCTTGTGTCCTGCAACCGCCCCGAGCATCTTTCATAAAGCGTACCTTTGCATTGCACAAATCTACAGGAACCCCCACACGCCCGTCTTGCCCATAGTTTTTCCCGAGGCGCGATGTCAAATGCGCTTTGCAAAAATCCACAGAAAGCAACAATATAGATCGGGCCGGTTCTATTTGTCTTCAACGAGCTTCACCAATGTGAAGATGTGGTCAATGGTTGAGTGTCGGGTCTGAATCCTGCTTTGGGTGAGGGGCCGTATCTCTTTGCCTCGCCCGGCCCGTCAGCTAGCTTGCTTTAGTGAGTAAATAGATGTCAATGCCAATCCAATGATGCCCATTTTTTTATTAAGTGTTTCTCCGCGAAGCCACGATCCACAACTGCGAGAATACAACCCGGCTTTGTTTACAATAGCCTTGTTGGCCCTCTAGCTTCTGCGGACTACCTCCACCTTACGCTTTTATCCCTCAAGGTTGCTTTGCCCATTGCCATTGCTATGGATGGGCGCGGTTTTACAAGCGAGTTGAAGGTCCGTCGGAGTACATACATATTTAGAATAGCATTATTGACAATATAATATTTGTTTTAGACACATGGTTCAAAATATTTGCATGCAACCACTTACCATTTACCATGGACATTTGATCTGCACATGCATCAAGAATGCTAATGAAGATTAGACTATCTAGTTTCAGGTTCGAGCATCATACCTTGAAAAAGTTGGAGCGTTTTAGCAATGCGTTTTAGCAATGCGTCCTTGACGAGTAAAGCCTACAATAATCGCATTCCAAATGGAGATGTCCCATTGTGGCATTGTGTCAAATGCTTTAGAAGCTTCCTCGATGTACCCATTTTGAGCATAACCAGCTAGCATAATGTTCCATGAGATCAAATTCCTCTGGGGCATTTTTTGACATGAATTAAAAGCCTTTGCAAAGTGTTGGCATTCAAGATGACTTGCAATTAAAGAATTCCAGGAAGTGATGTCCTTTGTGGCATTATATCAAAGAAGGCCCTCGCCTAAGCATAACTTGATAATAAAGCATTCCATGACCTGAAACGATAGCAGTCCATGAGACAATATCTCGGCTGGGCATTTGACAAAAGAGTCCAACACCCTAGGTGCCGGAGCATATCTTTGAGATCAAGGCATTCCATGGAAGCTACATTTTAAAAGGTGTCTTGTTGAATAAATCCATTGCCTACCCAAAGTGACCATCTTGCGAGCATAACCATTAATCATGGTATTCCAAAGACCCGCATTTCTCGAGGCATTTTTCTAAAAATGTCAAGAGCTTCCTTCAACTTCCTGTTGGACATGGCGGATATCAATGCATTCCATGCAAATCGCATCTAATTGTGGAATTTGAATAAAATGGTTAAAAGCACGTTCTGGCCGGCCTTGTTGACAATAAACCGAAATCATAGTGGTAGGCGATAGCAAACTTTACGGGGAATACAATGGAATGATTCCTCAATTTCTTTGAACCATCCCTGTTGAGCTTAAGATGCAATCGTAATGTTAGAAGAATAGGAATTACGTTTATCCATGTTATTAAAAACAACTCTAGCATCATGGAGAGCTCCACATTTGACATACATTCCGATAAGCAAGTTTGAAAGAAACAAATTTGTTTCTAGCCCATTTGCCACAATCGATTGGTGAAGATTCTTGCCTTAACGATAAAGTGCTTGGCACACTTTAGGTAACTAAAATCCCAATAAACAATATCCGTTTCATCCTTCTTCTTTTTGAAAGTAAATGACCCGAAAATTACAACTAATGCCCACCACAATTTCCATTGGGTCTGGCACCCACTAATGCATCACTGAGCTCCAAACACCTTGAAACATACTTGCATCTCTGCTCTATTTTGCTTTCCAGAAGAAAGACACATAAACCAAAACCCGGGCTCCCGGCCAAGAACCTTTGTTAGCTGTAAATCTAGCCAGGTGATCTCCATGATGCATGCATCGACCTCCATAGCTAAGCTCGGATATGGAGCTGGTTAGCCAGTTTTCACATCGGCTGCCCTCAAACTTCGTCAAACCCGGCGAATCGAAGCCATCTAGCCTACAATAAATTGCTCTACCGAAGGAATGGGCGGATGACCGAAACACTTACAGGCACCGACCGGTTTTTTAAGAAATCCACCCGGTATATACTAGGCATATGCCAGCATATACCTGGATATGCCCACATACCCACATAAACGAGGGTTTGCCCTTATAATCAAAATTTACACCACCAAGTATCAAAACATTATTGAAACGAAATTTTAGGGACCTTGAAATTTCGGCCCAGATCAACAGGTTTTTAAGAATCGAAATCTTCTATCGATTCTGGCGAGCGACAATGGCGAGGGAACGCTGCTGGGAAGCGGCAAATTTCAAGCTCCTAAAAATTTCGTTGAAGAATTTTCGCATGACGAAAAATTTAGCTCAAATTTTTTTTAGCCCATTTCGCGGCGATGCCACTGCCACTTCATTAACCCACCGCCACGTCGGCGGGTGTCGCCGAAAATTTCTTGTAGCGAATTTTTGGTCATGAAAATTACTCCTTCCAAAGAGGGCAGCCCTCCGATGCATCAACGTCTTGTTTGTGAAGGGTGCAATGGCAATGGTGCTGGTTGGCTTTGCTTACGTGGCAAGGGCTGGAAACCCCTAATGGGGATGTGCCCTTAGGGCCGGGTCACATGATCATGTTGACATGATCTAGTTCATGTTGACATGAACGTTTCTAAAACACCGCGGTCACATGTTCATTTAAAGAAGTAATGCCACGTCAAAACATCATTAACCGTTCAACAAAAACTTTTAAAAATTGGACGGGTGAGTCTTTTCAAGATTGCAACGTGTCAAAATTAAAAGGGTTCATGTCAACATGAACTCCTTCAGCCGAAGAGAGAGCCGGTTGAATCCATCGATGTTGACATCAAGCCTTCCATGTCAAAAAGTATCATGTGACCCGTAGTTTTTTACATTTTGACGTCTATCGCTTCATGTTGATATGTACATGTGACCACACCCTTAGCCTGGTTGAAGTTAAACGAATTTTAATGCATATGGCACAAGAGCACATCTCAAATCATATTGAAACTTGTTTCCCTTTGCTGTTGAAACATTGGTTAATTACAGTCAATTAACTTCCAACTCGACCACAAACCCAAGGATGCAAAATTTGCCATTCCATCTTATCCGTCTGATTGTAATATTACATTCAATTCCCTCTCAGAAGTTCAATTCATATATCTTTATCACTTTACAATATGCAGTCATTGAGAATCAAACAATTGTGAATTCATCGATACTTTCAAGGGCGCAAAATTTGAGGGTGCATCCCGTGACCTCTTCTGAAGCCTGATAAATAGTGACCTGCATCACAAACGCGGGCAGCAGCCTGTCGTCCAGAGAGGGTTGCTCCTTCCATACTATCAATGTAGTCCTGCAAGTATAGAGGTGTTAATGATATTGATATGCCAAACTTATCTTTTTCCCCCCTACCTGTTTTGTGTACGAGCCAGCCAAAAAGAAGTTAGAAATAGGAGTCTTTTGATCTGGTCTAAATGGATCCATCCCAGGTGCCTCACGATATAATGACTGTGCAATCTTGACAACTGATGACCAAGTCATCTCCAGGCCTCGAGAGGATGGAAATAAAGAATGAACCTGAGAATAGAGACGCTTGTTAAATTCCCTTCGTGTGTGTATATACATGGGTAATCCATTATTTATATGTAATAAAAATATTATTAATAGAATTTTCCATTCTATTAATTTCTATATGGATTGACGCATGTTTCTTATTGGAAAAAATTAGAACTTGTGTAGCGCTAAAGATTTTTTTTATGCAAGTTACTTTGACGATATACCTCCATCACTGTCAATTTTTTCAGAATGCCTTGACATCAAAATGCAGTTCCTGCCTAAAATGGGATGAATATAGAGATAACTGACTAAAATTTTCTGGCACTTTGTATGCCCCTGTTACTGTAATTTTCTTCCTTATTGTAATTATGTAAACAAGAAATAGGATAACGACAATGACCTTTTGGTCTACCTGTTCAAGTACTTTCTTTGCAATAATATCATTCGGAAGAGGCATATCTGAGTTCACCTGGTGTTATACCACCCTGCAGAA
Source organism: Isoetes taiwanensis (assembly GCA_021234155.1). Classification (NCBI taxonomy): domain Eukaryota; kingdom Viridiplantae; phylum Streptophyta; class Lycopodiopsida; order Isoetales; family Isoetaceae; genus Isoetes; species Isoetes taiwanensis. The sequence goes on from JAJEKV010000086.1 coordinate 3,047,265, forward strand.
CGAGAAGCACTTTGTTATCTCTGCCAAACCTCAGCTAAAAACCATAATCAAATTGATGGTTTTCTCCAAAACTCACTGGAGAAGAGATCCTTCACCAGGTTTGTAGTAATCCTGTGGTGATGCTAGTGCAAGGTCTGCAAAACAAGAAATCAGCATCTGCTGAATATAGTAGGTTATCAAGTCCAACCCGCTTGCTTCAACTGCCTGCGATAACACAGTGAACTTTGATTTGTTATGGGGAAACAAACATAAAACATTATAATATTACAAATCAGTTGATAAAAACTTTCTAGCAAGCTGAACTAATATATGCACAATGCACATGAATTTTCTAATAATATTATGCAAAGAAACTATGTGAATATCCTTCATTGGTATAAAGTCCCTGTGAGTCCAAAGGAGCAAGTCTCTTCTTATCTATGAGCAAAGTTTTTTTAAGTCAAAAAATCTCCACTACCAATTTTTCTTTAAACCATAACACAGATCCACAAAGTATCATTGGTTGTCTTTATTTTGAATCAATAAATTAATAGTCTAGCTATAACAGGGATTATATGCTGCAGCCGCACAATGCGAGACCTTGTGCATTAGGCACAGATTTAGGCATTTGATCAGAATGGAAGGGCAAAAAAGGGTACATGCCGCGACAATCATTATATGCATACCAAATTGGATGTCTGAGGAAAGCTGGACCAGATGCCAATTTGAATATGATATGGACAAGGTCTACAACCTTGGCATACATCATTGACGTACGTACCTCGAGAGTTCAATATCTCTCATCTCCGTTACCCATCCATTAAAACGAAGCTGAACAGTGACAACTGGAACCCCAACCAGTTTGTAAATATTGTCAAAAATTGCCACTCCCTCCATCGTTCAGGAAGGATTTTTTAATCCCAGGTATATCACATGCTTTAAAAAAAAAAAAAAAAAAAAGAAACAGTGAGGTCCTTTAAACATATAACTTGAGCAGAAAATGTAACACCAATAATGCAAAATCATGTCTAGAATTTGATTCATACCTGCAACATATGCATCAGCTTTCACAATCTGCTTTTGTGTTTGCCCTGCCAAATATATTAAAATATGAATGAGCATATAGATTCTTATTAGCTTAATAGGATACCCTGCCTAGTTTTGGAAAACATAAATATGAATGAGCATAGATTCTTATTAGCTTAATAGGATACCCTGCCTACTTTTGGAAAAACATGTCAGCATAAACACTCTTTGCTTTCGCAAATAGCAGATCCAAAGCTTCCATAGTAGCAGGGTGCATTTAAACTTCTGAGAAGCCATAATGGACAACATTGGTCTGCACATCTTACTTTCCCTGTATTCAACTTAAATTGATTACCACCCAGGTCAATCCTTTGGTCTAAGTTCATTATGACCTACATTGCATGGATAATGTTAATGCCCCCTTCATTAAACATTTATGAAATCATCACCGGGAATATCGGGAAGTTACAGTTATTAAATTTCCAAGGATATTAGACTTCCAATAAGCTTGGTTTGCCATTTGATATTTTCTGTCTTTCCATTTAAGTAGGGTGAATAAACGATCCTTGGACCATTTAAGTCCACCCCAGTTCAAAGATATCATCTCCAACGTATTCTTTATGGATATTTCATGAGGGACATTGTGGGCAAAACAATCAACTAGAGTGCTTTGCATGATATGGCTGCCATATATGGGAGGACTGCGAGGTGAGATGATTGCCAAGAAAGGTGAAGCATATCATGGGTGATGTTCAAGATTGGACAACGCTAATTTTATTTTCTCATGAACAATGTATACTCAAAAGTTTTATCAAAATGTAAGGATCCCAAATGCAGCCTTGGCAAGGAATTTCAATGCTCTTCTGTAACAACATGGGACACCATGGGAAGTGACTAAACAACCCAACATTGTACAGCACAGTTAGCTTCTATTTCTCTTAAATCATGATCATTGATAACAAGAGCATTGGAGACTATTTGGGACTTGATAACAAATAATTTCCATATTTCCAGGCTGAGAATATGGAATAACCTTTGACATGGCAAGCCACGTAGCGTTATCTTTCCCCTTCTGGAGTGTAGTCATATAATATTTTAGCGGCATCCCCAGTTTAGATGAAACCTAACTTGAAGAAAGACAATGCCTTTATTTATGACCAACATCCACATGCCAACTATAATGAAATATCTAGATCTATTAATGTTTCCAATTAAGACTAAATTATGGCCAAGAAAAATCACACCTTCCACCTCTGTCTGATATATATTTGCTAATTGGACCATGTAAGCTGGCTCAGGAGATCCGTTCAGCATAAACAAGCAAAGATGCATTCGTTTTGTTGCAAAAAAGTGCGAAGATAGTAAGCATGCAGCGAGCACTCATATTATCACAGTTGATAAAATCCCAGTGCATATGCCACTGGGTCCCACATTCGTTTGATGCTCTCCCGTACCACCATGTGACATGAACCAATTGGAAAAGCTTACCTGGAAGCAATTAAATCTGTCGATGAAAAAGGTGTATATGTACATTTGTGAATAAAAACCATTAAGTGAAGGTTTCATCTAAAACACCTTGTCAAGGTCCGCGAATAGTTTTCATTGCTCCATCTGGGTCAATAAGTGCTTGCACCACTGGGCTTGTGGCCAAAGCTACTGCATTTGCTGCTTTATCAAACAGCTGTACCAACCGCGATATTAATAATTAGAGAACAATAAATACGTTGCTGCAATAACAAAAGAAAGATGCCAGATATTATACAGGTGTAGCTGCATATCGTTGAAGCTTTTACTGGTAACTGATTGGTAGACAGGAATGCCTTAATCCCATGCAGTGGTGCACCAATAGGAAATCTAAAGTCAAGTTCTAGCATAATAAAACAGCACAAGCAAATCCACATATGGGCAGGTAAAGATGTGCAACTTTACTAGAAGATTGCATATTTGTCTTACCTCCAATATTTCCTCCTTTATTAACGAAAGTATGAACATGTTCCTTCACAAGGAAATTAATATCTGCTCCAACCTGATAGAAAAAAGAATATTTCATCAGCTGCTGCAAGATTGACTGGAATTTAACATAATCTAAATTCAACATAAAAAGAGTAAATTATCAACTAAAGTATTAACTCTGGCGAGCGAAAAAATGACCATAAATGATAAATAGCAATATCTCTGCTCAAAATGGTCTAAATGTTTCTATCTTAGTTTCTTGAAGGACCATAAAACGTACAGAGTCTTTCAATATATACCTTGTGCATAAGACGGTATACATTGTTGTAACATCCAAAGAACACATGCAGACCCATCTCTATGTGGTTCCCATCCTTGTCTCTAAAGGAACCAACTTTCCTCCCAGAAATGAACGTGAATCATAGATGTCAACCTAGAAAAACGTAAAGTAATACACTTTTAAAAACTTCTGCATCAGTCTACTACTCCATTCTACATATGTAGGTAACAAAGGATTGTTCCGCTGAGTCGTTTGTCATCAAACGTATCTTGGGGACAATAACTAAGATAATCATACCTCATGTCCTTGGTCCAGAAGTTCAATTGCAGACATTCCAGCAAGCCCAGCACCAATAATAGCAATTTTAAGTTTTGGGCCAGTGTACTTTTCAGGTTCAGGGGAAAGACCCTTAGGAGCTGCACAAAAGAAAATCATAAGTACTAGCAAGGTCCCATTTAGAGAACAATCGCTTTTTTCAACAAAGACATCTGGAATGGAATGAGCTTGCTCACTGTTAAAACAAACTACGTAGATTTGCTGAGTTTGAAATTATTTTAAAACAGCATGTTTTCTATGTACCAATCATCTTAAGCTAGACCAAATTGCGTGGATTAGAAATGATTACAAGACAATTTAATCTCGAGCAAACGTTCCTGTAAAATATCATTCATCTCACACAATGAAGGCTATACCTTGTTTGCCCATGTCATCAACCTTTGCACTTAATGAACCGAGCGCCATTGTCCTTGGCCATTTCTTGGTTCGTAGATCCAATCCCTCTAAGGAGGATGCAAAGGGACTTCCGATTGCAAAATTGGGGGTTCCCAGATTCCTCTCGTTGATCAAAAACGAAACAGGCGATATATGAAGAGGCAAAGACATTTCGTCTTACGCTTGTTAGAATTTAGTTCATTCCATGCTCTTCAGAACCTGGGTATCCTGGTACAAATTCTCAGTAGTAGAGAGTGGAGCTATTCCAGTAACGTTATCCAGTCCTGCCCATTTTCCCGGACCCATTTTCATATTGTATTTTATTTTAATTGAAAAAACTATTTTATTTTCAACCTCTATCTATCTCGTCCACGATTTATAATTGATCCACTATTGATACACCCCCAATATTCTCAAACACGAGATTGATATGAGTTTGATGAGAAGCTAGGAAACGACCACCGAAGCTAAAGTTTTTAGAAGAGGATAAATTCTCAAAGTTACACGAAGCTATACTATTGGCCATTTATATGATTAATTCAAAGGGAGCTAGTGGGGTGTAGTTTTTGGGTTGCCCCTAAGGGGGCAAGCCCTTGTTGAGGTGGGTTTGTGGCATATGCTAGGTATATGCCAATATATACCCAGAATATGCCAATGACTGCTAAAAACCCATCATAGGGACTCAGAAATGCTCCGGTTGCCCCTGTTCTTTGGAGGAACTGTGGAAACCCAGAAACCGGTGCTAAGCTCCTTGCTGCGAGGCGGCATCCTCCACCTTTCCTCTCCGGCAGACCCCTCCATAGAGCCCGACATGCCCTTCAACCCCTTCCAGCGGCGATGCTTGTGACTATGGCACCTATGAGGTATGTAAGACCATTCTCATGCTTCCCCTGTATTGTCGATTGTTCATTCTATGGGCTCTGTTTCTCTTGTTAGGGTTTTTGTTCTCAAAGTTGCCCTTGTTGTCTGGCCAAAGATGTTTTAGAAAAAACCGTTTCCTTTGTGGAAGACGAAATTTGTTATGGCCCGTCGGAATTTTGGCAAGGTTGTTTGTTGTTTGCATGTGGGTTTCAAAGTGGATTAGAATCAAGGGAAGGCTGCCCCAAGAGAGGAAGCTCCCATTTTGGTCATGAGAACTTGTGGAGGCGAAATTTGTTATGTCTACCTTTTGGCAAGGTTGCCGTTTTGCATGTGGGTTTTGGATTAGAATCAAGGGAAGGTGCCCCAAGAGAGGAAGCTCCCATTTTGTTGTTACCTTTTGTGGATCCCGTGTTTTTGTTCTACATGCACTTGCCCATTTCTTTTGTGGTAGGAGAATTTGCAAGATCCTTTGGTGGGTGCCATCCCGAAAGCTATGCGGTGACTACTTGGAACGGATGGAAGTGCAATCGATTGGGTCATGCAGAAGCAAAGGCCATTGTTTGATTAATCTGAATATCACTATCTTCTAGCATGTAAATTGAAATCGTTTGTCAACCTTGCTCTAAAACAATCTAATGGCCCTGTAATCAGTTCTTATGCTCTCCCTAGAACTTAACCACTCACTTTCTCGCATTTTCGACCTCATGAACTTGAATGGCGGTCGGATGATGACAAGACAAGCGCCACTACTCTCGAGAATTTTGGATTCCTTAGCTCAAAGGTAACATCTTTCGTTGATTCATCCTTAGTCTCTGAAAGTACCCTTGCACTCTGCTTGCTCCTCTTAGTTGCAGATTTACAATAAATGCTCAAGTCTGGATGCTCTGGACCCACAACATGGACAACTCTGCTCCCCTCTTCAATCCACCCACCGCCGCCGCTCTCAAACTCATATTGTGCATCCAACACGTCTTTTCTGCTCTTATACCACAGCCCGCAACCAAAAGGAGTGAGTCCCAATCCGTAGAGGTAGAGAAACTTTTTCCAAGCCTTTATGCTTACCAAATCATGTAATGCACGAATTAAATGTCACGTTATAAAGTCCATCCTGGGCCTACACGTAGTAGGACAGTGTTGTTTGAGTGGAATGTACTGGTGTTTACAGTACTGTTTTTCCATAAATGACTATGACATTCAGTATTTTGACAAGTTAGACAATTCGGTCTTGCGCTCCCATCTCTATGATGTTGTCTTTTGACAAATCCATTGAGCTGCCAGCCTGGTAGATATATGTTGTGAATGTCTGTTTGTGCGCACAAGTTGCTATAAAAATCATATTGTTGGAGGACATTATGGATTGTGCTTCAGCTTATAGAACTTTATTCACGAATTTTAGATGCTTTAGTGCATGCTATATTTTAATATAAGCTGCCATCTTTGCAGCCAATTTTAGTGATTTTGGTGCACTTTTTGGTAAATTTCTTGTCTTTTTAAACTCTTAAAATTTCAAATACACCCATATCTGTGAGAATCTTCGCCTATCAGGACAGCTTGTGGTCGCAGCTCTGGTTGACAGAGGAGTTAAAGTGCATGTGCTTGTACGGAATTTAGAGAAGGCCCAATCATTATTTACAGACAAAACTAAGGTATTATTTGTAGGCTGCACGGGTTCTTTCACTTGCATAACATTGTGGTAATCAGATTACTTATTTTCTCATGCAAGAGTGCAAATACCTTGTAAGTCTTGGCACACTTAAATTTGAACTTATGCAGGTGTTTGTAGGAGATACGAGAAATGTGGAAGACCTCAATACCAAATTGTTTGAGGTAGTTGTTTACAAAGGCATGTATACCTTTATCATTTTCATGTTGTGTTCTTTGCATTACACCTTTCACTGCTTCATTCTCTAATATGCCTACATTGCGTGGTGTCACCCATGTGATATCTTTGCGACACCAATTCGCCTTTCCATCATTACCGAGTGGAGATAATACTCCAGAACAGACAGGTATGTCATTTGCTAATACTTAGTATGGGTATCTATTTAAGTTCAAGCGAAGCTTACCCTTTTCCTTTGAAGATTGGATTGGCTTTCACAACCTTGTTTCCGTCATACCTCGTTCCGTTAAAAAGGTTTGTGCTTGTCTCATCGGTTAGTGACAAGTACAATCAACCACCATGGAGGTATATTCAATTAAATGCTCCATGCACATGAACAAGTTTTTCTATTTCACTTGATTTTTGTTATTGTGCGAATATATGCGGATCATGAATTTATTCTTAATACTCAAATTTAAAAAATGCGGGAGGATTATCTGTGTTGCCTAGTGCGCCCTACACAATCATCAGGCATGGCTTTTATTCAAAAGAGTTCTACAACTTTCTTACTGCAAAACACCTATTTTTCTTGGGCATAACGCAAAGTGTTCTACTTGTCTGGGCTGATCAAGATCAAAAAGCATCTGAGTAAGGGTAGATTATCCTTTCGGGCCCGGACGACTAACCGATGGACCATATACTTCTTATGATCTTAATACGTTGCTAAGAGCAACTTCGAGAACAAGACGGGTCATGGTATCTTCAAACCTGATTTCTCTAATAGGATTGTTTGAATTTCACACCCATTTGCGATTTGGTTATTGTTACATTGAGGTATTGGTTTTTCTTAATAGGAGATAAAATTGTTGGGGAAGCCAGCCAGGATAATGGTAGCATAAGCATGCATTCAAAGCTATTGATGCAGATTATGCGGTTGGTCAAATCTATGAGTTGAACTCCGTTGAGGTGAACTTTGTCTTCTTCCTTCCCCCTCTTGTATTTGCCGCGTAATTTCTATCGACCTTTTACCGGTAAACATGGTTGCATAATATTCTTTTTGCGGGTGAAGGTCCCGAAAGGATCCCGATAGGTCCATTTTGCTATTACATTTGTACATAACTTATAATAGTGCACAAACTATTGAATTGCTTAGAAGATTCTTCTACCACTTGTTTGTGGGTGATATATAGTATCAAGATTCATATGCCCAATGGTCGCCTTGATTAACTGTTTATATCTATGATTCACAACTAAGTAGTATTAACCAACCAAATCCCACGTGTTTTCATTACCTTTTCTTTAGTTGATATTGGAACTTTAACCAAGGATTCGCTCTCATGACGGAGAAGCTAAAAGCAGATAAACCTTAAGTATACCCCGTTAAAGCAAATGGTAGTGAAATGTCATTTGAAAAAAATAGGTGGTCGTGTGCATTAATACCATAACTTCATATTCCTTGCACCATAAGCACTTGTGATGGTTGAATTACTAAATATTACACACATAATGCCTTATGCATACACTTTGTTGTCATATGGATGATTATCAACATTATCTTATTGCACGTGGTTAATATTACCTAGCATAACAACACATAAGCCTCTATAGGCAAAGTAAACTTGTACTTACGCTTGGCAACACTCCCGAAACACAACATCCAATTATCAAATTATTTTTTTCAACACTTTTGCCAAATAGCCGTTGTACTTACATTGAAAGCATGTTTTGCATTGTGTTTATTTGTAAGATCATGCTAATCTAGCTCTTTTTGCCTTGCAACTGCCTTTATACATTAGAACATTGTAGAAAAGCATTGAATATTACACTCATACAATTTTTTGCCTTTTAAACGTTCAATGTGACTCCACCAATCGTCTTTGTTGGTTCATGAACTTATGCCTGATGAATAGCCCAGCAACGCTGGGCACTTTTTCTAGTATACCCAATATCCATAGTAACATCAGACCCCAAGTGCTCTCTTCTATTTACTCCCATCTCCCACCCACCTTCATGTTCTTCCTTTTTTTCCTCTCCCACGTTCATGTTCTCGACAATAACTCGTTCTACCTTTACCACTAACTAATATTTGCAAAATAACCTCTCTATCCTCTACCCCACAAGCTAGGTGTGTGCCTCACCTCGCTTATACCATAGTTGGGACCTAAACCTGCTAGCCCTCAAATCACACACGGTTTCATTTAAGCCACTTAAGCTACCCTCAAGAAACCGAGGGCAACCCTCATCTTGCGCAAAGACCTTGTTTATTTTTGTTATGTAGTTTTGTGTATACGCTTTCATTGGTTGCTTTTTTGTCTTGGACAGGCTCTAACACATGCTCTTTGTATAACTAAGGGATATGTTTTTCCAATATCAGTGTATACACCTTGTTTTCACTAATATCATATACAATGGGATGCGTATACATGACATTCGTCGGTTTATAGCCGGTCACCGTGTGTGAGGTGGGCATGGGTTTGACACTCCCTGGGTTGCATGCGTCATCCTGGCTCGTTGAGTTCCAGGTGTCTTCCTAGCTTATGGTTTAGGGGAAGGTTGGATATGTGTCGCCATGATCCTCTAGCCATCCATGGATCCATTGTGTTCGGGCTTATCCTATTCATACCTCATCAGACTAGGAGATGCAACCCGAAGTAGTTTCATAGAGTGATTCTATGGGATCGTGTCTTCGGAAGGCTACAATCACGTCGTAATATGTTTCAACCTATCTACAAAATATGCATAGGCGCGGATGGCATGGACTACCCTAGCCAATGTTCTATGTCAGCCAGCACCATTGTCTTCATTCTGTCTGTTGTTATTCAAAGGCTAAGACCTCAATCAACACCTCTGAGTCTAATCTCGGGATATTAGCCCTTATTTTTGAGCATTATACATGTTTATAGCCATGTTCTGACGATAATAGATGGGTCACACTTCGAGGTGGCATATTATTTATCTAACATTAACATATATATGTTCTTATGTTTGTCGCGCTTATCCGACCGTCCATTCGAGATCCTACGACTCATATGGCTTTGGGACGTATCCTATGCCTCAGATGGCTTGGGAGTTTCTATATAGACTCCATATAGACGATCCGACGGTCCAAGTTGATCTGATCCCGATCGTCGTTCCGAGATCGTACGGCTCACATTGCTTGGGGACATATCCTACGGTGCATATGGCTTTGGGAATTATATGTAATCGATCTGACGGTCCAGGTTGTTTTTGATCCTGACCGTCGGTCCGAGATCGTACGGCTCACGTTGCTTGGGGACATATCCTATGGTGCACATGGCTTTGTGAATTATATATAATAGATCCGGCGGTCCAGATTGTTCTTGATTGTCGATCCAAGATCCTAAGGCCCATGTTGCTTTAGATTTTTACCACGTGGGGTGATCTCGACCCTTGATTAGGTCCGAAATCCAACGGCTCACATTAAATGCTCAGCCAATTAGGAGAGGCTTTTAAAAAATTTATGTTGTTTAGGGGATTTAAACCCTGGTCATTGTCCCCAAACCCCCTATTCTAACCACTAGACTAAGCATTAATTCATCAAAATGATTAATGTTTCAAATATACTTAAATGTAATAAAAATTAAGTCAAAATAAACTATAATGTTCTAAATAGTTTTAGAACATTCTAGAATGTCTGGAAGATTCTTAGAAGGTTCTAGAAGGTTCCAGAATCTTCTAGATAGTTTTAAAATGCTCTAGAAAGTTGATTAATAGGTTAAGTACACGTTTTCCATACTTAACGTGACCGGTACCCATAATCTTGTCGCGTACTTATTCATTTTGTGCATCAAATAAGAAAAAAAAAAAAATTTGGTTTGTTGTTTTGCGACGCAGCGTGCGGTCGCGTACTTTATAAGGCATGTGCAGTGGGTATGCGACTTTATAGGTACGGTACAAATATTTTTCAAAAATAAAAAAAAATAAATTTTTTCGGTACCGACGCATCGTGCACGTATTTTATGGTACCGCGTGCGCATCGGACGCAGCGTTCTTTAAACAACAACTTTTGACGACGCTTGTATGCGTTAAACTGCCCATCGTCTGCGTTACCGTCCCATCATCGTTGCGCTGTATTGTCCGTCGCAGTGCAATATTTAGCGAAAGTTCCAAAATATTTTAGAAAGTAAAAAAAAGTTTTAGAATATAAGAGAATCTAGAGAGAATCTAAGGGAATTCTTCTAGAAAATTCCAAAATTTTGTAGAAAGTTCTAGAAAGTTCTAGAATGAAAGAAAATCTAAGGAGATCCTTCTAGAAAGTTCCAAATTATTCTAATAAGTTCTAAAATGTTCCAGAAAGGTCTAGAATATAAGGGAATCCACTGAATGTAGGGGAATCTAAGGAAATACTTCCTAAAAGTTCTAAGATGTTCAAAGTTTCGGAATGTTTCAAAAGTTCTAGAATGTTCCGAAAAGTTCTATAATGTAAAAAGAATCTAAGAGAATCTAAGGAAATCTAAGGAACCGAACGCATCATATAGGAACATCTTGTTGTAAGACGTATTAAATAACTTGTATATATGTTGTTGTTGTGTATTAAGATGCATATACACTTCACGCAGATAAGATATCCCAGAGGATGAATGGATCAATGACACCTCTGTGTCCTTCACTCAGACACTTGACCATCATAAGTAGTCTGAGTCAGATAAAGGGACTTTATAGCTAGGACTATCAATGTTAAGATTGTCATAATTATAGATTATGCTAAAATAATTAGGGCAAATTATCAAAAAGCCTTTGTACACAACAAAAGCACAATAATGAAAAAAACCTAATACTAACAACTAATCAACATAGCAATGGACAAACTCTAAATATGCCTTCAAATGAATGTATATTTGTTAAAGAAAAGTGTAGGAAAATATGTTGCAATTAGGGCTCTTTGATTGAAAGGCCCTCAAAATCTGTAGAGAATTACTAGAAAAGCTTGGTCAAGTAAAATACAATGCATCATTCTTTTCTCACACTTGTTAAACTATATCATTTTATTGTCATATTATTGTCACATATATTTGCTATTTTCTCCAACTTCTTTGTCACATTTGTATCATTTTATTGGCACATTAAGTGATATTTATATTAATTATTTGTCAGCACTTTTGTTATTATTATGTCAATCTATTGTCACACTTTTTGACGCATGGCTTTGTCAAAACTATTCACAATTATGCTGTTGGCACATTATAGGCAGATTTATATCATTTATTTGTCACTAATTTTATCATTATTAATTCAGTCTATTATCATATGGTTTTGTCAAAGCTATGTCAGTTTATTGCCACATTATAGTCACATTTATTCCATCCTCTTGTTCACTTTTTTTGTCAATATTGCATCATTATAACATCATATTATTGTCAACTAAATTATTATTGTCACCCTTGCGTCACTTTTTTAACATGTTATTTTAGCGAGAAAAAAAAAAAGTGACCATAATCCATGTTCTATTGTTATAAGTAAAGTCCACAATTAGTTGGCTTGTATTGTATCATATTCTTAGAGAATATGAATTGAAAATTTTGATGCAAATTAGACCTAATTAATGCAGTTGTTTCTTCAAATAATAGAGGGTATTTCCGTAGTAGCCCCATTAATAAACCGGAGGACAATAACTAGTAACTTTGGCTGGACAACATTCCATAAATAGCACATTTGCATGTTTGATACTTCTATTTACAGAGTTCCAAATCGAACTATCTTAATAAGTGCGCTTAAACAATATGTTGGAAATACACTAGAGTATCTCCATATCAAATAAAATGGTCATTTGCCAAATTATGTTCGAGAACCCACAGCTAAAGTTAATGATATATTTAGCAAAATTTGGACTTATTCAAATTTAATAGATAGACCTCAAGGATGCCATGGTAAGATTATACGTATTTTTTTACTCTTGTTAATTTTAATAGTTTTATCAAATTATTTTTAAATTAAAAGTGTGATGGCTATTAAAGTATAAAACTGATTTTCATACTAGTTTTCAACTCTAATCTATTTAAAATAAAAGTTTCATATAGAAAGAAGTATAAACAAATAAAATGTTTGTCTTTTTAGACTATTTAAAGAAGGTTTTAGATTGAATAGTTATTGATGAAATAAATTATAAAATTGTAGAAATTAATTTAAATACATATTTCAACAATAATAAACTAAATGATCAATAAAAAATTAATTTTAAACTAAAACTTTTTTTAAAATATTTTTAAGATGGCTACGAATTTGTAAATTGTGAGATTCTAATAAAAGTATTAAAGCTATCAGATTTCATACACAAATTATCCTGATTGTCAATTTTTTTACATTTGTTAAATCGCTAAATATTGAAATTATATATTCTCAAAATGTCTAATTCTAAATAGACTCAAGCGAAAATTAGTCGCAAAAAATAATTTTATGCTTAGAGAATAATCATACTTTCGATGTAAAGCTAAATTTATATAATTCAAACTTATAAGAATTATTAAAGTAAAAAAAAATATGAACATTACATATGATATTATAATGACAACCTTCAAGTGCTGTCTATTAAATATGAATAAGTCCAGATTTTGTTGAATATGTTCGATTATTTCAGCGTTGGAGCCATAATTTGTTGGAATAGATGAGTAAGAGCTTTCACTATTGAAAAATATAGCGTCTTCATCGGATGCAAAGAAACTTCTACCCAATATGCTTGGTTATGCAAATTTTAGACAATATGTGAATTGGTCAAATCCCTAATTGCTCGAAAATACTTGCCAACATCAATCAACCCCAAACAGTTGAGATAATTTGAATGCTTATCTCTGGTACCTCATACCTCATTAAATACCTTCAGGTACGAGCATACCATTATGCTTATTTCTAACGTTATCCTTGGTTTTAGCCACAATATTCTATAATTTACATCGAATGCTTTCAAGGTGATTGTTTCTTAAACAAAAACTACGAGCCAAAAAAGATCTTTTTATATAAATTTTTATATTAACATATCAGTACTGGTATAAAGCTTATTCTCGCTTAGAAACATAAATTTAATAAAAAAATATTCCGCTAAGGCTTCACAATTATAATCTGCATGATAACCTATATTCTTATATTGTGAACAACTTATATTCTTATATTGTGCATGATAACCTATATTCTTATATTGTGCCCTCAAGACTTCAAAGAATCACTAGAAAAGTTTTTATCAACTAATTATTCTTTTCTCACACTTGTTAAATCATTTTATTGTCATACAGTTTACTAAGTGTGAGCAAAGAATAATGCATCGTAATTTATATTATTTTATTATCATACTATATTATCACATGTCTTTGCTATTTTCTCTAACTTCTTTATCACATTTGTGTCATTTTATTGGCACATTAAAGTCAACTTTGTATCATTTGTTTGTCGCCATTTTTGTTATTATTATGTCAATATATTATCACAATTTTTGACGCATGACTTTATCAAAACTATTGTCACAATTGTTTCATTTTGTTGGCACATTATTGGCAGATTTATATCATTTATTTGTCACTAATTTTGTCATTTTTAATTCAGTTTTCCTCACATCTTTGACAGACGGTTTTGTCACAATATAGTAAAAAAGATTTCCATTTTTTTGTCACCTTTTTTTTTGGCAATATTGCATCATTCTATTGTCATATTATTGTCAATTACTGTTCACCAATTTTGTCATTGTTATTGTCATTTTTATGTCACATTTTTTATATTTTATTTTAGTGCCAATAAATCTCTGTTCCCTTATAGTATATAAAGTCCACAATTATTTGGCTTGTATTGTATCATATTTTTAGAGAATATGAATTGAAAATTCTGCTGCAAATTAGCCCCAATTAATGTAATTGTTTCTCCAATGTCTTCAATGATTATACCGACACACTTAAAATAATAATTATATCAATCATCTCTGTCCCCGTATAATAACTAAAGAGTATAATAGACCCATTGATAAACCGAAGGACAATAACTGGTAACTCTGGCCCAGCAGCATCCTATAAATAGCAAATAAAATTATCGTTTAGTTTAAGTTCAAATTAAAAATTTTTATGAAATATTTTTAAGAGTGCTAAGAGTTTGTGAATTTTGAAATTGTCACAGTATGTAATAAAATAACAGGGGGTTCCAGAGGGGTTTGATATGGATGTAAAAATAACAATTCCTGAAACTATAGACCAATATGTAGCATTATAACAGGGGTTTTTTTTTGTGTTTTTGTACTGTTTTCTCTAAGGTTTTCATATGATTTGGTGGCCGTATTCATCCAGGTGTACTAAATAGTATTTCTAGAGTGCACCCTTTGTAAGCCATTTGATTTTAGAAAAGGGGCAAATCTCGTGGTGAATATCCTCCCATTAGTTTTAGGGTTTTTTAGGGTTGTATGGATTAGGCATGACCATTTTAACTTGACTTTTTTAAATCCCCATGTCTTAACTCCATTTAACTATTTCAACTAACTGCTTGTTTTTATTTTCTTTTAAACCTAACGCGCCGAGGTTAGAGGCGGCTCTGCACTCACTTAATCCGACCTCCGTGCCATAGAATCCAGCCCAAATCACCAAGGCACATCCCGATTTTGCCTTCTAGGGATTCTTAGATCCAAGAACTTGCGAATTTCGTGAGTGTACAGCCGCATTCCTCTTGAGTTAGGGTTTCAAGTTATGTATGGTTGAACGGATCCAAGCACCAACAAGTTTGCCAGCCTTTCTTCATCGCCTATAGCAAAGATTCCGCTTGGCCATAGATCATTTCTACCGGGCATTAAATCACATAGATATAATGCTTCTCAAAAATTCTCAAGCGTCGGCGTTCGGGACCGCTTGGATGGCACGATTATCGAGAACGTAACCCCAATGTGAACATTTTTTCACAAGGGTCCTTGGTAAACCCAGCAGACTATGGCCAAGGGACCTCGTGTTTACTCGATGTTGGCAAGAAGATAAGAGGTTGGTCTTACTTTGTAAATGGCAATGGATCATTTGGATTTTTCCTATTCGATGGGTCAGTCTGCTTACATTGTCCGATCAAGGATCTCGACTTATCACCTAACAGCTTGTATACACGCTACCTTTACCATGCCAAAGCTCCAACGCCTAAGGTTTATTATAGAGTTTTCCCCACGAAGTTCTCTACTCTCCATAGAGTTTATGTCAAGGCACCAAAAGAATGACTCACTTCGACGGGATCTTTCAAAGGCAATGAAATGCCTTCCCGCCCATTATAACTTAGAAGGCATCTCATATTACTATTTTGCAAATATAACAAATGATAATCTAGGGTATGGTGGATCCTTCGTCTCACCCATATAATCATGAGCTATTTCGGCAAAATGAAGCTTTGGGCTTCCATGGCTATGGCATTTTTGGTACCCAAATCGGAAAATTTCTAAGAGGATCATGCCATATATGCATTCCGTGGAGGGAATGAGATTTAGATGCCACAACGCATTTCGCTCACAAGATCCGATTATTATAAAGCAAGAATCGTAAGAACTACCGGTTTTCTGGAGGGAGTAAATATGCTCAATGTGATATGCTTCAAGTTCTTGAAGAGCATGATCCTAATGTTGATACATATAAGAAGATGCTACAATACATGTAATGTATTGAACCTCCCTTTTCTTCAATTGTTTTACCAAAGAGGTTGGAAAATCTCAATCGGTCATTTATTGTTTTATATAACTAATCATGGATTGCTTGGCTTTGCAAGTTCATGTTGTATCTTGTTGCTACTTGTAGAGTGTATGGCATTGTAGAATTCTAATACATGAAGCCCGATCTATCTTCTTTTTGGCAATTTGGATTTCTCCATGAATCAACCTTTTTCACATCTTGTATCATGTTGGTCGCAAATTGTTCGTCTCTAATCATCCTAGGAGAAATTGACTACCTTGTCTGGTCAATTGTTTTTGTGAAGTTCTTTGTCAAAACACCCTTTCTTACCTAATGTCTAAGAACTTCTGATCTTGATCATGACAAAGGCAAGTTGTTTGTGCAGTTACACAGATACTTTGGAAGACATTGAATTGGATCAGGTATTCACATTTGACTAAATCTGAGCTTTATTGTTTCTTTATTTCAAACACTTATGCTTGTTCTATGCAGGCGAAGGAGATGTTTGATGCAGCATTGCGTTACCTTCTATTTCCATTACCCATCATGCAACCATTGCACATCATTGTATTTATATTAAAACAAGGCAGTTTTATCATCCTAGGCTTGTCTCATATAATTGGGTGATATGCAAAGTGTTTGCAAATTATCAAAAAGGGTTTGCTCTTGTGGACATGTATGCAAAACGTGGTGTGATTTGGCAAATTCTAAAATACTTTTTATAACTTGAGTATGTGGTGCAACACCATAGTTTTTTTTCAATGCGTTTATCTTGTTTTCTTTGTCTGATTTCGTTAGGGCCCGAAGGGCCCAAAATTTTTTTTTAACTACCAACATATAACTAACAGTGGCATTATTACTACAAACCATTGCATCTAACACATTTAAATGAAAAATCCTCCTGAAACCCCCTTTGGTTTGGGTGCATATTCACACGGGGGTTACGTAGGGCAGCGAGAGCCCCTAAAAATACATGTACAAAATTAACACCATTAAGTACATTCCCTCAAATCTTATAGTATTTTGCAAACCTCAAGATACAGTATACAAAAACTTGCGACAAATGCATACCCCACAACCGAGGGATCGCTATGTATGGTCCGTATCTTGGAATAAAGGGCAAATATGCCCATCCGACAAATTTCCTCGTTGTTGAGTAACCCCCTGTGTGAATATGCACTAAAACCGAAAACAACCGAATGGGTTGTTATAAAAAAAACATAGATTCAAAATAAAAATATTCCCTCAAAACCTTAAGCGAAATTGTATTTCATATTTCAAAATCATAGGCACTTCCAATCATAAATGACTATAAGCGAAACGAGAGGTACCCAGAGGCCCCAACATACGATCTGGGTCATAGGATCCACGAATCCGACGACTGTGGTAGTTCAAGGTGCACCTCGTTTAGAATATGTAGTCAATTGCTTATCAAGATATCAGGTTTCATATACAAATTATCATGATTGCCAAATTCTAAATTGCTTAAATCACGAAAATTAAAAATACATATTCTCGATATTTATAATTCTAAATAGAATCAAGTGAAAATTAGTCTAGAAAGTAATTTTATGCTTTGATAACCATCATACTTTTAATTTAAAGATAAACTTATATACTAAGACTTACAAGAATTATTAAAATCAAGACAGATTAAATAATATATCTCTATTATAATGTTTTAGTGTGTGTCTTCAGTGGAGCCCTAAATTGGGCGGCCGAGATATAACTTAAAAATTGCACGGTCCAGATAGCTAACCAAATGACCATGATGAAAACTATGGTGAAATGTTCCAACATAGCTATGCAATTCTATCTAGATTTGCCTGATCGAGACCAGCAGTTGGATGCACCAACTGCTTTCAGACTTTGCTAGGTTAATTTTGAGACTCTGCAAGCATCCATTGCAATTCTCAGTCCAAATTGTGCACTATAACAAACCCCACATCCCGGCCCTGCCTGCTGGAGTTCTCTTGCTGGGATAGTCCAGATGATCTGCAACTCCTGAGCTTCTTCAAATCGGCCTTCTAGAGTTCTGAAAAACAAGTTCTAGATCACTTACAGCTAAGGTCAGAAGAAATATTTTGGACAATTTTGCTATTGTAGATCCCATACAACATATGATTGGGGCTTAATTGAAGCTCCTTGCAATTTGTAAGGTTTTACTCAGATAATTCGCAAGGGAAGGAAGGAAGGAAGGAAGGAAGGAAGTATATTTCAACGAAAGGGAGGAAAGCAGCGTTGCACATCTTCCTCGCTTTTCTAGCTAAAAGAGCAAAAATTGTTTTACTGTTTTGTCTTACATCTTTGTCTTCAACGAGCAACTTTAGTTGCCTGCTACAATAGCTTTCAGTATCTTCTTTTTGGAATGGAATAAGAAATAGCGTTGATGGAATGGAAATAGCAAGCTAGAAACATGACATTAATGGTAGGATGGAGGAAAGCAGAATTTAATTATATTCATATCTTCCAAATAATATGTTATTTCAATATGAAACTTGAGAGTTATATTACAAAAGAAGGCCCGCATTCATGAAAAATATAGTGTAACATGAAAGATGACCTATATGTAACATTATCCTACTAAAACTGCAATGCTTTGTAGCAACAATAGATATACCAGTTTTATACTAGTAAGAAATAACTATGTTTCTCCATATTTTTTTGCAAGAAGGCCACACAACCTACATAGTGGACATATACATATGTCCCTTGTCATATTATTGAACCATTTGGAAGGCTTACTTGGAGAAATGTAGCGTGTTCTATTCTATTCTATTCTACAAAGCTGAGAAAGACGCATCAAAGGTCATGTGGTCTAATTATTGATTCTCATAGTTAAACTTCAAGATCTTCACTTTCATTCATCAATAAATATCACTAGCTATGTAAATACTCAGTCTTCAGCCTATAGTTTTGGAATTAACTCAAAATTTTAACCTCTAATGTATTAATCCTGTGACTGTACATCATCTTTAAATCTAGTTAATTGCATGGTTAAACCCTAATTACACTATATGCAAGTTAATAGAGTAATTTTCTATGTCGATATAAGTAGAATGCATCTTTCATTACACTCGTGATACTTATAGATGGTGATTTTGGAGGATTTTAACATATAATTTTGTCCAAAATTCTGTATAAAAAATTCTCTGATAAATTCGGAAGTTGGTATAACTTATGAACACTCCAAAAAATATGACATTGTACTTCATATAGTTTACAACTCATGGCCACAAGAATTAAGACAAAACTTGTAATAATAAAAGAGAAATAATTCCTAAACTGTAAGCGGCATTTTTTAACAAAACTGGGGTTTGGCGGATTTCACGGATGTTAGATGATAGCAACCAAAGCTGAAAGCATACAAATCAATGTGTCCTATCATAGATAGGCAAGCACTTCCAATTTTAACAAGGTTTAGGTCTGCTTATGGTAGGAAACTCAAGGATGTAGTTCTGGACTGTTGCAAAAACTGCAAAATTCTCTAAAATTTGGACAATCACCACAACATATAGGTGAGTTCATTGGTCGTGAGATTCTCCAAGATCATTAAGAATCAAGTAAAGATTGATATGGAAGTGATATATTATGAAATTGAAACTTTTATTCTCATATATAATGGTTTACGGGCGCAAGGGTCAATTGATCAATTCTCGTCCATGGATCAGGAATGGTCCCCTGGACAACTCTAGTGCTAATCATTTCTTGAACTCATACATGGCTTAAGCTACGTTGATATTTATAAATATATATAAAATGCTATATTTTTTTGAAATAGAAACCACTTTGTTTTCTATAAATGTGTGCTCTATAGATAAACGCTTGTCTTATTGTAGTAAATAAAGACAGTTTACATTGTACCATGAAAGAAACAAGGTGTTAGACGACGGGTTGCCCTCCCAAGGACACAAAAAGTGTGTTTTTATGGTTTTTGTTTCAACGCTTTGTTTTCATGTTTTTATTTTGATTGTTATGTAAGATCGAACTTGAATGCTGATTTGTTTTTTTCATCTGGTTTGCCTCTTTTGACCGCTTATGTATTGTAAGGGAGCAAGAAATAAGTATATAAGAATTGGAATTTGGACATTCTTCTTTCCTTTGTTTTGTTCGCAATGTACATGGTGAAAGAACTTTGCTTTAGTAAAACATAGTTGGTTCTACAGCTATATCAAAATATATAGCTTCCAATTTCTGCTTTATATCCTTTGGTAATTCCTTGTAAATCCACCTTAAAATTCCTGGCTTATTACCCTTGGTCACGCAGGCATCAAAATAGACCAATCCAAAATTCATATCATACATTCGTGCTAGATTTTGGAGACTATAAAGTCGAGGAGCCGTTTCTTGCAAATAATGTTCCCTACAATTTACAAAAATACATATTTTAGAGTCAGAGATAAGATGGAGGAAGAATACTTGTTTCATTCCCATACGGGCACACAAGAAATCTACAGGCATACAAAACTGCAAACACAAAAATCAAGAAATTAGGAAAGATAAACAAAACAAGCTCAAGCATTAAGACCCAAGTGCGGGGGATTCAAACCTCGAGGCCCGAGAACCTCATGCACAAGAAATCTCGTATGGATGCTTTGGACCTAGTATGGATTCGAGGAGTACCAGTGTAATGGTGGCTTTAGGTGCAAACTGCCACCGCTTTATGTCTTGGTTGTCCACACAAATTATTACCCAAGACATCTCTTTTTTTTCTATTTTAATCAATGAGATAACAAAGTATTTTTCCATGTTGTTACTAAAGTTGGCAACGCCCGCATCCATCACTAATCACATATAAGAGGTCAGATTTTAATCACTCATTTATTAGCTTGTGGTCGTTGGCTTTTAATGGCCCAGATAGAAGAGGCCCATAACAATAAGATACTTGTTGTTTTAATAAATAGCTTATAGGCCATACTACAATTGATATCCACTAAAGAAGGATGAGAATTGATGGAATTGAATCATCAAAGGTAAAGATTAAATGGATTCACTACTTATTGTTAGGCACTCAAGTGAATATTTATTTATATATGCACAATTGAACATTGCTTTTTTGTTAACATTCCCGAGGGTCAACATTGGCATCCACATAACATGGGCCATTGTTTTTCCTCCGAAATTAAAGCAGAGAGGGAAATTCATATGCTTTGCTTAAATAAAAGTTGGGTTTTTTCTTCCTTTTTTCCCCCTTTTTTTTTCTTTGGGTGGGGGTGTTGGGGGGGGGTAGAATAGAATAGAATAGAATAGAATAGAATATGATTTTATCGTCCACGGAGACCAACTGGCCTATGGGACCCAAGTACAAAGAGAGAGCAGCAGCGATACTACCGTGATTAAAACCCCACCGGCGGGTTTTCGGGAAAACCTTAGTAGCAATAAGGATGCTGACATACCGCACGCTTATATACATAATCACAAGTACAACCGAGGTTAATGCCGATGTGGGGGCATAATCGGTGTCCGCATCCATTACCTCCCCGAGGTACGATCCCAACAAGCCTACAGAGGTCGTGTGTCGCGAGCTCATGCAAGGCCCGATAAGTATTAACTAATCGAAATATACCGAGCCCGATATGCTCAGACGGGACAGGCCCGGAGGGGGCGGATTTCATCCTCAATGGCGCCTCGCTGACAAAGACTGACAGACTGCCCTCACGCTGCCCCCGATCCATCTCCCTATCTCAATGCGAGGTGGTGTGCACCTGCGTATAATGGAAGCAATCACCCTGGGCGCTTTTTCATGGGTAGATGGGGTGCGCAGTAGTGGTGTGGGCC
The DNA here is from genome assembly GCA_021234155.1 of Isoetes taiwanensis. Taxonomy (NCBI): domain Eukaryota; kingdom Viridiplantae; phylum Streptophyta; class Lycopodiopsida; order Isoetales; family Isoetaceae; genus Isoetes; species Isoetes taiwanensis. The sequence continues at coordinate 3,069,295 of JAJEKV010000086.1, forward strand.
TCTCGTGAGCATGGGATTAATTTGCTATCGATAATTTGCCACCTTGACCCTCGCGGACAGGCCTCGCGATCCCAAAGCTTGGCCATGAAGCAAGCATCCAAGTATCGCTTCAAGGCAGCCGGCTGCCTTCGTGGTATGCACCGTCCACATCTCAGGCGCTCGCGACATTCCATAGCGAACCACCGGCTTGCTTTGTCTTTCCAAAGAAAGCTTTGAGTCGCCATGCGGGCCCATCGCCACCGCCAAAGCAAGGTTGGGCAGCCGGGCTTCATCCATAGCCACCACCTTCCGAAGTAAATAATGTGACGCTTCCAAAGCAGCCCCCTCTCAGAATGGAAGGAAGCCTCCTCCTCGAGCAAGATCTCGATATGGGGACCGCGGGATTTCACTCCACGGGGCCAAGAAGGCCTTCGCACCTGCTCTAGATCGCTCCAAGTGGTGAGGGATATCACCGCCCCCTACACTTCCTCGCCCCATAGAGGAGGATCGTGCTCAACCAAGGCCCTCAACAAGTGTGCCTCGGTGACCCCATGCATACACCGCTTTGGATCGCTTGTTTTGCATTGCATACAGGGCTTTCCACCGCAGCGACTGCAGAAACTGGATGGATGCATCCCAGCAAGGTGGTGGTAGAAAACTCAATGCCCAAATACTTATAAGATCGAGCCACCTCCACTACCTGCCCCGTAAGTGAATGAGGGAAGGCGTGGGTGCCGGATGATGGGACCAAAGAAGACTTTGTCTTGGGCCAAGTTAACTCTCATGTCGTTGAATTGCGTAAAGTGTCCAAAGCATCCAGTGGCGTTGCATGTCCTCCGGGTATATGCGAAAGGGTCAACATCATCAGCATATATGAGTTGCCTGGATTATGTGGTGCATCAATCGAAGCGCCTCGCTTCGGCTTAGCCATTCTTCTAGCTGGTCAATGTACAAACCGAAGAGCCGGGGATAGAGGGCAGCACTCCGGGCGCACCCCAATGCTACTTAACAACGGGCTCCCCGACAAGCAGGAGACGACCGGAGCAAGCCTCAGATAGTCCAGAGGGGGGGGGGAGATGATGAACCTTTGAGGCTTTCACGAATTTGCATATAGTGGAAAATATTTAAGCAATCTGCATGAGTGGGGCATATTTAGTCATGTAGTGGGCCGTCTGAATATTTAAATATTTAGTCATGTAGTGGAACATATTTAGTCATGTAGAATTTGCATATAGTGGGGCATCATGTTCACTATTAGGAAAAAAAGCAATGACGAACTTTGGGATCTTAAAGAAAACTTTCATGGTTTAAGCTGATTATACCATCCATTTTGTACATTCCAAATTGAAGCACTCAAGGTAAATGTTGAATGGATTCGCTACTTGTTTCTTGCCATGCACCAAAATGCTAGACCATTCATTTTGATGTTTACACCACTCATTGTTTTGAACACCAAAGAAGATCAGTCTAGAATACACATATGATATACTCAACGTTGCTACATGAAAACATATATGTACAATGGTCGTGAGGTAGAAATGGTCGGTTTTATGTACACCCGATTTGGGTTGGCCTCCCATGGAAACTCTTCCTATTTTCCATGGAAACCCTTCCAAATTTCCATGGAAACCCTTCCGGCTTTCATTAAAACCAGAAGGGGGTTTCCATGGAAACCCATCCTAATTTCTGTGGAAACCCTTCCGAATTTCTAAGTTTGAAAAATAGGAAGGGTTTCATGGAAATTAGGAAGGGTTTCCATGGAAAATCGGAAGGGTTTCCCATTTTGAAAACCGGAAGGATTTCCATGGAAAATGGGAAGGGTTTCCACCCTTTTTTTTTAATATTTGTAATATTCACGCTTTTCAATGGGCTACGCTTTTCTAGACGGATGCCGCCCATTAATGAGGATAAATGTGCACGTCACTCGAGAACTCAAAATTTAATTCATATGGAGACCCTTCCTATTTTCTAATGCCATGGAAAATAGGAAGGGTTTCCACAAACGGGGGAAAATAGGAAGGGTTTCCACATCTGATCAAATTTTTTTGAAGGTCTATGCTCTTCTTGTGCTTGCACTCCACCACATTGGGATGGCAAATGGCAGAAGCATGCTAGGATGTTCTCTCACCGCATTGCGACACCACAAACTTGACAGAGGTGCAATGGCGAATTCTGAAGGTGCACGTTCTGCAACGCAACGTGAATGTTCGCATGTACCACGTGTTATCCACCTTGATTGGCTATCCGGGGGTTTCCATTGGAGGCTCCATGTTGTAGTTGTCAAAGCAGTGCCAAGAAGTTGGTATGCACTATTTTTTTTAATATTGCTTCAATTCAACTTACTAGTGTTTTCTCCAACTTCCTTATAGATGCCAGTGGACGATTTGGACGGTGTGGCTGTAGCAAACACTTAGCAGCATCATCTTGTTGTGCTAATTATGTTGTACTCTATGATGTTATATTGTACTCTATATGACACTATGCTCAATCATGTACTGCCACTATTGGATAAGTCTCTCCGATCTATAAGTTTCATAAAGGGCATGATGATTCAAAACTATACTTTAAATGATTCTACTGCTAGTGGATAAGTCTCACTTCTCATGAAGGGGAAGGTTAAACATTTAGATGTTTCCCTTAAACATATCAACACTTCAAATGTGACAACTTTAGCTTCAAGAACCTTATCTGTCAAACCAATAAAGAAGCATCAAGACATGTGACTCTAGCGTGTAAATCCCATTTAGGTATCCCATTTCATATAGAATTTGATCCATTGGAGTGTCATTCGTATCAGGATGATATTCAACTTGCTAGATTTGTAGGTGTTCTCAAAGTGCAAATAGGTTTGCATCATTTTTTACCATCTCTTTGCCTCATGCTTAGGATTAGTGGATAAGAAAGTATTATAATCCCTTATGTTTTGTGTAAAATGGAAAGTGGATTGTTCAAAAGAAAATGCCTCCTCGTGATCTTAAAGGGGTGGTACTATTGCTTGCCAAGAGTTCCTTCTCATGCAAGGGGTACCTAGTGGCCCGTCAAACTTCTTCGAAGTTATTAAGCAATAACTCGACTATATTGCATCAAAAACTCCGCCTCGGTTCCTTCCTTGCAAGTATCCGTGATTAATTCCTAAGGTCTTTTCGGTCGTAAAGGTGCTAATATTGGTGTTGTTGTGAGTGCTACTTTCAATTCCCCAAATGCATTATTGCACTCATTTGTCCATGCTTCATCTCACTTCTTGGCATTCGTCTTTGTCATTCTTGATAATGGGCATGTTATGTGCAAGTAGTCTTTGATAAATAGTTGATCCTGCATATGTAATTGCCAGTTGATCCTGCATTTGAGGCCGCCAATCGATCTTGCATATGTAACTGTCATTTGTAACATTTTTAGTCCCTTTTTTGTGAATGTGCCAAAATAAATATACTATTAGAGAGAAACCCTAGAAAGGGGCTTTCTTTTTCGTTTTCAATGAATAAAGAATGTTTTCTATATCCCTTATTGATGTACAATGTCACCCCAATCCCTTTGATCATTTCTTCCCTAGCAATCGTATTGACTAATATTTGGGAGTCGGGTGGAGGCATGAAACATGGTTCAGGAACATTCAGATTGTCTTGTAATGATTGCTTCATGAGTTCTCCCTCTTGGAGCACCAGGCTTCACCAACACAGATCCAGGAGGCACAACAGATTGAAATCTTTATAATGCTGCATATCCTCAATAGATGCAACATGTACTCATAGACATTGTTGGTGCTTAAACCTTTTTTTAGAAATTTCAAACCTCTTTTTCCTACTATTCGAGCCTGCATCATGAGAATAGATTATGTCAATCTTCTACATTTATTCAAAAAGTAGGCAAGGGCCTCGCCCGTCAAGCATAATCGTAGACAATCTCATGCTCCAAAGTTACTGGAGAAGCAATCAAGGAACTCATGCTTCAAACATAAGCATATGGGGTCTTGGCTTTCAAAGTCTTCTCATTTTTCTGCAAGGCCATGCAAATTACGAACTCGACTTTCTCAAAAAATTGTCTACACAAGTTACTCTAACGAGGTCCTATCGAGATTTGAACTCGAGCTATTGGATTCAAAGTCCAATGTCCTAACCACTAGACCATATAGGAAAAAAATAGAGCATTTATATTAACATGGTCTGTTCACAATCCATCGAGCGCTTTCACTTTCATTCACAAACCATTGGGCACCTTCATTTGTCTACAATTCATTGAGGTCCTATCGAGATTTGAATTGAAGCTTTTGGATTCAAAATATAACATTCTAACCAATCGCACTACTGAGCCCGAAAAGTGATAGAAACGTTCACGATGCTGCATTAGAATCCATTGAATAAAACCCAACAAGAACCAAGAAGAAGGCATCGACATGTACTCAAGTTTATTGCCCCTAAGACTATCTCTATTCACCACGAAGGCATAGAAAACATTTGACCGATCTTCTTGCTATGATAGACAACCGGGAGTTCCAACCTTCTTCCTCGCTTATAGCGGATGAGACTAGCATCACAAGGTAGCCTGAAATAGATGACATAGAGACAATTGTCAAGCATTGACGAGTCCATCGGTTGGGAAGATTGTCGAAGTCGAATAAAAGGGCCTTGTTTTGTAACAGGTTATACATGTTTATGAAGAACACATCCTGTCTGACAATGGATAACCTAGAAAAGTTGAGCACCATGTCATACGATATGAAATCCAAACTCGACATTCATTGCATGCATACATCATATTGTGGGTAGCTGAAACCGATATTGCAAGAGTCACAAATGAGATCGATGCCTTTATACCATCTACAACTAATAATATACACGAAGAAAAGCTGCATAACCTCGTCAAACAAAAAAATATTCACAATTGTAGGGTTGCATGCTTCAAGCATTCCCACATTGGAAAATGCAAGTATGATTTACGTTGCCAAGCTCAACGAACAAATTCAACGTTGGACCTACTACAGGCCAGGAAAAGAACATGAACGTGTAGTACCTTATCACCCCACAATTCTATTGCTATGGGGTGCACACAAGAATATTTAAAGGATAACTAATGGCAGTTGGACATACTACCTATTGAAATATGCAGTCAAATGTGAGCCCACTGGCCATTTAAATATACAAAGAGAAGACATTAGAAAATTGGGGATTCCAAACATTGACGAAGACAAATGTAAGGTAATTGCAGCAATAACCTTATCAAAGCCAATATCACCTACAGAGGCTGCCTTGACATGCCTTCAAATACCTATAATACCTATTTCCTGACAAGGAGGCTTTTGCTAGCTTTCGTCGAGGAACTCATGCATCTCAGGCATCTGTTCAACCTTCTTCTCAGCCTCAAGCTCCCGTTGTTACTTCTTCATCTATTCATGATCAACCTTTACCAGTTGTGTTGCAATCCTCATCCATGGAAGATGCTCTAATTCCAGGCCGCGATTAGTCGCCTTTTTAGAGCCATCATCGTACACGTAGTTCATTCTTCTCTCCATGTTGATGCTTCTTCCTCTCATGTTTCGAGGTTGTTATGGCTGATGGTCCTAATCTTACGTGGCGCAAAAAGAGTCATGGCGGCGCAGTCAATTGGAAGAAGGCGGCAAGGAAGAAGTCTGTTATGTCATCTCACGAGGCTATCCCGCCTCGTTCTATTCAGTGGCATGATAATTTGATGTCTATTGATGATCATCTCGATGTGGTAGACCATGTTGATTGTGATGAGGCTATTAAACGCCTCAAGGTGGCACAAGGAGTGTGAGTATATACTGTGTATGGGTGGTTTTGCTTAGTGGAGTATTTCGTCCTCTAGGTTTTGAGTCCCATGTCACAGGTCCCTTGTATGTATCTTGATTTTTCTTGATAATGGATTGTCGTCCTTCAAAGAAAAAAAAAACAAAGATTAGCCAATGTGCATTTCATAAATACATCTCCTCCTTTTACCTGCCAACGGTAGGTAGCGAGAACAACACCCTTCTTGCATCCTCGTGAGACCTATATTGTACAAGACCACAAAACTTACATGTTTTAACATTCAAAAACTATTGGAGAAATTAGAAAAGAACAACTTCCAATCAAACCATTGACTCTGATGAACTTGATACCTATGGAAACACAATAGTGGAATCAGAAGATATTGTAAGATTCACTGACTACCATCCACTACATCATTTCGAGGAGTTCTTCTACAATGTCCCTCTTGGAAGAAGTACCATTCACGCAAAGAAAGCCAACTCTTATCTCCAACAACGTCACATCATCATACTTCCTTGAATGTAAAATCGAGGATTAATAGTGAATGAAGATGACATCATGAAATAGATTGGCGCTTATGGTGAATACTACCTCTTAGAACACGAAGACCAAACCCAAATTCGAAATGGAATTTTGCAAAGGATGGATGTAGTGTATGAATTTCCAATAATATCTCCAAACATTGGCAATGAAAATGAAGTCGAAGAGGTAACGACACAAACCAATGGCCTACCAACACCACAAGGAAATCTAACAAATGAGCAAAATGTCATATACACATCCTTAAAACATACCCCACCTGGAATCCACGTAGTGTGCGGACCGCCAGGCTCTGGAAAAACATAGTTAATAAAGCACCTCCTAAGCCATTACCAAAAAATAAACAAGAGAACAATTGTGACAGCAACAACAGGAATAGCAGCTTGCAGGATGTGCAATGGAGCTAGCACCCCGAGGGTATTAGCTCTATATATATGGATACGCCATGTGTGTTACGAGGGTCCAGAGAAACCCCTTCGTATACGGAATTTCTCCAAGAAAATCCCATACCATACGTTTTAATGTTTCCAACTTTTCCCTATCCCATATCGTATTTATACTGCTTATTTTTTGTAATATTGATGACCCTTCTTGTATAAATACAAATTCAACTTAACACATCGCATACCCCTTATAGTATAAATACGAAGATGTTAATAGAGGAGAATATATTAAAATGAGATGTTAAGAACATTTGTTCCAGTATAAGTATTTTTTAAAAAGGTACAAGGTAACACAAAACTTTTGTGGACACTCTACCAAACTCCTAGTCACAATATGCCACTTGATATCTCTTTGTAATAGAGCAATCTGAAATGCTAGAAACATACATACATTTCAAGTCAATTTGAAATAAATAAAGCAATATTATAACAGTTTGAAAAATCAAAACTTACATCTTATATAGTGGAGTGCATAGCGCAACTCTATCCAAGCTTTTGCTTCCCTTTCATCCCTGCAAGATAAGTGAAATAATTAACAAATGAATTTATTTTATCAAACATGTTAAACACATACCATCTATGGTTGCGCCATTCACAAACTTATCAAGCTGGAACCTATCATTAGCATCCAACTTATATTTATCTGTGTTTGGGTCATATGTCAAACATACAAGTGAGATGATTGATTCAAGTTCTATAACTTGATTATCGGTCAAGTCATAAGTGAACCATGTGCAACCCGGCGTCAATTTTTCATGTTCAGCATACCAAGCAAGGTTAAAATGTACATTATATGTGGGTCTGTCACTCAAATCAATAGGTTCTCTACTCTCTTTCCATATATACCCACTTTTCGTCTCATGCTCAACACCCTACCTATGTACCAACCCTTTTGTGTAATCCTGCTTGCACATGTTTGCTTTCCTTTTCTAACTGAATGTTTTCCTTTTTGTATACTCACATCTTCTTCAGGATCTATGTCAAAGAGCACAACACAATCCGAACCAATTCCTATTGATGTCACTGCATTTATTTTCTTTTTGGATGACGTCAAATATGCCTGACTTATCACCCTAATTAATCTATCCTTAGAAAGCCAAGGATTACAATTCAATTGGCTCATCAAAGTGGACTTACAAATCTGTTTTCCATCTATATTCACTCTATAATCAATCTTCATATCATTTGGGAACTCTGTCTCATCCAACATCTAGAGGGTGTAATCGATGTGAATATCTAGCACAATAACAGGGGGTTACTTTTAGATTTTTATACGTTTTTTTACATGGTTTTTCTATGATTTTGTTGTTGTATTTGTTGAGGTGTACTAAATAGTATTTCTAGAGTGCACCCTTTATGGGCCGTTGATTTTCGTTGGTTGGAACAATCCGAGGGTTGTTGTCTTTCTCTGCATGTGTTTGTGCATGAACACTGCACCTGTGTATGCATGAGCACGTGCATGTGCATGTGCATGTGTATGCATGTGCTTGTGTACTGTGCATGTGCAAGTGCAAGTGCATGTGTGTGCATGTATGCATGTGCATGTGTACTTGCCCTCTTGGATTCTTGTTGCCGGAGTGGATTTTTGATACCACGAGGTGGATTTTTTGCTTATGCTTATAAAGGTATTTGTTTTTTAATGTTTCTACAGTTAACATAATGGTTTTTTTTACAAGGTATTGGTTTCCTGGTTCTATAATGTAGTGCTATAAAACCTGCCTTTGTTTCCTTCCCTTTATCTGTTCTAAGATTTGCTGCAGATTCAAAAGAATTTAGAGTTTAGGCCCTATGTTTTCTTCCAACTCTTGGATATTCCTGGCCTGCTGGATTGTTCATAGCAGCCAACCTTTAGCTTCAATCAACAAATGGATTTTTGTGCACACAACAGGCGGATTATTCCTCGCCCTTTCTGAGTCATGCAGATCAGCCAAACAGTGGCCACAAGAATGCATTTATATTGTAGGTTTGGAACTTTAATCAAACCAGAAAGTGAATCATGCATTACCTTTAAGTTAGAGATGGAGCATCCAAAATCATATGGATTGATAAACAATGGTTTCATTATGAAAGAGAAATAGCTTAGCTGAAGTAACAACACGGGGAACGCTAACAGAGCAAGCTTGCTTCAAAACCTCTTCCCTTGATCTCGCTTCACCGATCGTTACGGGAAACCTACTCCACATCACCAAATTGGCTGATTCTCTTCACCTGTCAAACCAAATCCAGGGAACCCCGGAGAAAGTGTCACTAGTTCTTTATTAACCTCACCAATTATTATTGCAGAGTAACGTTGATGTTCATGCAATAGTTTGTGAATAAAACATTATTGTAGAGCATATATCAATGTCAAAAGCTTTTATTTGATTCAATTTTATTTCGTTACTAAAGGTTTGTGAATAAAACATTATTGTAGACCATATCAGTGTCAAAAGCTTTTATTTGAATCAATTTTATTTCGCTATTAAAGTTCTATTTTCTAAATTAATATCAATCTAACCAATTTCTTTCCTTTATGATAATGCAGACTATAGAATCTCCCAATCCATCAATTCCACATGACATTCCTCTGATACCTGAAGTCAATACGATGTTGATCCAAACATTATTACTGTACCATTGAACCATATAAATGAAGATCAAGTTCAATTAGTCCCGCAGTCATCAGCGCAACCACCACCTGCACATGGCAAAGACCCTATTGATGTGTTGTCATTATGGTTGATTAGATACATCAACTTTCTTCATCCATCGCTACACCATCCCTAGCCAAAAAATTTGTTAGTTAACACAAACCATTACATCCAACACTTTAAATTAAATTCCCCCTAAAACCCCCTTTGGTTTTGGCACATATTCATATGGGGATGACTCCGGGGCAGCGAGAGCCCCTTTTACACCCCCTAAAACAGTATAATACATGCATGAAATCAACACAATTGAGTACATTGCCTCAAACCTTATAGTATTTCGCAACTCTCATTATACAGTATAAAAAAACTTGTACGAGCATACCCCACAAACGAGGATTGCTATCTACGGTCCAAACCAAAGAATAAGTCGTGAATATGCCTATCCAATAGCTCTCGTTGCCCAGAGTCACCCCCGTGAGGCACTTCCTTTAAGATGGACCACCTACCAAGAGGATGTAACCGTAATGACAACACGACCGCCATGGTCTTTCTTTATGTCAAATGCGTAAACAATTTCCTTGATTTTGGTTGTGTTCTTGGTCTTCTCAACACGCGATCATAGAAAAAAATGGGTTCTCTTCTTCGTGCTTGGATTGACCCTAAAACGGAAAAACAGGTATCCAAAGTAGTTAAATAGCCCGAAAACTTTTCGCACGTCCTTTTTGTGTAAAATAACAAGGTTCTAAAAAAAAATGGGAATCACATGAGACCCACTTTAATAAAATGCGACTTAAATGCTAAGCAGCCGAATATTCTTAGATTTGATACATCTGGTTTTCTGCCATAGATAGCTTCATATGGTGTCTTATACTTGATAGATTGAATGGGAGCCCCATTACAAAGATAGGTAGCAGTGAGAACTGCCTCAGTCCAGAGTTGTGGAGGCAACTCTTTAAATTTCAGCATGCTACGGGTCAAGTTCAGAAGAGTTCTATTTTTCCTTTCGGCCATGCCGTTTTGGGAGGGGGCATATGGCACAATCTGCTCTCTTTATATCCCTTTGGATTCAACATAAGTCTGAAACTTTTGAGAGAGATATTCCTTTGCATTATCAGATCGGAGAGCTTCGATAGGAGTTGAGAACTCTTTTTCCACTTGCAGGCTGAATGTTTTAAAAATAGCAAATGCTTGAGACTTGAGCTTAATCGGATAGACCCATGTATATCGACTAAAATTATCAACGATCACAAGAAAGTACCTTTTTCCAGCCAGAGATTCTAGATAAGTGACAAATATCAGTCTGAAGAAGCTCCAGTAGATGTTGAGCTCTAAATTTAGCCTTCAAGGGATAGGATGCTTGTATCTGTTTACCAAGACTACATGCAGACAGTGAAGGTCTTGAGTTGTGAATTGAGGCATTTCTTGAACCATGTTGAGTTAGATGCTGAAACTAAAGTCGGTAGATGGATATGGCCAAATCTGGCATGCCATAAGACTCTGCAATTTTAGGAACAACAACAGTAAGAGAGGACTCTGCTGGTGCATGGAAACTGATTGTCGTAGTATCCAAAATATACAAGCCCTCCTCATTAAGATAACCTTGAGCAATAGGGCCCAACAGCTTGAGATCAATAAACTTCAATAGGTTTTTATGGAGAATGTGCACAAGGCCATCTGAAAACAGGACAGTGTAGCCCATCTTTTTATCAAATCCGCTTACGCTTAGCAAGTTCACAAGTAAGCCAGGCACTAAGATCACATCTTCAACTCTAAGAGTAATACAGTTTTTGGTAGGGATAGAAACATCTCCTTTGCCTGTAGCCTTGGCTAGATTTCCATCTGCCATCTTTACTACTATTTTATCATAAGATTTGATATATTGAAAAATATTTGACTAACCAGCCAAGTGCTTGGCTGCCCCGGAGTCCACTAGCCAAGTATTATAATGCAGATTCTTTGCAGCAACATTGAGAAACTGCAATTCTTCTTTCTCCCAGTCAATATGAGAAAACTTGAGCACTAACTTCAGGAGCAGAAGAACCCTGATCTTTAACTTTATGCTTAGATTCCTTGTGTTTAAAAAATTCAGCAACATCTTTAAGCAATCTCGTTTGACATCCCCCTTCTTATTACAATACCAGCAGGAGAAGGGTTGCTTAGATTCAGAATTAGAAGCTGATCTAAAACCTTCCCTAGAGTCACGAGAGGAGGAAGATCTAAAGGAGGGTTTATCAGATGAAGAAGCTAAAGAATTCATATGAGGTGAAGGAATCAAAACTCGCCAATAGTACTGAATCCAAGCACCACCTCCTCGGAACCTTTTAGAAGATATAGAGCTGCTACAACAACGCCGATCGCCTCATCGGTGCAGCTAGAAAAACAGAGAAAGGGGAAATTTTTGCATGGACGTAATCTCACTCTAATGTGGACTACGTCCGAGAAAGTTTTTTGTCTCAGAATATTCCCTCAAGAATATTCCCTCGGCGGCGCTGCGGCTTCACCGCCTCGTCTGGCGGCCCCGAGTACTTTTAATTCCACGTGTATTCATGTAATTTCTGAACTTAAAAATTCGAAAAATAAAAGGACCACTCGTATTGTTTGTTTTTAGGTTTAGTGTTTGTACAGCGACTTGAGCAACCTATTCTAGATCCGGCGAAAATGGGCTTCTGGTTGTTGTTGAAGGCTGTGCTTATGATCACAAATGCTCTTGCTGTTCTGAACGAAGATCGTTTTCTTTCTCGTTACGGCTGGTCTTTCCAGGATATGGCCCCGGGTGCAGCCAAGACTTTTAAGGGTCAAATCATCGGTCTTCTTCTGGCTGTTCAGTATCTCAGAGTACCGCTTATTTTTCTCAATTCCATTGCCGTTGTTTTACTCATATTTTCTGGTTAACATGCTGATAGATAGCGCAAATGATCCTTTACATGGGTATTTTTCCAAAGTGAAACTCGTCTTTTATTATCTATGACAGTTTCATTTTTTCTGGTATCTCATATGAAAAAACGAATCCATCATATGGCCATTAATCCAGATGTTCTATTTCGTATGTATCTACTTTTGGTTTGGCACCTACTGTTTTAAATTGAACAACGTTCAATGAAAAAGCAAATCCATCTATCCGGCCATAAATCCAGATGTTCTATTGTGTATGTATGGTTTGCCACATACTTTTGCAAATTGAACAGCGTTCAATTAAATTATCTTATTCTAGATTGGGCATTACTCATCGATTTATGGTACTTGGTGTAATCTCTCTGCAATGCTCGTCATTTTAATTTCTATGATGAAATAATAAATTGATGAAGCTTATAAGTGTGAATCTACTCAATTGATTGATTTGGAAGTTGTTCACCTAAGGATATTGACAGGTGCTGTCTTAGGAGGCAGTAAAGGTTATGAAGACTGGCTGCAGTAGCAGCTATTTTAAGAAAACAAAATTATCTTGCTATGCAGGCTAGCCATTGCTGTGCCTTTGTGGGCTTTATAGGCTAGGAGGATACGGGAATGGATAGATCTGAATATGTATAATACGTTTTGAAGATGCGCAGAGTATATCTGATTACTTCCCAGCTAAACAGATTGGATTATGGAGTGCAATGATTGCATCATGTATGTAGGATTTTGAAGATTGTGAATACTTATGACGACCTTCACGTTACAGAATATGTTGCTGGCAGGAAGTGACTTGTATGTCAGATAGACAGACACCGAGGTTGTAGAGGAGTAGCTTGATTATATCTTCTGCTTCATTGAAATGTTCTGCATGACGAAGATCTACCATGGCAGTAATGTGATTGATACCCAGCGTTATGCCATTATCTCAAGAGTTTCAAACAAAGGGCTTTCATTCACCATCCCATATCTAAATACTGTGGGGATCGCCCTAGATGTTATGGCATCCACCAGATTTACAGCATCTTACATGTTTCTGAGACATTCTACATCCTTACATCACCAAGTTGAGCTTGCGCTCGTTTAGCCTTAGCATGTCAAAGACTTCCTGTTCCTTGACTAGATTCCTCCATTTGTTTTACATGTCAACAATCCCACTTCCAACTAGAATGTCAGTTTGCAACCCATTCTCCATGACCTTCTCCATGGTTTTTTTTTGTAGATGCACCTGCCCTGCACCCTGCCTTTGACTTTCTCAAGCTTTATCTGATTAATTGCATCTTGCCAAAATTTGGCTGCTGGTGTCCTTATCTTGACCATCTATGCTAGTGCACAAATGGGAAGGGTGTTGTATAAAGCATCAGATTCTGAATTTCAAGCATATGGAATCAAGTCTGCCTCAGATGCTTGGGGCTTGATTCTGTGGACGATAAAGTTCAATCCAATTCACTTCAATTCTATTGTATTATAGCAATGGCTAAGAACGGGGTATCGCCTATGGTGCTTATAACTCTATGAGCTATTTTTTTTTCCTTTTGTAGCTTGAGTTTCACACAGTGATGATTTTATCATTCTTTGGCTATTAGTGTATTATGGAAATATTGGCGATAAATGGATTTATATGACTTTTTGTCGATATTTCATATTTTTCTCAGCTGAATTATTTTCTTCTCCAAGATAGGTAATCTTGTATAAAGGAAGACATCGCTCATAGCACAACAATCTCTCTCACCGATTTAGATACATGACCTTGTATTTTAAAAGAATGGATCAACTGGAGAGAACCGGAATGCACATTCACGTATTTTTGTGTAGATCCTTGGGGATGTTGGAGAAGGGACTAGACTGTTATCAGGGCACAAATCATGTGATGCAAATCATAACGCACTTGAAGGCTTCTAGAGGGCCAATTTTGGCAGAAGTAATTGTGTTACTCTTTAAACTAAGCAATTTTAGAAGGATTCCTAAAAAATGAACCATGAGCATCATTCAGCCTAGTCATAAGAGAAGAGGTACAGATGGCTCCAAAAACTATCGCACGGCTAAACTATTTGGTAAAGTTTTTGACATTAAGCTGACAAAATGGGCAGATGAAAATAATATTAGAGCAATGGGGCAGGGTATGGAACTCTTGCTTCACTTGATCACGCTACGCAAGCTAAGCCTAAAAACAAAGTCTTGATTTGCTGTTATCGATTTTGCAAAGACCTTTGGTACGGATCCAAGGCGCCAAAAGAATGAATCATTGCAGTGGGAAGGCTTTATCAAAATGTTCAAAAGAAAGTGGTCACTCCAATGGGTATGAGAGATGCAATATTTAGCAATCGTAGGGAAGCAAGGCTGCCCAATGTTACCTACTCTATTTGGTTTGTATGTGGATCCGCTTCAAAGCTTCCTACAAGCAAAAGGTTGTAAATTTTTTCGATTATATGAGGAGCTAGGAATGCTATTGCTTTTTGCCGATGATCTATTGCTATCAATGTATACTCAAGAAGACATGCAGGGTCAATTGGAGGCACTTGCAGATTTTTGTAACAGATTTGGCCTTACGGTAAACTTAGCTAAGACTAAGATTGTGTGTTTTGGTAAAACCGAGGCTAATATCATATCCCAAAGGGAAAGAGTAGAACATGTTAATTCTCACAAATACCTTGGGCATGAGGTTTATGCTGGCAAGAGAAGTTGGACCCAAGGTGTGGACAAAAGACATCTGAATTGAAAGCATTCTATGCTCTGCTTAATCAATAAAGGCAAGCAAATGTGCATTCTTGGGCAATATGGAAACGGTTACTTGACACATTAGCAATGCTAGTTGCCTTGTATGCTTGTGAACTATGATGACCCTCCTTACATTGATCAATTGGAGAGCTGGCTTGCTGATAATGGGGGCGACGGGGCTCACCTTCTCTACCAGATCATCAAGCAGTTAATATATGCTGATGATGTGGACCTCCTAGCTTACACACCAGCAGACATGCAACGACATCTCGATGCCCTGGACACATTTTGTCAAGCAACTGATATGCGCGTCAACTTGGCCAAGACTAAGGTGGTTTTCATATCATCTTCACGACGGTAGGATCCCTCCTTCCGCTTCGAGGGGCGTAATGTGGAAGTAGCATCCACATACAAATATTTGGGAGTGGAGTTTCCGTCTACTATGCACCGGGACACATCCATACTGCTACGAAGTTACGGTGGCTGGAAAGCACTATATGCAATGCAAAACAATAGTCATAGAGCGGAGTTGTATGATTGGACCCATCACCACACCTGCTCAAAGTCTTAGTGGAGCCCGCCCTTTTATACTGGTGGAAGTATGGGGCCCAGAGTATCCCTCGCTACTTGGAATGACTTGGAGCAAAAGTGTAAAGCCTTCTTGGTACGAGCACTAGGGTTGAAGTCCACAAATCCCCATATCAAATTCTACTACAGAAACAGATTCTTGCCTCTTCGTGAGGGCGCCCTTGATCGCCACATTGTCTATTTTCGGAAGGTGGTCAACATGGACGATGCTCGCGTCCCAAAACTAGCTTATATCATGGCAATGGGGCCACAACGCCAAGGCCTGCTTTGAGGGAAAAGAGAGCTCAATGGATGGCTAGATGGAATGTGCAGGAGGACACATGTGCAAACAGAGGCAGATCGCCATAGCTTGAGGCAATATCTTGACGCTTGCTTCATCAGCAAGCTTTGGGATGCCAGCGCCCTTGAACAGGTCAAGACAGCACACTACCAGCGCCACATAAATCCCACATTGGAACGAGGCCCACAATGCTACCTGCGCACCCACTTGCCCATGAAAAGACGCAGACTCATTGCCTCCATTCGCACAGGGGCACATCATCTTCGAATTGAGACAGGCAGATGGATTGGTGAGCCACGTCAGGACAGGCTCTGTCAATGCTGCCAAATGGGAGTCATTGAGGATGAATCTCATACCCTTCAAAGTTGCCCAGCATATGATCAAATCCGGACGACGCTATCTTTGAAGTTGGTCGCCCGCCACCGCTACATGTGACATTGAGCACGGCATCCGTACGGATGCTAGGATCATACCTTCAGGAGGTCATGGACATGCGAGATCAGCTATGTCCTCGGGCACGCACTTGACATGTACATACACATTTATTTCATGATGATGTATACTTGTATGCTTTTGACAAAGATTCTTATTATCGCCACGGTTTTCCTCGAAAACCCTTCTAGCGGGGGTTTTAACCCTGACAAGAATAAGTTTGTTTAGCGCTTCTTCCTCGGGTCCTATAGGCCGATTGGTCTCAGTGGACGATAAAAAAACTATTCTATTCTATTCTTATTAAAGGGGAAGCGGAATGCATTGGAATAAATACATAAATATTGTTACATATTGATCTTAAAGTGAAAAGATTAGTGATGTATGAGATTTGGTTAATGGAAATTGGAGCATACCCATTGGAGATCCAAGCAGCATGGCAAATTGTCCAGTACTTGAATAAATGAATAGAAGGAACATCTTTGGCACCTATATACACCTGCTTTTGTTTGCACGTATATACAACTGTATCCTGTACATTCCACATGGCCAGTCACCATGGTTGCCATTAAGGGGTGAGTAAAATTTGAATAGAATAAATTTTCTATTTTTAGCCAAATTTTCAATGGTTATGCCTCCCGCCTTTCTTCTATTAGCCGTGATTTCTAGGCTCCAAGAAAGTGATTCATCGACCATTTTTCTCCGTTTCCTTATGAATTCGCCCCTTATCCTCCTCCTCTCAGATTAGGTAATCTCCTACTACCGAAACATTGCATTTCTTAAAACTTAACAAAATTCTAGTAATGAGAGGTTTATTTATAACTTGTTCCAAGAATGCTTTTGAAAATTGAATTCGTGCATCTCATGCAAGAAACATCTGAAGGGTATATGAAAACTTCATCAGGCTTAGATTAAATGATATAATTATGAATCTCAGCTTTATTTAGAGAAAGAAATGATATCCAAAGAAGATCCAAGCAAGAGTTTTTAGATAGTCAAGGAAGAGGCATAATACCAATCCAAATTTTGATGCTTCTACTTAGAAGGCCTCTCATTGTGTTTTATCTTTTTGCTTGGTTCAGAATCATATTATCTAATCTAAATAAACTAACCTTGAATTTGTGTTTTTTGTGATGTTGTAAATTGCAAAGACAGATTCACTGGGAAAATTGGTACGGATATTCAAATTGATAAACAAGTCAGGTTATTAAAGAATTTTCATGCACTTTATCTCTTTATCCTAGGGCATTTTTTTTGCAAACTCTTGAGCTAAACTTAAATCCATCAATTGATTTAGAACTTAACTCAACTAATAAAGATGAGAATGTCGTGTACATTGTTACCTTCTAATTTTGCTGCAAGCAGCACATGAGAAGAATGGGCTGAGAGGCAAAGTTTCTAACGAACTTCTTCACATATTGCAGGCTTTCAACTGTCTAAAATGTCTAGGAAGAGCATTATGTCATTCTTTCAGACTTGCAATGAGGATTCAACAACTTGTAGCAGCAGCATCCAAGAAACTCTTACCGCAACAAGCATCCAAGAACTCCTAGTATGTATGTGGAGCTCTCATCAATCATTGTGATTATAGGTGAATGTGAGGTGAAGAAATTAGAATTGTAGGTAGGTGCAAATAAAGAGGCGACATGATCTAGTTTTAGAATTGATTGTGGGGCAAATGATCCTCAAGAGGATGTTACAAAAAATTGTAAGGGGAATAAGTGAAAAGGGCAATTAGGTCAATGGACTCAAGGGAGAGATTTTCAAGAAGATTGGGGAAGGAGATTCCCATGCATAATGCCCATAATTGAGGAAGACGAGTTTGGACTAGAGCAAGTAGAGCACATTGTGATGCATGCTCATGGAAACAAGGAAATAAGATTGACATGCAGTTGAAGTTGGACACGATAGAGAAGCATGATGGTAAAACATATATCAAGAAGATGGAGGATGGGAAGGAAGTACACACACATGGAAAACAAAGAATGATTGTAGGCATTTGCAATATGTTGACCAATGTTTAAGTTCCTCACATTCACTATCGAACCACTTGTTTCGCAGAAAGCTGGTTGAACATGAATGCCTTCTTGTGTATCTTCTTCAAGAATCGTTCTTCAACACTCAGAAAGATGCTGGCCAAATCATCAGTTTGTTGCTCCAAAGTGGAAAGCTGCAAAATTTTCATTTTCCATTCGATTACCAATTGTGTGCATAAGATTCTACTCAGTTGTAATCTAAGCAAAACTAGATAACTTGGCATCGGGACTGCATTGGTTGTCAATGGGGTTGATGATTTGAACCTACCTCTTCGTCTATGCTATTTGTTCCTACCTTAAGACATGTGAGAAGGTGTAGATCTTGCTCAACCACAAGCATATAATTTACAAGGCTGGATCCCCCCCTCCCCCCTGCCCCCTCCCCGAGTGATTCTCCTGTCTTCAAGTATTGAAGGAGGAAGATGGCCACTGTTGTGCGAGACCATCGCCGATAAGCAAGTCGAAGATGTTACACATATGAAGGAACTGCCTTGCAAATCACTTGACTGAATGGCCCATGTCTTCTGGCATGCATGGCAAAAAAAATCTTCTAACATATGAAGCCATAGGGCCAGAGGGTTAAACTTTGTCAACTACTCTGTCCCCCTGTGTGCATTGACGCCCCAAACTAGCATTACATATCCTAATTGCCTGTATTGCAGAATGTCATCATATAGATCGACATATAGATCCAATTTGTCTACATCTGAGTGCCCGTGACAGAAGTTTGAGTATGCATGCAAGAAGTAACATGCAGCCATGAAAAGGATTTGCCCATATTGGTTCTGCATCCGTAATCACATGTAACAATTATGTCTTTCTATATCATGCAGGGAATCTGAAGGTGTCAATGTAGTCTTATATCGGCCGGCTATGCCATGCGCCCACTGAACTCCCACATTTATTCAATAAGGAATACTGTTGATAGCTTATCAGATCTATTATCCTTCGACCAGCATGTTCCCATGTTTCTATAAGAAAATGAAATCCATATTCCTGGGTATGGAGTTCAAGCTTTCCCTCTTCTTCCATGAAAAGTCCCTACAATATCAGGAGACCATCTGCATGCACATTCTCTATTTAGAAGTGGTGGTATGTGCAACTGCAGTTGTAATAGTAATACCATGAGGGATTGCAGTAGTAGAAGCAGTGGCAGTAGCACCCCAAGGGTTGTATGAGCAGTAGTGGTAGCATCAACTACACCTCGAGGGATTGCAGCAGTAGCAGTAGTGAGTGATTGCATGAGGAGTTGTAGTAGCACTTGCCTGAGGAGTTGTAGCACGAACATCTGGAGTAGCAGATAGTCCAATTATTCCTTTCTACACAATATCTGCTACAATATGGTTAGATGGACGAAAAATCCATAGCTTTCCTTGAAACAACACACCAACACCACCAATATTTCTTATGTCCCTCACTCGAGTAAGCTCATATAAAAGCTTACTCGTATGTAGTGCGGTGGGGTCATAATTTACATACACCGAGGTGCCTATTAACTTTGCTCCTTGATTGAGTATGGTGCCTTTCACCATTGCATCTGCCATTATGAATTTCACAATATGTGGCTAATTGGGCGCTAAATGCCAAGATGGATTGCCCGATAATGTGCACAAGAGCATAAAATCTTACCTTGTAGAGGACCATTGTCTGGATCTTCTTGCTAAGGTCCTCCCTTGTCTCCTCGCATAGAACTCGGACCACCACATTGTAATTCCTGTGCCTCTGTTCTTGTTGCTCCTTGAGCACCTTTGCTACTTGAGAGCTTACCTGTGAATTGGGATGGAGTCTATAAGATCCTTCAAGAAAAGCTTGATTGCCACATACTGGTCCTGACTTGCATTGGTTGTGAGAGTAAGTGGGATTCCCCATCTATGTGCATGTCCATTGGATTGGGGAAGAAACTGGGGTAGACATGTCTATAATAGGGTTTGAGAAGGAAAAGGAAGGTGTAAATGTTTATGGTCCTTGGAACTTCAACAATCGCTAGGGATGGAAATAAAGCATAAAAATGCCCGTCCTCAGTTGGTACGGGGGGATACCTTGTGGGAGGTTCAATTCCCATTGTTGTCAGAATTCTTTTAGGTTGAGGTTGAAATGGACTAAGCAAAGTATTTTGGACTACTTATATCTCTCTCTTACTCATACAAATGGCACTATTTAGATGCACATAACATTGTCTATGAACAAAAGTTTTAGAGAGTCAAAGTCTAAGGGCTTGGGCAAGGGCAAGGGCAAGCCAAAGATTATAGATAAAAAATGGCCTTCATATGCATGTCAAGGAGAAAGTTGTTTTGGACTCACTAAGATCTGAGAGAAGTTACTGTGGGCGGTCCCGGAGGACAACCTACGCAGTAATGGTGCAAATTTTGAAATCCTTATATGGATTTTGAAGCTTTTTTGCTTCAATGCTTTTCTCGATGATTGGCCATTTACTAGATTGGTTTGTTCTGCGACTAATCTTGTCGGAACAGTTGGGGCTAGCTCATTTGGTAACACCCACCCAAAAAGCATTTGGAGCTTCCTTGGATTAAACCTGCACCAGACAAGTGAAATTTTGATGCAAAAATACACAGTAAACCAAAACGACGCAACTAATCTGGTCGAAATAGGTGAGGTTAGCTAACCCTGTAGCACTTACCTAAACAATATATGAAGCACGAACCTGCATCTAACAGAGAAAAGTTTGACAAAAAAACAAGCAGTACTCCAAAATAATGCAGTCAACTGTGGGGGTCCCAGACCGATTAACAGTGGGATCGACCACACAAATTTCCTCTAGGATCGCAGGGTTCAAGGTAAAGCTGTTCGCAGCCAAAAAGTTTTTTAATCATCTACTAAAGTTTTTGTTCAAGTTGGCTATTGTGTTCATCCTTTTCTGTGGACCATTGATCTGTGGAATATTCTCAGACCAAGGGCCTCGAATTTTTTCTACGTGAACCCCATGAAAGTTTTAATGGTGCACATGAAATTAATAAAAACCAATGGTCAGAAACATGCCAATAGCCAGAAACATTAATGGCATTATTCTTACAAGATATTTACAACCCAAAAATTTGAAGCATATGACATGTTCTTCAAAGCATGCCATCAATCCGCTCTATTCACATGACTCTCACACAAAAATAGGGTTTGGTGGTTTCAAAACTCCAGGCTAAGCCGACCTCACCAGGACTCCGGGACAATACATGAACCAACGGTGCCTCCCCTGGTTAGACCACCCAACCTGAGATAAAATTTGCAAACAACTTCAAGTCCTTTTCATGTGCATTTTCTTCTTCCTGCAAAACGAACAAAAAAACCAACGGAGTTTTCCTGTGCGGAATCGAGGAAGTTTTTTGGCCGAAGCTTCCAAAAAGCAGGGCCAAGCCCCTCAGCAAAGAGGCTAATGTTTTATGGGTAAAGCTTTCAGAAAGCTGGGCATTGCTTCCCTTTTGTTTGGCTTTATGGAACCAAAAAGGAAAAAAACATAGAGCCTTTATCATCAACCCAGCAGGAGGCCAGAGGATTTGAACCTCTGGGCCGCAACGGCCTCACCAGAGCCCCAATAAAGAAAAACAAAAAGACCCCAAAAACCATAGGCTGTGCCTTAACCAGAAAATCCTACATACCTAGAAACTACCGGATAGAGTCATTGGCCATCCGCTCCATGCCGCAAACACTCCTCCTATCCAACACTAGATCTGCCCAATAGTTTTAGCATGGGAAGATAGCAACGAGGTTGTGTATCTGAACCAACTTCCCAAAAACTCCTTCATCTGTTTCCTTTTTTGGTATCTCTAGCAAAAAAACCACAAAGAAACACCCTAAATTAGAAAATTGACGTTTAAACCAACTAAGCAGCTCAAACATGCCCAAAAATACAAATTTGCATAAAATACAAGAATCATAGGTCCAACCTTTGCGAGAATACCCTCCTGCAATACGAAATGAGTTGTGAAAAGTCTATGAACGCATGGTTAGAACTCCCCTTAGAACTCTGGACATTTGTCGAAAAGTTGGTGTGATCTCTAAAATCGGGTCTTTTTTGAAAAAAAGAAGGAAAAATCCGTTCATTCTCAGGGACTTTCTTTGAGGAGGCAAAATTCCTATAACTCAAACTATTTTTTCCATATTTGAGTGGACGTCAAATTTGAGCATTGGTTTTGATTTAAGGGCACAAGGTGGGTCTTACAAGGTTAGTCAAACAAAGGCCAATGTAACAAATCATACACAAGGTCGCCCGTGGTCTAAATAATAAGCACACGATAAACTTAGGTTGGTTCTAACATAACGCTTATGTTGCTGCATTCAAAAATTCATTCACTTCATAATGTGTTTAAACAGAACATTTGTTGGGTTGTATATGTAATTCGTTGATGTTTAAGTGTTTTTCTAAAGAAAGTGAAAGATCAGTAGAAATGATAACATGCCACAACGAGATATGCTGTTTCTGAAAGTTAGGACGTTAGGGCAAAAAGCTTTATGAAGTGGCATTTACTAGTTCAGCTATGACATTAATGAAGGAGAGCCTAAAATCTGTTGGCAGAGAGGGAATTTCTACCATTCTCAGAGAGGTCAAGGGACAGTGCCAGAATGGGCAATTGCAGGCAGCTGTTGCGCTATTGGATTTGACAAATGAACGAGATTCAGAACTGTATTTGGAGGCTTGTGGGGTTGTCTTGCAAACATGCATAAAAATGCAGGCCTTATCAGAAGGAAGGCAAATACATAGTAATATTTCTAAAAGCTCATTGAGGCCAAACCTCCCCTTATGGAACATGCTTATAAGCATGTATGCAAAATGTGGTAGTCTAGAAGACGCACGTCAAGTGTTTAACAGAGTGCCAGAAAGGAATATGTTTATCTGGACTACTATGATTGCTTCATATTCTCAGCAAGGTAATGGAAAAGAAGCTATCAAATTGTTTGGTCAGATGCAACTTGAAGGTGTGAAATCTGACAGGGTCACATACGTCAGCATTCTCAGTGCCTGTGCCTGTGCCTCTGCCTTAGCATTAGGAAAAATGGTACATGCTAATACCCTGAAATCTGGATGTGGCTTTGAAATAGTTGTGGTGAATACCCTTATTGACATGTATGCCAAATGTTCATATATAGAAAGTGCTTGTGAAATTTTTGTCAAGATGCCAGTACAGAATGTAGTATCATGGAGTGCTATAATTGCAGGGTATGGTGAAGCCAATAGGGCACTTGAGCTATTTTGGCAAATGCAATTGGATAATGTGAAACCGGACAGGGCTACCTTTCTTGGCATTACAAGTGTTTGCGCTACTACAGCTACCTGGGAAATAGGAAAATTAATACATTCATGTATTTTAAAGACAGAGTTTTTCTCAGATATTGTTACAAATAGTGCACTCCTTGATATGTATGCAAAATGTGGAAGCATAGGTGATGCACAAATTGTGTTCAGTGTATTGTCAAAACAGGATGTTGTCTCCTATAGTGCAATGATTGCAGGCTTATCTCAAGTTGGAAAATGTGAGGAGGCCCTTCAGTTATTCAAGCAAATGCATTTGCAGCATGTAAAACCAAATGAGATTGCATTTGTTAATATTCTCACTGCATGTGCTACTGCGTCGGCCTTAGAGGCAGCAAAGCAGATCCATGCAGAGATAGTAAAAGAAGGATGTCAGTTAAATGTTTTTGTGGGCAGTGCGCTTGTTCACATGTATGCCAGCTGTGGCAACATGGATTCTGCTTGTCAGGTTTTTGACAGGATCCATTCTCGAAATGTTGTCTCATGGAATGCACTCATAACAGGTTATGCCCAACATGGGCATGCTCATGAAGCTATCAAGGTTTTTGAGAAAATGCATCTCCAAAGTGTGAAGCCAAACAAACTCAGCATCACCTCTGCCTTATGTGCGTGCAGCCATGGATGTCTGTTAGATGAAGGTTTCCATTTCTTCAGCTCAACTAGTTTACATCGTGGAATTACCCCAAGTGTGGAGCACTATGTGTGCATGGTTGATCTTCTTGGACGTGTTGGGTATCTAAGCGAGGCAGAGGACTTCGTAAACAGATTTCCATATGAAGCTAATGATTATGCACAGGCATCCTTTTTTAGTGGTTGTAAAACGTACAACCATTTAAAATTTGCTGTGGTGGATTGTATAGAATCTCCTTGTGTCAAATACAGAGAATGAAGAATGGTTTTGAAATATTAATTGATCATGCCAAAAATTCGTAGCAGGCTCCATGATCTGTGCACATTACTTTCTAATGTCATATAGGTATTTTGTGTCCTTTGTATCTTAAATCTTTTGGAGTTCATGCAGGACTACTAACACTTCCTTCTAATCATGGATTAGGTTAATTCATGTAACAAGGACGGAATCTGCAGAACTTCACAAATTTGTTGGGCAATCTTCGGTGTGTATATTCTATGCAAAACCAGTGCTCTTCTTTAAAACGTTTTTCTTTACCTTCTAAGGTGGTGTTCATTTTGTTCTTGCAGTGCAGTGTACTACTGGAAACAATAATAGTACTTTGGTCTGTTCATATCAGGCTGTATTAGACAAAGAATCTATCAAGAAATTTGTTTCCAGATTGCTACACAATTCTTTGGAAAATGATTCTTATTATCTACATTTTTAAATCAGCCAATGTAAGATTGAGCTTGAATGTTCCTTTGACAGTGTGGGCCATTTTGGGTTGCCGGTGGACCAATAATGGTCTGCAGTGGAACTGCACATAGCAGTTTAACTTGACTTTTCATGGTCATAAACTTTCATATTTTTCTTTGACCTTTTTTGCATTGATTTTATAACATGGGACATTTTGAGAGTGTGACTTTGCAAAGTCACATCTTGAGGCATAAATCTAGAATAAACATAGAAGGCATATTTGAAGTTAATGCTTTAAAGATAAATCCAAACCTCAAGGTTATGCTCAACAAATATATTCAATTACTCAAGTAAATCAGAAGCTATTCCCCAAAATTCAACTTGAGATCGATTAACATAAAGAAGTTATTTATTTTAAATGGATCTATGAACTAGTAATGGGCTCAGGTACAGAAACCTTTCTTGATTTCTTGTGACCATGTCTTTTGCGTTTTTAATGAGCTTGCTTTTGCATTAGTTTCATATCATTTTGAACTTTCATACTATGATTTTTTTGGAGGACATCATAGATTTTCGCTCTATATGCGGAAATATTAATCGTTATTACAAGTTCTCTAAAATTGAGATAAGAAATAAAAGCTCAAATATCAAATTCAAGGCCAGCCAATATTTTTACGGGATGGAGGAACTTGTCAATTGTTTATATATCAAACATCAGCTCAAAATGCATTTCCTTGTAAAAGTTGTTGTATTTAAACTACAACTGCCTTCTGGGAACCATAATTGGTTCTGAAGAGGCAGAAAGTAATTTTGACCCTGTCATGTTTGAATAGCTCTATCTTTCTTCACAGACTTCGGATTGACATGTGGATTTTTGTATCTTTTTCTCTATCTTGTATAGAAAAATATCATGGAAATTAAAAAAATTGAAAAAATCTTTTTGTCGAAACAGTTTGACTTTATTTAAACATGAACCTTTTGGTACTTGACCCCCCTGAGTTTGTTAGAGCATAACTTACAAGAATGGAGGTATATATATTTTTAGATATTTTTCTAGTAGAGCATGACTGCCATATATGAACTTTTAGGAAGGATTCGAATAGATTTTGTGCCGTTGATTTTATACGAATCTTAAAATGAACACTACAAATGGACCATTTATGGGACAACTCTAGTGTTAGAGTACTAGAAAAGAAAAGGTAACTCTCAAAGGTCAAACACCAAACTAACTTTCTACAATTCCCCAATATGCCCCTCCTTCGCATTCATCTATTTCTTGTAAATAGATAACCAATCAACTTCTTCCATGTTCTTCGGACCATGTAATGGTATAAACATTAATAAATCTAAGCCTTTGAAGCTCAATCTTTTTCTATCATCGTCTTTGATGCTATTCAATTTTGAGAAATCCCTTTCACATTCCATTGTAGAGGCCGGGATCAGTACAATCATTTGTCATAACTTCTTTATTTTAGGATATAATTGACTTAAGTCCAATCCAAACCCATTGAAAAGCCAAGCCTCATGTAAAGACTTCCTTGGACAACGGCCGATCATCATTCTTAAAATAAAATCCATCTAATCAACTCTACATTTTCATCCATCGATCCTTCCACGAGAGAGCCAATAACCACCTCCATCCATTTATCACATGTTTTAGCATGTGCATCATCATCATCAAGACCTATTACATAATCATGAGGAGAGAATACCTTTGATGCTTCAAACAAATCAAGATTACTAAATCTTTTATCAAGGCCATCGATTACTTTTAGAACAAAGGACTTACCTTCTTCAATGCAAGAATAGATCCAAAATGAAGAATATGTAGCAAAATAACAGGGGGTTCTAGGGGGATTTGATATGGATTAAAAATAACAATTCCTGAAACCATAGATTATACATATATCCCTAAAACAATCGAATACGTTGTTATAAAAAAAAAAACATAGATTAAGGATAAAAAATAATCGCATTAGTTCACTGGGTATGTTGGTTAAAGTAGTATTAGTTAGAACATTGAATTATTATGGTAGAGGTTCGAGCTTCCGTATTTCATATTCTAAAATCTTAGGCAAAGCCGTATAGAGGTTCGATATTTTCTCAAAACCTTAGGTGAAATCGTATTTTATATTTCAACTTCAATAATAAATGACTATAAGCGAAAAACATACGATCTGGGTCGTAGGATCGATGATTCCGACAACTGTGATATTTCAGGTGCACCTAGTTTAGAATATGTAGCAAAATAACGACGATGAATGATTCAATACGCATCCTTATACAAAATATAGCAACACTTTGCCAAGAAATGTTCATATAATATAATAACTAAATAATGCAATTAATTTGATAGCGAAGAGAAAGAAAGGTTTTATAAAGAAGGAGCTTATGTTTGCCTCTGAATGTCAAGGTAAATGGATGCCGGAATGTAAATAGAATGTAAACCCTTTTGTGATTTGAAGCTGTAAAATTTGTTGATCATGTATCAGACGGGGATGCACCTAAGCTATAGGGGATATGTCATCTGTGTGCACATGATCAGAGGATATCCCTCTGTATGCAATTTTTCTTGTAAAAAACCCCCTCCTATAAGGTCTCATATTGTCGAAAATTTTGCACCCATGCCACACTTGTACAAGTTGTGAGTGGCAAATATACCCATCCTTTACAAAACTTATTTCAAATGCACTAGGCAAATATATCTAACAGAATAAAAATTCAAATCCAGTAATCCCTCTTCACATTTGCAGATCAAAAGAAGCCCTCCTATACATGTGTAACTTCTCATGCCAAGTTGCCTCTCACGACTCTGTATGGTATGAAACGCACAAAACCTATACTACATGTATTTTTTCATACCCTAAAGGTCACTCACTAGTGTTGTATGACCAGTACAATAAGACCCCATCCCTTAGTATTAGATAATAAAGAATACAAGAAAGAGTAGAAGAATGCAACAAAGATTATTATTATTATTTTTTTTTTAGGACTTGAGCCTTTATTATCCAGAGAAAGTTATAGAGTACAATGGGGACTAATAACTCAGTGGAGAGAATGTCCACAGAGCAGAACCACCCCGCTCAAATACAACATTTCAACAATATGAAGAGTAAGCAAAAACTCATAAGTAAGTATGAATCTGAAGATAGTGCTCCCAAATACGGCTCTTCACCTCATTAGCAATTGATGAGTACCTGAATGCTTTGACAATTCGTTGTTGTGCATCAAGAAGGATCTATGCATCTGAACAAGCAAGACCTTTGACTATGAGAAGATTCCTTCTTTTCCAAATGGACCAAATGATCCATGCAGACGCCAAATGAAACGCCCTTTTTGCCAAATTATCCCAACTACTTGGATAGACTGCTAATAACACCTGCTGGCTATTCAAATTGCAACGAAAGAGGCCTTGAAGCCACAACCAGGCATGTATGACATGTCTACACAGGAAGAAGCAATGCTCAATTGTCTCGTCCCTCTGTGCACATAAGGGACAAAGTGCAGATACCTCTGGACGAAATCTGTGCACCAGAATACTAACGCACAGACAACGATGAATGACTTGCCATGCCACCATAAAACAGATACTTTGGGATGGAGTAGTTTATCCCATACCCATTTCCATACTGCTTTCTGCCGATCCCTAGGAATGACCGAAGGCCACTTGGACGAATGAGGCAAGACATCCGCAGCAAGCAAGACCTTGCACATGGAGTTCACCAACTTATTAGCTTTGACACGCTCATGAACTACCCATTGCTGGGGGTCATCCACTTGTGCTACTAGAGGAAGAATTGAAGACACCGTCTGCCAAATAGCTCGATCCCACCTTAAAAGGAGGAACTTAGCTCTAAACTCTTCCCATGTCAACAACTGCCTTTGATTATTATACCAATTAGATATGGTATACACACCTGCTGCTCTCCAGCGACGCTGTGTCAATGGGTGGACTGCAGATACCAGAGGACCACCGTCCAATGGAATCCACCAACAACTTGCAGTAGTGTTAGTGTGCGCAAGATGGTGAAAATGAAACAGAGATTGTGTCGTCTCCCATGCAACTAGCAATCCTCTAAGAAATGGGGACGCATTAGGATATGCGGTCAGTGGATAAAATAGAGCCCAAGGGAAAAGTGGCCTAATATGCTTTGGCAACATGCACTTTTCCCAACTGATTTTGACAGCAGCACCCTCCTCTGTTCCCCCTCAGATGAAGTTATTGACAACCTTGACAAGAAGTTGTACCTTCAACTGTGGAGCCAACATGAACGAAGCCATATACACATGGGTGCTGCTTAAAACTGACTTAGCCACAACGATTCGTCCTGCCATGGAAAGCTTCGCTGTGGACCACCAGAAAAGGTGCCTTTCCAAGCCCTTAATCACTGCCTCCCACGCATCTCCTGATGAGATATGAACACCTTCTTCAATGATTCTGGTGGCCAGGCGAGGGAATTTCTGCCGCTTTGATTCAGAGCTTTTTGTCACATTTTTTGCATATCTGGTGGTAAGATTCCTTCATCCTTTTCTCACTTCCTACTGGCGGCAGTATCTGGAATAAGCAGATTAGGCAACAAGAAGTTTCGATTCTTCTGGTAGTTATGCAGATTGGTTGCCATCTTTTGGTTCTGGATTACAAAGCTAGAAGCTTTTGACAATTTATATCTTTAAACCGGGCTTCAGAGAAGGGTCTGGTCGGTTGGCTTGCCTTAAGCTTAACCAGATTTACGGTAATTGTATGAGGCTTTGATGATGCTAGTTTCCAGGAATTGAATTTTAAGTTGATCAGTTTGTGTAGCACTTAAGGAGGTGGCAACTTTGCATGAATAGAGTGGCAGTCTATTTGATATATTGTTGTTCTTCATCTGACTATTTTATATATTTGTGAGATATCTTCATTATTCTCAGTAGTTCTGGTCAATTTTTTTGATGAGAGATAGGGAACTGAGAAGCGGGAGATCTTGGTTCTACATTTGAATGAAGGTTTGTATGGATAAGTGATTGTTCAGAGCAGCATAATACATACATGTATGATGACCTAGAGGTGTTCTCCAACAATGCACCGAGTTTCAGATCTCAAATTTTTCTGAAGTCTAGTTTGGGCTTCCTGGTCTACAGAGCATTTTGATTCATGGCGAGCTAGGAGGCTCAT
This sequence comes from Isoetes taiwanensis, assembly GCA_021234155.1. Taxonomy (NCBI): domain Eukaryota; kingdom Viridiplantae; phylum Streptophyta; class Lycopodiopsida; order Isoetales; family Isoetaceae; genus Isoetes; species Isoetes taiwanensis. The sequence goes on from JAJEKV010000086.1 coordinate 3,099,316, forward strand.
CTGCCTTTATGATGGGAATACATTGTTATTTGCTGTTTTTGGACAGCATTTTATTTGTACACTCTTCTTGGATTTTCTGGATTTCTCTTCCATTATGATTGTTCAGAGATTACTAAGAAGATTGGAGATAACATTTCTGCTCTACAATTGTATATCTGGCCATCAAGGGTAACAACGATTGCGACAGCAGCATATGTACACTTTATTTGTTCATCTGCTACTCTAGCAGTTCTTTGTTTTCCCTGACCATTCAGGGTTTTTATGTGCTTATTTTCTCATCTGATCGTTGAGCGATCAAGAAGCTGTAATATTTCCTATCTGAAATACAAAATCTGCCTTAACTTCAAAAAAAAAAAAAAAAAAAAAAAAAAAAATGAACACCTTCAGGGATACCAAGAAGTTTGGTTGCCTTACCATGGGGAAGGATCTTCCATGGATAGGCAGTTACACATGGTGGAACTGGAGAATCCAATGCCCATAGTGCTGTGCACTTCTGCCAACCCACAAAAATACCAGATGCTAGGGAAAAAGAAGGGGCATTCTGCAAATTTTGCTCATCTGCCCTCAGAAAAAGGAAAGTGTCATCCGCATATTGATTACAGATCTCCTGCGACCCACTGTTCATAGGAAGTCCATGCAAGATTCCCTCCTGTGCGGCAAGAGAGAAGACCTGGGCAAGGACCTCTGCCACAACTGTAAATAACAATGGAGCTAATGGGCAGCCCTGACAGATGCCACGACCCACCTGAAAGAATGCTGAGGGTTCCCCTTGGAATAGAATAGACGAGCGAGCAGAATAATGAAGCCTCATAACATCAACTGTGAATTGTGCACCAAAACCAAATCGTAAGAGACATTTCTCTGAGAAGGCCCAGTCGACACTGTCATATGCTTTTGCAAAGTCCAACTTCAAATATACAATTTCATGGCCCTGAAGTCGAGCCCAGTAAATACCTTCATAGGCAGCAGCTACATTGTTTAATATGCATCGTCATGGCAGAAATCCTGACTGTGTAGAGGATATGGAATCAGCAAGAATATCCCGAAGCTTTTGTGCATAAGCTTTGGCAAAAATCTTGTACACAGAAGATAGTAAGGTGATAGGGCGCCAGTCCAAAATTGTTGAAGGTTCCTTACACTTGGGAATAAGAGAAATGCAGCCCGAGTTAAGAATTTTGTCTTGACGTCTTTGCCTCTTGAAATCCTGAAATGAAAAATGCAACAAAGAATTGGAAGAATGTAAAGAAAAACATTAAAGCAAACAAAATGCAAGGAATTGGAAGCAAGCACTAACCTACTAAGTTTTTCATGCCTATCAAATGCCATGCATGGTGCACTAGTAAAGCAGTGAAATTTGATTGGAGAATGGATGCCGATGAGTCTGATTCTTTGAAATTTTTATCCCTATTTGGTGATTCCGATCACTTTGGTGATTCCAATCACTGAGAGTGATGCATGCTGTTGTTGAAGAAAACAACAAGTAGAAGAAGAAACATGTTGCACGCCAGCCCAACCACGCCTATAGCCTTTCTTGCAATTCTAGCCTATCCACGTAGTGCCTCCACCTCAGCCAGATGTGGCATGCGGCTTCACCATTAGATCCTTATTTTTAGAGATCAAAGGCTAGGGAAATTACAAAATGGCCAAGAAAATGACATGAAGATGCTAGGCGACGCCTGTATGCTTCTTTGGCTCATCCGACAACTGAAGATCGTTCCGATCAAGCTTTCTTCACATTGAGGTCTTTTCTTCTTTTACCTTTTTAATTTTGTGTTGGAACATGGTTTCGATTTTAAGCGCATTCATTTCTCGCATATACTCATAGTGAACCTTCTTTAGGATTTTCATAGCCGTTTTCATAGCCGTGTTCCAGAAATCTAAGAATGGAGTTGGAGAGCGTCTAGAAACAGAGTTGGTACTGGCATTATCTCGCTTTACAATCTTCAAAATCTTGCTCTTAGAGGTAATGCGATGTACGATAAATCTTCAATGCATTTGAAAAGCCACAAATCAAACTGTAACGACAGCCGACCACATCAGGTCGAATTCCTCTAAACATTTTTTGTTTTTGTAAGTGCTGAGTGGCAAAGGATTCATCCAAGTCTTCGATTTGTAGTCGATTTCTTCGACGACATCAAATTCTTCCGTAAGTTTTGTGTGCCTTTCTTTCCTTGCAACAACCGGATGTTTTTCTTCCCATCAGTTTTGGTCCATGTCTCAAGGGGCTACAGGTCGACTCTTTAGTATTTCATCATGAATGGGCTTGCATTTAATATCTTTCTATATTTTTTGATGGATATTGACATAATTAAATATGCATGACAATGTATTCCTTATGATTATATAGCTGGTATTTAAAGCCATCGAGGTATCAATCTTAGAACGTATTTAGCCAATGTTGGATTGAATTTTGAAACTATATCTGGTGCGGCGGAATGGCATTGTGAAACTACTCCTGGCATAGATTTTCCCATGTGGAAGCCTACAATGATTTGCAGATTCAGCCAGATTTTCTCACGTGGCTATTACCTCTCTAGAAACAGTATTTTATTTATCTTCCTATAATCAGCGCCATATTTTAGAAGCTTCATGTCTTCATTTGCTATAAATAAAACAAAAGCTGCCCCTGTGGGGTCTAACAGGTTCAGAAAATAAACTTGTTTTTCTTTTATCTAGAAATGGAAGAACTTTCTTCACTTTAACTTCCATTTTCTGTGAATGTAAAGGTATCAAAGAAGATTGTGCTACCTTGCTACACTTGCCATTTCTCTGTAATTAGAAAGATACCAATATTTTGTCGTTCAAAATCAGGCCCTAGCTTCATTCCCTTATAAAGACAAAGGCCATTTTATCCTCTAGGGTCAACATTCACAAATTTCTCACGTGGCCTATTGCCTCTCTAGAAATAGTATTTTATTTATCTTCCTATAATCAGCGATCATTTTAGAAGCTTCATATCTTCATTTGCTATAAATAAAACAAAAGCTTCCCCTGTATTGTATAGCCTGAAGGAAATAAGCTGCTTCTCTAAAATATCCTCCATGCCCCAAGAGATCGAAACATATTTGGTATTATGCCATAAGAACTGGTATTGATTTGAAATATTAAAGGCACTAAGGCTGCATGGCTGCATGCACTGAGGATAAAATGGTCAAAGCCTTTAATCCACCAGGAACAAAGGTTAGTCATCCTTCATCTGTCTTTTTACCAAGAAATTGGCTGCTTTTTGTTAAAGTTTGTAATTCGTATGCCATCTACAAGGATTTGTTTGCTTCATAACGTGGGCTTGCATTTAATATCTTTCTATATTTTCTGATGGATATTGCCATAACTAAATATGCATGCCAATGTATTCTTCATGATTATATAGCTGGTATTTAAAGCTATCGAGATATCAATCTTAGAACGTATTTAACTATATCTGGAATTTGAAATCATATCTGGTGTGGCGAAATGGCATTGTGAAACTAATCCTAGCATGGATTTTCCCATGTGGAAGCCTACAGTAATTTGCAGATTTAGCTAGATTTTCTCACGTGGCCTGTTGCCTCTATAGAAACAGTATTTTATTTATCTTCCTATAACCAGCAATATATTTTAGAGGCTTCATATCTTCATTTACTATAAATAAAACAAAAGCTGCCCCTATGTGGCCTATCAGGTTCAGAAAATAAACTTGTTTTTCTTTTGTCTAGAAATGGAAGGACTTTCTTCACTTTAACTTCCATTTTCTGTAAATGTAAAGGTACCATAGAAGATTGTGCTACCTTGCTACACTTGTCATTTCTCTGTAATTAGAAAGGTACCAATATTTTGTTCCTCATTCAACATCAGGTTGTAGCTTCATTCCTTTATAAAGACAAAGGCCATTTTATCCTCTAGGGTCAAGATTCACAAATATTGCCTTAGGTCAGAAACAGAAAGCCTTTCTTTCTGCCCTAAATGCATTTTTTGTCACCTGAGGCATTATTGCCTTAGAAATATATTTCCTGCAACTTGTATTAACAAAATAGTTTTCTTAATCATTATATTAAACATGCCGCTGGATCCTCTAATTTCTGTTTAATAAGCATTCTGTGTCTTGGAATTCTTACAAGAAAATTGATTACTTGCAACAAGCAGCGTGAGATGACATGCAACAAGCCAAACCTACCACCACTTGTTTGTTCTTTCGTTTGATTACCTCAATCCTTCCTGCAATATGTTGCATTCTGACGTAGGATATGAGAGCATGTGAAATGGCACATGCTTCATAATTGATGCTTCTCCCAAGTTGAGTTCACAGGTGTTGGAACATGGTGTTGGAACATCTGAGACGTTCTTTTGTTTCTTTCCTATGTAAGAGATATGTTACCAAAAAAGTGACTTCCCAAACATCCAAAGCAGTCCCTTGACAACAATGAACAAATGCTGAATAAGCCAAGAGTCATGGTAACTATCTAAGAAGACGAATATGCTGCTTCAGTGTACTAAACCTCATGCTCAATGTGTTACGTGGAACAAGAAATATTGGAACATAATGTATGCTTGGTTAGCTATTCAGTTGGTAGATAATTAATAACTGATTTGCTTGAGGATTTCTATTTTGTCCCGATTGTTGTTATATATGATAATAATTTATGGTCCTGTTTCCAGCTCATTCAAATAGCAATGCTCTGCTGGATGCCCAAAATTGTTTCCTAATCCATATTTTGTTTTATCTATGCAGGTGATTGTCCCTTCCTTGGAGTAGGGTACACCAAAAAGTAACGAGTTCATGCTTATTACAGCGAGCACTTGTCATGAGAATTACAGACCTTCTAACTTCCAGATTTTAGTCTATATATATGCATGGGAGCACTTGCCAGCAGAATTATAGACTTTATAGACTTCCAGATTTTATTCTATATATGTGCATACTTTGCCTGAATTTACTCTTCAAGTCCCCAAATCCGCAGTATCCCATGATTGCCAGATTCAAAGCCTTGATCTTGACATCTTGTTGAGTTTGAAAGATAATCCATATCACTCTGCTGGACTTGATTGTACTGCCACCTTTGATTTGACTTCTTTGCTGCTGCCTCTAGCATTCATGGAAGGGTTTTATCGAGGAGGTAAATATGGCTTATTGATCATGAATTTTAGCTCATGGAGATGTATTGCAGGTCTGGTGGATTTGCAAATATTGTCTTAATTTTTATTGTCTTATCTAGCAAATCTGTCTATAGTGCAGTCCTATTAACTTATCAACCAAGTGTTCCTAAGTTTGAGCATTTGTTTTTAGTTAACTCTACATATGAATTGGATTGAGGTATTGCTATTTTTTCCTTTTATTTCTTTCTCAAATACTTATATATGCCATATGATATTTAGTATGATCAGCATGCCGGGATTGTATCTTTCTAGTATGCTAGAGGCAAATTTGGATCTCTAAAGTGGGTTATGCTTTACTACTATTGGAGATAAATAAAGAAGGAAAGTCCATACATTGATTTTATTTATTCCTGAGACAATCTTATTAGAGTTTATATTACCTAAATGCTTTTGCATTTCGTAATATTTAAGAATCAATTTTTTCTGTGCCCTTTGATATGTAGCAACTGTTATCTTCGGTGGAGATGTTTTTAGAAAGTAAACGTAGAATTAGAAGGGAATCTATTATGCAATCTTCGGCCTGACCTCTAGAAACGTGGCCCTCCAGCCCGTTTAATCTATTTCTTTTCCACAACCTCTCTTCAGTCGAATCCAATTTCTCCGGTTCTTTGAGCTCTCTGATTTTACATGTTGGAAAAAACTTTTCCAAACAACTAGAAGCTATTGAGGCCAATATTTCAAAACTTCCAGTTGAGTCCCAGAAGAAACAACCACCTAATTTGATATAATTCGTTGTTGATGCTTGTATGAACTACTTCAGGTTCTTGAGCATTCACTAGTCTAGACATTCACTAGTCTAGGTTTCTAATCTTCCCTTCATCTCTTGTTAACTTCTCAAAGAAGTCACATAACTATGCATATTGAGGCACGTTAAAAGGTATGATTATCATGGGACACTTTGTACGATTTTCTTGATTTCCTTTGCGTCCAGGTCAGGACAAAGAAAGATCGCGAGGCACTAAAACTATACCTTGATGCTACTTTCCTTCGCAAGCTGTGGGATGCAGAGGCTCTGACGCATGTTAAGCTGGCACACTATCAGCAGCAGGTCAATCCTAGGCTCACAAGAGGCCCACACCATATTTGTACACCCAGCTACCCATGAAGAAACGCAGCTTATAGCTTCCATTCAAGACGGGGGCACATCGCCCCTCGGATTGAAACAGTATGCGTATGGGCTGCGTGAAGCACGAGCAAAGGCTTTGCCCGTGTTGCCACCCGGCGCTGCGATTGAGGATGAATGTCATGCCCTCCGACCTGCCAAAGATTTGCCCACATCCGAGAGCGATATGTTCGATTACTAGTGCCCGGCCAGCCGTTGCATCGCTTATTGGCTACGGCCGCCGGGTTTGTTGGGGTCATACCTCCGTGAGGTTATGGATGCACGACTCGCTTATGTCCTACGGGGGCGGTATTGAACCTGCCTTTATGCAATTGTAAGGCTTATTATCGCTAAGGTTTTTCCTCAAAATCCTTCCGGCGGGGTTTTAATCCCAAAAATATGCTTGTTTGCTCTCTTTCTTGTTTGGGTCCCATAGGCCAATTGGTCTCCGAGGACGCTAAAAACCTATTCTATTCTATTCTATTCTTTTGTCCCGTAAATACTTTAAAAGAAAATATAAGAACGATAACAAAATGCAATTGCACCCTTTAAAGGGAAATATTAGAACGATAACAAAAGCTAGTTGGGGTTGTGGGGTTTCGATCCCCAGCCTCTTGCATCCGTGCATGTCAGCGCTCTTCCACTGAGCTACCACCCCTAATTGACATGCATATATTTTTGTTTATTTTCATACTCAATTTTTTTCCATACTTCAGATTTCAAATTTTTACACCTGTATCTATATGTAGAGACTCGTGCATAACACACAACAAATTTAATTGAATCCGGGGCTTCAAAGTAGTGTTGTAACAAATGACCATATTTGTGTGTAGCTACATGCTCCAAGTTCTGGAGCCTTTCGTCTATCTAAACCAACTACATACCCTGCAATATGATTAAACCCATTCAAACCAACTATAAACCCTACAATATCGATCAAGCTTAATAACTAACAATCTCGGACGCTTTTCCACTGAGCTACCACCCCTAATTGACATGCATATATTTTTGTTTATTTTCATACCCATTTTTTTTTCCATACTTGAAATTTCAAATTTTACACCTATATCTATATGTAGATGCTCGTGCATAACACACAACAAATTTAATTAAATCTTGGGCTTCAAAGTAGTGTTGTAGCAAATGAGGTATTTGTGTGTAGCTACATGCTCCAAGTTCTGGATCTTCCGTCCATCTAAACCAACTACATCCCTGCAATATGATTAAACCCATCCAAACCAACTATAAACCCTACAATATCGATCAATAATAACTAACAATCTCGGGCCCTCGCCTACGTGGCACAATCGTAGACCTCCATCTACAATAATCTCAATCATCTACATCTTATTCAGGCAATAAACCATATATAGGACCCAAGAATTTCTTGCAGGTTCCTAACATTCGAGCTGAAGATTTTGCACCATACCCATGTTTGCAATGAGATTCATTGGATGATCTTAATAACTCCAACACCTATATTTTTATCAAATGTTGCATTGAAGCATATTAATTGCTATTATATTTATTCCTTACATGTGTCATACTGCCAATGATATTATTTGATAAAAACTACCTTACCCTGCTAAAGCCTTATAAACCTCCTTATCTTATCTTATCTTATCTTATCTTATCTTATCTTATACCCTTTGTTCCTTTTCATTTCTACTGAAGACTATATTGCATTCTTGCTTTCAAAAATGGTAATTGTTCCAGAAGAAGCATAATAGCAGGGCAGATGCACACATCTGAAATATTAATGCATTTCGCAAAAGATGTCATTCCAAATAAATGATGTGAACGTAAATTTAGTAAAGTCGATATAACAGAATCCAAATTTAATGAAGTCAATATCCTGCCTTGTAGATGTAGATGTATCCTGCCTTTTTAAATCAGAAGCATTTCTAAGCATTGTAATTAGAAAGCAATGCATCACTATTTACCAATAAATTACACGATTATGCTGGACTATGTGAGATATATATATTTTCAATCCTCTTAAGCTTTCAAAATGTTTATATCAAACCATCCGTAGAAATTTTTTGTGACCTTCCAGGTATCTATACGGTATACGTATGCATACCATGACACGTCACCAGGACACAATGGGCTTAATGGTCCACGTGAGGGTTACCCATAATGGTTTTTATTAGCTATGTTAATAAAGCCAAAGGGATAATTATAGATTATAATGGCTTTATTAACCTAATTAAGTCATTATGGTCTAATTAGCTAATTATCACCAATAAGGGGTGCCACCTGGCCCAAATCGATTGGCCAGAAGGGCCTTACCATTTTGGGCCTAGGAATAGGGGTCCTACCCCATTTTCTCTCCCAAATTCGAATTGGGATTAAGGAGCAGCCAGCAGCCAACAGCCTAAGCTTGTTTTGCCAACACTTACCTACTAGCTTCAAGAGATGGATGCCTACTGTGACCATGGTTCCAGCCAGGACACTGGTTAGTCAGTAGGTAGGTTTCTTTTCTGCTGACACTTCTTTGAGTAGATGGAATGGTTAAATTCTCTTTATGAATTGTTCTGAATACATGAATGGTGATTACATTAGTTCTTTCTGCTTCTTCCGTGTATTGGGAATTAAGGGAAGGGTACTGGCCTAAAAGCTTCCTAGGATTAGAGATGTCTCTAGTTAGATCCCTTAATCTGCAAAGTGTGCACGGGAGGGGCGGATGGAGTGGACAACCCTAGCCATTGTCTTATGCCAGCCAATGCCATGTTATACCTCCGTCTGTTGATATCTTGATACCCTGGCCGTCAGTTGATCCCTTGGAGTCTGAGCCCAGGGTAGTGTCCTGTTATTATGTTATTTCATGTTGCTATGAATGGATTGTCTTTTCCATGATGATGATGGATGGGCCACCCTTTGTGGTGGTATATTATTTTGCATTATGATTGTATGCTAACGTATATGTATGCTTTGATAGAAACCCGTATAATGCCTTCGGCGCCCGACCGTATAGAAACGCGTATTTTTGCCGTATAATTTTTTCAAAAAAAAAAAGTTTAAACAAAAAAAAAATCAAATTTTAAAGTTAACGGCCGTTACTTTTCCCTGTTCCCGTGCGCCTCTGCCCGCCTACCTGGTCGCCTGCCATAGCCATCGGACCCAAGCTTGCCCCCTTGCCTTGTTTGCGCCTACACCATCCCCATACCTCAGCGTCGTACTTGCAGCCTACATAACCACCAGCGCCTCAACTATGGCCAATACCAAGAGCACTTTGGACCCTGCCAGCCTCACTATACCCCAGATCTATGCACTGCTCGGGCAGCACTTGGCCACTAACAGTGACATAGTCGAGATCCTTCTTGATGAGCTGGTACAGCGCTTTAGTAATGATGTTAGAATACCTTATCCCATATTCCATCACTCTGAACATTTCTTGATTAAGCTTAACCTCCATTAGCAGCCGTATACCATGGTAGAGCAACCTGACCAGGTGATGATGCTGGTTAAGTTCTACCCCCCTGAGTGCGAAGAACATTCGCAAGAGGAGGGCATTCGAAGAGAGGCGGCCCGTATCCGAACCTTGGCCCGGGAAGACGACCTTCGGGAGATCGGGCAGACACCGAGGTCCGGGATCGTGAGTACAGATACTTGGGGGATGGGAGGGCCATCATCAATGTCGAGCCTTTCGAAGTTCCCCCATACCAGTGGCATGAGGCTTCTCAGATCCCCGATATCAGTCTGGACTACTTGACAATGGTCTGGCAAGGGAGAAGCTGCACTAGGGACAGACCTACTCTAGCTTGGAACTCAGCTAAGACTCACCTGTATGCTGGTGTTGCATGCAAGGTTGCTTGGACATCAATCTCTTTCTGGAAAAGCTGGAAGATGTTGTCGACGTTGGTCTCGGCTGCATGTGCACTGGCGTTGTACCATCGCCTGAAGTCAGCAGTTGCCATTGCTCTGGTGAAGGTGTGACTAGCAAACAGATGCAGGAGCGCCTATGGGAGCTGTGAAATCGCCTAAAGGGTCAAGAGCAGACTTGTAGGGTGTCAAGTAGCAAATGGGGTCCTATTTATAGGCAAGGGAAAATCCCTAATTTTTGGATGACCTAGAAATTTATTGGGATTGGGCAATTCTGACCTATTAGGAGGTCCAAATGAGGATTTGAAGGCTAGTTTTAGGGTTTGCGCATGCTAAGATTAGCTAACGAACCTATTGTAACAAACTAGAGGTCATTTGGATATGGCATGGTGGAGAAATTGCTAAGAGGTCTCACACGTTGCGCCCAGACCAATAATGAACTTTTTATTTTCGGTCCTGGCGCGACGTGTGAGACATTGCCTCTAATTGGGTTAAACTTGTCCAATTTGGGTGATGTAGGGGTCTAATTCTTCTAGATTCATCGATTTAGGCAGAATTGACCCCTTATTTGGTCGATTTGGAGCAGTTTTGGGCACTTTTGGGCCATGGTCTCACACGTTGCGCCCAGACCAATAATGAACTTTTAATTTTCGGTCCTGGCGCGACGTGTGAGACATCCTCTCAATTTTGCTTAAAGTGTCCATTTTAACTAAAACAAAAGCCAGAATTCAATAACTTAACTTAATTAAGCAAGATTACACATATTAATTCCTCCAAAACTCTTTACATTAACAAAATTTTTCTATTATATACAAAATCTTTATGGTCTCTCTCCCTTATATGTAGCTAGCAAGATGCATGTCTTGCTTCATCAGGGTCACTCTCTTTGCATGGACTGTGCAAGCTGTCGAATCTTCAAAATGCTGCACCAGTTTCTGTTCTGTTGCCTCTTGTAATGCCAGCAACATCTCATCCGTCACCCGCATCTCCGTGTTGTACTCTTGACTAGGCGATTACCGCGATTACCTGGGGATCAAAAAGTCTCTTCTCACGAAAATGTCGATCTCTCAGGGGCTTTCCTCTACATCTCCTTTTACTGCCGGTTCTCTTCTTGCACGGTGGTCTAGGAGGCTTGGGCTTCGTGGTGGCAGCTTCAGTCTTCTTGGGGGTACTCCACCTTGACGACCGTTACTCTGTTCTCACGGTAGTATGTGTTTATGCGCCTCCCCTTCGCCATGAAGGCGTTGTGCTCCCCTTAGTTTCTTAAGATAGACCTTAAAGGGGTCTATCACATATGCCTTACCGGCTGGCTGGTAGGCTTTGTTTACATCCCGCGTCGGATATGGTGGGGGCTTACGTGCTTGCTTTCGGGCTGCTCGAGTCAGTCTTGCACGCTCATTGGCAGGGTCCTTCGCCTCTTTGTTGAAGGGATTAAAGTCCTCATCCTCCGAGTCATCCGAGGAGGGTGGGGGCTGGTCTGCGGGCCGCTCTTGGATGACGACCTTAATTGGAGGGGTTTTCTTGAGTTTCCTTTTGCTCCCCTCCACGAATTTCCCTTTCTTCAGTTTCAGTGCCTCGGCCTCTTTGGCTTCCTTCTCCTCCCTCTTCCTCTTTTTTCTTCTCTCTACGCTTCTGCTTTGCCTCATGCATCTTGATCCAGGCCTCTAGTTGCTCTTCTTCTGTTGGCTCTGGATTTTGCTCCCTCTGATCTTCTGCCTCCTTGGCTTCTCGCTCTTGTTCTTCTCTCTCCTGTTCCTGTATTTCTTGCTCTATTTCTTCGTAGACGTCCTTGGTCTCCTCATCCATGGAAGCTGGTGACGTAACATCCTCTTGGTCCAGCTGTTGATTGAAGATGCCAATAAGCTCGGATGTGTCTTGGTGCTCCTCCTCTGGGATGCTCTCCAAGGTTGCCCTTAAAGAAGAAGATGGTCAACCACCCTTACTTTTTACATTTGAACGAGCCTCTCCAATGTTAATGTGGTAATTGAAATAAATAAATTAGATGTCAATTCAAATACAACTTACAAGATTAAGGAAACCTATATGTTTAGCAAAAATTTGTCTTGTTGAGCATTCTACTATGGTCCACTAGAGCTAGCAAACAATTACTTGATGTTGTTTAATCTATGATCCTAAATACTTAGATCCATGGAACCGGAGGCGAAAACTCTAGATCTGAGCTTCCCTAATTTAAGAAAGGCGGGCGTTTGGTATCGTAACCATATTTGACCATTTGGCTATAAATAGCCCCTCAACCCCCGATGCCTCCTCGGGTCAACCACCCGGAGCCTCCCTACAAGATCTAGCATCCTTTTAGCAAGGGGGGGCGATTTTTTCTAAGGAAGAACGATGAAAAGATGGGGGGGTCCTAGGTCTATTTATAGATGGGCAATTTTAGGTCAAATTTCAAACTACCCTCTAAAATACTTATTATCTTACTACATAGCTAAATTTTAACATTTCTAGCCTCATGGTCTCATACGTTGCGTCCAGATCAATAATAAAAGTTTCATTTTTGGTCCTGGCGCGACGTATGAGACATGGTGAATTTTGATGCCAATTTTTATACTTTCTAAGCATGTTTTTAGGAATGTAACATACCAATCTAGCTAGTTTTTGGCTTGAAATTCGAATTACCATGTTACTTTTCTAAAATTCATCACTTTTCAAGGCATTTTTGGCTCAATGTCTCACACGTTGCGCCCAGCCCAAAATGAACTTTTCATTATTGGTCCTGGCGCGACGTGTGAGACCATCCTCTTTTGAAGATTTTGGTTCACTAATTTTAGTCTTTATATGTTCTAATTCACTTAATTGTTACTAGCTTAGCATGTACTAAAAAAAATGAGAAAAAATTTTCCCATTTTTCGAGGTTTGAGGATCCTATCAAGTTAGTACTACTGGGAGCATGGTCAGTGCTTTGTTCTTGGTCTTCAAGAACATTGCTCTGATACCACTGTGACGTCCCCTACTCGTATACGGTGCACCCATCGTATACAAACAGGAGTTCATCCCCCATACCAGCTCCATGCTGATACAGGGCCCTCCACATATCACTGTAACCATACTGATTCCCAGTGGGGAAGAATGAAGGGGTCATTTTACCCCGTCTCCCTCAGGATCTACCTAGCTGCGGAAGCGTAAACATACATGTCAGTACATATAATCATCACATGTCCACCTCGAAGGGTGGCACATCAACATCTGCATAGACAAAGATCAGCACAATACAAGTGGGTTTCTACCCAAGGTTCAGACTCCAGGGGATGACTGACAAGCTTGGGTCTCCAGAGTTCATTGTAGACAGAATCATGACAATGGATTTGGCTGGCATAAGAACATGGCATTGGGTTGTCCATCTGGGGATCTGCTTGGCTACTAAGGGTAATTTAATAGGCTAAACCTATTGGTTCGATGGCTGGAATACGGTTTAGGCTATTAAATCGACCAAATACCTGATCCCTAGTTCACTCCTCTTGATCCGAAGGCGTCCATGTCGCTGTTCTGCTTGGGAATGCGGTCAGAAGGAGAATCTGACGAGCTGGAGCGCACGGGCAGGACTTGGGAGTCGGATTTGACTCTTGAGGCGCGCGAATCTGAGCTCTGAAGGTCTGTGGGCGAAAAAGGAAAAATTAGGGTTTGGTTGCCTTACGGTTAGGTTTAGGGTTTCTATGACCCTTGGTCTACCTTTAATGGGTTAAAGGTTTAAAGTGCGCACATTGCTAAGTGTGCGCACCCTTGCAAGTTGCCCCCTAGGGCGCCCTTGCTTGGTTACACGTCGGCATACACGTCGACCGGGTGGCGTAATGCGGCGTGGCCGGGTCGCGCAAGACGGTATACATCTTTAGACCGCATATCGTACTGGAACGTCACATTCTCCCCACCTTGAATTGATGCTGTCCGCAGCATCGTGGGTCTCCCCACCTTGGGATCTTCTTAACCTGCAATCAACTTGATGCATATACGATATAATATTATCATAGTTACACATTTATTATGATTACCTTGTGGTAATATTTTTAGAACATTATTATACTATTATTCAACCAAATACTTATCAATTCGTATGTCATTACAACAATTACCCATTAGTTTTACTTATCATAATGTTTTAGTTTATCAATATATATACAATTATCCTCTGAGGTACTCTTCATTCCTTGCAACACATTACAACAAAATTTGTGTTGCAAATCTTTGTAGCTCGACCTCCTAGCCCTCCGGAGTGCTCTATTGGCCTGCAGGTCAACACCATGTAAGTACCATTTTTTTTAATTATTTATAAATTTGGTTATAAGGGAACCACCCCAACTATCTACATGAATGCATGGCTAATCTCCTGGCGTAGGAAGAGGATGCTTCTTCCATTGTGGTCGTGGAGATAGCGCCCTATCATGCCTATATGGCGCTCATGCCTACACCTTTAGTTGCCCAGCGTGGAGGATAGCGTCCTTCGCGTATATGGGGCGTGAAGGATAGGGTCCTCCCCGTAAGCGTTGACTAGAGGTGCTTTTCCTATCAATGCATTCCTGAATGACCTCTTATCTCTCGGGTCGTCTACTTCCGTGGGACAGAAGTAGACTTTCCAACGCGGAACCACGGTCATGCCTACATTGACATTACACCACGTCCTAGAGATCACCGTCGTGGTCCCATCATCGGTAACAACGCATGCAACCCATACCTCATAGGTTGCATGCGTAGATTATCTTTAACTATACAAGCTATAAATCTACACAAATCGACATGCCTGAGCCGATTTCTTCGGAGATGACCTTGCCGTCCCATTGCTCCATAAACTGTGGGTACTGCTTTATCAGATCTCTTTTAAGTACCCATGTTGCGTCTTCCACCGGCAAGTGTTTCCACTTGACCAAGTATTGAAGAAACTCCGATCTCCTTATTTTCTTGAACGCTTTATCAAGAATAAGCTCTAGAATCTATATAGGATTTCCCATAGAGGACGTGGGACGAATGACACCTCCGTGTTCCTCGCCCGGATACTTGGCCATCCCAAGTAGTCCGAGTATGACGGAGGGCCTTGCCATGGTGATTTAGTCGCCATGGGAGGGGAAGTCTCGTGTCTATACGATGGAAGCATCGTATGGATTCTGGGAGCGTCACAATTTTTATATTGTGAATGCAATATTGACAAGATAATGAAGTTCGTCCTTTCTTATGGTAGAAATTGATTCCAAATATTATGGGTTTGCAAATGTAGTTATAATATGTCACTCGTAAATCATGTAGTGTAATATGATATCATATCTTGTACATATTAGAAGCTTCCATCTTTGATTTTGTTCATGACAATAAATAAAATACATCATCCAGCATAAGCAAACCATCAAGAATGGACATACTTCAACCTTCTAACAATGGACATCTTCTTTTCAGCAAAAAAATATTGGAATTTAATCTATCAAAATAAACATTTTAATTGAAGATTATATTGCTAGCTCTTATGGATTCACACCACAAAAGTAACAAGTGGCTAATCTTGCGAGTTCAAGTCCACAAAAAAACGTGTAAAGTACTCACAAGACCTGATAATACCAAAATTATTTCCATCCTCTGATACAAGGATAAAAAAAAAAAAGATTATGAAAATGATCCACCATCTAACTTGGATTTAAGAAACTATTGTTGTGCCAATTTGGAGACCCAGAATCTCTGCCCGAACATGGAACCAAATAGAAACAGTTCAAAAAATGTTTATAAAGGAGGAACTTGGAATCCGATCCCAAATCCCTTATGCAGTAATGCTGGCAGAAGTGGGCATGTTCCCGCTTGAACTTGAAGGGCTGTTTCAAGCTATCAATTTCTACAATCGAGTTAGAGAGCAGGATACTAGCCACCTATCTCATCTTGCCTTGATAGAATCTGAAGGATGGAAAAAGGACCTAATGCAATGGGCAAACAAATGGGGGGTAAATAGTTCGAATTGGCCAAAGGAGAAGCAAGAAGCAAGAGATTTGTTAGAAAAGCTAGCAATGGATCACATTTGGGCTGAACCAGGGAAAAGAATGATACATTATCAGACCAACGTGAACCACCTAGATGCCCATGAATGCCAGCGGTTTTTGAAAGCATGCATACCAAAAGTGTATAAGCAGATGATAGCAAGATACAGAACATGCTCTCATAAATTGGAAGTAGAGATAGGAAGGTGGACAAAGACACGAGTAGAAGACAGACTATGCAAGGTATGCATGAAAACGAACAGCATGTCTTCTTGCAATGCCCAGAATATGTACATATTAGAAAAAGTTTTGGCATCCAAGTGGCCGATTTTTATTCTTTATTATCTGTGCCACCAATGTTATTGGGATCATACATAAGGGCGGTGGATGCACACCGTTCCTTAATTCTAAAGTTGTAAAACTGAGTTTCATGTGCTCCATGGTCTCTCAAGGCCCAAGTGAGCAATAGACATAAATTAAATTAAATTAGATTAAATTATTAAGAGCTTAATCAGCCAATTCATAAATCTTGTAGTTTAAGGGGAGAGACCAAGGAACTTAGATCTTTTAATGGTCTCTTATTTGAAGAAACAAATCGACATCCTCCTAGATCAGTGATCCATAGTTCATTGGATTTACAAAGACTCTAGTCTTTATATATTGAAAAATGGTAATGAATGTTGCGAGATCATTAGTAATGCTTGTTTCAACAATGAAGATGTTAGGGGCAACTTCACTCAACCAGTTAATCAAGAAGTTTCAAAACCGATCTCCATTATTGAGATCTCATCGGATACTTCTCTGGAAGTAACCCAAGATTCTATAAATAATGAAGAACATTCACTTGATACTTATCTCTATGAGCATTTAACCAAATGCTCAAGAGTCAGGACGAGTGTATCTGAAGAGATTGACATCAAGCAAACAAGCTCATGTTAATCAAGTGCCTAATGATGCAAAGACAACATTGCGTTCATGCATTTATCCTGAAATTTTGAAAAAGACAATGGCATTTCATTAACTTTTTTTTTTTTTTTTTTTTTTTTTGAAGGCAAGAATGATCTGTATTGTATTCAAAAGATAAGAGTGTTTACACATACAGTGAGTCCAGAGGTGCTATCACTTCTCAAATCCATGAATAGCAGTCCGGACTCTAGACCCAGTACTTAGAGCCTCTCTCTACATCTTCTCCATAGGATACTATAGAAGAGAAGAGCTCAGTTCCTAGGCCAAATTTTATAAAACAAACGGTCTAAGACCTTATTACAAAGGCTCCACAATAGGCCTGATAAGACATTTAAGCACCTGGTCACCAGATATGAGTTAATCCTGTCTCAAACGCCCAGGATCAAGAGCAAGGTTCAGGCTGCTACTTCCCACTCAAGAATGGCCATCAAGAGATCTTAGTAAGAAGGAACCACTTGAAGCATTCTCCGAAGGATATCCCAGCATCCAAGGCAAGGCTCATCCGCATTAACTCGGCCTGATTCCATTACTGCAGTACTATAGGTAGAACCTTCTTCCAAGCAATAAGAAAAGAAGACAGGCCTGCTGAACCTCATCCCCTCGTGCATAGAATATGGGCTTCTTCCCACAATGCCCGGGCCTCCCTAGTCTCCCGCCCAGGGAATCCCATGGCAAACCACCAGTAGCACATTCCAGAATGATCGGAGCAGCCATCATTTGCTCACAATCCTCCCCTTGCTGGGACAGGGAGGGCGGCAGACAGCTTAAGTGTTTCAAGAAAAGACCACATAAACTGTCACATGGGATGTAGAGGAATCCCAGTAAGCAACACAGAAGCTCTGATGCGATATTCTAAACTGATCAGAACTGAAAAATGATACTAGAATCTCTACGAACCCTTGGCTGCCTAGCAAGATCAAAGCTGAAGCAGAAAAACACCATACCTTTTCCTACCATAGATTCAACAGCCAGAAGCAGAGTGGCAGAGCTGCGGCTATGCTCCACTGGGCCTGCTTTGCTGCCAAGATCCGGGACAGACAGGGGGAGGATGGGCGAGACAGCTCCAACACCATCTTACCATAGCAGCAGCAGCCGTTTTTCGCTGCTCCTCCAGCTACGATCGACCTCCTTGGAGAAACTACAGGCATCGGGCAGCCGCCGCCGCCGCCCTAAACTGGAACCCTAAGCGCCAGCGCCATCGGCATCCATTCATTGGATAAGAAAAGTTAATGAAAAAAAAAAAAAAAAAAAATCATTAACTTTTCTTATCCAATTCAATTCAATGTATATTACTTGTATGCAGATAATGGAAAAACTATTATTGTTTGTAAAATTTTATGCCCTTCTTAGAATTTTATTCTTGTTTTAATCCTATTGCAACATGTATGTATATCGGCAAATAGACATTTTTTCATATCAATAGAAAAATCGGTAACACCTTCAATTGAAAAACATAATAATAGAGACCTTGAACCTTGGTCTTTCAAATAATGGGATATCTAGAAATATGGAATTGTTCACTAGCTAGATGGTGCTACAAGAACGTAAATTCTTAAAGAGTCGGACATAGTGTCTTGTAGCATCCATTTCACTATTTCATACCTTTTCTAGTGTGATCCCTATGAGAATATACATTTACACAACGTTCTTCATACAATTACACATTCTTCATACATACATGAAACATCACGTTGCTCCATCAGCAGCTTCATGGCTAGATTGTCAATTGCAGCCATGAGAAATGGCTCGAAATGGCATGAAATGCAGTCAAGCTTCTTGACATCTGCGCTGTCTACGGTAGATGCCAATATTATAGCTCTAATCGTAGAACAATGATTGTTGTCCAAGGAAGCCAATTTGATGTACCTCCTTACAACTTGTACAATCCATATCTTTATTACTACTTGACACATATGTAACACCAAGTCATTTGTCGTGCTTGCAAGTCTAAAAACATGGAATGCGATTACTCATGTTCTTTCTCTTCGACATACATTCGAAATATCTTATTGCTTCCGCTAGTCTATACTCAAATGATGGGTCTCGTGGATGTCTCTGTCAATGTTAAAAAAAAGAATAAACTCAATTGCAATATCTAGCATTATAACAGGGGGTTTTGTACTGTTTTCTCTAAGGTTTTCATATGATTTGGTGGCCGTATTCATCCAGGTGTACTAAATAGTATTTCTAGAGTGCACCCTTTTGTTAGCCGTTGATTTTAGAAAAGGGGGCAAATCCTGTGGTGGAGGCTTCTTTTGTGGTGGGTGTGAATATCCTCCCATTATTTTTAGGGTTTTTTTTAGGGTTGTGTGGATTAGGGCCATAATCGAGGTCTTAGTTGAATGTCGCGGGGATGGGACCTTTGAGGCCTCGCAGGAATGGTACCGGAAATACCTCTGTTATCAGAGATGGACAGCTTTTTGAGCTTGGTAAGTTTGGAAAAGGAGCTCGGTATTGCGCCCTTGAAGCCATTCCTGTTCGTATTAAGAAAGTTTTGAATAATGGCGTACTTCTTGGGACAAAAAGCTTTCGATTCCTTGCATTTTCTTCAAGCCAACTTCGTGAGGCTTCTTTGTGGATGTTTGCAGATACTGGTAGCATCACAGCAGACAAGATCCGAAGATGGATGGGAAATGTTTTACATATCAAAAATGTGGCAAAATTTGCTGCTCGAATGGGCCAATGTTTTTCTTCATCTACGCATACTTTAGATGTGTCTAAAGCTGAAGTTGATGAGATTCCGGATGTTGAAAGATATGTAGATGGTATTAACTATTGTTTTTCTGATGGTGCTGGAAAAATGTCTCAGGCCTTTGCAAAGAAGGTTGCATTAAAATGTGCTGGAATAAGAAAGATAGGCAACATTCCTTCATCTTTTCAGATACGTTATGGTGGATATAAAGGCGTTGTGGCCGTTGATCCACGATCACCTTATAAGCTCTCTTTGATGCCAAGTATATGCAAATTCCCTTCCACATACACTGGCCTTGATGTTCTTTCTTGGACAAAATATATTCCATGCTTCTTGAACCGTCAGGTTATTACTTTGCTTTCTACTCTGGGAGTACGTGATGACGTTTTTATGCAGTTGCAAAACGATGTGATCCAACAACTTGATAGGATGTTTCAAAACCCCGCACTAGCTATTGAACTAGTGCAGGCTGCCTCAATTGGTGAGTGTCAAAGGTTCATAGTTGATATGCTCTCAGCAGGATACCATCCAAGTATAAAACCTTATTTGAACCTTATTTCATTTATTTTGTTCAGGTAAATTCTGTGAAAATAATACGGAATAAACAGACCGAAAATCCTGAGGCATAGAAAATCTGATTGTAATGTCTCCTCCCGTTTGTGTGTGAATGGACAAACAGTAGTTTTCGAAATTACCAGACTTGCAGGTTGCCGCAGTTGAAGATCTTGTCTTGTTGCAAGTGGTTTAGGGAAACATGAATCAATAGTTCAAGAAGAGAAAGGGAGGTTGAAAATCCAATCCAATCCTATCCACATACACATCATCAGAGCACTCTTTGAAATGATGGTAAGAAATTTTTATTGCAGCTTTCATAGGAGCTAATAAATTTCTTGTACGCTTTGGACCGCAGGTATTTTCATAAAAGTTTTGTGTTGTCCAATCCAGAGAAATCTTTGGGTTGTTCTTAAAAATTCTTCAAGCTTGACGAGGCTTCTAAGGCACAGAAAATCTGATTGTAATGTCTCCTCCCATTTGTGTGTGAATGGACGATTCCAGTTGCAAGTAAACCTTTCCAGAATATTTGGTTGCAGCCCAATGGGGATGGCTGGAGAATATATTTTGTCATTTGTTAAAACTATAGATTATACATATATACATACTTGGTTCCAATTTTGTTGTGCTTCATATTTACATTTCAGAATAGGAAGCCTTCTCATTTCCAAGTGGCTCTTCTAGCAAATTGGGACTAAAAGCACAAGCCCCAAGTAATGGCAAATGTCGTTGCCATTAGTTTTACTAAACTGCTATTCATTTGAGTAGGTTGTTTAACGATTTAGGCCCTTAAAGTTTATCTACGTTTGCTTTTGTTAGGGCCCGAAGGGCCCAAATCTTTTTTTAATATAGCAATCAACACACAACTACCATTAACATTATTAACACAAACCATTGCATTTAACACATTTAAATTAAAATCCCCCTTAAACCCCCTTTGGTTTGGGTGCATATTCACACGGGGGGTTACGTAGTATTACGGGGGGTTGCAACAACAAAGGAGTTTACTTGATAATCCACTATTGGCTTCTGGAGAACTTCATGACAACGAAAACCATGGAGCTCATGAAACATGTAATCGACAAATACTTCAATACCTTCTCACGAACAACAAATACGTCAACGAGTTCCAGACCCTATTTGAAAGACCCAATCCGTCCACTGGGATTTGCACATTGTCTCGAAATGCAATAAACAACATTGTTGGCAACGACAATGATAGAGGCATCTACTCAAACATGGAGGCAGCAAATGCATCCATCTTGTCACTACTGGAAGATGTAACACCCTTCGGCATACATGCAACATACTCTGCAACATCATTATATCAATGCCCAGGTTTGCTCCTTAGGCAGTCTACAAATGATATTGTACCTCCTCAACATATGTACACAAACCTATTGTCAATGGGAAATGGATAGCCTATCCACCTTATACAAGGTCCAAGTATAGAGATGACTTTGTTTCCCTTTTTGTTTTTCAATGCAAAAGGGCATTACAATGGTCAGGAAAACATCTACAATTATCTGAAATATAGAATAAGTTACTTCTTCTCATTGCATACAATGTATAAGCCATACATCATGATGATGTACCAGCTAAGACAAGCAACTCTCATGTCTAATTCCCTTAATAGATGTTACTTGGAAAAAGACATGATACATTACTGTCAACCTTCTACATTTATTTGAAAAGTAGGCAAGGACCTCGCCTGTCAAGCATAATCGTAGACGATCTCATGCTCCAAAGTTACTGGAGAAGCAGTCAAGGAACTCATGCTTCAAACATAAGCATATGGGGTCTTGGCTTTCAAAGTCCTATGGTATGAGCATAGGGAGGTCTCATTTTTCTATAAGGTCGTGCAAATTACGAACTCGACTTTTTCTAAAAATTGTCTACACGAGCTATTCGAACGAGGTCCTATCGATATTTGAACTCGAGCTAGTGGATTCAAAGTCCAATGTCCTAACCACTAGACCATAGAACTCATAGGAAAAAAGAGAGCATTTTCATTAATAGGGTTTGTTCATAACCCATCGAGCGCTTTCACTTTCGTTCACAAACCATCGAGCGCCTTCATTTGTCTACAATTCATTGAGGTCCTATCGAGATTTGAACTCGAGCTTTTGGATTTAATGTCCAACATTCTAACCACTAGACCATTAGAACCCATAGAAAAAAAAGAGCACTCACATTAACTTGGTTTGTTCAGAAACCATCGATTCACAAACCATCGAGCGCCTTCATTTGTCTACCATTGAGCAAAGTTAAAATTACAAACTAGGGAAGGTATGTTTTCCTTACTTCATCCGGATGATCATTTCCCCATTTGACTGCTGTTTCTAAGGATGCGCAAACATCTCAGAGTTGATAGGCAAGTAATGAACCAGAGGCAATAACCCTCATTGGAAGAATGCATAAAACTCAGATTTGATGAATAATATGGGTGACCCACAAGCTAAAATATTTTTGAGGCCCACAGACCAAGACATACCTTCGATTTCAGTGGGGAGTGGAGGAAACATGGACACGTCATCACCCAGCGCCAATTTTCTTGAATTCCTTGTCTTTTTCGATTCAAACTCGTTCTTGATCCCTCCTTTCAGAAAATCTCCCCTCTGATCCGAATTACTTGCTAAAGCTTGCAGGCCTTGTAGAGGCCCTGCAAAATTTGATCTCCTCATCAATTTCTCTATGCATGGATACTAAATTTTTCACTATTCTGAAGCAGGATCAAAGAATTACCTGTGGTTTTCTCTCTGGACCATCCTCCGAGCTCTGGGATAGTTTTCTTCTTAAGCAATTCTTTCCAGACTCTCTATTTAGCCCTGAATTCTCAATTATTCCATCCTCAGAAGAATTTGAAGCCGAAATTGTCGAAGCGTGGGTGCTTGAATTTACAGGCAAGAAGAACATTTCAGCAACAGCAATCTTTCAGGTATTTTGTGGGTGGTCAGAAAGAAAAATCTCAGTCAAGATTTACTCAGAATGATCATTCATACTTTTAAGTTTCTCGACACTTTCTGGCAAGATTTGGTTTTTCTATCCCTCCTAGTTTTTTGATAGATTTTTTCTCCAATTTGATCTCTGATTTTTACACCTCCTTTCATACTTTTCCATTCCTCTGCTTTTGTCTCTGTTTGCCTTATTTTATTTATTCTGCATTAATGGCGTATTTTTTCCAAAAACATAAAAAAGATTTGCAATATCCGTCAGCCCTAGATTCAAATTCCCTCTCATTTCTCCATAGTTTTATGCTCTTTCCGGATGCTCAAAGAGACTCTCTTCTCACACAGTTAAGTGCATTCCACCTTGATCCATCAAAATTTATCAAATTTGGTGATTTTGCTAACCCGGATCCTCTGTTAAAAGATATGCATCACTTCAGCCCATATGCTCCTAATTGGGATACACTTGCTTTGGATCCAAGGGGAACTCTTACCTTGCCAAGATTGGATCCTTCAGGAGTACCATTTCCTCTCTTTCCAAGACCAACCCAACCAATCATTTCAGACGAGCAATTGGCTTTGGATTTTGAGATACAACAATCAAGAGCCCCCACAAATATTGAGCTTTTCAGAGGTATTCACTTAAACTCTCCTTTGATTGCCTCAAAAATTGATTCTTTATCAAAGCTTGCTGTTGTTGCCAAAGTTGATTCCACTGGTATAAAAATAGAAAAACTTTGGGACCATCTCCTAAGGCTTCACAAGGGCATTAAACTTGGCCTCACAACTTGTGACACTTCCCAAATATCCTTTTTAAAATGGAATGCCACTTTACCTCTAAATGAATTCAAAAAGCTACACATAGCTTCTGTCACCATGAGCGAGCTTAGTCCCATATATTGGAATGAAGACTGCTTCAAGTCTATTTTTAGCACCATTGGTACCTATTTGACCACTGAATACTCCACATATAATCCTCCAAAATGCTTCATTCAGCTTGATATCACCACATCCATTCCCACTTTAAAGATTTCTTTGGGAAAACCTCTATCCTTCAACTTAGATGGATTGGACTACCAAATCTTTGCCAGACATGCAACTCGAGACACAAAGTTGGGAGTCAATGCATACTGCCTCAGAAGGAAGAAGATACATATGAAATTCCAGAAAAGGGGATTTTTGATGCTGGGCCATCCAATCAAGCAGCTACCTCAACATTCCCAAACAGAATGGGATCCAATCAATATGCAGCAATGGACATGAATAGGCCAGATCATAATACTCATTGGCATCTAAATGGTTGGAACAAAGTTAATGGCAGTACAAAAAGAATTCAAAAACACAGAGATGCTAGGACCTTGGCACAGCAAAAAACTGATCACAATTACAGCTCTCAGAAATCTACCATAACAACATCATCTTCAGACAAGCAAATGAAGATTAAGGTTCTAAACAAAGGGGTCTTCATCAAGGAAGATCGACCTTCAGTTTGTCAGGATAAACCTATTCTGGCAACAAAACAGACTACTGTGATGGCTAAAATAAATAAAGCAAACATTGAGCACAACAGGTACATGCTAAAAGGGAAAGGTAAAACCTCGGTTTTGCCACCAAAAGTTGACTTGCATAAGACTCTTTCAAACATTATGAAAGATTCCAGGCAATCCACCAGTCAACAATCATTATCAATCAAAGGCTTTGCTGTTACCCAAGTTGGAATAACAGATTCTTCTAATATGGCAACTTCTGGGATAAGCAAATCTATCTCACAAAGATTGAATGGGGTTTCATTACTTAATGAAAAAGGTATACATCTCAAAGAAAAGGACAAAGAAAAAGGCAAGCAGGTTATATCATCATCGTCTGAGATTTTTCCAGATCCAGTCAAGGTTTCACAACACCAACATATCTTGGACCATCAAGAAATTGAACCTTCTGAAGATTGTGATGAGCTACTTGATACACTAAAAGTATCAAATTCCTTTGCCATTCTTGCAGATATGCCAGATGATCCTGATGCTGATAAAACTGCAGATGAAAACTGTATTGGTCCCATTGAGCCAACCTCACTTCACTCTCAACCTGACAACACACCTACATATACATCTATCACCCATCCCATCCAAAACATTGCATTACCATTTGAAACTGTACTTGCTTCCCCCCTCTTACATGTTGACCTCTCTGAAACTACTGAATTATCCTTGCCCCTTACTAAGAATGCATCCATTTCCCCAATGATAGCTCAGCAATTGCAGGAATTAATGACAACCATTGAGGTATTGCCAGATCCTTCTAAACAGATGTCAGTGGCCACAAAAGACAGGGATGCACAGATCAGAAATATTTCAAATAGTTGGGAACATAATTTGCTGCACACAGAACATGAGCACACAATAGCAACAGCAACAGCATGTGATCAGCACCAATCAGAGGAAACAACAGGAAACAATGCAAACTCCTCCCTACATCAGATGAGATCTTCAGAGTCATCATGCTTGGAACAAGCTACTACCAGGCAAGATCTTTCCACTCTAACAGTTGCAGATAATTTGTTACTTAACTGCTCTAATGTGGATAATAATGTGGATAATAATGTAATCACCCCCACTAACTTCACTGAATCTTCTTTATCTGAGAATGTAGTCCATGAATGCTGCAAATCCAAATTCTGGCAGTGCTCTCACTCTGACATTATAGCTACGGGAAACAATTTTGCTGAACCTCACTCTGACAAAGAAAATGCCCCTGACCTTCATATTCCATACATTCCAAACATTGATAACTTATGGGATGGAGATATTTATTTGCTTGATCATCAAAACAGTCATACTGTTGACCACCCAACAAATCAATCTTCCAAAAGAAATAGGAAGAAGAAAGGAAAAAGCATACTTGGCCAAATCCAAAACACACCTGCAGCCAATACTCGACAAAAAACCAAAAGGGCTAGCAGATTCCATTAGCCATCTCCAATTCTGCATTATTCTTACATTCCACATGAAGATTCTCAGTTGGAATCTCAGGGGTATCAAAGGCCCTTTAAAAAGAAGAAGGGCTATCTCTCAGATCAGAAGTTATGATGCAGACATCATTCTTCTCCAGGAGCTTAGACTTCCTAGCTTCGAATGCTCAAACTTAGCAGACTGGATTGGCCCGGGCTTTTCATCTACTTGGATTGAGGCCAGTGGTACCTCTGGTGGCCTATGCATTATTTGGAGACATCTTACACATAGCCATGTTCATAATAGCCCTTGCAGGTCCTGGCAATCTGTCATATACAAGCACAATGATTTTAGCTTTGGACTTATAAACATCTATGCTTCCACTGATTCAAGAATTAGAGCTAACACTTGGCCCATGGTTAGCAATTTTATTGCATCTCAGGCCTGTGACACTTGGATCATGGCAGGGGATTTTAACAACACACCTACTTGGGATATGAAGATAGGAAAAAATCTTAACATGTCATCTGAAGAGATTCTTCAGTGGGATCAAATGCTTGACAGGCATTTCTTTCAACATATTCCCTCCTCTACCTCTGCCTACACTTGGTCCAATAAGCAAGAAGGAAATAGCAGGGTTTATTGTGCTCTTGACAGGTTCTACATAAACAACACTCATAATGATATTTGGAATAACTGTCTGGTTAGCAGTGATGAGTGCACATCTATATCTGATCACCAGCCTCAATTCTTTAATATAAATTACACTCTATCTGTTAAAAGGCATGGCAATACCCCTTTTAAACTGAATTGCTCTCTTCTTGACTCTGATACTTTCTGCAAAGACTTCATTGCCTTCTATGGAACTCTCCCCAAAGTTAGATCCACAAATTCCATGAAATCCTTTTATGCCAACATAAAAGACTCCAAAACCTGGATCAAACAGTGGTCGAAGAATTTACATAAAAGCAAACAAGCAGAAAAAAGTGCCTATCTTAAAGAAATGAAAGAGGTAAGAATGCAGTTGCAAGAGAACCCCTTGGATGTTGAGCTTCATTGGCAAGAAGGTAATCTAGAAAGGGTTATCAAAACAATTGAAGAGATGGAAGCAAAGGGTGCATCTATCAGATGCAAAATCAAGTATATCTCCAATATGGATCATGGAAATTCCAAGTTCTTTTACAGAGTTGCCAAATCCAGACTTTTAAAGAGTCAGTTGACCACTGTTAAAGATGAAAATGGTAATATCTACTCTGACCAAAAAGAAATCTCCAATTTCTTTTGCTCCAACTATGAGAAAATTTTCTCCCAGCCAGTAGACAGCTCTGTGCAAACTTTTGAAGCCAAATCTTTCACTGATCTCATTGAAAATAATGGGCTTCATAGTAATCTGATCATGACCCCCTCCACAGAAGCTATCCCCACTGCAGATGAGACTTTCTCTATCCTCAAGAGTCTTGCCAAAGGCAAAAGCCCTGGCCCTGATGGTCTTTTACCCGAATTATACATTACATTCTGGGATACTATTAAAAATGACTTTATGCACATGATTAAGGGTTTTTGGAATTCCAACCATCTGCATCCTGCTCTTTCTTCTGGCCTTATCACTCTAATCCCTAAAGTTGACAATCCTCAATCTTTCTCAGACTGGAGACCTATCTCTTTAACAAACTCCACTTATAAGGTCTGTGCTAAGATTATAGCCAACAGGGTAAAAACTCATCTTCAAGAGATCATCAGCCAGAATCAATCTGCTTTTCTCCCAAACAGGTACATCCTAGATAACTACATTGCAGCCATGGAAGGAATGCATTGGAACAATCTAACTAAACAAAACTGTATTTTATTGAAGTTGGATTTTTCAAAAGCCTTTGACACTGTAAGGTGGAATTTTTTAGAATTCTCATTGCATAAACTGGGCTTCAGTGAGAAAATTATCAAGCTTATCTTGGGATTAAATTCTAGATCCCAATCAACTATTCTTGTAAATGGCTCCCCTGGATATTTCTTCCCTCTGGCTCGAGGTGTCAGACAAGGTTGCCCCCTAGCCCCTTATCTCTTTCTGGCTGTAGCAGAGATGCTCACTAGAGTGATTACACATCAACAATCTGTGGGAAACATAGTTGGTCTGAATCTTCCTGACAATACTTCCAACCTTTCCATTCT
Organism: Isoetes taiwanensis; assembly: GCA_021234155.1. Classification (NCBI taxonomy): domain Eukaryota; kingdom Viridiplantae; phylum Streptophyta; class Lycopodiopsida; order Isoetales; family Isoetaceae; genus Isoetes; species Isoetes taiwanensis. Next base: position 3,127,608 of record JAJEKV010000086.1, read on the forward strand.
GCAATATGCAGATGACTCCTTTAGCTTCCTCAAGAATGAGTCAAACATTATTGCCAACTTCCTGAACACAATTCACATCTTTGGAGCAGCCTCTGGTATACATCTCAACAGAAACAAATGTACTATTATTGGAGATTTAGATGTTGATAGTATTGCTGGCATCAAGTGCAACAAATCAACTGAGACAACCAACCTTTTAGGCATGCCATTGTCCCTCAATCCAAGTCTCAAAGGATTATGGACACCTATTGTCTCCAAAATCAGAAAAAAGCTAGGCAATTATGGCAATTGCCTTTCTCTTGCAGGCAGAATCATAATTGCTAATTCTGTTCTTGTTGCCTCTCACATTTATTACTCTTCTGCCCTTCTAGCTCCAAAATGTATCTATCAACAAATTGAGAGGATTGTTAGAAACTTCATCTGGAAGAACCATCATATGGTTAACTGGAATACTATTACCAGAAGCAAGAAGCAGGGTGGCATAGGATGTAAGAACTTGGCTCTTCAGGGCTATGCTTTGGCTGGAAAATATATTTGGAAATCCATGTTCCAGCATAATAATCCAGCCACAATTTTTATCAAATACTGGCTTTCATGCAGTCATCCTAAAGGACATCCTTCTATCAGTCATGATCTGCCTTCTTCAGCTTTCACAACCCTGAAACCTGCACCAAACATATCTCCTCTTATGAGAGGCATTATACTGGCCTGGAACAAAGTTCACATTAACATTGAACATTCAAACATTCAAAATAGCCACCCGAGCACAAGCATTTTTTGGAATCCTAATCTTTCCAGTGACAATAGTACTTCCTTGGCTATTAAGCATCCTAAGCTATACAAAAAGTGGACAGTCTATGGTATTTCCAAACTTGGTGACTTATGGGTTCAAACAAGATGGATTTCCTGGACAAGTCTGAAAAATAAGATTAGAGGCAGCTCATCTGATAAGCTTTTGTTCAGATTCATCAGGCAAAAACTTAGCAACATCAATCTCCTCAACAATCCTGTCATCAATGACTGGTTCATTATGGATAAGCCAAGTTATAGTGTCTCCAAAGTCTACACCTGTTTAAATACTTCCCACCAGCCTTCCAAATCCAAACTTTATTGGGGTCTCTCTGATGATTGTGAAAAAAGGCTTTTTATGAATATATGGAACTCATATTTGCCACCAAAGATTTCCTACTTCATCTGGTTAATTGCCAACAAGAGCCTACCAAATATGGAAACTTTAGCAAGGCACTCGAATTCTTTAACAAATCCTGTGCATCCCAGCTGCCCTCTTGGTTGCAATAATGCTGAATCTCTAGAACATATCTTTGGTTGTGCTATTCTAAATCCTTTCTGGAGATGATTTGAACTTATTTTCAATATCAATTGTCCTGCTACTTTATTTGAGTTCCTGATGAATGATGATGCATTTATGAATTCCTTGTGTTACATTGCTTTGTGGAATGTATGGAAGCATAGAAATAGGTGTCAATATGGTGGAAAGACAATTTCTATATTCTGGATTAAATCTCAAGTTATCTATGACATAGAAATGGTTGCAACAAGTCAGATACACCAACACAATGATTCCTTGGATTCTTTGGATAACAAATGGTTTAGGCAATTTCTCTGGTGCATATAAATTATTTAAACTACATTGTCATGAATCTCTTACTGACACTTAATCTGTTACTGGCAGATTACATGAGGAGCCTAAGTAGGGACATTAGCACTTCGGTTGAGCCTGCAGAGCACAGACTGTTCCCAGGACAGAGGCTAGTTCATGATATACAGTATACATATGACATGTGGACAGGTCCAGTCAGGGGCATCACTAACATTGACATACCATACATCCCGGATGATGAACTGGATTGGGCTATGGAATTTTGTAGAAGCACATATCTCATGGGTGCAGCTATGGTGGTTTATGGAATGTAACAGCAGAGTAATGACTAATCAACAGTTTGAGATTATTGAGTTAAATTGGGGAAATGGTCGCACTCTTATTCTTCAACCTCAGTTCCAAGCTCATTTTGATTACCTTAGTTCCTACCACTTCCATTGACATCCCTGTTCTCTTCCTATCCGTTGTACTGCACCTCACCTTTGGGACCACATACTTCTCTTCACATAATTGCAGTATTATAGTATTTCATTAGCACCTAGTCTATTTTGCAGGAACTCATTCTGGACTGGTCTTTGACTGGTTAAGGCAGATGATGCTGAACTTTTTCAACAATGTTCTTCTCAGTTGCAGCACAACAAACTTATCAGCTACTAATATGGCTGAGTAATATTTTGGACACTACTAAGTGCTTACCACAATCCTATTTGTATTTATCTACTTGCTTTTCTATGAGTGGCTTATTTATAAAGGCTCACTCAGTATGTTGTACCTTTTTCTATAATTAATGAAAAAAACCCCATTCACTCAAAAAAAAAAAAAAAAAAAAAAAAGACATACCTTCCACATAAATTTTATATCTGCACCAACAAACAAAAGTTACTCACAAAAGAACTAGAAAAGATAGAAAATAAGTCTGTTTAATTTTCACCTATATCCACACTGATTGGCAGGGTTTGTATTTTGAAAACCGTTTTTTGTCTCATCTTGCCAATCTAAATGTAAAAGTTAAGCCACAAACTAGTGGATTACTGCAAACTTGGTTGAAATCTGGAATAAATATTTACCTGCACCTCTGTCACAAGCTTTGGAATATGATTCTTTGAAAGAGAGGAATGCTCGTATCTGCATCAATTGTAATTGCTCCATGAAGACCATTGGTGAAGATGTTAGAAAAATGACGTGAAATATGAAGCAATTGACAACCTACAGCGTGAACCCAACACTTTCACGCTTTGTAAGGGAGTCAAACAGAGCGGAACTTTGAAAAACCTGCACAGACCATAAAGTACAACTGAAGCACTTCAGTAATTTAATGTGCAAGGTCCCATTAAAACACTCTCGAAGCCAAGGCCACAGTTAGTGTTCCAAAATTCAGGTATTTCAAGGTGATCGATGCATCCTTTCTGGTGGATATAAAGGCGTTGTGGCCGTTGATCCACGATCACCTTATAAGCTCTCCTTGATGCCAAGTATATGCAAATTCCCTTCCACATACACTGGCCTTGATGTTCTTTCTTGGACAAAATATATTCCATGCTTCTTGAACCGTCAGGTTATTACTTTGCTTTCTACTCTGGGAGTACGTGATGACGTTTTTATGCAGTTGCAAAACGATGTGATCCAACATCTTGATAGGATGTTTCAAAACCCCGCACTAGCTATTGAACTAGTGCAGGCTGCCTCAATTGGTGAGTGTCAAAGGTTCATAGTTGATATGCTCTCAGCAGGATACCATCCAAGTATAAAACCTTATTTGAACCTTATTTCATTTATTTTGTTCAGGTAAATTCTGTGAAAATAATACGGAATAAACAGACTGAAAATCCTGAGGCATAGAAAATCTGATTGTAATGTCTCCTCCCATTTGTGTATGAATGGACAAACAGTAGTTTTCGAAATTACCAGACTTGCAGATTGCCGCAGTTGAAGATCTTGTCTTGTTGCAAGTGGTTTAGGGAAACATGAATCAATAGTTCAAGAAGAGAAAGGGAGGTTGAAAATCCAATCCAATCCTATCCACATACACATCATCAGAGCAGTCTTTGAAATGATGGTAAGAAATTTTTATTGCAGCTTTCATAGGAGCTAATAAATTTCTTGTACGCTTTGGACCGCATGTATTTTCATAAAAGTTTTGTGTTGTCCAATCCAGAGACATCTTTGGGTTGTTCTTAAAAATTCTTCAAGCTTGACGAGGCTTCTAAGGCACAGAAAATCTGATGTAATGTCTCCTCCCATTTGTGTGTGAATGGACGATTCCACCTTTCCAGAATATTTGGTTGCAGCCCAATGGGGATGGCTGGAGAATATATTTTGTCATTTGTTAAAACTATAGATTATACATATATATATACTTGGTTCCAATTTTGTTGTGCTTCATATTTACATTTCAGAATAGGAAGCCTTCTCATTTCCAAGTGGCTCTTCTAGCAAATTGGGACTAAAAGCACAAGCCCCAAGTAATGGCAAATGTCGTTGCCATTAGTTTTACTAAACTGCTATTCATTCGAGTAGGTTGTTTAATGATTTAGGCCCTTAAAGTTTATCTACGTTTGCTTTTGTTAGGGCCCGAAGGGCCCAAATCTTTTTTTAATATAGCAATCAACACACAACTACCATTAACATTATTAACACAAACCATTGCATTTAACACATTTAAATTAAAATCCCCCTTAAACCCCCTTTGGTTTGGGTGCATATTCACACGGGGTTACGTAGGGTTACGGGGGGTTGCAACAACAAAGGAGTTTACTTGATAATCCACTATTGGCTTCTGGAGAACTTCATGACAACGAAAACCATGGAGCTCATGAAACATGTATTCGACAAATACTTCAATACCTTCTCACGAACAACAAATACGTCAACGAGTTCCAGACCCTATTTGAAAGACCCAATCCGTCCACTGGGATTTGCACATTGTCTCGAAATGCAATAAACAACATTGTTGGCAACGACAATGATAGAGGCATCTACTCAAACATGGAGGCAGCAAATGCATCCATCTTGTCACTACTGGAAGATGTAACACCCTTCGGCATACATGCAACATACTCTGCAACATCATTATATCAATGCCCAGGTTTGCTTCTTAGGCAGTCTACAAATGATATTGTACCTCCTCAACATATGTACACAAACCTATTGTCAATGGGAAATGGACAGCCTATCCACCTTATACAAGGTCCAAGTATAGAGATGAGTTTGTTTCCCTTTTTGTTTTTCAATGCAAAACGGCATTACAATGGTCAGAAAAACATCTACAATTATCTGAAATATAGAATAAGTTACTTCTTCTCATTGCATACAATGTATAAGCCATACATCATGATGATGTACCAGCTAAGACAAGCAACTCTCATGTCTAATTCCCTTAATAGATGTTACTTGGAAAAAGACATGATACATACTGTCAACCTTCTACATTTATTTGAAAAGTAGGCAAGGACCTCACCTGTCAAGCATAATCGTAGACGATCTCATGCTCCAAAGTTACTGGAGAAGCAGTCAAGGAACTCATGCTTCAAACATAAGCATATGGGGTCTTGGCTTTCAAAGTCCTATGGTATGAGCATAGGGAGATCTCATTTTTCTATAAGGCCGTGCAAATTACGAACTCGACTTTTTCTAAAAATTGTCTACACGAGCTATTGAACTCGAGCTAGTGGATTCAAAGTCCAATGTCCTAACCACTAGACCATAGAACCCATAGGAAAAAAGAGAGCATTTTCATTAATAGGGTTTGTTCATAACCCATCGAGCGCTTTCACTTTCGTTCACAAACCATCGAGCGCCTTCATTTGTCTACAATTCATTGAGGTCCTATCGAGATTTGAACTCGAGCTTTTGGATTTAATGTCCAACATTCTAACCACTAGACCATAGAACCCATAGAAAAAAAAAGAGCACTCACATTAACTTGGTTTGTTCAGAAACCATCGATTCACAAACCATCGAGCGCCTTCATTTGTCTACAATTCATTGAGCAAAGATAAAATTACAAACTAGGGAAGGTATGTTTTCCTTACTTCATCCGGATGATCATTTCCCCATTTGACTGCTGTTTCTAAGGATGCGCAAACATCTCAGAGTTGATAGGCAAGTAATGAACCAGAGGCAATAACCCTCATTGGAAGAATGCATAAAACTCAGATTTGATGAATAATATGGGTGACCCACAAGCTAAAATATTTTTGAGGCCCACAGACCAAGACATACCTTCCACATAAATTTTATATCTGCACCAACAAACAAAAGTTACTCACAAAAGAACTACAAAAGATAGAAAATAAGTCTGTTTAATTTTCACCTATATCCACACTGATTGGCAGGGTTTGTGTTTTGAAAACCGTTTTTTGTCTCATCTTGCCAATCTAAATGTAAAAGTTAAGCCACAAACTAGTGGATTACTGCAAACTTGGTTGAAATCTGGAATAAATATTTACCTGCACCTCTGTCACAAGCTTTGGAATATGATTCTTTGAAAGAGAGGAATGCTCGTATCTGCATCAATTGTAATTGCTCCATGAAGACCATTGGTGAAGATGTTAGAAAAATGACGTGAAATATGAAGCAATTGACAACCTACAGCGTGAACCCAACACTTTCACGCACTGTAAGGGAGTCAAACAGAGCGGAACTTTGAAAAACCTGCACAGACCATAAAGTACAACTGAAGCACTTCAGTAATTTAATGTGCAAGGTCCCATTAAAACACTCTCGAAGCCAAGGCCACAGTTAGTGTTCCAAAATTCAGGTATTTCAAGGTGATCGATGCATCCTTTCTTCCTGGCTACGCTGAAGCAGTCTGGAAGCTTTTTCCTTCCTGGAATCCGCTTCAACTTATCTGCTATACACCTGGTTATTTGTGGGAGATTCTTTTTATGTGCTCAATGGATATCTGACTGATGAGAGCAGCATCATGCAGAGTTCATATCCGCTTTTTTTATGCTTATTTTCGAATGATCCATGTAGGATCTTTATCTGATGTAACAATATCTACTTTGTGATTAATAAAACTTCCATTCCTTCCCAGGGAAAACAAAAATACCGCTGAAAACGTCCAAAAATCCAAAAGCCATACATAGATCACATTGGTTGTCTTTCATAAAAGAATGTCACTAGTTTTCTGATTGTGTTTCTTGCTTGTCTTGTGTATCTTAAGCAATCAAGAGATACAAAAGTTTTACCAACCCAATCTACAGCCCAAGAAGTTCCTCATCACTAACCAAACCACACCTTCTCCTGCCATGTATATAGACTTCACCCTGGAAAACAATCAACAAATAAAATTACCACATTCAAAGAGAACTAGAGAAAATGAAAAGCAATCTCTCAAGGAAAGAAAGTGAAACATATAGCACCTTGTCAGGAAGAAGTAGGCCAACTATTATTTTGCGAATTGTGGACTTCCCAGTGCCAGACAGACCAATAATATCTACAGCTTTTCCATGTCGAATCTACTTAAATCATAACATAGTCTTTGATATTAGAAAACTAAACTGCAGAGAAGAACATGGAGAAAAAACAATTGTTGCAAGTTAAAACACCAAAGGGCTATGTGCAATATTGCATATACTTTATAGAATATGGTAAATCGCTTAGCGGTGTTATATATGTGACAATTAAAATAACCATCGAATACAAAAGAGCATGTTTGAGCATCCACAAAGCACTGGCAGAGTACATTAAGATCTGGAATTATGTCTTTTTTCACTGTGACTCCAAATCTGACTGTGCCCTTGTAGCTTACCAGATGAACAACCAGAGCCTGAGTGAAAGATAATAAAAAATAACTGGTTAATTTAAAAGATTTCGAGTTTTGCTAAATATCAGAATGCTATACCTGAGGAAGTCCAGAATTTGAGGCAATGAAATATGTTATTGGGTTGCCTGCAATGCAAAACTGATTTCTTCCACAGGCCCAACAACATTTGAGCATGTTAGAGTTGTCTGCAATGACATGCTGTAGAACTTGCCCATTGGATATAGTGCAGAGGATCCTTCATTTTTTTTAATGCAAGAAGGAGCATCATGTACCCAACATAGTTGCCTCATTCAGCCTGAGATCCTTTTTTCAACATCTCTTCAACTTCCTAGTCAAAGAAAAACCAAAGGAGTTACTTACACCTGCTTATTTGTACCTTCAGGAATTAAAATAGCAAGATCTTCTACAGGAATCCAGAAGCAAGCATAGCAAGAACTACAGCATTGATGGTCTGTAAAAGTCCAAGTTTAGCATCAATTTAGAGATTAGAGGAAAATCAATTCAAATTACAAAAAAGTTATCCCATTAGATGCTTGTTTCACGTGTTGAATATCTTCATGGCTGATAGTACACATGTTAAATGCTTAAATGCCTTAGGCCACTTTTCACAGCCATAGACTCCTTTGATTGGGGTCTGGATATCGGCGCGCCATAACAGAGTGGCAAAAAACTCAAATAGATCCATCAAAGAAATCCAAAACAGTAAAATGAACGACCATTCTTACAAGAATACTAGGAGAAGTTTTTTTCTGATATTTAGGAACCGTTGGCAGAGCATCAGGGCAGTCACTTCTTCTGGCACTTGCCAATAATAGAGACATTAATGATGTTCCATCTCCAAGCGCATGATGAAGCCTAAATATACCACATGCCTCTGCTTCCTTTGATCTCTTATTTAACACATGAATCTCCCACAGAGGCTTAGACATATCAAATGGTTTTGCATCCTGAAGCTTTGCAAAGTACTTCTACGAAATTCTCAGACTCCATTTCTTCAGGCTTTGCATATATAACGTGATCATCAAGGTTCCAATAAATCTTTCCATCTTTTCCTGTTTTTTGCATCGTAATGCATTAAAATGGCGGGCTTAAAGGAAAAAATGACGAACCTCTTTATAAATTTTGATAAAATTGTTACCATAATGCTAATGAATCGCTTATGCCAGAGCATGGTTTGGTGAAGAAGGTTACGCATTGCTTCCTGGTCGATAGGGATTTGCAAGTTCGATGATGGCACTTATTATCATGTAGAAATCTGGAGCCAAAAACATTGTTCCGGTGGGGGTTACAGGCTCCAATTCTTCATGCTCGGCTATGGCTATCGGAGCTCTTATGATCTGAAGGCCCTCCATTCTGAAACAGAGCAATGGATTTGCCGGTTAGATGGTTTGCATAGCAGCTGCCCAACAACAGGAGCGACCGCCAGTTTACAGCTGATAGGGAGTATGGAGCAGTTTTTAGCATATTCTAGGTATATACTAGCATATACCCAGAACATGCCAAAAACCCACATAACCAAGGGATTGCCCCCTAGGCGCAACCCAAAAAGGCTGATAAAATTTTAACCTTCCCAAAAAAATGGCAACTCAAAATATGCCCTTAGAAAAAAAAGTAGGGTCTACCCTTATAAGTTGATCCCCGCCCTACGCGTTGTTGCTGCAAAATAAATGCACAATTCATACATAAAAACCAAAGCACGTCTAAGAATTATTGTGTCCTTATCACCGTTGCAACAGTCTGCTAAGTGTGTCAGCATCGTTGCAATAGTTTGCTCCAATGTTGGTGATACTTGTTTGCGTCCATGATAAAACACAAAGTGTGGGTGCTTTCAAAAAGACTTATGTTATCCAAAGTCACACAAGATTTTGAAGCCTCCAACTCCATATAAAGCATGCAACTTTTTTCTTATGTCAATTTGATGTGAAATAAACCTTTTTATATGATGTCGAAAATGCATCTTGCCCAAAAAATTTCATGCAATATCCATTCATTTTCTCATAGTAATGGAGTCTAGTGTCCTTAAGCACCGTACAAATAACAACGCCTCCTACAGGTTTATGAGTATCCCAACAAAGATACCTCTTCACTCTAAAAACACACTGAATGATGTGCGGCGATCTAACTCAGATCCTTTTTTCTTGACCCACAAAATAGAGTGCATCCCAGACGTCGATGCCTCCACGCTAATGGTCGCACTTACACATCCAAAGATAAAGCCTCGTCAGCGTACTGACCATTCTTCATCCATTTCTTTCTTACGGCCCTTTTTACTACGGGAGGCTTCTTCCCTCCAAAAACTTGTCCAAGCCCTGCCTGCACAATTGCTATGCTCAACTTTCACCACACGATTATCACAGTGTCCTGCACAAGAGATTCGACAAGTTCCACAAAAGAGCTGTTGTAGAAATGGAATTCTTTGACAGCAAGACGCCCTTCTGCTTCCAAGCGACCTCTATATGGAGCTGCTATTGGAGGATGCCTCCCTGCATCCAAGCTGCCTCGAAGGGACACCCCATGAGCCAATCGCCTAAGAAACATCAACTCCTGCTCGCCCAGCAACAAAAAGAGATTCTATGTTTGCAGGCTCAAGCCCAAAAACACCATCAAACCCAAAAAAAGCACTGGAAGACACTACTAATATTACCCAACCTTTGAACCTTTGAGGACCTTAAATGAACTTGCAATAAGCATAGCAGTACCCACATTTTAGGTAAGGGCCCTCTAGATGTTTCAAACATTCAAAAGCTGTTGCCAAGCCTAATACGTATATTTTTATCTTCTCAATAACCCATTGATTTTTAGATCGTTAATAGCAATGAATAACAATGTTACCCGCACACATAGCTCAATGGAGTGATCGTTCAAACCTCAATGCGGAACAGCCTTTATTAATTGTAGGTAAAAGAAACTCGTAACCTCTGCTTCAGTCCCAGGCGGGTTGTTTCCCTTTTACATGTACTAGCATTTTACATGGAAGAGTTTGCTACAGCAGAGCTCATGGATAACAGATACTTTTACACTCGTCAACTCTGGCATTGATCCATTTCGTTGACTCAATGACAGGCTTTGCAAGTAATGTACAAATTTCCCATCAAGTTGGTAATGATAGTCCAACTTCCCTGAGGATCATCCAGAATCAATCATGATCCACAGCCCATTTCATATCTTTTGTGAAATATTGCAGCAATATGTAATGTGCATTCACGTTAGATGGCCAACTTCAATAGTTGTGGTGGGCGGTGTTTCTGGACGTGGCGAGCCTTCACAAATGCCAAATTCTGTACCATTCACAACCTCATCCCACACAGAAGTAGACGCTGTAAAGGGTTATGGAAGTGTGATGCACAGCGACAAAAGCAGTTTACTATTTTCTACAAAATAGAATTCAAGGGAAAACAGTTAAATATAGGATACGGTCAGTTCTCCACATATCTGTTATTCCAACTCCAGCATCTGATAACAACCAATAATCTGCATCCGTCTGCAAAATCATCATTGCTGTCTTAGAAACCCTACTTATACAAAACCATCATCACCGTCTTAGAAATCCTACTTATACAAAGCCATGCGATAGTATAGAATTCTTACATCCACCTCAGCTGGCATTATTCTCATGATCCCACCAACATAATCTTGTGGACTGGTGGGCTCGACATTTCCAGGATTGGCATCAGGACTCAGGTGTGAAAGTGGGCCCGTATCAGGCAATGAATGGATGTCTGATACTGGTGGTACTGCTACAGACTGTGCAATCTCTGCTGGCATCTCGGTATTCATCTCCTCAAACTTCTCTTCAAAACGACTGAAAGTTGACCACATAAATGAGGTGATAGATTCAAAGTTGCATTATAACCTAAAAACAAAGAAATAAGTTACCTCACAAGATAAACATCAATAGGGCCCATAGTACTACGCAAAAGAATTTGATATCTTCTCTGAGGATACTCTACTGCCTGTGAATCAGGTAAAACCAAGTGAGCTAACCATAGTTCAGTGCGTCCCTCCAAACACATCTCGTCCGTACAAAAGGTGAAGAATTAATGCAGAAGAAAACTCACTTCATCAGGATCTGGAACTTCGAGTGTAGTTCCATGTGGAGCTTTGATTGCAATAAGTGTTTCATTCTAGATAGAAACATTGAACATTAACCAAAGCGTGAAAGATGCACCACACATGATAAATGAAAGGGTAAGCAAAACCGCACCTGGAAACAAGGTAGGCTCTTTATATCATCTTCAGTCACATAGAGCCATCTGTTAGTCTATGTAAAGGTATCACACTACTGGTTTACATTAAAATAGACCACACAACAAAGGAGTGCACTGCATAGTAATAGCTCTTAAGGATACTGCTTATTGTTTTCATCTTCACTCAGCACTCTCAGCTTTTCCCGCATCTCCCTAAATAATAAGGGCATTATGTTGTTGCAATCTTACAAACATAGTGAGAACTATATTCTAAGAATAAACAATGCAATGTGAGACCTTATTGTGTCATCCAACTTGCGTTCCTCCATGTGCAAACTGTCTACCTCAGCCTGTGAATAAAGTCCGTAGGAAATCAACATAAGAACAATAAACAGAAGACAATATTTAGTCAATTGCAACAAAAATGTGCCTGAGACCATGCAAATCACACCTAAGGACTATGCAAGAAATCTAAAGACTGCCTATCTTCCAGAAAAGACCTACTGAAAATCCCATGTCCAGAGCCTAGCAGAAGTTTCTTCCATTCATTATATCATTTGTCTGATGACAACCTTATATTTGCTCTTGCTCCTATATTGTTCACGATTCACTGATGTGTACTATGAAATAATTGGTGATGTTTTTTCATAAAGTTAACTGCCAGAACATGTGCATCCACTAGAGCTGCAATTACCTGGAGCATTGACAACTCGTCATTCCCATCTGGCCGTGAAACACCAAGGCCTCTGATACATTATTGTCCAATGTTAAAAAAAATAGAATACTTAGCAACCTCATACTAGTAGAATAAGCAAAACTCACTTCCAACGAATCCTATTCTTCAACTTCTTTTCAATTAGCCCAATTCCTTCTAGCACATTTGTGATATCATATATTCTTCGCTTTTGCACCTACATAATAACAGTGTTTCTAGTTTAGACCTCTTTTTTCCTAACAACATAAAATCATGAAAAATCTTGACAAATTCGCATACACGCAGTGTATCTGCAGCCTTGTTTAGGTCCAGCACACCATCCTCAGCTTGGTTGATCAGATCAATGAACTTTTTGGTCAATAAGCCTGTACAATTTATAACCTCATAGAATGAGACAAATAGACCTCTTTAGTTTTCAATACATAAGTCACAAAATGTACCAAGAGAACTGTCATAACGGCAGGTACTGACTGGAGTTGGTGCATTACTTGCAGGGGACCCTGCCAAGGTGATAAAATAATGAGATGACCATTCTAAACAGATGGGAAAAGAAAACGCAGGTCAGATAGCAGTACCAACTGCACCAGGTGTCTGAGGCCCGTTCTTTGTGTTCTTCACGTACTTGGATTTGCTCCCTCTCTTACCACCTGCCCCAGGACCAGGTGTCATCATAGGACTACCCTCGTGGCTGTGTGGCCATCCATTTATATCCATATCAACATCAGTCCTATCAGTAGGACGCCTTGCCTGCCAGCAGCTGTAAATTAGAAACAGAATTGCAACTCAAAAGACATCATGCCCTTCATGCATTACAGCAGACCTTTATACAACTAGGAGACCCATTGGACGAGTGCAAGGATGAATCCTGCAAAAGACAGAAAAAATATGAGTACATGTTCAAGTAGAAAACATGTCCAGCATCTCACAACTAACGTCAAATGCTCAGTTGCTAGCCCAACATGCACTGAGACTGATGCTACGCAAACACTGGAGGGTGCAGTAGTTTAATAGGTGGTCAATGCATACAACCTAAGCTGTATAAATATCTGACAAAACCACAACCATGGCCAATATTCATGACGCAAATCCCCGAACAAAAATGAGCAACTCCCAACACAAGAAATTTCAAAAAGGAGGGTCAGTAATTTCTTATGCCTGCACATGATTCAACTTACCGAAAATCTAGTTACCAGAACCTCCGCTTGATCTGTTCTGGATACTGTCCCATTGGCTTCTGCAATGGCATGATCATAGAATCGGTGATAATCTTCTGGATAAGGAAAAGTGGGCCTTGGTGATGCAAAAACTGATTTCCTTTCTTGATGTTGGGATGATGACGTTGGAGGGTGTTGAACATGCCCAATGCTTGTACCCAAATTGCCCCTTGCAACTTGCTTGGAAGATGATTGAAAATTTCCACCGTTCCTCATTGCAATATCAACCATCTTCCCAACGTTGACAAATCAATATCATCAATCCCATATATCACCTGGTGCATTTATAACAAGGTGAGATCAGAAGCACGTTGTACTTATTTCAGGGTTTGCAGCTAAGCAATTGCACAGACTCACATGTCCTGGAGATGGGTAAAAATAGTCTTATATATGTCACTCTCATCAATTGGGCAATACTTGCAACAGCCATCACCTTATGTGGTTAAGAGTGTATTTCAGAATACTATCCCAACTCCAAAGAAGTGCATATCTAATCCACAATACTCTGGGGCATGTTACCTACTTTATAAAAGAGATCAAATCTAACAATATGGAAAAATATGCTTCCATTGCTAGGACTGCAGGTACGCACAACATTGTAGAAGCGAAACATGCACACATTGATCATCGTGAACAGGCTCGGATGGCAGTAAACTAACTTGTACCTAATGAGATTTAGCTAACCAAATGAATGCCGGGGAACTCCAAGGCTGATACGACGAAATCCATGAAAAACACAATAGGATTTATAGAATCGCACCTGTCGCAGTAAAATTCTGCCTCGATGGAGCAGTCCAGTAGCAACCAAACTCAGAGCTCCTTGATCTGGACAAACCAAGCTTTACTAATCTAACCCACCTACCAGCTTCACATCTTACAACTCTTTGGAACAACCCATCAGACGAAAATAAGCATCGATCAGAAGGCGTTTTCTATACTCCCACAAACTACTAGGGATCCAGGCACTCTCCACAGAGCCTAAAAGCAGCCGTCATACGAGCTAGGGCAAATCAGGAAGAAAAGGAAGCAGAGGAATCAGGAAAGAAATCAGCGAATCGAGCAAAAAGGAGAGTTACCCAGGGAAAGGATATTTCCCGCCCTCTTTTTGAGGCGCGAGTTGGGACATGGAGATTAAGGGCCGGAATGGAGATGGGTATGGCAAGTCCGGCGATGGATTGAAGGACAAAACGGAGATGGGTTTGGCAGGGGGGCGCCTGCTCCTGCTGCTGGCTATGCAGCAGAACAAAGGGAGGGAGAAAAGGAGAGAAGGGCACTCTTTTCTGCTCTTTGTTTCTCTTTCTTTGCCTTCTTCTTTGTTTTTGGATGGATGGTAAATCGACGGCTGGGATCGAACGTCCCGGGTTTGAATCCTCGAGCGCGCCCTCTCTGCCACGCAGGCTCCACGTGGAGACCACGTGGATAAAACTTATCACGCCGTCTCCGTCGGCCGCGCGGACAGGGCCGCTTTCCATTGGCCCATTTTGGAACTGTTCGTTTTTAGCCTTTCAGTTATCATTCATTCTGCTGGTACACATGGTTTGTGTCACCCTTTATGGCCCCGCTGACCTGGCTATTCATAGGCTTAAATTATTGTGCTGACGTGTCTGTACTTTCTTTTTTCCTTGTCATCATGCGCTGTTCAGCCCATGGTCTCTGAATATCAACCCAACAAATGGCATTTAACCTACTCTTTAGCATCCCTCGAATATTTATTTACCATTGAGCTTATCGAATTGCCCCATATGCTCCACTCTGTACTTGTACTTGTCCCGTTTTGTACTTGTGGTCCCATAACCCGATTGGGTTCCGCGGACGTTAAAAATTTCTTCCTTCCTTCCTTCCTCATGTAGTTCTTCAGGAAAACGCTCCTATGTTCAAATGGCAAATTATCGAGCAAAGAACTCTGTCGCCTAGAACTAAGCAGCAGTTTTTAAGTTTGTCTAGAGTTCTCGCTTTGAATATAACACCTTCAATCCCACTTAACTTATGTATGTTTTTTTTTTTTTTTGAAGGACTTGAGCCTTTATTATCCAGAGAAAGTTACAGAGTACAATGGGGACTAATAACTCAGTAGAGAGAATGTCCACCAGAGCAAAACCACCCCACTCAAATACAACATCTAAACAATATGAAGAGCAAGCAAAAACTCATAAGTAAGTATGAATCTGAAGATAGTGCTCCCAAATACGGCTCTTCACCTCATTAGCAATTGATGAGCACCTGAATGCTTTGACAATTTGTTGTTGGGCATCAAGAAGGACCTGTGCATCTGAACAAGCAAGACCTTTGAATATGAGAAGATTCCTTCTCTTCCAAATGGACCAGATGATCCATGCAGAAGCCAAATGAAACGCCCTTTTTGCCAAATTATCCCAACTACTTGGATAAACTGCTAATTATGTATGTGTAATCTAGCATGAAAGTTTATATCACCTCCTTTACCATATAAAGGACTAAGTAATGAAGCAATCCATGAGAATTAAATTTCATATTGCTATTGTTATACCATCCAGCTATGGAACGTTAATTTGATTGCGTCAATTTAATGGTAGAAAACAAAATTAAAATAAATAGCCCTATGTAACTGGTGAATTTATGAGCCACCACTTACAACTTCTGGAACATGGTCAGACTGCACCATTGAAGTACTACAATGGCCTATGATATGTGTCATTATTCATTTTGTAAGCAACCATGGTCATCCTCCCACAGGCAGATCACTATGCCCTAGTGACAACTGGGATTTGCAGCTGCAAGTCTTAGATCTTCTATTACAACTGCAACTAAGAGGGTCAACACCTGAGCAATTTCTAGATTAAGTTGATGTAGTAAAAAAGCGACAACGCTCCTCGCACGAGATATAGATTGTACCCAAACCCACTCGTTCACAATATGCACAAGAAAGATAGAGAGTCATTCTATTTATTTTACAGTTCACTATTCCATATCTATGGTTCCACAGTCATAATTGGATCCAAAGATGGTTGAAAAGGTCAAGTTTCTCAAGTAATAGCTCTCTGCACATAAAATAGCTCCAGTTTTAGCGACCACAAAGTCCAGAAGTAGGCACAAACCTCGACATAGCTTAATACTGCTGTCGAAGTACATCTTTTCAAAGTAGCAAACTCGCACTTCCAAATATTGCATCCTCTAGTGCTGCTACTGTGACGTTCCACGTATTTATACGGTATACGTAACGTATTTATACGTGCACCCAGTAAAGGTACACCATTAGGGGGTACTATAACCTAGGGGGTTGTTCTAAAAGGGATTAAATTAGATGCTAATTTAATCATTAAAGATAATAACCTATAACTTAGGGAATTAAGGTTCAAATGGATTAATTAGGCTAATTAATGCTTTGGGAAAGCGCCACCTGGCCTAAATCGATTGGCCAGCATGGGGACTTCCAAATTTGGCTGTCAACCTAACCCCTATCCCTAAGTAACTCTCAAATTCGTCCAAAAAGGAGCAGGAGCTGAGCGCCACCACCAAGCTGAGCGCCACCATACCAAGCGCCTGTACCTGTGTAGCTGAAGCTGAAACCCCAAGACCCAGGAGATGGAAGCACCCCATGGTAACGGGTCCAGCCAGAACTCAGGTGGGTGGCTAGGATAGCCTGTGAATTCTAGGGTAGCGCACCTGTTGGGCCTTGGTTGTGATTGTTTCTCTGTTCTCTCTGTGTTTTAATCATAGGAACTAACCCTTGATTGTAAAGGTAAGTTCTCTTTATATTTGATTCTGGTTTGCTCTGAAAGGATGGATTGTCAGCTCTTTGCCTAGTATTACTCTCGAAATGGGGGAATTACGGGGGGTAGAGACCTCTGAGCCCATTTATTGTAGTATGCTCCTAGATAGAGCCCTGTACAATCCCATTAAGTGCGGGCTGTGCACAAGAGCCCACCGGGTCATAGATGCTATGGACTGGCTTAGCACCAGACAAGGAACACAGTGGTGAAGTGGGGGTGGGGTCTTGCACGAACATAAAAGGCTCCTGAGACTCCTACAGTGGGCTAGGCCTAATAGCCGGCCAGTGAGCTAGGCGCGATCCGGGCCAGGTATGGGTCTGACACTCCCTGGGTACAGAGGTGTGACCCGCATGGGGCATCCTGTACTTTGAGTAGATTTAGGGTGAGTAAGTCGGGTACGAATGCGGGGGTCGCTGATGCGGCACGTATTCTCTAGCTCACCCATGGAACCACTGTGATTCTGGAAGGGGACGCCTCCCCGACCTGCCTCATCGGACCGGGGCTTCATGAACCCTGGAGTAGGCTCAGTAGGGTGATACCTCGAGCCTGCGTCTCCGGAAGGCTATAGCGAAGCCATAGCGTGGATTGACCCATCTGCAAAGTGTGCACAGGAGGGGCGGATGGAGTGGACAACCCTAGCCGATGTTCTATGCCAGCCAACGCCAGGTTATACCTCTGTTTGCTGATCTCTTGAGGCCGAGCCGTCAGTCTATCCTCACAGGAGTCGGAACCGGGGTAGGACCTGGGGTTTGGGGTGTTTTCTTAGTTAGATGCATATTCTTTGCAGTTGGTATTTGGATGGATGTGCCACCCTTCGTGGTGGCTATTTATATATATGATTTATGTTGTGTGCTAACATGTATTCACGCTTCCGCGACGTAGGATGTCCCACTGAAGGCGTGGGCCGAATGACACCTCCGTGTCCTTCACTCGGGCATCTTTCTATAGATGGCCCGGGGTAGACGGAGGGCCCTGCTCGTGGCGATATGGTCGCCATGGGAGGGGGAAGTCCCCGTATGTATACGGCCGGGGGTCGTATATGTTCAAGGAGCGTCACAGTGGTATCAGAGCATGGTTCTGGGAAGCCAAACTATTGCACTGGCCACACACTAACTCGTTAGATCGTTAGCTAGTGTGTGAGGATTTTTGCGTAGTATGAGATTTGGGGCGGTGTAGTAGACGCCGCCATGATTGCTTTAACGTGGTTGAAGTAGAATGATGGTGCCAAACCCTAACCCTAAGTGGCGGGCAGGGGGTACCCGGGTGTTTGTAGCGACGGTGGCGACCTCGAGGTAGGGGGTGCCCGCCACTACAAAAAAAAAAAAAAAAAAAAAAAAAAAAAAAAAAACTAACCCTAAGTGGCGCGGGGGTACCCAGACGCCGGGCGCCAGAATGCGACGCCGAGGTAGGGGGTGCCACCACCTCAAAAGCGCCAGCCCGCCACTTTTTTTTCATTAAAAGTTTTTTTAGGGTTAAAATTTTAAAAGTTAGTCAAAGGTAACTTTTCTTTCACTTTTCCTAAACGCCTAGTGCCTTCTTGAGCTCCGCCTAGCCGCCATAGCCGCCGGAATTGGGAAGCTCTTCTCTGCCATAGCCAATCTCCGTCCTATACCCTTCTTCCCCAAGCGCCTGCCCAGCGCCATCAGCGCCTACTCTATAAGGATGGAGACACCCAAGCAAGTATATAAGCGCAAACCCCGTCATTCTCAAACCCCTATAGAGTTCTTAATGGCTGAACTGCTGCCACAACAAAACCCAGCGCCTGAAGCAGAAGCAAAAACTGAGGAGATACTGGAATATTTCGTGAAGCGCTTCTACGAAGGGGTCAGAATACCATACCCGCTCTTTTGCTATAATGAGCGTTTTGTATTTAAGCTCAACGCCATTCGGGAGACCTGCATGGTAGTTGAACAGGAAGATGGCGTCCAGAAGTCTTCCCGCCAGGAGGGGATGAACAAGCTGAGGAGGAGGCCCTACAAACGCAGGCCCAAAACAGTCTGCAAATAGCCCAAGAGGCCCTACAGTGGTTAGCATCGGATGACCCGACTTCAGGATACCGCTACTTGGGAAACGGGATGTGTCTCTTTGATGGGGGAGCCTATATTCTCCCATCTTTTTCATATGAAGAGGAGACTAACCGTATTCTTTGGGAAGCGGGAACACCCTCGTTCTTCACCGATCACTTTCAGAGGGCTGTTGAGCGGGATATGCAAGCCAACCCTCCACGCTACTTCCTAGAGCTTACAAGAAGAACGGAGATCAGGATAGCCAGGGAGAAGCAAGCAGAGGAGCAAGCCGCACTCCGGGCGCAAGCACAGAAGGCAACACAGTTGACGGAGGAGGCTGCTAAGCTTCGAGAGGATACTATCCATCAGCAGCAGGTAGAACAAGAGCAAAACCTGAAGAGAATGCAGGATGAAGCAGAGCAGAGAGCGAGAGAGGCAACCGAAGCAGTGAAGGAGCGGCTGAGGAAGGAAGAGGAAGAAAGGCACCGGCAAGAGCAGCCATCTGCTGAAGTTCGTGTTCCTCGCCGAAGGACGAAGAGGACGCCGAGTAAGTCGGGTGCTCAGTACAAGGATCAGCTTAGGGCTCGGGGTGGTATAGCTAAGGCTGCAGGAGACAACCGGCTAGACAACATCATCCGAAAGGCCCGGCATCCCAGGACGGCAGGGAAAACTCTTCCCGGAGCTGCACCCCAGCCTAGGAGAAGGCATCGTTACAAGCTTGGTACCGTGGCACTTAGGAAGATAAGGAAGTACCAAAAATCCACGGAGTTTTTGCTACGAAAACTTTCTTTCCAGCGCTTGGTCCGAGAGATTGCCCAAGAATTTAAGACGGACCTTCGTTTTCAAACTCATGCCATTCTAGCACTCCAGGAGGCGGCCGAGGCCTACTTGGTGGCCCTCTTTGGCGATGCAAACCTATGTGCAATCCATGCCAAGCGAGTAACCATCATGACAAAAGACCTTCAGTTGGCACGCCGGATCCGTGGGGAATGGCCATGATTATGTACCATAACAATTTTGTATCTATGTAAATCGATATATATATTAATACAAATACTGTTTTGACTCTTTATCTTAATTGTCAATTTTCTTTAAGAAAAAAAAAAGTAATAATAATATAATATAACAATAATGATGAGCTGGCGCCTCGAACGCCGTGCCCAGCAAATTAAAAATGAGATTCACTTTAGAGTTTTGTCATTCTTACTCCTGTTTTCTTCTTCCTCCCATCCTCCGTCTGCAGTGATGGACTACGCTGGCCGACTAGCATGGTACATGGGAGGCGAGCAATGGGATCCTCAAGTTCCCTACCCTCTCTTGGATCCCATGTTGCAGTGTTCAGTCGACCTCATCGACAATATGCGTGCCCACCCTGACTATGCGACCTTCGTAGAGTTCTATGATGAGGAAATCTTGCCCGAGCCGATGCCGCATCTGTGGTAGGGCAAAGCCTTTTGGGGCGCGTGTCGGAGATATGATTCAAGACCGGTCGATAACTGGTAGTCCCTGGAAAACTTCCCCTAAGCTTGATTTTGTCTTCTAAAAGCTTATGACCAAGCATGGATGTGCTTGACTCACACCAACTCTAAGAGTTGATGGGTGGCAAGAAGTAAATCATATCTACTCTACTCCGACTAATGTTATTTTTTTTGCCCGAGGTGGAGTTCTTCGGGGAGCCGCCTCAACCCTATCTTCACAGGGATATCGTGGAGCACATGTTGGGAGATGATCGCCACAGTTATGATATTCTTAAGGGCATTATCCGACGTGCTAAGCACGCTCCCATTATTGATTGTGGCTCTAATGGGCTGTATTTTGAAGCCCAGTTTGCCCTTGCTCTTATTATGGACAGGTATGTTGATGGTACTGATACCGCTTTAGAGCAAGCTAAGTCCCCACTTCCTCCAGATCCAGAGGAGGATGAGCAGATAAGCTACGCTGACTTTGTAAGATGGAAGGAGTTAGCTAAAGAGAGGCCTCTACCTCGTAGTAAGGGCCAAGCTCTTGTGGGATTAAGTTCACTTTCTACCATCAAGGTTGGGGATCAAGATTATTTGCTGCTGAGCGACATTCAATGGGCGTATCAGCATATCGCCAATAAGGGTAAGCAGAAGACCGCTCATCTTCTCTATGAGCTGGCCGAGTATTGTCAGGGTCAGCATGATTTCATTGATTACTCTCGCCCCGTATATGCGCCAGAGATACATCAACTGCTCAACTATCAACCTCTTGATGTTGAGCCTATCAGTACACTCTTATCTTTACGCCAGTTAATGATTCAGGGTACCCCATCTTCGCCTTCGAATCGGCTTTCCAGCTACGGGCCACATGTGCCCAACATCAACGACGCCGCCGCCAAGATCGAGGACGACCCAACCATGGAGGATTTATGTGATGAGAGTCGCGATGCTCGGGAGGAGAAGGATTTTGCCATGGAGGAGGAGCTGCCCCAAAACTTGAGTCCGAAGTTGGCCTCTTCAACCCATCCGATGGTTCAGGGGCTGAAATGCCATATTACTCGATTCTTCTTGTCGGCTTTTACAAGCGCATGTGTTCTCTTTCTTTTTGCTAAGGCAATTGCCCCTGAAGCAGAGGCGGCTGTATGGGCACTAAGGGCACTTTCAACCACGGCCGGCCACAAGAAGTTAGCTCCTAACCTTGAGCAGATCATCCTGGTGAACCGTGATTTAGCCATTGCAGTGTTTGACCATGAGATTGGTTCTTGGATGAACATGAGTCTGCTGGTCGCAGCGCCATTGGCCACCAATGTCCCTCCAGAGATAGCTTCATCAGCTGCCTCGTCAGTTAATCCTAGTGTGCTACTCCTACAGCATCGGCCAGAGCCCGAGTTGGGTACCCAAGCACAGGATGCTGAAGGGTCGACTTCTTAGTCTAGTTTAAGCAGACAACTGTATCTAGTTTAAGTACTTTTGATTGCCTTACCTTTAAAGGCCATCACATAATTTATGTACTTTTTTATATATATATATATATATATCCAGGGATTTCCCTTATGTTTTTTTGTACTATTGAAAAAAAAACCATTGAATTGTCTTGTCTCTTCAATGTCTAAGTTGCTTCCTTAAAGTAGGAATGTAAGGGATTTCTTCAATGCATATATATTCATCCCTGCTGTCTTGCAGACGAGACATTGGAGAGAATTACCGACCTGATTCGAAGGGATGATCCAGGGCCTCCCGAGCAAGATTACGGCCAAAGATACGGGCAGTACCCGGAGCGAGATGGTGACTACGAGATGGAAGAACCTGAGGAGCCAGAAGAGCCTTACGATCCAGATAAGGGGATGGAGGTCGTTAACATCCTCAGGGAACGGGCCTTTGATGACCTGAAGCAGACCCTTTGCCGTACATGGGACTACTGGGATATGTCCAGGCACGAAGCCTTTGAGGATGCCAACGATCACCTGTGGCAAATCTTCTATGCGTTAAGGCGGCTTTTCAACCTCCTTATTGTTAGCCCTACCTGGGATTACCAGCCTGTAATTGTTCAAGCCTGGGCTCGCTACAAGTTAGTGAGAGCTGTACGCGAGAGTACTCGCTACGCTATCTTGTACCCCTTCGCGAACCCCTAGGTCCAGACCCTTAGTTTTGTTTTATTATGTTCAGTGTGACTAAAGAAGTGGGCCATGTATAAAAATCCACTAGTGTATTATATAACTTTGCGTGATAACTAGCTTCAGTGTGAAGCTCTTCGATGTAACACTTGTTTTGACTTATAATTAAAATCTTTTCTCTTGTCTTCTCTATACACTCTTACTTCAATATTACACAAAATGATCTTATTATGAGACTTGAGGTTGTTGGAATACCGCTTATATTTTCTTATGCTCAATATATACGGTGCACGCAACGCCGCCTGGCAGACACCTTCGAATACTAGTAGGTTAACCCCTGAACAGGAACTCATGCTGATGAAAAGGCAACTAGTTGAGTTGCAAACTTATGTACTGAATACCAACCCACCGCAGCATGCTCCGGAGGATGGACCAGAGTTACCTCCGTTACCACCAAGTCCCCCACCACAGCAGCCTTCTGCACCTGAATCCAGTCCTGCAACCATACCGAGGAGGCACCGTTCCAAACGGCATCGAAGTTCCTCTAGGGACAGTGCAACCTCCTCCCAGTCAGCTTCTTCGAAGTCTTCTGAGTCATCGGTGTCATCTGATGGCCATGCACATCGCCGGGACAAGGAGTACCGTAAAACGGTTGATACAGCTATAACCAGTATATGGAAAAATAGGAAACTGGCCCAATTTGATGGCAAATCTAGAGGTGGGCTGAATGCAGAGTCCTGGCTCGATGAAATGAAGGAGTTTGGGAAATCCTATGGCATGACAGAAAAGGATACAGGGAAGGTTGCCACCACAAACCTTACCGGAGCTGCCCGTATTTGGTGGAAGGGCTATGCCAGAGCCAAGCACCTGGACAGGAGCAGGTGCAAGTTCAAAAAGTTCGCCAAGGCTTTTAAGTCGCATTATGTGCCTCGTGCGCACAAATGCCAACAGATCCAGACCTTCTACAGGTTAGAGCAGAAGGGCATGTCAGTTCAGGCCTATACTTATGAGTTCATGCGCCTGAGGCTGTATGTACCAGGGATGAATGAAAAGAGGGCGGTGGAGGGCTACATTGAAGGGTTGGCCCCATCCATTAAACGAATGGTTAAGGCCATAGACCCAAAATCAGTTGCAGAAGCGGAGGCTAAGGCATTAAGCCTCGAAGAGGACACACCAAGGAACCAGTATCCGCGTCCTGCTCCTTACTCGCAGCCACGCCCATCCACACCGTACAAACCCCGCTCACCAAGTCCGGGGCCCTCTCAGCAGAACTCCTACGGTCGCCAGGAAAAGAAAGTCACCTTTAACATGCCCGACAAACCCAATAATGTTGGCAAGGAAGTTCGGAATCTCTTACAGTCTATTCCTAAAGAGGCCCGAGATCAGTTACGTAAGGATAAGGCATGTTACAGGTGTATGCGACCCAGGCATTACATGCAGAATTGCCCTTACATCACGCAGACTGCCCAGCTGGCCATGGCTGACCTTGATTGGGACGATCTGGAGTCCACTCTACCTGTCGAGGACGAGGCTCCCGAATACATTCACGGTGCGTCTCATATTCTTGTCGCCATTGAAACTGGCAACGCTGAAAGTCAGCCTTCTGTTATTTCTACCATAGGCCAAGTAGACAGTAAGCCTTTCATAATTTTGATGGATACGGGTAGTACGCATAATTTTGCTTCTCCTAGAATGGCCCAGGTATTGCAGCTTGAAACGTTGAGATCCCGACCTAAGCCAGTCACGTTAGCCAGTGGTAAGATCAGGCACACTCATGGCCGCCGCATTAACCTTAAGATGCAGTTGCCAGGTGCACCAGTTGCCTTGGGTGCCGAGTTAATGGACATTGGCAAATATGATCTTATTGTTGGTATGGAGTTTTTGGCATCTGCGAAGGCCAATATAGACTGCGAGAAACGGGAGGTTACCTTCAACGCCGCTAATGGAGCACGCGTGACGATAAAAGGTGATCCATTCAACCCTATTATGCAGTCTATGTCAATCAGGCAGTTAGAAAAAAGCTATACGCCGGGATAAGCTCCTTTGCCTCATTACACTTGCCTCCATTGAGTCCGACGCTAAGCAGAAGCAGGTAATCGATACCTTGCCACAAGACATTGCCAACCTTCTTCGAGAATTTAGCGATCTTTTTCCAGATGAGATCCAGAAGCTTCCTCCTTTCAGAGGGGTAGAATGTGAGATAGCTCTAGAACCAGGTACTAAGCCTACCAGTAAGGCCCCGTACCGTATGAGCCCTCCGGAATTGGCAGAGCTTAAGAAGCAACTTCAGGAGTTACTAAACCTAGGTTTTATTCGGCCTAGCGTTTCGCCTTTTGGCGCCCCTATCCTTTTTGTTAAGAAAAAGGATGGCTCCTTGAGGATGTGTATTGATTATAGGCAGCTCAATAAGCATACCATCACGAATCGGTACGCTTTGCCTAGGGCAGATGATCTAATGGACCAGTTGCAAGGGGCCAAGTATTTCTCAAAGATCGATTTACGCTCCGGATACCATCAGATCAGGATAAAAGAGGAGGACATCCATAAATCTGCTTTTCGCACGAGATATGGGCATTATGAGTTCACCGTTATGCCTTTTGGATTAACTAATGCCCCGGCGACTTTCATGCGACTAATGAATGATGTCTTCCGACAATACTTAGATGATTTTGTTGTTATTTTCTTTGACGACATTCTCATCTATAGTAAGACTCTGAAGGAGCATGAGCAACATCTTAGGTTGGCCCTACAAAAGCTAAGACGCCATCAGCTCTTTGTCAAGTTCTCTAAGTGTAAGTTTGCGACGCCCAAGGTGGATTATTTGGGGCATATCATTTCACCAGAGGGAATTGCTACAGATCCCGCAAAAATAGAAGCAGTAAGGGATTGGCCTATTCCGGGTAATGTTTCGGAAGTCCGCAGTTTCTTGGGGCTAGCAGGATATTATCGGAAATTTGTTAAGGATTTTGCAACGATCGCTGCACCTCTTACTGATCTCACAAAGCACGAGAAGGTGAAGGATTGGATGGAACATTGGAAAACAAAAGTCCAGGTAGGCTTCCAGAAGCTTAAGGATGCTTTGACGTCAGCACCAGTCCTCACTTTGCCCGATCCTGAAAAGGATAAATTAGTGGCAACCGATGCTAGTAAGATTGCTACCGGTGGAGTCCTAATGCAGGAGGGGAGAGTCATTGCATATGATTCAAAGAAAATGAACGACACGGAGCAGCGATACCCTACCCATGATCAAGAATTGTTAGCAGTTGTTTGTGCTCTCCGCATTTGGAGACATTACCTTCTTGGTAGGAAATTCCAGTTGGATACGGATCATCAGAGTCTCCGTTATCTAACAACCCAGCCTAATCTCAATCTCCGTCAGAGAAGATGGATGGAGTTTCTCGAAGAATATGACTTTGAGATTATGTATAAACCTGGGAAGCACAATGTGGTTGCGGATGCGTTGTCACGCCATTCTTTAATAACCCGGACCCATTGTAACGCAATTTCCACACTCACCAGTGACTTTGGGAAGCAAATAGAACAGACCTTGGCCACAGATCCCGAATTCCGTGATATTTGGCGTAGTTTGAGCAAAGAAGCACGCACAGACAAAGAACGCGAAGCTTTCCGTTCGTATAAGAAAGAGGGCAACTTGCTATACTGCAAAGATAAGTTGTGTGTACCTGAGACTTCAGGAGTGCGTAAGTTAATTCTCCATGATACACACAACAGTCCTATAGCTGGACATGCAGGTTTTATGAAGACTTACTTTAAGATCCGCTCCAGCTATTTTTGGCCTTCGATGAAAAAGGATATTGCCAGATACATTAAGCAGTGTCAGGTGTGTCAACAAACCAAGGCTGAGCAATTAAGAATTCCAGGAGAGTTGCAACCTTTGGATGTGCCCAACGCAAAGTGGGAAGTGATAACCATGGACTTCATTGTGGGCCTTCCACGTACTCTCCGTGGATATGATGCATTAATGGTAGTGGTCGACAAATTGTCGAAAATGGCTCATTTCTTGCCATGTCGTACCACCGACACCGCCTTCGACACCGCCCTGCTTTTTGCAAAGGAGATTTTCAGGTTGCACGGAATGCCAAGAGTTATTGTGTCTGACAGGGATCCCAAATTTGTAAGTGCATTCTGGAAAGACTTCTTCGCCACCATCCAGACCAAGCGCTTGCTATGAGTACGGCCTATCATCCTCAAACGGATGGTCAGACGGAACGTACCAATCGCATTATCGAGGATATGCTACGAAGCTATGTGTGGAGTAAGCAATCACAATGGGCCGACTATATCTACCTGGTAGAGTTTGCCTACAACAGTATGAAACAAGAGTCTTCCAGGATGTCTCCCTTTATGATAAATTATGGATATCAATGTCTTACTCCAGACACATGGCATAACCTTGTCTCCAAAGTCGAGGTTTCTCAACAACTCCTTTTGGAAATGCAAGCTCTAGTTGAAGAGGTTCGTGGTTACCTATTAGCTGCACGCAGTCGCCAGAAAAGTGTAGCGGATAAGCACAGAACCCCACGACTCTTCCAGGTGGGCGAATCAGTTTGGCTTAAGATCAAAGTAAAACAAGCCAAGCTTAAGATTGGTAACTGCAAGAAGTTGGCACCCAGATGGGCTGGCCCATTCAAGATTACTGAACGTGTTGGAGAACAGGCGTATCGCTTGGATTTACCACCCCGCTTGAAGATCCACAAGGTCTTTCACGTGAGTCTTCTGAAACAACACACCCCTGATCCAGACGAGGTTTTGGATACCCCAACCCTCCTAGAAATGATAGAGGAGCACCTGGAGATAGTGCCTGAAGCTCTTCTTGATCGAGCTTATAAACAAACCAGAAGGACTCAAATGTTGCAATACTTGGTTAAGTGGAAACACTTACCAGTTGAAGATGCTACCTGGGTGATGAAGATAGACCTTGAAAGGCACTATCCGGACTTCATGCGGGAATCTCAGGGCCGCACCATCAACGATGCTATCAACCCCGCTCCCGGCGGTAAGCTTGAAGGCTTGATTTACCGAGAATCATGCTCTAGAGGGGTAGATGCATCGTATCTTATAATAATAACCGATGATGAGATCACCTTTGTGTTCTCTAGGACGTGGTGTATTGTTGATGTTGACATGACCGCGCATTGCTTGGAAAGCATCTAGTTGATAGCAAGCCATAGACATGATAGGTTCCCTCGTAGCTAGATTTTCTTTTATTATAGGGGGTGGTCCCTTCAACCACAATCTAATTATATTATTGATATACTGATATATTAACATGTGCAGGCCAGTGAGCAGTTCGTGACCTGCCATGTATAGAGGGTTGCTGATGACCCAACCTTTTCGCATTCGTTTTGTTTACATGTGTGATTTTCGTCGTCTATGATGTTTTTAAATCGGACTTCGGTCCCTCAACTTTCTCTAATGATAAGTTTGTTAAATGCACCTTGGTGCGTACACTATGTTATCCTTTCAACTTCAATGTATTACTGTCCGAAATGCTATAATTTCAACGTATTACTGTTATACTTTCTGTTTTCTAATTCAGTTCTTTAAGTACATATATCCCATTAACTAACCCCAATGCTGAGGACAGCATTATTTTTAAGGAGGGGAGAATGTGACGTTCCACGTATTTATACGGTATACGTAACGTATTTATACGTGCACCCAGTAAAGGTACACCATTAGGGGGTACTATAACCTAGGGGGTTGTTCTAAAAGGGATTAAATCATTAAAGATAATAACCTATAACTTAGGGAATTAAGGTTCAAATGGATTAATTAGGCTAATTAATGCTTTGGGAAAGCGCCACCTGGCCTAAATCGATTGGCCAGCATGGGGACTTCCAAATTTGGCTGTCAACCTAACCCCTATCCCTAAGTAACTCTCAAATTCGTCCAAAAAGGAGCAGGAGCTGAGCGCCACCACCAAGCTGAGCGCCACCATACCAAGCGCCTGTACCTGTGTAGCTGAAGCTGAAACCCCAAGACCCAGGAGATGGAAGCACCCCATGGTAACGGATCCAAACCCGTAACTTCGTGGGTGGCTAGGATAGCCTGTGAATTCTAGGGTAGCGCACCTGTTGGGCCTTGGTTGTGATTGTTTCTCTGTTCTCTCTGTGTTTTAATCATAGGAACTAACCCTTGATTGTAAAGGTAAGTTCTCTTTATATTTGATTCTGGTTTGCTCTGAAAGGATGGATTGTCAGCTCTTTGCCTAGTATTACTCTCGAAATGGGGGAATTACGGGGGGTAGAGACCTCTGAGCCCATTTATTGTAGTATGCTCCTAGATAGAGCCCTGTACAATCCCATTAAGTGCGGGCTGTGCACAAGAGCCCACCGGGTCATAGATGCTATGGACTGGCTTAGCACCAGACAAGGAACACAGTGGTGAAGTGGGGGTGGGGTCTTGCACGAACATAAAAGGCTCCTGAGACTCCTACGATGGGGCTAGGCCTAATAGCCGGCCCGATGAGCTAAGCGCATCCGGGCCGGGTATGGGTCTGACACTCCCTGGGTACAGAGGTGTGACCCGCATGGGGCATCCTGTACTTTGAGTAGATTTAGGGTGAGTAAGTCGGGAATCGCGGGGTCGCCGATGCGCACGCATTCTCTAGCTCACCCATGGAACCACTGCGTGATTCTCGAAGGGGCCTCCCCGACCTGCCTCATCGGACCGGGGGCTTCATGAACCCCGGGAGTAGGCTCGATGGGGTGATACCTCGAGCACTGCGTCTCCCAAGGCTATAGCGGCCATATCGTGGATTGACCCATCCGCAAAGTGTGTGCAAGAGGGGCGGATGGAGTGGACAACCCTAGCCGATGTTCTATGCCGATAACGCCAAAGTTATACCTCTGTCACGATCTCTTGAGGCCGAGCCGTCGATCTATCCTCACGAGAGTCGGGCAGGGGTAGACACGGGGTTTGGGGTGTTTTCTTAGTTAGATGCATATTCTTTGCAGTTGGTATTTGGATGGATGTGCCACCCTTCGTGGTGGCTATTTATATATATGATTTATGCTGTGTGCTAACATGTATTCACGCTTCTGCGACGTAGGATGTCCCACTGAAGGCGTGGGCCGAATGACACCTCCGTGTCCTTCACTCGGGCATCTTTCTATAGATGGCCCGGGGTAGACGGAGGGCCCTGCTCGTGGCGATATGGTCGCCATGGGAGGGGGAAGTCCCCGTATGTATACGGCCGGGGGTCGTATATGTTCAGGGAGCGTCACAGCTACGAATCATACTATCAGTATTTTCCTCGAGCTCTAAACCAAAATCAATAATCCATCCAGTCTGGCCATAGATTTGTAGTTGTGTCCATCCTTTGAGTTAAATTACCACTCCCCACTGTTTTAGTAGGAGCCATCAAATCCCCCCCCCTCCCCCCCCAAAGGGCCCGATTCCATGCAAGAGTAGGACAACAAAATGTTGATTGTATTTAAATTGACGATGTAAGTGCAGTCAACTCTAGTATTGGAAAACTAGAACATAGTTAGGTTCTGCCTGCATACTTTATCAAAGGCCTTAGACAAATCAACAAAAATAGCAAAAAGTGGCTTTCCTGTTCCTTTCACAGCATCCATCATACTTTTAAAAGTTACCAGATGACCTATACTTGATCTTTTTGCCCTAAAACCTGCTTGCCTTAAAGATCTCACTTTATGTTCCTCCGTCCAGGAGCTAATTTTCTTTACCGCAGCTAGAGGTTTATTATCATGGGATAATTATTTGCACTCTTTTCATCTCTTGCTTTATAAATGGGAGCCACCACGTTAATGGAAGAGCATCTCTAATAGCAGCATTTAACAAATTTGTCAACATCCCAAGTGTATTAGGCATGTTCATTTGCCAATTATTCTGAATCCTCAGCTTCGCCACTTGCCAACTTTTTTAGTCCCACTAAATTAGTAAGTGTCAATGCACAACTGCTAATATTTGCTATAGCTCTCATGACTCCACTTACATGCTACATGTTATAATAAATCACCAGCTTGCAGCTTTACAGATGTATTTATTTCCTTGCTTAATCCCCTGCCAAAACTTTTTTGGATTTGCTACCAAATCCTTGGCTAGTCCCTCCTGCTTCCCTTGCAAAAATTTTTTTTTTCTTTGGTTCTTAATGCAACATTTGAACTCTCTAATTAATTGCTTCTGCATGGGACCTTTAGCTTTCTTATATTCCAACTGCTTCAATTTGCATTCTTCATCAAACTACCCATTGCATGGGAATCCTTTGCTTCTTCATCCATTTGTATCAAAACATTTCTTTGTCTCATTTAGAAGTAGAGAAGTAAGCTTGATTAAGATTCTCCACATTGGTAGACCATTCTATCTCAAATGCTTTTTTTTTCACAATTCTCTTGAAGATTTTCTGCTTTATTTTTAGACAAGTGGATTATGTTTATCTACCCTTGCTTGCTTGCTTGCTCGCTTCTATATAGGACAATGTGTCTATCTTTTGCATATGAATCACAATGGGGACACGATCAGATTCATGTCTAGAGTCATATATCTGAACAAAGGAAATTTCCTCGCGCATATTCCCAAATGCAATAATGTAATCCACAACCTTGCTGCCATTACATGTGCATTTGGCAGTGTCTGAAAAATGTGTAGGGCCACTATAAATTAACAGGTTAAGACCTGTACACATATTCAATAATTGATTCCCCTAAGCAGTTTCCCATTTGTCTCCATCATTTGTCATATGATTCCATCCTTGTAGTGCTAATTCTCCCTCATCCAAAGAGCTAACCCATATTGGGCATTACAACTTGCAATTTTCGCCTGTTGCTTTCTTGTTCTGCCATTAAAGTCTCCCATAAGTACTACATCTCCCATAGGCATGAGCCTTACAATATCTTGTTCGAAGCTACTAATAGGGTCCTTTATGTCCAACTGATATCTGACCGCAGTATCTTTATTTAAAGGTGGAAAGTAACATCGTGCAATAGAATAGAATCGAATAGATTTTTTTTAACATCCACGGAGACTTTACTTTTCCTTCCCCGCATTGCAACCCAGAGAGGGGAAGGAGGGAGGGAGGGAGGGAGGGGAGGAGAGAAGAAGGGAGGAGAGGAGGTTGATGCTGCATTTGAGGCAAGTGCTGCCAGGCTAAGGAACTTCATGTACCTAAGGGGCCAGTCTAGAGTGACACCTGTTTTTGGTTTCCAAATGCCTTTGAGTGAAGAAGTAAGGAATAAGAGGCTAGAGGCCATGAACAAGCTGATGATGAGGCAAGAACTCTGCCCAATCTGATCTTGCGCTCGAGAAGATGCACAAGGAATATGTCAAATGCATGTTCCAATTAGTCCTCCCCAATATTCCATGTAGCAAGGGTTTCTCTCTCTTCACATTGATATGTACAAATGTACAGATGTACATTTTTTCAACGATTCTATTACTGTTAAGATTTCTTCCCTCCAAAATCCTTCGGGGCGGTTTTTTTAATCTTAGGCAATAATGGACTTGTTGTGTTCTTTTGTTGTTGTTGTTGTTGTTGTTGTTGTTGTTGTTGTTGTTGTTGTTGTTGTTGTTGTTGTTGTTGTTGTTGTTGTTGTTGTTGTTGTTGTTGTTGTTGTTGTTGTTGTTGTTGTTGTTGTTGTTGTTGTTGTTGTTGTTGTTGTTGTTGTTGTTGTTGTTGTTGTTGTTGTTGTTGTTGTTGTGGGCTTTTGTGGCTCAAAAGATGACAATAGGGAGGCATATAGATGCAATAGGACTTATGCTGGCAGGATAGTCCAGAATGTCAAAAACATATGATATATGGCATGAAGCTGCAATGGTCTGGAACATTATACAAGGTTCATGTACTTTAGATGGCCATGTCGGGGTAACACAAGGATATGCAATAGATAAAAATATGGGACTTGGGGAACATTAAGTTTTTTGGCACATTAGACATATTGTTTCCTTGGGGCATATATTCTAACATTTTGGCATGGCCAAAACATAGGCAAGCTAAATAATATAATATAATGTTTTATTTAGAAACATCTAAGCTAACATGAATGAAAGGAATTGTTAGGTCTCCGAAATTACCTAGCAGAAAGAAATCATGGAGACAATGGCCTGAGGAAATGGCATCGACATGCAAAGTAACATGTTTCTTTACTTCATACTCAATATTTTGTTCTATTTGGACACGTATTTTGGGTTTTCAAAAGATGGTACATCTGTTATACTTACATGACTTGTAAATGACACCAAAATTATGGTAAATATTATGATGCGTATACTTGTGTAGCACATTGTGGTCAGCTGTAAGCTTTCTTGATGGATATAGCAATATGTATCTAGTTGGACGAGTCATAAACTAAGTTGTTTCAAATGCATTTAAATTGTAACTTCATTGAATAAGAACGAGTTGGATCATATTTGCATCTATATAATTTTTTGTTGAAATATTATGGATTTAAGTATTGTAAATTGATAATGTGATATAAATTTAGTACCATATATTGGCTTAAACATAATGACCTAATTGTTTTGAAGGACGACAATCTATTATCAAGAAAAATCAAGATATATACAAGGGACTTGTGACGTGGGACTCAAAACCTAGAGGACGAAATAGTCTACAGAGCAAAACCACCCACACACAGTATATACTCAAAACTCCTTGTGCCACCTTGAGGCGTTTAATGGCCTCATCACATCGAGATGATCATCAACAGACATCAAATTATCATGCCATTGAATAGAATGAGGCGGGATAGCCTCATGAGGTGACACAATAGACTTCTTTCTCGCCGCCTTCTTCCAATTGACCTGCTGCCATGACCCTTTTGTGCACCGAAGATTAGGACCATCAGCCATAACAACCTCAGAAACATGAGAGGAAGAAGCATCAACATGGAGAGAAGAATGGACTACAAGTACAAATAATGGCGCTAAGGACGACACCATCGAAACTGGAATTAGAGCATCTTCAATGGACGAGGAATGCAACAGAACTGGTAAAGGTTGATGATGAATAGATGAAGAAGTAACAATGGGAGCTTGAACCTGAGAAGAAGGTTGAACAGACACCTAAGACCATGAGTGCCTCGACGAAATCTAGCAAAAGCCTCCTTGCCAGGAAACAGACGTGCTAATTCTATGTTTAATGCTGCTAATGGATCTGCTATTTACCTTCTAAGGTCTTTAGCAGATGGTAGTTTATTCGAATGAACAGATTACAAAGGTTTTTTTTATCAACGCTCAATTTAATGGTTATACTATTCACCAGGATTTTGGTATTTATACTTTCAGGTATCTTATATACTAATATCATTGTATGAATATCTATAATAGGAGCAACAACAAGAAGATCTTTCAGACATCTACGAGCATTGGATTAAGGAGCTTGTGGGGATGGAATGTGATAAATGCAACATTAATAGCCTAAATGATATAATTAAGAAGTCTCAGCGATACTGAATGCTTAGACTACAGCTAAGGAAATAGAAAGAATAGTATTATAACAGCTTCTCTCAAAAACAAAAACACTTGGTTACCACAACCAAGTTATGGAGCATCCAGTTACCACCCAACCGGATCCAAAAACTATGGCAAATTTCAAAGGGTTTAACAACAAAGGAATGGATCAAGGCTTATTTCATTCTATTACAATAGCTTAAGGACTTAATCAGGCTCAAACAGGAACCGTCAAGAATTGAAGGCTCGTCTCAAACTCTTGCTACACAAGGCAGGGGGTATTCAATGCGGACCAAGGAGTTTCTGGGTCAGAAATCCCAGCAATGTCGACACTTGCAGATCGGTTTCAGCGGTAGATGCAGAAGTTGCATAAGTCGAAAATGGTGGCCGAGGCTCTCTCCGAGTCTTCAAAACTGGCCGATGTACTCCTTTATAGCCAAATCGGGCCCTTTTTGTCTGTTAAAGGTCTTCTGATCACGCTATTCTTGTCTCCACCCTTTTCGGCGCAAAATTAACTATACACCAAATATTTCGATGCATCCCCTTTTTGACCACGATCCCAACTTTAATATTAGCCTATGTTTATGTTTGTAGAAGCCCTTTAGTCCATACTTTTAATGGTTGTTTGTAATAGCATGCACCCCTTGTCAAGTCTTATAAACCATTGGAATATTGTCTCCCCTTGGCAATTGCCGTAGCATTTTTATTTTGGATCGCTCCCCCTATCCTGCTCCATATCAATCCGTCCCTTCTCAAGAACAAGATTCCAGAGATTTCTTATTCCTGCACAACTCAGAAATAATTACGGATATTCTTGTACTTCCAGAGTACCTGAATACCCCTCGTACCTCCAAGGTACAGATGTAATTTTGTCAAGCCAGTTGTGTTGCAACCACAATTACTAATCTTCCAAGAATTACATCTTATGCTCTCTTGTCAAGCCGATTGTGCTGCAGTCACAACCACTAATCTACCAAGAGGCATTCGCATCGAGTATACCATGTCAAGCCGGCTACGTTGCAATCGTAGTCACTAATCTACCATGGTACACATTCAAAGTATCTATTATTTATTCCAAATAAAGGAAATCAACCTTAAAAATCCTACTCTTTATTCCTAATAAAAAGTTTCACTTACAAAAGCTTCCATAATATCTCCAAGAAGAGAGGTCACCAGTTATTCATCCTAGAGTTCCCATTTGGAACCATCTCTTCTCCTTAGCGGCAGCTTTCTCTCGCTCCTCTTCATGGAAGCTTACTTTTCTTCACTCCTCTCCCGCCTTTGAGGTCTCTCCCGCCTTCGAAGTCTCAACTATTGGCTCCACTGGCTTAGGCGCCTCTAAAGCATGCATCTGAATAGTATGCTGGGATTTAGGAGGTTCAACTTTTGTAATACCCCCTTCTCCAAAAGGACAGTTCTTAATAAAATGCCTTCCTCCACATCTAAAGCATCCTTTTTTTGGTTCATTCTTTTTATTTGAGGTGTCAACTTCCTCTTGCCTTCTTTCAGACCCATTGTTCTCTCCGTTGTACCTTCCGCTGTACCTTTTTCTTTTGAACTGTCTATCGGAGACCCTCGTCCCAAATATCTAACTTTCGCGTTTTGGGATCCAACTTCCTTTCCACTGCAGATGCCATCTTTATAGCCCAATCTAAATCTTTAGGATTTAGAATCTCCAATTCTGCATATATGTCATCCTTACACCCGCTAATGTATTTTCGTAGGAGTTCATTCCCATCTAGGTTCCTTATCAGTGCGGCCAAATGGATAAACTTCGAGGTGCAAGACTGAATCGTTTCTTGTCTTGCTGTTTTAGTTGATCCCATACTCTTCTTAACTCACTTTGATGATTAGAAGGATGGTATTGCGATTCAAATGCTTTCTTGAATC
Organism: Isoetes taiwanensis; assembly: GCA_021234155.1. Taxonomy (NCBI): domain Eukaryota; kingdom Viridiplantae; phylum Streptophyta; class Lycopodiopsida; order Isoetales; family Isoetaceae; genus Isoetes; species Isoetes taiwanensis. Next base: position 3,163,770 of record JAJEKV010000086.1, read on the forward strand.
TTTCCCATGTGTCTATCTTAGGGTCACACTCTCGTCGACCTTGCCACCAAGCTTGGGCTTGGTCTTTCAAATAGCTATCCATAGCTTGCAATTTTTCCACATCGCTTGCTTGCACTCGATCAAAGAATTTTTTCCACTGACTTAAGAAACTGACTACTTTGATTGGCCTCATCTCCCTCCCTTTAAAAGTAGGCATATCTACTTTCTCCAACCATTTTCTGATCTTGTTGGGATTGACTGGCAACGGCGGTGGAGGATTTACAGGTGGAGGATCATTCGGCAGAGGTGGCTGCTGGGAAATATCCGGTAGAAAGCAATACAAAATAGCCAACTGCTCAATCTTCTTTTCATATTCCTGCTGATTAGCAGGTGTAGGCAATGCTATTTGAGACGCAATGTAACTAGCATTGGCTAAAGCTTACTGATACTGACTATCAGAGATATTAAAACGGTTTTGGGCCATTGCACAGATGCCTTGATTGACCGGGCTCTGATACCACTTGATACAATTAAGAAGTCTCAGCGATACTGAATGCTTAGACTACAGCTAAGGAAATAGAAAGAATAGTATTATAACAGCTTCTCTCAAAAACAAAAACACTTGGTTACCACAACCAAGTTATGGAGCATCCAGTTACCACCCAACCGGATCCAAAAACTATGGCAAATTTCAAAGGGTTTAACAACAAAGGAATGGATCAAGGCTTATTTCCCTTTAGCACAAGATCATTCTATTACAATAGCTTAAGGACTTAATCAGGCTCAAACAGGAACCGTCAAGAATTGAAGGCTCATCTCAAACCCCTGCTACATAAGGCAGGCAGTATTCAATGCGGACCAAGGAGTTTCAGGGTCAGAAATCCCAGCAATGTCGACACTTGCAGATCGGTTTCAGCGGTAGATGCAGAAGTTGCATAAGTCGAAAATGGTGGCCGAGGCTCTCTCTGAGTCTTCAAAACTAGTCGATGTCCTCCTTTATAGTCAAATCAGCGCCTTTTTGTCTGTTAAAAGTCTTCTAATCACGCTATTCTGGTCTCCGCCCTTTTTGGCGCAAAATTGACTATACACCAAATATTTCGATGCATCCCCTTTTTGACCACGACCCCAACTTTAATATTAGCCTATATTTATGTTTGTAGAAGCCCTTTAGTCCATACTTTTAATGGTTGTTGGTAATAGCATGCACCCCTTGTCAAGTCTTATAAACCATTGGAATATTGTCGCCCCTTGGCAATTGCCGTAGCATTTTTATTTTGGATCGCTCCCCCTAGCCTGCCCCATATCACTAAATATAACATTTCAAATAATACTAGGATGCATTCCTTTATTACATTTAAGAAAATACCAAACATCTACATGCATTGGATTATGGAGCATGAAGTTTAGAGCATTGGCTCATATAGACTATGAAACTTGAGTGGCCCTTGCTGTAATCAATGCAGAAAAGGTTAGAAAGGATAAAATGTCAGGACACAAAATGGGAAAGGTGTTCAACACCTACTTCTTTAAATTATTGACCCACTGGAAATTGACTATATAAGCTACGAGTTATAGAAACTCCAGCTTATAACTATCTACTCCGCCTCATATAATTTTTTTTTGGAAAGAATACAAAAATATATGACATAAAGTCTTTTGCCATTTGGCCATTAGATTCTTTGAACCTTGTGAATCAATATAATCATGTTTTTTTCCCAGAATAAAATTACATTTCTTCTAACTAACTTCCATGGCAATCAATTGATCTCTGAGGAGCAAGGAGCAGCGCTAAGTTGATTAGCGATTATGCTTATCATAAATGAAGGAAATGTCATGGAGTTCATATCCAAGGTTCTCAACATACAATCTACAATCTCAAATTTTTGGGCATCACGGACGAAACTGGATATCAATACAATATGAAGGATAACACTCGAATTGAAAGTAAGTGTAACTTCTAAAATCTTTCAATTTCTGTACCAGACCATAGAAGGGGTATATAAACAAACAAAAGAAGTTACAATTTACAATCAATAAGTTCATATTGGCTGCATAGTTGCAGACCATCAAACTAGCATCAAAGGTGATTGTCTCCCAAATTTGGCCTTATGTTTATGACCATTCAGATGCTTTAACAACTGCATATGACATCTGTAACTTGATTGAAACCTTTGCGAACAAGGGATGTGTGATACTAATGGTACTAAAGACCATGCTAGAGGAATGTTTCCTAGGTACATTATATAGTACAATATATGCTTTACAGGACATGATTAGATTTCTTAAAAGGAAAATTCTGGTGAGTATTTGTGATTTCTTAAAAAATAATGCAGGATAAGTAGAGTAGGGCCTTGGTGGTACAATAGGGCCCTACTCCCCTTGTTGATACCAATAAATTCTTAATATTTTGGCCCACCTAACCTACGGTAGGAGGCAAGAGTTTTTTTTTTAATTATTATTATTATAGGCGTTTTGTGGCTCAAACGATGACAATAGGGAGGCATATAGGTCCTTAAAGATGCAATAGGACTTATGCTGACAGGATAGTCCAGTTTTAAGGCTGCTAATGGTTCTGTTATTTACCTTCTAAAGTTGTTAGCAGATGGTAATTTGTTCGGATGAGCAGATTAAAAAGGTTTTTTTTTCTTTTTTTGACGGATAAGAAGCTTTATTCACTAATCAAAACTACAGCAACATAAAATGCAAAGATCTTTTGGTCCCATCATAGACCTTTTGGTCTCTTGGAGACCATTATATTGCACATGCCCATCTAGACATTTGAATATAACCCATATTGCTAGTAGCAACACCTCCCAGCCCTAAAAATGTGCCCTAGTAACGCGTGGCCTAAAATGGACAGGAACTGTAAATTCCTCTTTTCAAATTCTAGCCTTGAAGCATGCATTGGCACTAGCACCTGACATATACCAACTTACCAGCAGCCTCCAAGCTCGAATCTTGAAGCACCTTCTCAAGTTTCAAGTGTGACAACAACATGGACGCTCCATGGTAGGAGCCCGCCAAACATCTGGTAAGTGTTGATTATGACAGCCAATGCATGCTTCCCGACAGATAATAGGCCAGATTTATATTTGTTCTTGGCCTTAGACGATCTCTACAGCCCAAGAACCCTAACAAGTATCCAGATTGACTAAAGAATCCTAATCATGTCTGATTCGAGTAGATAGATTAGATCTACATTCATGTGCTTGGATTCATTATGATAATGTTGTTACACTTTATGCACACCTCTTGTGTATTGGAAATGGGGGGTAGAGACCCAGATCCTTCTTAGTTGATGATCCTAGATTATCCTCATTAACTCCCAATTAATACGGCTTGTGCATAAGAGCATGCCTAGTTGTGGATGGTGGGGCTCGACCGATTTACAAGAAAGACTTGTTCAGCTACAGTTGAGCACTTGGCGTGTAGAGTCTATTGGGGCAAGGAAGGGGGGGAGGGGGATGGGGGTCTAGTAGAATGAAATACAAGACGACATTTTTATTGGTTAAGGGCATCACTATTTTCGAGCCCTGGTATAGTGTAGTTGATTCTGATGTTATATACTTTATGGTGATCCCACCCTTCGATGTGGTTATGTATTTATTATATTGTTATGTGCCCATGTATGTGCTTTTGCGGCTAGGTTGGTCCTGAAAGAGATGGGATGAATGACATGTCTATTCCTCCTATTTCGGATTCTGGCGCACCATCAAGAGTCCGTCGTCAGTTAGACGACCTCTCATGTATGTTGTCAACCATGTACTGATAGGAGGGAATCTCTGTTCAAGGGAGTGTACTTGTGAGCTTCTCACGACCCCGTTTAGTGCATCGCGAGAGTCATCCTATAACTAGACCATGGTTTTGCTCTCTGAGCAAGGCCTAAATGTATAATTATATGCCAAAAATAGACAAATTGAAAAATTATACCCAAAACCCTAGGGCCCGAGCCTATAAAAAGGCACTTAAATCTTCTTCATTTAAACTTTCACGTCTTTTGAAGCTGCTTCGATTCTTGAGCTGATTTACAGGCGCCCTTGAGGCAATCTAGCTGATGTCAAATACGTCCAAGACCAAGCAAACTGCACGATGAAAAGGACGGCACTAATGACGCTAATGTATGTGCCATGCATGCCAGGTGAGTAACAGTAATGTCCAAAGATATAAGACTGGCTAAGTTCATCAAGAACTGCCAGAATTAACAATTTCTTGTATAAAATTTTGGTAAGTCGATATAATGGGATAGTTAATATACATCCAGTTAAGTATCAAATATAGCTGTATGTTTAAAATTTTGTCAAAATCGTTAAAAATGAGGCAAAGACCTCAGACAAGTCTCATGGTGCGCGAGAGCTCCCTGTGAGATTCTCACAAAGCCTTTAGGTGCACGGTGAGAGTCTTTACCTCTTTTCATGCATGAAAACAATAAAAATAACAAAAATAAAAGGATATACTAAGCTTAAAATTGAAGATAGAGCTCGATTATTGTTTGGGGTCTGGGTTCGGGAACTCCTGGAAGACAGCCCTCTGTGAGGACCCGTGGATCTAACAGGAGAGTCCGGGGGACTATGTCACGCGGGATTTGCAAGAAAAGAACAAGAAGAAGAAAACAGAACAAATATGAGGAAAATGATAAGCTTCCTTGATATCAATGATGAACATACATGAGCTCTCGCAATAGAGAGAAAAACTGAAAGGAGACAAGACTCAAAACTCATCTAGAACTCATGTGCGAGCTCTAGTCATATATATAGTACAATGGCCTCTGGCCCAATATAGACACTCTGACTGATCTCGGTGCCGACTCCTGGAAGGAGGCCTGATTTGCAGGAATGCTGGCGGTGCCTCTTGAGGTGCCTGGGACCACGCTGACGCGGGCGGTGATGGCCCGTCACTTGTCTGAGCGCCTCCTTTTGGGCTGCTGCTTGGTCTTCTGCGGGGCCTTTGATGACTGACCCGTGGTTGACTGTGGATCCTTGTTCTTGACCTGGTCCGTCGTATGCATGAATAGTCCTGTACCAGGAGGCACAGGACTAACACTCCCCCCCACCAAACGACACTCAGAGTGAAGAAAAGGAGGAAGTGTTTCTGAGGGCGGGAAGCCATCTGTCTGAAAGTGATCCTCACGGGAGTGAGGACGGGCACCATTATGGTACTGGCCAATGAGATCCTGGCGTGTTTGAAGAGCAGGAGGAGTGTTGAGGCCAAGGGCAGGATCTGCATCAATAAGAAATCGAGATCGGACCATGTCTTCAAGGGCAGCATGGGCGTCTGAAGAAACGAACTGACATTCCATGAGGAGGCAGGTCTGGAGGCCGAAGGCACTGACACTGGCATTCGGATTGCAGTAAAAAATGGGACGCTGCCGATTTAAGGAGCTGAGTAAGAGGCATTTGAGAGCAGCACAAAAACCTGCTTGAAGATGGACTGAAGGATCAGGTGAGGTGGTGGCATTCTGCAAGAAGGTGTCAAGACCATGAAGCGCATCAGCCGGGCGTTGCCAACCACGCTCATTAGCAATATAGATCCAATTTGTGGTGGTATCAAGAGTGGCACCCTCCTCCCAATGTGAGCGGCGAACAAAACGTGGATCCCACCGGAGATCCGTCGAGATCTGAGGTGGAGTCCATCCAGCATGGCCATCCATGACCTTTGTCCAAAAGGGGAGGCGCCAATCAGAAGTCAGGAACCTGGGGCGTGGAGGAACACCCAGGGAAGCATAGGGAGAAGGAACCATGCCCGTGGGCGTGGGTTGCTGAGCTGTCTCCCTGAATTGACTGACAAGATCCGGATCAAGTGCTTGACACCAACGATCCCAAAGAGAAGCAGAGAGTTGAGAGTTGACAGGAGGGCTATCCCATCCCGTGGGGACCGTCTTGCTATCCAACAGAGCTCGTAATTGATTATAACCTGCGAGGTGCTGCATATAAACTTGTGCATAGGGAAGATCCTCGGGATGTCCCAGATACTTCCTTATCTGTTGCAGCGCTTCCGCTTGCCATAGAGGTAAATGATTGGCAAGCTCAGGCATGTACTCCTGATGAAGAGTGTGGGTCTGAGCATGATCAGCAAGATATGGATTGTTATCCTGAAGCAACCATTGCACAGTGGGGTCACCCTGAAAGAGCTGGCGTGGCCCATCTCTAAAGTTTTCCTGTGTATCACCCAGATAGAAATCATGAAATATGTAAGCCATGGGCTGAACAACTCTGAAGGTGATAAAGTCCGGATCGGCACAGTGTATGAGATCAAAGACCAAAAGGGCACAGCATAACCCTTTGTCTTCAATGGAGAGTTCTGGCCAAATCCGAAGAAAATCGGCAGTGCGCAGGGGAATATCCACAGGTCCATCTGCCGCATGCCACTTCAAAAGGAAGAGGTGGCGGCGAGCAACCACATAATCGTGATAGCAGGAAGGAACTGGGAAGTCAAAAGGCAGTCTGTTAATAATGGCGTTATGGCCGTCAAGTTTTGCTTGAGCCTCATCAGCAGACTGAATAGCTTGCTGCAGCTGTTGTTCAAGGTCACGGATCCGGTTGTCCTTTTCTAGCAGCAGGCGTGATTGGTCACGGACCCGTTTCTGCGAAGTGTTGACCTGGGAGGAGGATTGCCCTGGTGTATTGAGACGAAGCACGGCAATCTCCACGTCATCAAGAATCTTCTGTTTCTGCACCTCTGTAAGCTGATCTTGAAGAGAGGTGAGCTGAGAGGTCTGTGTAGAAAGCTGAGCCGTCAAGGAGGCAATTTGAGCGTCCCGCTCTGTAAGGTTTTGAACTTGAGTGCTGTAATTGTCACAGAGCTCAGAGTACAAGGCGTCGAGCTTAGAAATATCTTTTTCCTTGGCACCCAGAAGAGTGTCTTTGGACTTGTTTTGCTCCAACAAATTCTGAATTTCTGATTGGAGCTGAGCCTGTTGATCTGCAAGTTGGCTGACCTGATCCTGTGCACTTTTGAGATCTGTATGAGCCTGTAAGAGAGCTCCGTGCTTGTCTTGAAGTTTGGTCTCCAAAGTTGCAACTTGGGCAGTGGCAGCTTGAAGATCCCGTTGGACCGCATCCGAGGCCTCTAGTGCCGTTTGAACCCCGTTCATAAGAGCTTCCTGGGATTCTTGTAACTTGAGAACAGCAGCTTGAGCATCCTGCTGATACTGATACAACAGCTGACGAGGGTGTTGTGGTGGTGGAGCCTGCTGTTGCCTGGTTTGTGATGTTTGGGAGATATGGTGTGAACTGGATGGTGTAGCTGAGGAGGAGACAGTGACATGGGAGTGCGGATTTTGGACATGACCAGTGGAAGACGGGCGTGAAGTGCCAACGTTGTGAGTCTGGGGAAGGGACCGCTGAGTGGAATTATGAGAATTTTGTGGTGTGGGAGGAAAATAATGACGGACAATGGCTTGAAGGTGGCCTCCCACAGAAACTTCAGAAATGGAAGTGGCACCCCGAAGGCAGTCCACTTCTTGGAGAAGACGGTAGAACAGTAATTGGGGCCAATCTATGTGGTGGTTGGAGTGGGTAGCAGTGAGCACCATATTATAGAAAGGCTTATTGATATGGGTGTTCTTGATAGAATACCCAAGGAACTTGCGCCACAGAAACTTAACAAAAGTTTCATGGGGTTTGTCGATATTTGTCAGGCGATGTACATTGGCATGATAAGGAGGTGCACCAAACTCTGTGACATCCAGATCCTGTATGGCAGACCATGATAAACAAGGGGTTTGTAAGGGAATATGGAATACCTCGGAAATCAAATGTTGAGTCAGCGAAATGGTGGTGCCATCGACTACTGTGGTGTATCCATGCGGGCTGTTAACGATATTGGCGATGAACTGCTTCAGTTGGTCAGGATTTGGAGCCGGAAGTTCCATTTGAGAGAATTCGTAAAGCTTTTGGCGTTCAGCAACTTCTCGATTTGGGCCAACAAGGGCGTCACGGAAAGTGGGCGTCAAGAAGGATACAGACTCGAAAAGAGCGGGGTCCCTAGGAGCAGTAGCTTGAAGTGTAGAAAATCTTGGTGCAGCCATGGTAAGGATGGGCAGAAAAGAACAGTGATTCAAAGGCGGAGGACGAAAGCCAAGAACGGAGGACGAAGGCGCAGAGGAACGAAAAGGTTTAGGGCGCACAACTGGAGTCGAAGAGGTATGATGAGGGCGAAACTGGAGCCGTTGATGATGCCAGGTGTCGAAAGATGCCAAGGAGTGCATTGAGAGGCAAAAATTTGGCTAAGACCCCAAAGAACTTAAGGGAGAAACAATGAACGGTGAGGATGAGACGTGAGAGAAAGATCGGATGTGACAGGTGGCCAAAGGACACATATTAATGTTTGACGGGTATGAAAAGAAACAATGGCATTTAATGCTGGCAACTCGAAGAGGGATATCATTAAAACGAATGTGTCAGAGGGTACCCGGGCTAGATATGCGGCGGGAGAAAAGATTCTCAGTTTAGAAAGAGCCTTGCATTGCAAACACGTTGGCGAATTTCTGATTGGTCCACGTCGACTAGCAGGTCCTCGGTTGGCTATATAAGACGAACCGGAAGTGAAGTGAAGACATTCGATGGCGCTTAGCATGGCGGCTGCTGGTTTGAACGAGGGTTGCACCATGCCGACTAACTGTCAAGAGTGGATCACCTGTAAAATGAATTGTCTGGACCTCTGGCGCTGCCACAATCGTGGCGTGCGAATGGATGGTCGGTGCTCGATGGCTGAACATCCCGACCTCTTACCAACGGGATGGAGGTGGTTCTCGCACCTTCGCTGACCCCGAGCGTAACCTCTACCACCTCCTCCGCGTACCTCTCGCTTTCCGAACCCGAGGAGAGGGTTTTTTTTTAGGCTTGGCTTGTAGTAGATAGGGCTCTAAGCCCGCTTTTTGTATATAGGGCGTTGCCCATAGCGGAAGTAGGCTGGGTCAGTGCCCGCATTTTTGTAAAAAATTATCCACTATAATATAATATGCCGCCTTTCTAGTCACTTTTACGTGGTATTTGCTTCTTGAACTCAGACTGCTTGTTGATTTTCGCTATGTGTGATGAAATGTTTTGAGGCTAAAACCATTAACCAAAGGTAGGTAATGGAGTGCCATCTAACTCAGCCAGTTGGAAAACGCTGGGTCGAACCACTTGAACAATCTGATAAGGGCCAAGCCAACGAAACTTAAGTTTACCCGGAAAATTTTTGTACCGAGAATCATAAAGAAGAACCAAATCGCCTTCTTTGAATGTTTTTGTCTTCAACCGTTTGTCATGTAAAGATTTTTGCAATTGTTGTCCATGAAGAACACGAATATAAGCATCCCTTCGAAGTTCATCCAACTGTTCTAATTGATAGACCCTTTCTTTGAGTGCAGCAGGTGGATTATGAGCAGTAGCCAATTGAAAACGGAGTGTTGGAAGGATGTATTCAAACGGCATGAGAGCTTCCTAACCATAAACCAATTTGAAAGGAGTGTGACCTGTAGCAATTTTGAAACAAGTGTTGTAGGCCCAAAGAACAGTAGGAAGTTTTGTTTGCCAGTCTGTGCGTGAAGCGTCACAAATTTTCTTGAGAATTGTGACCAGAGTTTTGTTGGTGCTTTCTGCCAAACCATTACCTTGAGGATAGTAAGGTGTGCTCTTGTGATGATGGATCAGGAGATAATCCGTCAGCTCCTTGATGGTATGATTGATGAAATGGACACCACGATCACTGACCAGCTCCGTGGGGCATCCGAATCGCGTGATGATTTGTTGATAAAGGACCCTGGCTGTGCTTGCTGCAGTGTTGTCTGGAAGTGCACAAGCGTCCGCCCATTTAGTAGCATAGTCAGTGAGAACTAGAATGTAACGGACGCGGGTGTGCCAAGCGGGAGGGTCGATGGGTCCCACAAAATCCATTCCCCATTTGCTTTGAAGGAAGTGGCGTGGCAACCGGCGCTGGGGAAGAGCGCCACGGGGCAGTCGGCCGTCCCACACGCCGGCAAGCATCACACGTCGCGGGCGTGCGTGAGCGTCTTTGAAAGAACGTGGGCCAAAAAATACCCAGCTAGAAGGATTTTATGCGTGCGTGGTGTCACCATGAAAATGACCACCACCTAGCCCTTGATGAGCTTCTCGAACAATATCCGAACTTCATGAGGTAGAACACAAAATACGGGCGATGGTGTCCTTACCCTTTTGTAGAGATGTCCCGCAACCATGGTGTAGTCCACGACCTCAGCGGAGAAATTGATGGCGACGGGATTGCCGCTATGTGAGAGAGCATCCTCGCCTTCCTCGTGGAAGAGCACATGTGAGGAGGTACCGCTGAAAATCATGGAACCAATGTGGTGTTGCCGTGACTAAAAAGAGCCGAGCATTAGAAAGGCGCCCGAGACTCCGGGCTTGAGGGATCATCCGTGGATGCGTGAAAGATAATCCGGGATTTACATGAGATTTGCCGCCTTATGAACGATTTCAAAAGGGGCAAATTCTTGGAGAAGAAGGACCCAACGAAAGCAATGCGCCCGTGGGCATGGACTTGTTGATCAAATAAAGGAGTGCTTGGTGGTCCACAAAGAACTTGATTTGACTGCCCAAAAGGTAGTGACGGAAGCGTTGGACACGAAAAATGAGACCCAAAGCTTCACGCCTGCGTGGCGTAATAGTTGCGCCAGCAGAAATTGAGTTTTCTACCGGGCGTATCGATTTGGTTTGTCGGTGTGCGATCATACTTTTGGCGAAAAGAACAGCTCCAATAGCAAACGCCGAGACATCGACATGAACATGAAAGGGCTTGTCCCATTGAGGAGGAACAAGAACCGGGGCCTGAGTAAGCAAAAGCTTCAACTGTTGGAAAGCAGCATCTGCCTGGGAATTCCAAGCCCAGGTGGATTCGTCACCCGTGAGTTTATGAATGGGATCCGCAATGGCTGCTAGTCCAGGAATGAAGGTGGAGTAATAATTGACCTTACCCAGGAAAGACCGTGTCTCCTTGATATTGGCTGGTGCTTGAGCCTTGAGCACACAACTGATTTTGGCAGGATCTGTGGTGATACCTGCTTTGCTGACAACGTGGCCCCAACGAACACCGTGAGGTGACGCAAAAGGTGCATTTCTCAGGATTGAGACTAATGCCGGACTCATCACATTTCTGGAAGACGAGTTCCAATTTATCCAAATGGTCAGCCATGGAACTGTAGGCAGAGAAGTCATCTTGAAAAATTTGTAAGAAGGGATTTTCCTTCATGAAATCATGAAAAACTGAGAGCATGATGCGTTGAAACGTTGATGGAGAGTTTGATAATCCAAAAGGAACCACCTTGTAGGCAAAAGTGCCCCACGGGGTGGTGAAAGTAGTCTTGAGTTGATCAGATTCTTTGATTGAGATCTGATTGTAGCCAGAAAAACCATCCATGAAGGAGTACATCTCATGTCCAGCCACCTCTTCCAGAACCTGATCTGTGAAGGGAAGTGGAAAATGATCACGCTCCGTGGCCTGATTGAGTTTTCGGTAGTCCACACAGACGCGGATCTTACCATTGTGTTTGAGGGCAATGACGATGGGGCTCACCCATTCAGAATGTTTGACCTCATAGATCAAACCTGCAGCAAGGAGTTTGTCAATTTCCGCCTTGACGCGATCACGGTAATTAGGGTTGAGCCGGTACTGTCGTTGCTAAACTGGTCGTGCATCAGATTTGGTAGGAATGGTGAGTTCCCCCAAGCTTTTGTTGATTCCCCGAAGATCTCTCAGAACTCCAGTAAAAATGTGTTTGAATTTTTGAATAACTTTGACGGCCCTGCTACGATAAGGGGCGGAAGATTTGGCAAAAAATGCGACAGGTTGATTGTTGCCCATGTCCACGATCTCGACTTCAGAGTCCTAATATGAGGGATCACTTTGGTGTCTTGGACAATATGAGCAAAGCGGTTGAAGCATAACAGATGCGTGGCACTTTGAGTGGTGAAAAGAGGGGTTCCGAAGTTTCATCCAAAGAGAGGTTGCTTCATGACAAATGTACATAAACAGGAGTTGCGGGAGGTTCAAAGATCCGAAAAGTGATCAACACGTTGGATTCGATTGCAAGGAGCCGTAAGGGTCAAGCAAAGCAGCCGCGGCACTGTCCCGATCAAGAGTCATTTCTCCCCAAGGATCGGCATATTCGGGTAGGATGACAGAGGCGGCGCACTCGCAGTGGAGCCCGAACTTGATAAATATTCCGAGCTTCTTCGAAATCGTGGTCCAGAGAGAGGGTTCCGCATGTTCAACAGAAATGATCCCCGCCTTTTCCAAGTCCATGGTGGCATTGAGGTGACCATCGCTGATGACTAACCGATCCGTGGCCCAAAGAATGGATACTCTTGGCCCGGCGGAGAAAAGGTCTCGCCGACCAACATTTCATAGTCACCGGATCTTCGCCAGCCTTCCAAACTCCAAATTCCATGGGGAAGCGGAGATCACCTATGTTGATGTGAAGAAGAGGCGTGGCGCCTTGAGGTCGCGTGATATGGCCATTAGCCAACTTGATGTCATATGGGGCACGAAAAGAGTTGTGTGATGCCCATTTGTTTGCGGAGTTTATCCGTGATGAGATTGATCTGCGCTACCTCCATCTATTTGAACATGGTTGACTTGCTGATTACCCACCTTGGCATGGACCGTGGGTGTAGAGGTATTGCCCCCAACTAAAACAGTTGGGAGTGGTAACCGGTCCTTGAGAGCAAGACAGAGTTTCAAAATGGTTGCCAAGCTTAAAGGAATTTTGATCTTGGCTAGCTCCTCTTGGAGTTCCAGAGGCACATGAGAAAAAAGATCTGCTGGTTCCACGGGTCTTTGGAGTGCGTGGTAGTGAAGCAAAGAACTTTTTTGAGTAAGTCAACCTCTGCAACAATATTGGGATACGCCCGAGAGCGTGGAGGTTGAGATGTGGAAGGTGTATCTTGTCTTTGTTGAGCTCGGTGGTGGCATGAACATTAAGCTATGCGTCGCCTTCCTTGGCCCTTTGCATGAGATTTAAAATGCTTTGGCCGAACTTTAGGCATGACATGTGGCATGAGTTTCTCCAAGTCGGTGCAAAGTGAACCTTTTTTCGTCCTCATGAGGAATGGTGTCAACCGCAAAGCGTGGTTGCGTGCCATTGGGAATAATGGTCAAGGGACGTGATGCCCTGGTCTGGCGTGAAACCAAACCAACCCAATTGGATGGCTGGACTGGAGGATTAAGTGCCTGAAAGATTTCCTCCTGTGCTTGTTGATCCAGCTGAGGTTGATTTGCTGGAGCTGGTTGATAGCGTGATTGCTGAGGCGCTCTTGGTGGCTTCTTAAGAACTGGTCTCGGGCCTTGTTTGCCATTAGCAATCCAGAGTTGGTAAGCCGTGAGGCGGACTGATGTGGTCTGATTGGTGCCGTGAAGTCGTACACTTGTGGAAGTTGAGGGCACGCCGTGGTGGTATGACCCCATTCTTGACAAAGGATAACACCGAGCTTTAGAAGGATCAAAAGGAGGGCGGGGTTGGGTCCCCATTGTTGCCCCCGCTGCTGATAGAGTTGAGGTGGTTGCACCTTTGGTGGTGGCCGCGATAGTGCGATTGTTGCCGAGGTGTGGTTTGCACTTGATAAACCCGGTTTGTTGCGAACGGTGTGGGATGAGTGCGAAGTGCACTCTTCCGTGGCATGATTGCACATGTTGCATCTCTTGCAATGAGGCGGGCCATTGGTGGAGTTGCACTCATTTGCCAAGTGGCCTTGGTATTTGCTGCATATGGCACCAGATCCGATCCGCTACCAATGGATTGGCGTGTTGAGGCCGGGATGGCCGTCTGTGGAACCATAACAGGTGGAATGAAAGGGAGCTCCTGAAGAGCCACGCCACGGGAGGAAACATTGACTGAGTGATTGACAAGATCAATAGCCTGCTCCAAGGTCTTGGGACGCAGGTATTCCGTCATGAGTCGAATAGCTGGAGGAAGTCCTTGGAGAAACCAGACCAAAATCTGGCTCTGTGTTGGGTACTCCTTGAGTTTACTGAGCAGAATGTGAAGTCGATCTGCAAAATCCCGGGCAGACTCCGTGGGCTCTTGTTGAAGTTCATTGAGTTGCTTGAGATGAAGTTGATCATCATCCGTGGTCCCATAATGAGAAAGAAAAGCAGTTCGTATTTCTGACCAGTCTTGTTTCCAATGGCTTTTGTTGGACATGAGCCATTGATGAGGAGAGCCACGCAGGGTGGTGGAAAAGATGTGGAATTTCAGTTGAGGTTGCGCATGACCATTTAGGACAGCTAGAGCCTCAAATTCTTCCATGTGGGCCTGAGCACTTTGGTCTAAGGGTTTGCCTTTCGTGTTGCCAAAGGTGGGATAAGTCGGTTTAGTCCCGAAAGGTAGATGTGAAAGTGCTTGGCTGGGACAGAACATTATAGTGAGGATATTGAGGTTGAGTTGGATGTGGCATGGTGCCCGAAGGACCCCGATGAAGGGGTGGATCAGCGGTTGAGGAACTGTTGCTTGAGCATTGGTTTTGAGATCCGTAAGGTTGTAAACAGAAGGGCAAAGGGGAAATGTAGGGAAAGGATATTCCCGGTAGGTGCAAAAGAGACTTGTGGATATCCTTGCCCACCCTGGGGAGATGATGGTTGTGAAGGAAGAGGCGTGTGGCCCAAGAATGATGGATGTAGGCATGTTCGTGTATGAAAGTACGGTTGAGAAGGTTGAGCCCGATAGGGCTCCCGGATAGTGATGAGGTGACCGAGGTCGTGAGCAATGTTTGCACGCTTTGGGAGGGAGGCCGGACGAGACAGACACGAGGGGTGGGTGGCGCCGACCGAGCCCCTAGGCCGAAGATGGCCTCCCTCTATGTCATAAGCGTATCCATACATGTCGCGAAACGGTTTCCCGACGCCGATGGCGCCCAAAGCGAGATGCCGCTCGAGAAAGGAGTTCTTCTCGGGCGTGAAATTTTACGGACATGGCGGCAGAAGAAAGTAGGATTGAATCGACCCGGCAGGCAGGTGTTTTTGGGTCCGGGTTCGGGAACTCCTGGAAGACAGCCCTCTGGAGGACCCGTGGATCTAACAGAGAGTCCTGGGGGACTATGTCACGGGATTTGCAAGAAAAGAACAAGAAGAAGAAAAACAAACAAAATGAGGAAAATGATAAGCTTCCTTGATATCAATGATGAACATACATGAGCTCTCGCAATAGAGAGAAAAAAACCGAAAGGAGACAAGACTCAAAACTCATCTAGAACTCATGTGCGCAGCTCTAGTCATATATATAGTACAATGGCCTCGCCCAATATGAACACTCGATGATCTCGGTGCCGACTCACGAAGGAGGCGATTCTGAGGAATCTTGGAATGCCGGTGCCTCTTGAGGTGCACGGGACCACGCCGACGGTGATGGCCCGCCACTTGTCCGAAGCTCCTTTTGGGCTCTTTGCTTGGTCTTCTGCGGGGCCTTTGATGACTGACCCGTGGTTGACTGTGGATCCTTGTTCTTGACCTGGTCCATCGTATGCATGAATAGTCCTGTACCAGGAGGCACATGACTAACAATTATGCCAATTATTTTACCATTTGACCAATTGTAGACCTTGAAATGATTGGCGATTCTCATAGTGCGCAAAAGCCACATGAGATTTTCACAATTCAGTTTGGCACACGGTGAGAGTCCTTCAGAATTCTTGCACTGCGACTCGCATGAAACCAACAAAGCGCCCGATAGGCTTCTCATTCATCTCAGCAGATTTTCTACAATGGTGGACAGTGGATAGCCGCACACATGCGAACTACCCACAAAAAATAAAGGGAAAATCCAATTATATCATTTGGACCCCAAAACAAATACAATGCTAATAGATGAGTGGCTGATGTACCTGCCGAAAACTTATCACCGGGATTAAAAAACCCCGCCCTTTCGGGTTTTCGAGGAAAAACCCTAGTGATAAGCCTTCGGCAAGGGGCTTAGACAAACGTAAGGCATAGAATCGCTCCCAAAAACCCGCGCATGGAGAAGTCAAAACGGATGGCGCTCGCCAACCTGTACCTGCACATCACCAACAACAAACGAGAAACATACCAAAGAATAGCATCACCCAGTGGGTGGAAAAAAAGCATCACCCACCGGGTGAAAAAACATGATAAACAGAACTTGTACAAAATATAATAAACAAAGAAGGGGGGGAGGGTGGGTTCAAAGAGAATAAGGTGCTGGCGAGAGAGAGGAAGCGCCGATGAAACGTCGATGAAGAACTCTGCAATAAGTAGCAAACGCCCAACCTGATGAACGGCCCAAAACGCATGCGATGCATGCATGCGACGCATGCAATGCATGCATGCTCGTCTTGAGCAAGAATGCCGATTCGCTACGCGAATCGACGACATTTTAGGTGAAATATTTTTAGGTTGACTTTAATTTGGACGTCCCCAACATTAATAGAAGTATAGATTTAAGCCTATATTAGTTAGTGAACAACCCTCTAGTGATAGACCAACATAGAATTGCTAAACTTGTTCAAATCCGACAACTTTTTTTTTTTAACCCTAAAATTTCTAGATCTAGTTTTCTATGAATAGCCTCCCATTTATACAATTTAACCAGAAGTCTTTAGCTCCTATAAAAGAGAGGATTTCTCGGCACACTTAGACGCTTCAATGTCCATTTGACATAGTCAGTTTTACAAATATCATAGCGTCGCCCGCATTCAGACGATGGTACATCGACACTGCACATCTCAAAGAGACAGATGTCAACCAGATCTATAAAGTCTTCCAATACACCTTTAACATCCAAGCCACCTTGACCACCACTCCTTACTACCACAACATTATGGCTGAGTTCCTAAGCAGGAAGGAAGGAAGGAAGGAAAAATTTTAACGTCAACGGGTTATCTATAAAGTCTTCCAATAAGAACATGGGCTTTAAACCAAAGCACAACGTGAGCTAGAACACAACCATCATGACCCGGATTAAAACTTGACCACCACTCCATACCTACTACCACAACAACTCAACCGTTAACCTGGTCTGAAACAGACGCCTTCCTAAATCGCCCCATCGGAGGTGCCTCCTCACCCATCCTCCAGTTCCAGGGGTAGGAGTCACCGTATGCACGCTGAGACAAGTCCTCCATGCGAGGGACTCTACATTTCCAAGACAGCTCTAGCGAGTGCTAGGGAAGGAAAAGGGTAGAGTCCACGGCTAGACAAGTCCTCCATGTGGACAATGTTATAAAAGCATTATGGAATAAAGTTTCTCAAATGCAGATTGCATGTTCATGAGTCACAGTGAAGGGAAAGGCATATGTTTGAAACATTTCAAGCGAACGGTGTAGATTATAAGAGACGAATTAATGGAAGACTGGATGTAATAGCAGCTAAGGGCATAATTTTCATACAACCTTTCTAAATAGAGTGGCACTTAACTAATAAATAGGAGTGGGAATAGGCATGGCATGGAATGGGAGCAGGCCTCCCATGCATGCATGTAGAATTTTAGTGTATTCGGATGGTTGTGTAATGAAAAATATTGGAGATAAGGAACCGGAGCATTGCATTCGATGAACATCTAGTTGGTTATTTGTAGTGGCAATTTCCAGGTAACAATTCCTTGTAACGTAGAAAACATTGTAAATGACTGGAAGGCGTATTAAGTAGAAGCTTTGGTTTTTAATAGTTAATTTATGTTGTCAATAGATATTCTTTAGGCATTGCTTGGAGTACTCAATTATATATGGTTTTTTTGTTATTGGTGTGGATGTGTAGATTTGTTGCTAATGAATTAGAATTCTTGAGCAATAAGGAATGAACTCAATTGCAAGCATTCATTTTGTAGTGCTGGAAGAATTGAGAAAGGCAAACATAGGCGCATCCATGAACTGTCTATTTGTGTATGTCCATGTAGTATCTATAACATTTAACAGCTAAAGTGTAATACAGTACCATAGAGGTGAAGCTTGCACCATTCTACATGCAGCCTGTGCACAAGAGCCCACCTGGCTATAGATGCTATGATGTGATTCAACACCAAATAACAAGTATGATGGTGAATTGAGGGTGGGGTCTTGCCTAGCGCGGCTACAGGACTCCTACAGTGTGCTAGGCTTATAGCCGGTCACGGAGAGGGCCGGGCATGGGTCCGACACTCCCTGGGTCGCAGCTGACATGCCAAAAGTATGTGGGCACCCTGGACTCGAACGGGCAGGTGAGCCGTCCTTTAGATTTAGGGGAGTAATTCGGGTACGAATGCGGGGGTCACTGAGGTGGCACGTATTCTCTAGCACACCCAGGAATCCATCATGCCCGGGGGTCACTGAGATGGCACGTGTTCTCTAGCACACCCAGAGATCCGACCTGCCTCATCGGACTGGGGAGATATAACCCAGAGTAGTTCCATAGGGTGATTCCATGGGATTGCGTCTCCAGAAGGCTACAATCATGCCATAGCATGTTCCAGCCTAGTTGCAAAGTGTGCACAGGAGGGGCGGATGGATTGGACTACCCTAGCCGTTGTTCTATGTCAACCAACGCCATTGTTATGATTTCGTCTGTTGTTATCTGGAGGCTCTGACTGTCATTTGATTCCCATGAGTCTGAGCCGGGGTAGAGCCTTATTTATGATGCATTTCCTTGTTATGTTGATATTCTATTGCATTCTTATGGATGATGATGGGCCACCTTTCGTGATGGCATATTATTTATTTGTGTTGTTGCCAGGTGCTAACCTTGTATGTATGCTTCCGCCATATAGGATTCCCATCGAAGGCATGGGACGAATGACACCTTCGTGTCCTTCACCCGGACACTTGCCATCACAAGTGGTCCGAGTCAGACGAAGGGCCTTTCCATGGTGGTATTGTCGCCATGGAAGAGGGGATTTCCCGTATTTATATGATGAGAGCATCGTATAGGTTCGGGAAGCGTCATAATGGTATCAGAGCATGATTTTGGTGGACCAGATCATTGCACTGGCCATGTTCTAATTCGATAGAACGTTAAGTAGTTGCAGACTCTAACTTAGGGAAATACTTTAGAACCCTGTAGTTAGAATGTTTGAGGCCCAAATTTGTCCTAACAGTGTGGTTGTGAGGAAAATTTAGAGGTATAAAGGTAGAACTGTATTAAGTTTTAGCAGGAAATGGTCCCTCTCTTCCAGAGGCCATAACTTTCTCTAGGAAGCTCGGATTGGAAAAATTCTCGTTCCATTGCGTCGCCAAATTAGCTTAGAGCACCTTTCAGTATGTGACATTAGAAGGGAGGAAACCCTAAATCGGCGCACTTTGCAAAATAGGAGTTTATTTTTCAATTATAAGCATCCAAAATGCAGAGTGCGTTGGTTTGACCAAAGTTGACTTCTTTTTTTTTAGGAAAAAAAATAATTAGGGGCATTAAAAAAACCGACGGACGTTAAAACGGGGTTTTATTATCTTGTTTGCATTAACTCCGCCTACCGCCTGCTCCGCCCGCCATAGCCACCGGAATAGCCCCATCGCCATAGCTGTTGCACCCCTTTTATTCTGCCATAGTTGCCCCTGCCTACTATCCTGACGGGCTCGGCCTGCTTGCTGCCACTTCACTTGATAAGCGATGGCCCGCACCAAGGGAACAAAGAGCTATTCCTCTTGTAATGTCTTCCAACTCTTCGCTGAGCTTGGCCGCAATATCGGTGTCACAACCGACGGCCCTAGGAAGGTCGAGCTCCTTCTCGAGCAGCTAGTGCTGAGGTTTATCGAAGGCGACCGGATATCATACCCTATTTTCCACCTCACCGAGAGATTTTTGTTGAAACTGAACGCTGAAGGGGAGACCTATACTTTGGTGGAGCAAGAAGACCAGGTTTTGACCCTTGTTCGTTATTATCCCTCGGACATGCCCCAAGATGCTGCCGATGCCGATGCTCGTCAGGAAGCCGAAAGGATTATGGCAATGGCGCAAGAGGAGGACGTCCAGCAAATCGCAAGTGGAGACCCAGTTGTCCGAGGACAGGAGTATGTTTATCTGGGAAGAGGGAGGGCCATTACACGAGGGTGCAACTTTACCCTGCCTCCCTATCACTATAAAGAGGACGCCATCTTCATATGGGAGGATATACCGAAACCTTTCACTCCAGAAGACTTGCAACCTTGACATGGCGGCCCGGCCCGACTGATATCTTGGAAAGATCTACAGGCGCACCGAGGTACGCATGTTATAGGAGCAGCATGCCGAACAACAAGCGTCTCGGCTAGCAGAGGAGCAGGCAAGGGAAACTACCAAGGACACTGCCAATCGTGTTGAGGAGCCTGCCAACCATGTCGAGGAGCCCGCTAACCGTACCATACAACGCAAGCGGAAGATCACTAACCCGACGCGCTTGGGGCCCTAGTATAAAACCCGACTGCAAGCGATTGGTGGGGTGACAAAGCAGAAGGGGACACTCGTCGGGAGAATTTAGTCGAGCGGGCCCGGCATCCAGCCACTGGAGGCAAGACCCTTCCCCTTGTGCCCGCACCTCGTCAGAGGAAGCCCCACAGGTTTAGACCGAGGACAGTGGCCTTGCGGGAAATCCGGAAGTATCAGAAGACGATGGAGCTCCTCTTGCAGAAGCTACCCTTCCACAGGAATTTAAAACAGACCTCAGGTTCCAGACCCATGTTATTCTTGCTTTGCAGGAAGCTGCCAAGGATTACCTCGTCGCCCTCTTTGGCGGCGCCAACCTTTGTGCTATACACGCTAAGCGCGTGACTATTATGCCAAAGGATTTGGCCTTAGCACGTAGGATCCGCGGGGATCGAAACTAGATCCCCCATTTTGTAATATGACTGTATCTTTTTGTATCTAAGTTTTTATAATTAATACAATGTTGTATATTATCGGCTACGTGTATCACTGTCTGTTCCTTCATGCAAACAACACACATAAATCTCGAGTTCAAAATAATAATAATAATGATGATGATGATGATGATGATGATGATGATGATGATGATGATGATGATGATGATGATGATGATGATGATGATGATGATGATGATGATGATGATGATGATGATGATGATGATGATGATGATGATGATGATGATGAAGTAATGGACCCTAAGGAATATTCCCTAATAAAAGCCCCATCTTTTTAAAACGTGCTTCTACTTTTTAGGGTTTCATTGTTGTTTAGCCTCCTATACTTTCGCTCCTCCTCCTTCCAGCAGACTGTTATGGATTATGCCAAGCGCCAGCAGTGGTACCAAGATGGAGAGCACTGGGACTCTCAGGTCCCATTTGAGCTTCTCCACCCTTATCTATTGCAGCAGGTGGATCTCATAACCAACATGGAGGCTCATCCCGATTACTCCGATTTCTTGGAGTTCTACACCCAAGAAATGGTTCCCCAATGCCGACCTTATGGCGATCCTCCACAGCTCTATCTTCACTGGGACATACTCATACAAATGCTAGGTGATGATTGACACGTGGAGGATAATCTTCGAGGCATTCAGCGCCGCGCAACATGCTCCCATTCTTCATCTTGGCCACCAGCAAACTTATTTTGAGGTCCGCTTTGCTTTGGCCATTCTCATGGACCAATATATGGAAGCTGACTCCACTCCATGGGAAAAAGGGAAGGTACCTATTTCTGACGATCCGGAAGAAGACGAGCGCGTAAGCCATACCGATTTTAACCGTTGGAAGCAACTCGCTGCCGAACTACCCGTGCCCTGAACTCAGGGCCGCAAGCTCGCCAGACTAGTTGGACTTCCTACGATTCTTCTCAATATTCAAGAGTACCTGCTGCTCGATGATATTTTGTGGGCATACCATGTAATCGCCAAATGAGGAAAGACAATATTTTGTACGAGTTAGCGGAATACTGTCAAGGTGATTTTATTGATTTTTCACCTCCCGAGTACCCCCCACAGGTCTAGCAGTTGCTTAGGTTCCATCCAGAAGATCTAGAACCTGTCGAAACCTTGCTGGAGTTGCGACATCTCATGTACAGGCCCCTCCTTGTCCCCCACCTGAAGATGCTTTTGCTGCTATGGGGCCACAAGTCCCTAGCATCAATGACATGGTGATACCTATGGACAAGGACGATGAGGGGGAGGATCTCTATGATAACAAGGACCATCTCAAAGAGGAGAAGGAAAAAATCTATGAGGAGGGTTACAGTGAAAGGCAGAAGTGGCAACCTCCACATATCCGGAGGTAGCAGCCTTGAAGAACCATCTCACAAGATTCTTCCTCTCAGCTTTTCGCCAAGGCCAAGTGCTATTCTTTTCCAAAGCGCTCGCTCCAGAGGCCGAGGCATTCTTTTGGTCACTAAAGGCCTTGTCCGCTATGGCAGGACATAGAAAGCTCCCCTCCAATCTTCATGTTGTGATGCTCGTAAATCAGGATTTAGCACTTGCTGCTCTAGGCCAGGATATCGCCGCCTGGATGAGCATGAGATGCTTGTAGCCGCACCCTTGGCTACTGCCTTCCCTTCCGCAATTGCATCAGCAGCCGCCCTCACGATCAGCCCCGGTGTCGCCTTGCTCCGCCAGCGACAACCACCAGAACCCCCTACAGACATGGATCAGGATGCAGGACCTAGTTCCTGAGCATAATTTTTGGTTTCTATTGTTTGGCCTTTGGCCATTCTTATATGTATTACTCATATAGGCAATTTTGTGCCGATTTATTAATACAAACTATGGTTCCATTGTATTAATTGTCCTTTTTCCTTGCTAATCATTCACACGTAATGCCTCGAGTTATTAATTAAGTATCTTCTACACCACCTGTTACAGGGACAACCTTGCCACAACACTCCGCCAACGGGTGGGAAATTGTCATGCTCCTTCAGGACAAGGCCGTTTGCAACTTACAAACGCAAGATACAGAGGGGTTGGGACTATTGGGAGTCCACCAATGTGGACGCCTTCCACGATATTGACGATCATCTGTGGGAACTTTACAGAGTGATGCACGACTTGTTTGATCTTTTAATTATAAATTCAACCCTAGCATACCAGGCCATCATCATCCAAGCATGGCGTAAATATAACTTAGTGCGCTCAGTGAGGGAGGACTATATTGATATGATACTACATTCCTTTGGGCAACCAATGTATGACCATCTTGTATAACCATCTTGTATAAGATACAGTTTCAATTTTGTTCATCCTTTGGGACTTATTTTAAATGTAATTTCTCGTCTACTTTAATGATAAATCTTTTCCTTATACATTATTTTATTGTAGCAATGTGTGGATGTTGTGCTCATTCTGTTTTTACTGATATTTTAGACGGCGCACGTTTCCCTCCGTGGGTGACGCCCATGGAACCAGGCTGCCTTACGCTTGAACAGGAATTGCTTATCACTAAGCGCCAGATGGCGCAACTCCAACAATACGTCCTGCAAAGGCCTATAGGCCCTGTCATGGCAGAAGAGGGACCAGAAGTGCCAGTCACCGAGGTGGCCCACCTACGCCGACCCGATCTAAACGTCGCCGCCATTCTTCATCTTCGGACAGTAGTTCTGACTCATCAGATTTTGATGACTCTTCTGACTCCTCCCCCTCTAAGCAGGACCATGATAAGCCCAAAAAGAAGGATTATCAGAAGACGGTGTATTCTGCCATTACTAGTATTTGGAAAAACCACAGACTTGCTCAGTTCTCTGGTACTTCCCGTTCTGGTGTGGATGCGGAATCGTGGCTCGACGAGATGCGAGAATTTCTCAAATCTTACGGAATGATGGAGAAGCACATTGGCAAAGTAGCTACCACTAATCTTACCAAGTCCGCACGAATTCGATGGAAAGGGTATGCACGCTCGCATGAGCTCAATAGGGGACATTGTAAATTTAAATCTTTGCCAAGGCCTTCAAGTCCCACTATGTTCCTCGGGCACATCGCTACAAGCAGATACAGACGTTTTATCGCTTGGAGCAGCGCGGCATGACAGTCCAGGCCTATACATATGAGTTCATGCGCCTTCGACTCTATGTTCCAGGGGTCACTGAACACCGTGCAGTTGTGAACTCCCAGCTTTGGCGGAGGAGGAAACGACTGACTATATACAAGGTGAGTCTCACATTTTTGCTGCTATTGAGATTGGTCAGGCCGATTGTCAACCCAGTGTCATCTCTATAGTGGGTCAAATTGATAGCAAACCTTTTATTATCCTCATGGACACGGGTAGTACCCACAAATTTGCATCCCCTAGGTTGGCTGAAACTCTGTAGTTATCCCCCTTGAAATCTAAACCAAGACCAATCACATTGGCTAGTGGAGCTGTTCGCCACACCCAAGGCCATCGTGTTAATTTGAACATCCAATTACTAGGGGCACCCATCACTTTGGGAGCTGAGCTTATGAATATTGGAAAGTATGACTTGATTGTGGGGATGGAATTCCTAGCGACAACAAAGTCGAATATAGATTGTGAGAAGCATGCTGTCACCTTCAACGCAGCAAATGGGGCCCGCGTGACTATAACAGGTAATGCAATCCGTTCTATAATGCAGTGCATCTCCTTGCGTAGCTTGAAAAAAGCTATTCGACGTAGGCAGGTGGCTGGTATTGTTAGGCTTGCGTCCTTTGAAGCCAAGCAAGAAGAAATCATTCAAGAATTGCATGATTCACGAGTTCTAAGACCTCTTTCCAGATGAGATTCGGAAGTTACCACCTTTTAGGGGGGTAGAGTGCGAGATTGCACTCCAACCAGGTACCAAGCCTACCAGTAAGGCTCCTTACTACATGAGTACACATGAGCTAGCAGAACTTAAGAAACAGTTACAGGAACTTCTGAACCTAGGCTTCATTCAGCCCAGTGTTTCACCTTTTGGAGCTCCTATCTTGTTTGTTAAGAAGAAGGATTATCGATTATCGCCAACTAAATAAGCATGTTGTTAAGAACATATATGCATTACTGAGGGCCGATGAGCTTATGGATCAGCTACAAGGAGCTATGTATTTTTCCAAGACAGATCTTCGCTCTGGCTACCATCAAATAAGGATTAAGCAAGAGGACATTCACAAGTCCACTTTCCGCACTCGTTATGGATATTATGAGTTCACAGTTATGCCTTTTGGACTCATTAATGCACCAGCAACCTTCATGCGTCTCATGAACGATGTCTTCAGAGACTATTTAGACGAGTTTGTCATTATTTTCTTTGATGACATTCTTATCTATAGTAAAACCCTGGAGGATCATGAATGCCATCTTCGGCTGGCCCTCCAGAAGTTGTGGCGCCACCAATTCTTTGCTAAGTTTTCCAAATGCAAATTTGCGACCACCAGGGTCGACTATTTGGGCCATATTGTTTTAGCTGATGGTATAGCTACAGACCCGGCAAAAATTGAGGCAGTCAAAGAGTGGCCGGCTCCTACCAATGTCTCAGAAGTCAGAAGTTTCCTGGGGTTGGCAGACTATTATCGTAAATTCGTTAAGGACTTTGCTAAAATTGCAGCACCCCTTACTGACCTAACCAAGCATGAGAAGGTTAAGGATTGGGCAGCACATTGGAAAAGCAAGGTTCAATCAGGCTTCCAATAGCTGAAGGATGCCTTAACGTCGACATCCATCCTTACTTTACCTGATCCTCAGAAGGATAAGGCGGTTGCGACTGATGCCAATAAGATAGCCACATGAGCTATTTTGATGCAAGAGGGACGAGTCATAGCCTATGACTCTAAGAAAATGAATGACGCAGAACAGAGATATCCCACTCATGAGCAAGAGTTGCTTGCGGTCGTGCGTGCCTTGTGCATCTGGCGGCATTATCTTCTTGGACGGTGGTTCCAACTAGATATAGATCACCAAAGTCTCCAATATATCTTCACACATGCTAATCTCAATCTTCGGCAATGCATGTGGATATAATTTTTGGAGGAATATGGCTTTGATGTTTTGTATAAACCCGGGAAATATAATGTTGTTGCAGATGCCTTATCTCGGCAGACATTGACCACAAGTACCCATTGCAATGCCATTTCCACTCTAACAAGTGAATTTGGGAAGACTATTGAGCAATCTCTTCCAACGGATCCCGAGTTCAGCGAAGTGGGTCAGCCTTTCTGTGACGCTCCCTGCTAAACATACGGCGCCCGGCCGTACACTCCCCCGTCCGGCTCTTCGTCTACCCCGCACTCTGAGGTGACCCCAGTGCGGGGAGGGGACACGAAGGTGTCTTGCGCGCCCTTCCCCTATGGGCTCCTATAACAGCGGAAGCAATAAACACGTCAGAACTAGCAATACAATACAACATACTACCTCAAAGGGTAGTCCCTCACATATCCACAAGTGCAACGATGAGAATCATAAACCATAAAACATGAGAGCTCCTACCCATGGCTCGGACTCGTAAGGTGGATGACTGACCGGCTGGGCCTCAAGATAGAGCAGACCGAATCATGACAGTGGTGAGGGCTGGCATAAGACAATGGCTAGGGTTGACCACTCCATCCGCCCCTCCTGTGCATACTTTGCAGATGGGCTAGATCAGGCTCTGGCATGACTCTAACCTTCCGGATACGCAATTTCATGGCATCACCCATTGGGACTACTCCAGGTTGCATCTCCCTGGTCCGTCGAGGTAGGAAGAGTTGCATCTCCCCTTCCCGGGGTCTAGAGGCTCCACGGGCGGCTAGATAATCGTGGTGACACACGATTCGTACCCGACTGAACCCCCCAAAACAAGAGCCAAGCTGACACTTGCAGCTCTTGAGAGGCAGGGCGTCACCATCGCCCCAGGAGGTGTCGGACCCATGCTCGGCCCACACGAAGTGACCGACCATAAGCCTAGCCCACTATGGGATCCCCCGTAGCCCCCACTCGGCAGGGATCCTCCCTCCATCTTGCTTCTAGCCCCGTTGTGTAGTGCTGAGTCACATCATAGCTTCCATAGCCCGGTGGGTTCCTATGCACAGGCCGCAACTAATAGGAACTAAGGGATCTAATCTAGGAGCATACTACATATGGCTCTAGGTCTCTACCCCCCTTCCTAATACAAGAGGAGCAAACATGATCAACCAACATCACATAATCATCACATCATGAGAATCATCATAAGAACATCTTAACCTAATCATACAAATCTAACTTACAGTTAGGGTTCCTTGATTAGGGTTCAAGATGATGTATGAGGGTTCTAGGATGGCTCTACTCTAGATACAAGATACTAACTCATCTGGAATGCTAATTTCAGATGAACTACTATGACCACTACTCCACATACCTGTTCTTGAAGCACTCCCTCCAAACCCGGGCGTCTCCATGGCCTTCAAATCGCGTGAAGCTACTCTCCCTCCAAGGATGAATCTACCCTCAGGGGGCTACTACACCAACCTATGCCACCGCAAACGATACTCGGAACGGGGTTTCGAGTGCGTAGATGAGTCTCTGGGTGCTAGGGCTGGAAAAGAGGCCTAGGGTTAGGGTTCATGCAAATATAGGTTAGGGTCCACATAGGATGCCACGTGGCACCATTAGGATGGGGCCGTGTGGCGGTTGCCCACTAGGATAAGGCCATGTGGAAATGGGTCTTATCCTAAGGTTATCTAAGTTAAACAATTAACTTAGATGTGCACCCCTTGCCACATTCTAAGGTATACAAGTCTACATAGGTAGACTTGTATAGTGACGGGTCCAGGAAGATACGTATTCATAGCGTATATTCCCCTGGAACGTCACATTCTCCCCCCCTTAGGACAATGTTGTCCTCAGCATTGTGCTAAGGTGACTAACTTACCTTATGCCTGCAAAACAACATAGCATACACTTTAATTCAATTTAAACGGTCAACTTCCTATTAAAGAGTTAATTGTCAAAATTTAGGCTATATTTGTACTTATACAAAATTATATAGCCTCAACAAGGTTACTTCTTATAATAATTACGAAACATTACTATAAGAATTATTAGGGTTCATAATCTAAATTATGATTCCCCCATCTTCTCGTAATGCGCCCCTCCTCGATGCTCGCTTCTTACTTGCCTGCACAAGGAGCACATTACGTTAGTTTAATTAATAAATTTGTGGTTTTAGGGGACCACCCCCCTTACCTACCTCCTTGAGCTGAACTACTAGCTCAAGGTTATCCTACTACCTTGCACTCGATCATGGCCCTTTCGGATTTGAGCTAAGGACCATTTAAGACGATCCTATCATCGCCCATGATCAAGTGCTACATCGTACACGATCACCCAGATCGAGTACACCCCAGTGCATCATGCCCCGAGTGGTTTCAAGCTAGGGAACGTCTCACGATCCCATCATCGCGCATGATCACTTAAACTTCACAATGACCCTCCTACGGCCAGGTGTGCGTACCCCGCATCGTGGCGGGTAAAAGCACGCTGTGGTGTTCCAATTCGGCTGTCCCCCCTGTCCCCCCAAAATGTGGCGTTGCATCCACCACTTTTGTGGTATGAAAGTATAATTATGGCACCGCTCAGCTGCCGGTATTTAAGAATAGAGTCCCAATTTGTGGGGGAAATTCTAATTTCAAAAACTAAAATTCAAATTCAAATTCCTATTCTTTGGCCCCTTCCTGTTCTTTGCCTGCGTCCTGTTCTTTGGCTCCCTCCCTGCTGCAAGCTCCAATCCATTGTGGATATGGATGTCAATGAGGTAATCTGTACACAAACCGGCATTTCAGACAGGAGAAAACGAAGAAGAACCAAGGAACAAGAAATGTTGAAGAAAAGACGCCAGAGGAAAAGAAGAAGAGAAGAAAAATTGGAGCTTGCAGAATTGGCAGAAGGATCCGGTTCATCAAGAAGTGCAAGCGAAACTTGCCCGTATTGTCCTTAGTTTGCTAACGTCTTTCCATAAACAGACCAAAAGAATGGAGGATAGCACGAAGAAAGAAATTTTACTTGATTTTTTGAGGGATAAAACATTGGAAAAATTCATAGGTGAAGAATTAAAGGATTTGGAAGCCAAGAGCATCGTTATAAGGAGCCTCTGGGACTCCATGCAGACTGTCAAACTCTCTACCAGCAATGACTGCCTAGCAGCCAAGAATAGCTGCCTTGCAATGTCACGTACCACGCCCGTGCGGTCTGAAACAAGTGACAAAATCAGCCCGGCCGAGATCTTGGAAAGGTATTAGGTGTTCACCCAAGAAACCTGCAAAAGGCAAAGAAAAAGAGGGAAGAGATCGATTACAATGGTGGGAAATGGGTTTCTTACAAGAGGGCTAAAAGATTCAATGCAATTTCAGATGAACATATAGAAAAAATTCAAAAATTTTGGATTGAGAACACCAGAGTGTCTTCTAACACAAAGGATGTTAGAACTAGAAGATTGGAGAGAAATATAAGAGAAGAACATGCTGCCCACTATCTGGAGGAATCACATGTTGGTTTATTTCTGTTAATCGTGTTTTCTTAGTTATGGTGCTTAGTATGGTGGTGCATGTGGTGGTTATTGTGTTGTACAGTGATTGTGGTATACTGTATGCAGCATGTGAATTGTGTGTAGTTGACTCTAGTCTGAAATGCAATATTTAATGTTTGGAATATTATTAGAACATGACATAATTGAGTACTCCTTTACTGGGTGTGTGTACAGTCTAAAAATACTTGAGCTATAACTAACTGATCCTGAGATACAAATTTTTGTTGAATAAAGACAATCAGATTCAAGCACAGCTCTGTTGGAAAGTATGATATATTAAAAAAAGGATCTTACAAAATTTGGCTTTACAAAATTTGGCTTTCCATTGAAAGCTCACATACGAGAACTAAATTTACATGCATGATTTCCTAAACAACGGGAAATCTTTGGTATGACTGCTCTCGAGAACCTGGTGCATCCAAAATTATTGTTTTACGCACTAAAGCATTTAAGCTTTCTGCGATCATCCCGAATTTAACGGGATGAGGTTTGCGGTGCTTCACGCATCCTCACGGTGGTAAGTACGCAATTACGCCCGGTAAAATCCGCTTTCTTGCAGTCGGAGCGGACAAGTGACAGAGAACAAATATACCCGTGCCCCCTTGCGGCGGCGGCATGTAACATAAGCTCATGAACTCGTCTAAGAGCTCTCTTTACGTCAATCGACTCAAGCATAGCCATTGAAGGCCCAAAGATCCAAATTGTTTGTATGCCTTTAGGTTGGATTCGAAATCAGCAAAGAAGGTGGATTTAGGCATATCCACCTTCGGAGATTTATCCGCGAGCCCCTGTTTAACATGTGCGAATGCCCTCCTCGGTCACCCTACAATAGCCGTAGTGATCTCTGAACATGGATCCTACCATGTTGTCGGAATGAACTTCTTCGATTTGGCGCGAATTGGGAATGAAACGCCAAAAATCAGACGTAGGAACAGGATTTAGGACCCAGATCCTTTTCTAATGATTAGAAGAGGAATGTAATTATTATCAGGGTGTACGAATTTCAGAAGTGTTTATGAGAGCAGGCTAGGCAGATTTTTTATGTCAGACGAAATAGGATAAAAGTGATGTGATGTGATGTGTGGTGTCGTGATGGTGTGGTGTGGTGTGGTGTGGGTTGCGTTATGTCCATGGTGTCATGTGGGTGTGTGCATGTTAATGTATGATCTGGAGAATCTCCCCCCTCACCCCACCACACCCCATCTATCCCACCACCATAGACTACCACCACATCTTTGCGACCACCACATTACCACCACATGCACACACATCCCACCACATCCCACGCCACACCCCTCCACCACCACCACCACACTCCACCACCACCACGTCACACCACAATCCACAACACCACACCACACCACCACCACTACACCCCCCACCACACTCCACGACCACCACCACCCCACCACCACACTCCACCACACCACATCATAGCACCACACACCCACTACACACACCACCACCACCACCCCCACCACCACACCACACACCACCCACCACCACCACCCCCACCACCCCCCCACCACCACACCACACACCACCCACCACCCCCCACCACCACCACACACCACTCCCACCACCCCCCCACCACCACAATCCACCACCACCACCCCCTACCACCACCTCCACCACCACTCCACACTCCACCATTTGGTGTATGGTGTGTGGTGAATGGTATGGTGTGTGGTGGGGTGAGGTATGGTGTGTGGTAATGTACACAAAGACTAAGGTGCTGGATTAAGTGAATATGATGAGTGTGGGGCATGGTATGGTGCATGGTTTGGTGTGGTATACACATCCTAACAGTTTAGTGTTCATTTCATGCAGATGCTATTGTTCAAGAGGTTTACGGACCAACATCCAGAAATTAAGATTAGCCTTTGAGCTTTTGAGAAGCTAAAACCACGGTTTGTTGTGAAATTGAAGGACTTCAATAGTTCTTTGTTGCATTCAAAGACGTGAGGATGCAAATGCTAGTGGATGGACTCAATGGGATGAGAACCAAACATCCAAAGAATTGCACTTGCACTGCGATGTTTGTAGATCACATGAACTTGGTCAATCACGGGCACACCAAAGATAAAATTGCAAGTACTGAGGAAGCTTGTGGAGATCTATATTGTGTCCAAAGAGTGAATTAGATGAGTTTCACAAGAAGGCGTGCATCCTTGGAAATTGTGAGCTGTGTGGAATCAAGAAGTTTCGGACTGTCCCCATGGAAGGAAGTGGCGGTAGGAAAATGGGAGTACATTGACTATGAAAAGACAACGTCTCGAAGTTACGTAGGAGACCCGACTCATCAAGACAATGAGATAGAACCAAGGAGCTTAGGATAAACCGAAAGAGCGTCTAAAAATCTTTCCAATTGCATAATTTTAGGTACCAATGGCGGGCAAAAGCAGTTTAAGGAGCTTATGGAGAATCTCCCGGCGGATGCATGTCTCGGTAGTGGATTTTGCGAGAACTATACATTCAAGGAACAAGAGGAGGTCGCGGTCGATCTTTTGGGTCAATAACCATATTACCATTTTGGTTCAAATAACATATCAGTATGACTCAGTGGCAGATGAGATTATCAAGGAAACACATTACTATGTATCAGATGATAGGGAACACGATACTTTGTTAGAGTGCAACACCGCTTCATGAAGCACCACAAATATCTGGGAGCGAAGGAAGGGTTCCAAAGAGACATTATATGTTTTCAGATGGTGCAGCATCTCAATTCAAGGCTTCTAGACCATTTTACTTTGTGGCTAGGTACACAAACGACACTGATGTCTATATGATGTGGAATTTTTTTGGTTCTAACCACGGGAAAGGTGAACACGATGGCTGAGTTGAAGAGATGGTTAAGACAACTGCAATTAAAATACAGCAGCATAAAATTGGGTAATGCTCATGAAGTGGTAGAAGTTGCCGAAGAGATGTTTACTTGTGGAACATCCGAGTGGATGAACACATCTGAAACCAGTAAGAGGAAGAATATAAAAAGGTTCTTTTGGGAAGTCAAGGTGGAGGATATAGATAGAAAGAAAGCATGGGGTGCAAAAAGGATTTTGGACACTAGGCGAGATCCATTGTGTACATGCATTCAATCCACGAATCTCCATTGCGGTTACACGAGGGAACTTTCATGCTTCGCGACTCTTTGCTTGGATGGCATGTGGGGCGGTTGTGTGAACAAGCACTACGTTGATGATTGGAAACTTCAAGTTATTGTACCATCCTCCAATGTGCATCTTGACATTGAGGACCGTAAATCCAGCAGGTCCTTGTTCTCCTCAATCCCACGATGTTAGCGAGAGGCACTTAGAGTTGGTGATAATTTTGTTTGTTGTTGCTCGAAAGGGAATGATGAGGGTTCTGAATTTTGGATTACGATGTGCACAAAACCAAAATGGATAGTGGAGAAAGACTTCCAACTCAATGGAACATGGTACCTCGCCCGGTGATAGTGTCATAGAAGGTATGTATTACAAGAAGGGCGCAAGATCAACCGTCGGCTATGATCTTTGCGGATAAAGAAGACACCTTAGGCATAGTACTCACAACACGGATCACGTACAATCGGACTTCACATGCCACCAACTAAACGTCAAAAACAGGGGTATATATAATTTGGATCCTTTAGATGAGGAGAAATTTTTACAGAATTTACCCGAAGTTCTTTCTGATGATGATGAAATATAAAACCATTCTGTAGTTTTCAGAACTCATGTGAAGTTTTGTGCTTCAGCTGTGAAAATGAGTTTGTCTTGATTTCTTTTGAAGATTTGAATTCTTCTGAAACACTTGATTCCTTTGTTTGTGAGATGAATTGAATATGAATTTTCATTGAAATGAATCGAGGTTACAATAACAATTATGTACATAAGAAGAAGAAGAAGAAGAAGAAGAAGAAGAAGAAGAAGAAGAAGAAGAAGAAGAGATTTTAACGTCACGCCACAAGGCAGCGTCCTATCGGACATGTGACACTTTACAACACACCCAGATGGGTCCTGCCCCCACCACTTTACATTGCTGAAGTGGGTCCTTCCCCCACCAACTTTACATACAGTGATTTAAGTACGAGGTGACTCATGCACCTATATACTTCCCAATACATATGTTCCTCTCAGTTCCAGCTTTTGTTGCTTCTAATCTTAAAACTTCAAGCATGAACACTCTAACATCAACTAGATCCTGGTCTGAAATGTCCACAACCTGCATTTAACCACACTTTGTCAATAACAGAGTTTGGTTTGTCTGCTGCATTTAAGTTGACTTACTAGATCAGGCAACAATATATTCACTCCTTTTAAGTACCCCCTCACAAATTTGTGCATAAATGAACATACGGCAGGGCCACATGAATGACCATCGGTTTGAAGAGGCGTTCTAGAAATTTTCACAACATCTGAGGTTGTAAAGCTGAAATTATTGTGTCCAAGCAATTCCAGGAACCTGCACTCAAAGTTTGTTGTCATTGTGCCACAACAGCAAAATGCAACGAGCAAGCACTAACCTCTCAATATGTCTGCTTCTGCCATGCAAGCCCGAGCTATCAAAGTGATATATCCCTGGTTTATATCTCTGTGCGAGACATGCGTGGCTTACAATCAGAAAACAGGTCCAGTGATGTCCATCACAAGTAGGTAAAAACATGTACTGTCACTTATCCAGATTCACATGTTTCCTTATTGTTTTGTAACTATTTGTGTCCTTGGACAATGTCGAGTGAAAAAGAGGGTCAAATAAATGAAAGGGATGGCTCATTCCTTGGAGAATCAAGTAGTATTCCATGTATCTGCAAACATATGCATATCATCTGGCACAATCCTGATGATCACAAATCAGATGAAAGTATCACCTTGAGAAGAGGAGGATCAATTGATCATTGAACCACTGCGTATCAGCTTCCAAAATTTTGATGTCGATGGAGCTAATCACGACAGTTTCAGTTCCACTCAGCACCACTTCCAGATGTGTATTTGGCTTTAGATAGTCAGGGACTGCCGAAGCTCTATCATCTCTAGTTCTAAACACACACGAGAACATTTGCTCACAATCCATTCAAATATTTTAAATTGAAAATGTACAACACATATCATAGAAATTCTTTTACTTATATTGACTTTCAAAGAGTTTTACAAGATTCATTTATGAAAATACTTGTCGAGCATTTTCATGCAGTTGCGTGACTCTTCAGAATCCCACATGTTCCACATTTGATGTTCCTTCACATAAGCTGGCACACTTTCTGCAGCCAGAAGTCCCTCCAGCCATGGTTTGAGTTGCTCCAAAAGGAAATTGGAATCCAACCTGTCGGGAGCAAAACTATTTGGACATATCATTGTGTTCGGCTGGTTGGCAGAACCCTTATATCTGATGTCATTTATCAACAATGTGTTTGTCACCTGGTATCTCCAAAATTTTTGGTACACTTTGGACAGATCCTTAAGGAAAATTGGCTTATTAACCACTTTTAATTTTGTGTTGGTGCAGTCATCCTGATTCCAAATAAAAAGAAATCTGCCCTTATATTCCTGCAACAACTTTCTCGTCAACAAGTCAACATTACTCTTAGCCATGCTGGACCACAATGCAATCTCAAATTTTGAAAAACACCATTCTAAGAACTCCTGAAATCCAGGCCTGGAAACTGCGAACTTTTGATGGTTCAATTTCTGGATGGTCAATTCTGGCTCGGCCGATGCAGGGATCCTCTCTTTCAAGTCATAAAACTTGCCTAAAACCCCATTAAAATCCAGAACAAGGAGAATTTCAGTTAACCTCTTGGTTTTTGTTGGTTGAGGTTGTATTGGACTCGTTGAGCAGTCTGCATCTTGTCCAGGATCCGGGGTTTCTTTGTCAACTTCATCACTGTTTGGGGTCTGGGTTCGGGAACTCCTGGAAGACAGCCCTCTGTGAGGACCCGTGGATCTAACAGGAGAGTCCGGGGGACTATGTCACGCGGGATTTGCAAGAAGAGAACAAAAAGAAGAAAACAGAACAAATAAGAGGAAAATGATAAGCTTCCTTGATATCAATGATGGACATACATGAGCTCTCGCAATAGAGAGAGAAAACTGAAAGGAGACAAGACTCAAAAACTCATCTAGCACTCATGTGCGAGCTCTTAGTCATATATATAGTACAATGGCCTCTGGCCCAATATAGACACTCGGTGATCTGATTGCCGACTCACGGAAGGAGGCCTGATTCTGCGAGGAATCTTTGGCGGTGCCTCTTGAGGTGCACGGAATCATCTTGTATTGCCGACGCGGTGGCGGACGGGTCACTTCTCTTCTCGAAAGGCGCCTCTTAGGGTTTTGAGGCTTTGGCTGCACGGTCTGCTGCTTGGTCTTCGGCGGAGCCTTTGACGACTGACCCGCTGACTGTGGATCCTTGAGCTTGACCTGGTCCGTTGTATGCATGAATAGTCCTGTACCAGGAGGCACAGGACTAACACTCCCCCCCACCAAACGACACTCAGAGTGAAGAAAAGGAGGAAGTGTTTCTGAGGGCGGGAAGCCATCTGTCTGAAAGTGATCCTCTCGGGAATGAGGTCGGGCACCATTATAGTACTGGCTAATGAGGTCCTGGCGGGATTGCAGAGCAGGAGGTGTGTTGATGCCAAGGGCGGGATCTCATCAATGAGGAAGCGAGGCGGACCATATCTTCAAAAGGCGGCATGGGCGTTTGAAAAAACGAAACCCGACATTCCATGAGGAGACAGTGCGGAGGCCGAAGGCAACGGTTAATCGCATTCGGATTGCAGTGAAAAATTGGGCGCTGCCGATTTAAGGAGCTGAGCAAGAGGCATTTGAGAGCAGCACAAAAACCTGCTTGAAGATGAACTGAAGGATCTGGTGAGGTGGTGGCATTATGCATAAAGGTGTCGAGACCATGAATCGCATCTGCCGGGCGTTGCCAACCACGCTCATTAGCAATATAGATCCAATTTGTGGTGGTATCAAGAGTGGCACCCTCCTCCCAATGGGAACGGCAAACAAAACGGGGATCCCACCGGAGATCCGTCGAGATCTGAGGTGGAGTCCATCCAGCATGGCCATCCATGACCTTTGTCCAAAAGGGGAGGCGCCAATCAGAAGTCAGGAACCTGGGGCGTGGAGGAACACCCAGGGAAGCATAGGGAGAAGGAATCATGCCCGTGGGCGTGGGTTGCTGAGCTGTCTCCCTGAATTGACTGACAAGAGCCGGATCAAGTGCTTGACACCAACGATCCCAAACAGAGGCAGGAAGTTGAGAGTAGACAGGAGGGCTATCCCAACCCGGGGGGACGGTCTTGCTATCCAGCAGAGCACGTAATTGATTATAACCTGCGAGGTGCTGCATATAAACTTGTGCATAGGGAAGATCTTCGGGATGTCCCAGATACTTCCTTATCTGTTGCAGCGCTTCCGCTTGCCAGAGAGGTAAATGATTGGCAAGCTCAGGCATGTACTCCTGATGAAGAGTGTGGGTCTGAGCATGATCAGCAAGATAGGGGTTGTGATCCTGAAGCAACCATTGCAAAGTGGGGTCACCCTGAAACATCTGGCGTCGCCCATCGCGAAAGTTTTCCTGTGTATCACCCAGGTAAAAATCATGAAAAATGTAAGCCATGGGCTGAACAACTCTGAAGGTGACAAAGTCTGGATCGGCGCAGTGTATGAGATCAAAGACCAAAAGGGCACAGCATAAACCTTTGTCTTCAATGGTGAGTTCGGGCCAGATCCGAAGAAAATCTGCAGTGGGCAGGGGAACATCCACAGGTCCATCAGCCGCATGCCACTTCAGAAGGAATAGGTGGCGGCGGGCAACCACATAATCATGATAGGAGGAAGGAACTGGGAAGTCGAAAGGCAGGTTGTTGACAATGGCGTGATGGCCGTCAAGTTTTGCTTGAGCCTCATCAGCAGACTGAATAGCTTGCTGTAGCTGTTGTTCAAGATCACGGATCCGGTTGTCCTTTTCTAGCGTAAAGATTGGTCACGGACCCGTTTACGGCGTTGATCTGGGAGGAGGATTGCCCGGAGCATTAAGGCGGAAGCGCGGCAATCTCCGCGTCATCAATAATCTTCTGTTTTACGTACCTCGTAAAAGGCGATCTTGGAGAGGTGAGCTGAGAGGTTTGTGTAGAAAGCTGAGCCGTCAAGGATGCAATTTGAGCATCCCGCTCTGTAAGGTTCTGAACTTGAGAGTAGTTTGTCACAAAGCTCAGAGTACAAGGCGTCGAGCTTAGAAATATCTTTTTCCTTGGCACCCAGGAGAGTGTCTTTGGACTTGTTTTGCTCCAACAAATTCTGAATTTCTGATTGGAGCTGAGCCTGTTGATCGGCAAGTTGGCTGACCTGATCCTGTGCACTTTTGAGATCTGTATGAGCCTGTAAGAGAGCTCCGTGCTTGTCTTGAAGTTTGGCCTCCAAAGTTGCAACTTGGGCAGTGGCAGCTTGAAGGTCACGGTGTACTGCATCAGAGGCCTCTAGTGCCGTTTGAACCCCATTCATAAGAGCTTCTTGGGATTCTTGTAACTTTAGAACAGCAGCTTGAGCATCCTGCTGATACTGATACAACAGCTGACGAGGGTGCTGTGGTGGTGGAGCCTGCTGTGGCCTGTTTTGTGATGTTTGGGAGATATGGTGTGAACTGGATGGTGTAGCAGAGGAGGAGACAGTGACATGGGAGTGCCGATTTTGGTCATGACCAGGCGAAGAAGGGCGTGAAGTGCCAACTTGGTGAGTCTTGGGAAGGGACCGCTGAGTGGAATTATGAGAATTTTGTGGTGTGGGAGGAAAGTAATGACGGACAATGGCTTGAAGGTGGCCTCCCACAGAAACTTCAGAAATGGAAGTGGCACCCCGAAGGCGGTCCACTTCTTGGAGAAGACGGTAGAACAGCAATTGGGGCCAATCTATGTGGTGGTTGGAGTGTGTAGCCGTGAGCACCATATTATAGAAAGGCTTATTGATATGGGTGTTCTTGATAGAATACCCAAGGAACTTGCGCCACAGAAACTTAACAAAAGTTTCATGGGGTTTGTCGATATTTGTCAGGCGATGTACATTGGCATGATAAGGAGGTGCACCAAACTCAGTGACATCTAGATCCTGTAGGGCAGACCAAGATAAACAAGGAGTTTGCAAAGGAATATGGAATACCTCTGATATCAGGTGTTGAGTGAGCGAAATGGTGGTGCCATCGACCACTGTGATGTATCCATGCGGGCTGTTGACGATGTTAGCGATGAACTGCTTCAATTGTGCAGGATTTGGAGCCGGGAGTTCCATTTGAGAGAATTCGTAAAGCTTCTGGTGTTCGGCGACTTCACGATTCGGGCCAACAAGGGCGTCTCGGAAAGTGGGTGTCAAGAAGGAGACAGATTCAAAAAGAGCCGGGTCCCTGGAAGCAGTAGCTTGAAGTGTAGAAAATTTTGGTGCAGCCATGGTGAAGATGGGCAGAAAAGAACAGTGATTCAAAGGCGGAGGACGAAAGCCAAGAACGGGGGACGAAGGCGCAGAGGGACAAAAAGGTTTAGGGCGCATTAACCGAGTCAAGAGGTATGATGAGGGCGAAACTGGAGCCGTTGATGATGCCAGGTGTCGAAAGATGCCAAGGAGTGCATTGAGAGGCAAAAATTTGGCTAAGTCCCCAAAGAACTTAAGGGAGAAACAATGAACGGTGAGGATGAGACGTGAGAGAAAGATCGGATGTGACAGGTGGCCAAAGGACACATATTAATGTTTGACGGGTATGAAAAGAAACAATGGCATTTAATGCTGGCAACTCGAAGAGGGATATCATTAAAACGAATGTGTCAGAGGGTACCCGGGCTAGATATGCGGTGGGAGAAAAGATTCTCAGTTTAGAAAGAGCCTTGCATTGCAAACACGTTGGCGAATTTCTGATTGGTCCACGTCGACTAGCAGGTCCTCGGTTGGCTATATAAGACGAACCGGGAGTGAAGTGAAGACATTCGATGGCGCTTAGCATGGCGGCTGCTGGTTTGAACGAGGGTTGCACCATGCCGACTAACTGTCAAGAGTGGATCACCTGTAAAATGAATTGTCTGGACCTGTGGCGCTGCCACAATCGTGGCGTGCGAATGGATGGCTGGTGCTCTGGGATGGCTGAACATCCCGACCCTCTTACCAACGGGATGGAGGTGGTTCTGCACCTTCGCTGGGACCCTGAGCAGAACCTCTACCACCTCCTCCGCATTACCTCTGCTCCGAACCCGGAGTAGAGGGGTTTTTTTCTTCTTAGGCTTGTAGTAGATAGGGCTCTGAGCCCGTTTTTGTATATAGGGCAGTGCCCATAGCGGAAGTAGCTGGGCTGTGCCCGCATTTTGTAAAAAATATCCACTATAATATAATATGCCGCCTTTCTAGTCACTTTCTGTGGTATTTGCTTCTTGAACTGTATCTGTTTGTTGATTTTCGCTTGCGGTGTGATGAAATGTTTTGAGGCGAAAACCATTAACCAGTGTAGGTAATGGAGTGCCATCTAACTCAGCCAGTTGGAAAACGCTGGGTCGAACCACTTGAACAATCTGATAAGGGCCAAGCCAACGAAACTTAAGTTTACCCGGAAAATTTTTGTACCGAGAATCATAAAGAAGAACCAAATCGCCTTCTTTGAATGTTTTTGTCTTCAACCGTTTGTCATGTAAAGATTTTTGCAACTGTTGTCCATGAAGAACACGAATATAAGCATCCCTTCGAAGTTCATCCAACTGTTCTAATTGATAGACCCTTTCTTTGAGTGCGGCAGTGGATTATGAGCGTGCCGGTTGAAAACGGAGTTGGAAGGATGTATTCAAACGGCATGAGAGCTTCGACCATAAACCAATTTGAAAGGAGTGTGACCTGTAGCAAATTTGAAACAAGTGTTGTAGGCCCAAAGAACAGTAGGAAGTTTTGTTTGCCAGTCTGTGCGTGAAGCGTCACAAATTTTCTTGAGAATGGTGACCAGAGTTTTGTTGGTGCTTTCTGCCAAACCATTACCTTGAGGATAGTATGGTGTGCTCTTGTGATGATGGATCAGGAGATAATCCGTCAGCTCCTTGATGGTATGATTGATGAAATGGACACCACGATCATCGACCAGCTCCGTAAGGCGGCCGAATCGCGTGATGATTTGTTGATAAAGGACCACAGGCCGCGTGCTTTGCGGTGTTATGCGGAAGTGCACAAGCTTCCGCCCATTTAGTAGCATAGTCGGTGAGAACCAGAATGTAACGCACGGGGGTGCGCAGAGGGTCGATGGGTCCCACAAAATCCATTCCCCATTCTTTGAAGGGAAGTGGCGTGGCAACCGGCGCTGGCGGGAAAGCGTCACGGGCGTCGGCCGTCCCACACGGCAAGCATCACCGCGTCGCGGGGCGTGAGCGTGGCGTCTTTGAAGAGCGTGGGCCAAAATACCCGGCTAGAAGGATTTTGGCGTCGCGGTGGTGTCACCATGAAAATGACCACCACCTAGCCCTTGATGAGCTTCTCGAACAATATCTGGAACTTCATGAGGTAGAACACGTCGAAGGATGGTGTCCTTACCCTTTTGTAAAGATGTCCCGCAACCATGGTGTAGTCACGGACCTCGTGAGAAATTGATGTCGGCCAGGATTGCGGCTTATGGCGGGAGAGAGCGTCTCATCTTACGGTGGAAGAGCACACGTGAGGAGGATGCTAGCGAAAATCATGGAACCAATGTGGTGTTGCCGTGACTAAAAGAGTTGAGCGTCGGGAAAGGCGTCACGAGACTCCAGTTGAGGATCATCCGTGGATCGTGAAAGATAATCCGGGCGACATGAGATTTGCGGCCTTATGAACGATTTCAAAAGGGGCAAATTCTTGGAGAAGAAGGACCCAACGAAACAATGCGGCCCGTGGGCGTGGACTTGTTGATCAAATAAAGGAGTGCTTGGTGGTCCACAAAGAACTTGATTTGACCGCCCAAAAGGTAGTGACGGAAGCGTTGGACCTGAGAAAATGAGACCCAAAGCTTCACACGCCTGCGCGAGAATAGTTGCGCTCGCCAGAATTGAGTTTTCTATTTGGCGTGATCGATTTGGTTTGTCGGTGTCGATCATACTCTTTGCGAAAAGAACGGCTCAATAGCAAACGCCGAGACATCGACATGAACATGAAAGGGCTTGTCCCATTGAGGAGGAACAAGAACCGGGGCACGAGTAAGCAAAAGCTTCAAGCTGTTGGAAAGCGAAGATCCGCTGGGAATTCCAAGCCCGGTGGATTAGATCACCGTGAGTTTATGAATGGGATCCGCAATGGTCGCTAGTCCAGGAATGAAGGTGGAGTAATAATTGACCTTACCGGGAAAGACCGTGTCTCCTTGATATTGGCTGGTGCTTGAGCCTTGAGCACACAACCCGATTTTGGCGGGGATCGTGGTGATACCCGCTTTGGCGACAACGTGGCCTAACGAGAACACGGAGGTGGCGCAAAAGTGCATTTCGGGATTGAGACTAATGCGGGACTCATCACATTTCGGAAGACGAGTTCCAATTTATCCAAATGGTCAGCCATGGAACTCAGAGGCGGAGAAGTCATCTTGAAAAATTTGTAAGAAGGGATTTTCCTTCATGAAATCATGAAAAAGCGAGAGCATGATGCGTTGAAACGTTGATGGAGAGTTTGATAATCCAAAAGGAACCACCTTGTAGGCAAAAAGTGCCCCGGGTGGTGAAAGTAGTCTTGAGTTGATCAGATTCTTTGATTGAGATCGATTGTAGCGGAAAAACCATCCATGAAGGAGTACATCTCATGTCCAATACCTCTTCCAACCCGATCCGTGAAGGGAAGTGGAAAATGATCACGCTCCGTGGCTTTGATTGAGTTTTGGTAGTCCACACTGCACGCGGATCTTACCATTGTGTTTGAGGGCAATGATGATGGGGCTCACCCATTGAAATGTTTGACCTCATAGATCAAACCTATGACAAGGAGTTTGTCAATTTCCGCCTTGACGCGATCCGCGGTAATTAGGGTTGAGCCGCTGATCGCATGTTGCTAACTGGTCGTGCATCAGATTTGGTAGGAATGGTGAGTTCCCCAAGCTTTTGTTGATTCCCCAAGATCTCTGTAACTCGGTGAAAATGTGTTTGAATTTTTTGAACGGCTTGACGGCCCTTCTACGATAAGAGGCCGGAAGATTTGCAAAGAATGCGACACGGGTTGATTGTTGCCCACGTCCACGATCTCGACTTTCCGAGTCTGAATATGAGGGATCGCCGGTGTCTTGGACAATATGGCGGTTGAAGCATAACAGGATGCGTGGCACTTTAAGTGGTGAAAAGAGGGGTTCTTGAGTTTCATCCAGCCAGGGTTGCTTCATGACGGCGTGTACATCAACAGAGTTGCGGGAGGTTCAAAGATCTGAAAAGTGATCAACACGTTGGATTGGATTGCAAGGAGCCGGTAAGGGTCAAGCAAAGCGACCTGACACCGGTCCCGATCAAGAGTCATTTCTCCCCAAGGATCAACATATTCGGGTAGGATGACAGAGGCGACTCGCGGTGGAGCCCCGAACTTGATAAATATTCGAGCTTCTTCGAATCGTTGGTGAGAGAGAGTTCCGCATGTTCAATGAAATGATCCCGCTTTTGTTTCCAAGTCCATGGTGGCATTGAGGTGACCATCGGTGATGACTAAGCGATCCGTGGCCCAAAGAATGGATACTTTTGGCTCGGCGGAGAAAAAAAGGTCTCCGACCAACATTTCATAGTCACACGGATCTTCGCCCGACCTTCCAAACTCCAAATTCCATGGGGAAGCGGAGATCACCTATGTTGATGTGAAGAAGAGGCGTGACGCCTTTGAGGTCCAGTGATATGGCCATTTGCCAATTTGATGTCATATGGGGCACGAAAAAAGTTGTGTGATGCCCATTTGTTTCATGGAGTTTATCCGTGATGAGATTGACTGCGCTACCTCCATCTATTTGAACATGATTGACTTGTAGATTGCCCACCGTGGCATGGACCGTGGGTGTAGAGGTAGCCACAGCCCCAACTAAAACAGTTGGGAGTGGTAACTGGTCCTTGAGAGCAGGACAGAGTTTCAAAATGGTTGCCAAGCTTAAAGGAATTTTGATCTTGGCTAGCTCCTCTTGGAGTTCCGTGAGGCACATGAGAAAAAAAAAAAGGATCTGCTTTGGTTCCACGGGTCTTTGGAGTGCGTGGTAATGAAGCAGCAACTTCTTTGAGTAAGTCAACCTCTGCAGCAATATTGGGATATGTCTGAGAGCGTGGAGGTTGAGATGTGGAAGGTGTATCTTGGCGTTGTTGAGCTCTGGTGGTGGCATGAACATTTGCCAATGTGCGGCCTTCAGCAGCTTGCATGAGGTTCAAAATGCTTTGGCGTACTTTTGGCATGACATGTGGCATTAGTTTCTCCAAGTCAGGTGCAAAGTGAACCTTTTTTTCGTCCTCATGAGGAATGGTGTCAACTGCAAAGGCAGGTTGCGTGCCATTTGGAATAATAGTCAAGGGACGTGATGCCCTGGTCTGGCGTGAAACCAAACCAACCCAATTGGATGGCTGGACTGGAGGATTAAGTGCCTGAAAGATTTCCTCCTGTGCTTGTTGATCCAGCTGAGGTTGATTTGCTGGAGCTGGTTGATAGCGTGATTGCTGAGGCGCTCTTGGTGGCTTCTTAAGAACTGGTCTCGGGCCCTGTTTGCCATTAGCAATCCAGAGTTGGTAAGCCGTGAGGCGGACTGATGTGGTCTGATTGGTGCCAGGAAGTTGTACCTGAACTTGTGGAAGTTGAGGGCACGCCGTGGTGGTATGACCCCATTCTTGACAGTGATAACACTGAGCTTTAGAAGGATCAAAAGGAGGACGTGAGTTTGGTCCCCGTTGTTGGTCCTGTTGCTGATAGAGTTGAGTTGGTTGCACCTGAAGTGGTGGCTGCTGATAGTGCGATTGTTGCTGAGGTGTGGTTTGCACTTGATAAACCAGTTTGTTGCGGAAAGGTGTGGGATGAGTGCGAGTGCACTCTTCCGTGGCATGATTGCACATGTTGCATCTCTTGCAATGAGGCGGGCCATTGGTGGAGTTGCACTCATTTGCCAAGTGGCCTTGGTATTTGCAGATATGGCACCAGATCCGGGACCGCTATGGATTGGCGTGTTGAGGCCGGACGGTAGTCTGTGGAACCATGACAGTGGAATGAGCGGAGCTCTTGAAGAGCCACCTCGGGAGGAAACATTGGTAGTGATTGACAAGGTTCGATAGCCTGCTCCAAAGTCTTGGGACGCGTATTCATCATGAGTCGAATAGCCGGAGGAAGTCCTTGGAGAAACCGGACCAAAAATGCGGCTCGTGTGGGGTACTCCTTGAGCTTACTTAGCAGAATGTGAAGTCGATCCGCAAAATCCCGGGCAGACTCCGTGGGCTCTTGTTGAAGTTCATTGAGTTGCTTGAGATGAAGTTGATCATCATCCGTGGTCCCATAATGAGAAAGAAAAGCAGTCCTCATTTCAGACCAGTCTTGTTTCCAATGGCTTTTGTTGGACATGAGCCATTGATGAGGCGAGCCACGCAGGGTGGTGGAAAAGATGTGGAATTTCAGTTGAGGTTGCGCATGACCATTTAGGACAGCTAGAGCCTCAAATTCTTCCATGTGGGCCTGAGCACTTTGGTCTAAGGGTTTGCCTTTCGTGTTG
The DNA here is from genome assembly GCA_021234155.1 of Isoetes taiwanensis. NCBI lineage: Eukaryota > Viridiplantae > Streptophyta > Lycopodiopsida > Isoetales > Isoetaceae > Isoetes > Isoetes taiwanensis. The sequence goes on from JAJEKV010000086.1 coordinate 3,208,740, forward strand.
CCAAAGGTGGGATAAGTGAGTTTCAGAGTCTGAAAGGTAGATGTGAAAGTGCTTGGCTAGACAGGAACAGTATAGTGAGGATATTGAGGTTGAGTTGGATGTGGCATGGTGCCTGAAGGACCCCTCGATGAAGGGGTGATCAGCGGTTGAGGAACCAAGGCTGCTTGAGCATTGGTTTTGAGATCCGTAAGGTTGTAAACAGGAAGGGCGAAGTGGGAAATGTAGGGAAAGGATATTCTGGGTAGGCATAAAAGAGACTTGTGGATATCCGGTGCCCACCCGGGAGATGATGGTTGTGAAGGAAGAGGCGCTATGGCCCAAGAATGATGGATGTAGGCATGTTCGGTGTATGAAAGTACGGTTGAGAAGGTTGAGCACGATAGGGCTCCCCGATAGTGATGAGGTGGTGAGGTTGTGAGCAATGTTTGCACGCTTTGGGGGTGGGGCCGGGACGAGACAGACACGAGGGGTGGGTGGCGCCGGCCCGAGCCCTAGGCCAAGATGGCCTCCCTCTATGTCATAAGCGGATCCATACATGTCATGAAACAGTTTCCCGACGCGATGGCGCCCAAGCGAGATGCCGTCTCGAGAAAGGAGTTCTTCCGGCGTGAAATTTCGGACGGATATGGCGGCCGAAGAAAGTAGGTTTGAATCGAGACGGCAGCCCGGCGGCGGTGTTTGGGAGTCCGGGTTCGGGGAACTCGGAAGACAACTGACCCTCTGTGAGGACCCGTGGATCTAACAGGAGAGTCCGGGGGACTATGTCACGCGGGATTTGCAAGAAGAGAACAAAAAGAAGAAAACAGAACAAATAAGAGGAAAATGATAAGCTTCCTTGATATCAATGATGGACATACATGAGCTCTCGCAATAGAGAGAGAAAACTGAAAGGAGACAAGACTCAAAAACTCATCTAGCACTCATGTGCGAGCTCTTAGTCATATATATAGTACAATGGCCTCTGGCCCAATATAGACACTCTGACTGATCTCGGTGCCGACTCCTGGAAGGAGGCCTGATTTGCAGGAATGCTGGCGGTGCCTCTTGAGGTGCCCGAATCATCTTGTTGGCCGACGGTGGCGGGCGTCACTTCTCTTCTCGAAGCGCCTCTTAGGTTTGAGCTTTGGGCATCTGGTCTGGCTGCTTGGTCTTCGGCGGAGCCTTTGACGACTGACCCGCTGACTGTGGATCCTTGAGCTTGACCTGGTCCGTTGTATGCACAGGACTAACAATCACCTGCATCCGCATTTGGCTCATATTCAGCACCAAAACTTTTTTCTGGTGAAGGACCCCGTACAGAATGAATCTCAAGGGAATTAATTTTCCCCCCTAAATCAGATGCACTAGGAATCTCTTCGTCATGGCTTCCAGTTGCAGTAGCATTTATCTCTGCAACATAATTGAAATGAGGAAGACCACAGAAAAATACAAAAAAATAAATCATGTATGTGGCATCGGTACTTACTTGATACGACTGCATTCAGTTGACTATCCAAATTTCGTTTTGGAGTCTCCATGCCGTCAGCAGCTGGGATTGACTTAGGAGTATCAAATGGGGTGAATTCTAGGTATAACCGGGAGGTATCTTGCAGTCTCATAACTGATCGAGGCATGGATAACTGTTGGATATCCTTGGTCTCAAATTTCTGCAATTCTGCAAACACTAAGTCAGTAGACCTGTGACAACATCAGTAAACATTAGTTAAGGCGAACCTATATTGTTTGCAGCGAACAATATCAAGCCTGGTGAGTTGACAACCATTCAAGAGGGTCACACACCAGGCTTTTTACTCTCTTTTCGATGTTCCTGTTTATATATATCTAAAGTGCCCCTAAAATGAGCGAGTGATTTCATCCCAGGGGGCACTTTAGATACAATAAACAGGACAAGCAAAAGAGACTAAGCCAGCCAGGATGGAAGAGACTAAGCCAGGATGAAAGAGACCTGAGTACAAGCATCGAGACTTCCCAAACCTTGCTTTCACCCCTCTTTGGACTTACTTGTGTCTATTGGTTCTTGTGGTACCACTCGAACACCAAAAGCCAAAAGCCATGTCTCAGTCATAATGTGGCCACAACTGGGGCTGCAGCAGGTTCTAGAGTGTCTGCAAAACAAATTCAAAATCAATAGAGTCTTTAGACGAGGGTTAGAGATGATAATATTTACCTCAAATGGTGTGATAGACATGGAATGTGATATCGGTGATTTGCATTCGCTATCTGGCCCGGCAACATTTTACCCTCCCATTTCGCACAACGTCCACAAAATGGACAACCTTCATCACCCTCTTCTTACGCCTCGGGAAGCATTGGAAGTCGCGGGGATCTAAAGGAGTGTCATGACCACTACGCCGAGAAAAAATCTCAAATCTTTGCATTCGAGGTGTAGCTCAGCGATAAAGTCTTCACATGCCTTTAGCTCAATTTCAGTTTCTGTTAATTCCTTATTTAATTGTTTCAGCCCAGGCAACGTTGTACCATTTAGCTCTTCATCCTTTAGTTCACTTACAACCCGAACACCCTCTGCTGCTTTTCGATTTCTTTGTCATGATTGATTGCCATCTGTGCAAATCAGCTCTAATTTCGATGCTTTATGCTCCATCAACTCAATCTTTCTTTTGATATCATTTTTCCTATCCTCGTTTGCTTGCAATCGCGTTGCTTGCATCTATCAAACCTAGCTGATGTTGCAGCCAACCATTCCTTCACAAGTCTGCCATAGTCTGCAAAACAAAACACTACATATATGTCAGCCTCCTAACATAGTAAGCCACGTACTGATGGAAAACCACAATCACACATAGTCTCTACACACCACCACATACCACCACACCACACACGAACCACACAACATGCTCGCAGATACACACCACACAACACAAATGGTGTCCGTGGTGGTGGTGGTGGGGTGGTGGTGGTGGTGGTGGTGGTGGTGGTGTGTGGTGGTGGTGGTGTGTGTGTGGTGGTGAGGTGGTGGTGGTGGTGGTGTGTGTGGTGGTCCGTGGTGGTGAGGTGTGGTGGTGGTGGTGGTGGTGTGTGTGTGGTGGTGGTGGTGGTGTGGTGGTGGTGGTGAGGTGTGGTGGTGGGGTGGTGGTGGTGGGGGGTGTGTGGTGGTGGTGGAGTGGTGGGACATGGTGGAGGTGTGGGGTGTGGTGGTGGGGTGTGGTGTGGTGTGGTGGTGGTGGAGTGTGGGGTGTGGTGGTGGGGTGTGGTGGGTGGTGGTGGATGGTGGTGGATTGTGGTGACATGGTGGAGTCTGGTGGTGTGGTGTGGTGGTGGTGGAGTGTGGTGGTGGTGGTGGAATGGTGGTGGTGGTGGTGGTGTGGTGGTGGTGGTGGTGTGTGTGGTGGTGGTGGTGGAGTGTGGTGGTGGTGTGTGGTGTGGGAGTGTGGCGGTGGGAGATGGTAGAGTGTAGTGGTGGGAGATGGTGGGGTGTGGTGTGGGACATGGTGGATGCCAACAACTCACCACCACCACACATACCTCATCTATCATTCTGGCATCCATTGCACGAAATGCCCCACAGATGGCATCATAGAGACACAACATGACAATACAGCCAACATGATGCAAAATGGTAGTAGACATACCTGATTCTTGAAGTGGATTTGATGTTACCTTTTCTGTGTTGATAGAAACAATCTAGATCAAGCTTGAGATTTTTTTCTGTTGTAACACAACTAATAATTGAACATACCTGCAATGGCATGTTTTGGTCTCAGAACATTGCTCTGCTTTTCTGTTTTGATTGTGAGTTCAGATTGAATGTGTGGTCTAGAGGAACCTGATTTGGTTATTTCCCTATCATCTTCATCATCCCTGTCACTTTTACTATTTTCCTCCTCGTCAGGTTGGATTTGCCTATGCTTTCTCTTGGGTCTAGAAGAACTGGCCTCGGCTTTCTCATCGGGAGTTTTATAATAATCCGAGAAGCTCTTCCAATTAACAGCCTCCCCCTTTATATGCAGATAATAAGCCACTGCCCAGGTTCCAGGAGCCATTCCACCCCATGTATGTGGCTTCCCTGTAATTCTTTTGTAAATTTGCATGAACTCTTTGTATTGTTCATTGCTCAGGTACATATGCCTTAATTTTTCAGTTTGAACAAAACATTTGGGGGAAAATACCTGTAGCCAGATTTATTTGGAACTCTGTCACCCCAAAGCTTCTTTAGATCTTCGTGGGGCACAATCTCTTGTTTGAGGAGAGATTTCATCGTGTAACCAGTGGCGTTCAATTCCGACTCCATTAGGGTTCAATCGGCAAGAAGCGGCAAAAAAACAGAGGAAGAGGTGATTCTTTCTTAATTCAAAAAGGTGGACAATGACGTGGCATAAAATTCAAAATAACCGACGCTCATTAATTCGCACTCCCGCAATCTCCACTTCGGTATGCACCACCCGATTCTACCACAAAGGTGGTGCCAAAATGTGGCGTCAAAATGCACGTTTTTGATACACCACAGCGTGCTTTTACCCTGGCATAGAGATCATCCGATTGATGCCCCATCATCGCCCACCATGCTTCATTCCTCACTCACATGACCCTAATGGTCATGCGCACCTCTTGGTGCGTGTGGCCTAGAGAATGCCCTAAAGGCGTATCCCATCATCGCCCACACGATCCAAAGATTCTAGCACATGCACCCTACTAGCTAGAATGCATGGGCCAGGACTTAAGGCTAACTAACAAACATACTAGCTAACCTCCTGGCAAGTCGGGGTCGACCAAGTCGGAGACGACTCGCCTATCAAACTCCTTCATAAACTCTGGGTATTGCTTCTCCAAATCCTGCTTCAATACCCATGTCGCGTCTTCCATGGGCAAGTGCTTCCACTTGACCAAATACTGGAGGAACTGAGACCTCCTAGTCTTCTTGAATGACTTATCAAGAAGTAATTCAGGCACAATTTCCACTTGCTCCTCCGTCATTTCCAACAAAGTTGGAGTATCCAAGACCTCCTCAGGGTTAGGATTGTGCCTTCTCAATAAACTTACGTGGAAGACCTTGTGAACTTTAAGATGGGCCGGAAGATCCAACTTGTAGGCTTGGGAGCCCACTCTCTCCAAAATCTTGAACGGACCAGCCCACTTAGGGGCAAGCTTCTTGCAACTCCCAATCCGAAGCTTAGCTTGCTTGACCTTGATCTTCAACCACACGCTATCGCCTACCTTGAACTCTCTTACGGTCCTGTGCGTGTCGGCTACACTCTTCTGCCGACTTCTTGCTGCCAATAGGTAACCCCTTACCTCTTCCACCAGCTGTTGCATATCTCCTAACATCTGCTGGGATACTTCAACCTTTGACACAGGATTGTGCCAAGTATCCGGGGTTAGGCACTGGTACCCGTAATTAATCATAAAAGGAGACATCTGCGATGACTCCTGCTTAGCACTATTGTAGGCGAATTCCACCAAGTGGAAGTACTCATCCCACTTAGATTGCTTATTCCACACATAACTTCTAAGCATGTCTTCAATGATTCGATTCGTCCTCTCCGTCTGACCATCTGTCTGCGGATGATATGCCGTGCTCATGGAGAGCTTCGTCTGAATGGTGCTAAAGAGGTCCTGCCAAAAGGCACTCATAAACTTAGAGTCTCTGTCAGATATTATCTCCCGAGGCATGCCATGGAGTCTGAAAATCTCCTTTACAAATAACTTGGCGGTATCTAATGCGGTGTCCGTAGTTTTGCAAGGCACAAAATGTGCCATCTTAGATAACTTGTCTACGACAACCATCAATGCATCCTTGCCTCGAAGAGTTCTGGGAAGTCCTATAATAAAATCCATGCTTATGACCTCCCACTTAGTATTTGGCACCCCCAATGGCTCTAAGGCACCTGGAATTCGAAGCTGCTCCACTTTGGTCTGCTGACACAACTGGCATTCCCGAATATATCTGGCTATCTGTTTCTTCATTCCTGGCCAGAAATAACTACTTCCAATCTTGAAGTAGGTCTTCATAAAACCCGCATGCCCTGCTATTGGGCTGTTCTGCGTGTTATGAAGAATTAACTTCCTTACACCTGACGATTCGGGCACACACAACTTATGCTTATGGTACAACTGGTTGCCTTCCTTCTTATAATGCTTGAAGGCTTCCCGTTCCTTATCTGTTCTAGCCTTCCTAGAGAGGCTTTCCCATACCTCCTTGAAATCTTCATCCGATGGCAAAGTCTCCTCGATCTTCTTACCAAACTCACTCGAAAGAGTGGAAATCGCATTACAATGCGTTCTTGTCTCAATTGGTCTCCTAGAGAGAGCATCTGCCACAACATTAAGCTTGTCGGGCTTATACACTATATCAAAATCATACTCCTCAAGGAATTCCATCCACCTCCTTTGCCTTAGGTTGAGGAGTGGCTGGGTGAAAAGGTACTCGAGGCTCTGGTGATCAGTATCTAACTGAAACTTCCTTCCCAGCAAATAATGCCTCCAAATCCTTAATGCCCTGACAATGGCTAGCAGCTCCTGATCATGGGTTGGGTAGCGTTGCTTGGTGTCATTCATCTTCTTCGAGTCGTAGGCAACTACCCTTCCTTCTTGCATCAAGACTGCCCCTGTTGCTATCTTACTTGCATCTATTGCTACCAGCTTATCTTTACTCGGATCTGGGAGAACAAGCACTGAAGCTGTTGTTAAGGCCTCCTTGAGCTTCTCAAAGGAAGCTTGGACTTTCTCTAACCAATGGTTAGTCCAATCCTTAATCTTCTTGGCCTTGGTGAGGTCCGACAAAGGGGACGCCCACTTAGCAAAGTCCTTTACGAACTTTCTGTAATATCCCGCCAACCCGAGAAAGCTTCTTACTTCTGCCACATTCCTTGGAGCTGGCCAATCAACTATTGCCTCAATCTTAGATGGATCTGTAGAAATCCCTTCAGCTGTTACCACATGCCCCAAATAATCCACCCGACCTGTTGCAAAGTGGCACTTGGAGAGCTTCCCATACAACCGATGACGTCTCAACTTCTCCAACACTTTCCTCAAATGCTGACAATGCTCTTCAATGGACTTGCTGTAGACTAGGATGTCGTCGAAGAAAACAATAACAAACTCATCCAAGAAATCCCTGAAGATGTCGTTCATGAGGCGCATGAAAGTTGCTGGAGCATTTGATAAACCAAAGGGCATTACTGTAAACTCAAAGTGACCATACCTCGTTCTAAAGGCGGTCTTATGGATATCTTCTTCCTTTATTCTTATTTGATGGTACCCTGACCTTAAGTCAATCTTAGAAAATACTTTTGCTCCTTGGAGCTGGTCCATCAAATCATCTGCCCTTGGCAAGGCATACTTATTCTTTATCGTCTGCCTGTTGAGCTGGCGATAATCTATGCACATTCTTAAGCTCCCATCTTTCTTCTTCACGAAGAGTATAGGTGCTCCAAAAGGAGACACACTTGCTCTAATAAAACCAAGCTCAAGCAATTCCTGGAGCTGCTTCTTGAGCTCAATCAACTCCGGGGTGCTCATTCTGTACGGCGCCTTACTGGTTGGCTTAGCGTCTGGAACTAATGTGATCTCATATTCCACACCCCTGTAAGGTGGTAGCTGCCGGATTTCATCCGGAAATACATCCTTAAACTCTGAAATGAGCCTTGCTATCTGCTTGGGTAACTGATTTTCCTTTTGGTCACTTCCATCCTATTTGCTTGGCTCAATTGATTCTAACCTCAAGATGTAATCCACCTTATTCCTTTCTAGACTCTTTCTCAGCTGCTTCAAGGAAATACACTGCATGGGGGAAGCTACCTTCTTACCTTTTACTATGAATTTGCTGCCGTCCGGTGCCGTCATGGCGACTTCGTTGCGATCACAATCAATCATGGCTTTGGCTGGCTTCAAGAATTCCATTCCCACTATGAGATCATACTTTCCGATATCCATGACCTCTGCCCCCATCGGCCACTTGCTTCCACTAAGGTTTATATCAAATGTGATCCTCCTCCCCTTAGTGTGGCGAATTGCTCCATTGGCCATGCTAACTGGCCTTGGCTTAGACTTCAATACCTTGTTCTTCATTAGGGCAGCTAGCCTAGGAGAGGCAAAGTTATGAGAGCTACCCGTATCTATGAGGACTACATATGGATTGCTATCTATGATTTCGTCAGCCGCAATGACTGTCGACTGATTTTCAATATCACCTGACTCAATATTTGCACAAATATGGCACTCACCATCTATGAAATCCTGGGCCTCATGCTGGTCGTCGTCTTCGTCCGCTTCTGTTGGTGAATCCCAATCCCCAAGCTCTGCCAAAGCTGCCTACATGACGAAAGGACAATCATGTGTTCGGTGCCCTGGCTGGAAGCACCTAAAACATAGCTTCTTCTCGATACATTCCTGTCTCTTCTCCTTCGGCAGACTATCCAGAAGATGTTTTAGTGCACTGCCCCCTGATGCATTCTGCGGCTTATGGTCCCCAAAGGCTTACCCTGAACTTTTCCTTGCTGTTGGCCTCCTGATGACGTACATGCTGGTTGCTTACTCTGATATTGCCCCTGGTACTGCCCTGAAGCTTTACCCCTGAAGGGCAACTGTTTCTCCGCTGGGGTTGCTGGTGCTTCCTCCAAACTTATAGCTTTATCTTCGGCTTCTGCAACTGACCTTGGGTTGATTGCTCGAACAAGCCTTTTGATATTGCTGTTCAATCCCTCAATGTAGGTATCAACCGCTTGCCTTTCCGAGACTCCAGGAACATGAAGCCTGAGCCGCATAAATTCCTCCATGTACTTTGCTACTGACAAGGTACCCTGGTTCAATCTGTAGAACTGCTGGATCTGCCTGCTAGTATGTGACCTTGGCACATAGTGCTTACGAAAAGCCTTACTGAAGGTCTTGAATCTGCAATTATTCCTCTTTAGCTTATTAGATTTTGCATATCCTTTCCACCAAATCCTTGCTGGCCCTATAAGGTTAGCTGTAGCAACTTTCCCTATGTCTTTATCTTTCATGCCGTAGGAGTTGCCAAATTCTTCCATCTCGTCAAGCCAAGCTTCGGCTTCCATGCCTGACCTATCCTTCCCCGAAAACTGACCCAATTTCCTAGTCTTCCATACGTTGCTCATAGCACTATCCACCTTTTTCTGGTAATCATCTGTTTTTCTTGCCCTTTTCCTTGCCCTAGATGTGTCAGACTGACTGTCGGAGCTAGAGCTGTCCTCACTGGAAGAGCTATCTGATGGGCTGGAGCTAGATGATGTTGGGCTCATGGTTCTTCTTTTTCTTCTCCTGTCCCTGACATTTCCCTGGTTACCTTTTCTTCCCGTTGAGGGGCTTCGTCACCACCTTGCACATAGGGTGGAGGTGGAGGTAGAGGACCATATTCCTGCGCATTCATTAGTGGTATTGCCCAATGGATCAGCTGTTCCATCTGGTTCCTCATCTGTGTCAACCTTGCCTTGATTGCCTCAGGTGACATGTCCTGCTCGATGTCTTCTTGTTCTCTCCCGAACAAGTTCCTTGGTACCCGATTGTGTTGTCGGCGCTGGTCTTGGGATCCTGCACCGGAGTTCCTTGCTGCAAGGATTGATCATCAATACTTGTTATTTAGGTTACATGTTAATCATGGTTATTTATATTTGAATTGTTGTTAGGTACAAAAGAAATCATATGAAAATTCCACTTACAAGTCAAGATCATAGTAAGACATTAATTAATATATATAGAAATACATTTCATGAATTACATGACAATAACTGAAGAGAGGATTTTCCAATACAATTACTTAATTAACAAAGCAAATTTTCCTCATCGGTGCCCCCTCATAGACTTGAAGAAGTTCTTAACATTCTTCAATCGTAGCCCCTTGCCGACGTTCTGCAGGATTCTTGCCGCCGATCCTCCTTCCAATGCTCTTGCCATCTGTAGTGCCGGAAGTTCTGGTGCAGTTGCTGCCACTACTGACAAGTGTGCATCCCTGAGGTGGCCTCTGGCGAAGTCGAGAGAATGGAGAACTACGGCTCTCTTGAAGAGGATAACATGATCTGCTTTGTAGTCTATTCTTGCATGCTGCCCGAAGCCTGAAAGTGCTATAAGGAGCGCCACTGACTCCTCACCCCTTGGGCTGAACTCCTTATGGAAAACTATCATCTATCCTTGGCTAAGGGCCGGAAGGTAGTACCCTAGTACCTGAGTGATTTGCCCTTGATTCCGCCCCCGGCTCCCATACCTCTCCTCTCAGCTGCTTCGCCGAAAACATCTAATGCAGTAAGATCTTCGTGGTCTCTCCACATCGTAGTTGCATTCTCCAAGTTGATGCTGCTAGAAGCTTCGCGCATACTCCTGGAGCGCACTGGTCGGCTGGAGCTTGGGCCTCTTCCCGGCTTATACAGCCTGCTTTGGATCTGCTGGAATTCTTCTTCTGGAATGATGGGTTCCTGATGCTGATACATCTGCCTTATCTGCTGGTACGCTTGAATGTCTGACATAGTTTCCCCGGCGTAGGAGTGTCGCTCGGCTACTTCCCTTGGGATTTCTTGGTAGGAGTAGTCGATGAAGTCACTGCCCTGTTCTTATGCAATTAGGCCTAGGAGCTCATCGATCCTGAGACCTTCTTCTTGGCAATAGGGAAGGTTGAGGATGTCAGTGGCGAGTATGTACTCCTCGCCGTCGATGATGACTGGGGTCAGGGCCGTGATACCAACAGGTGGTTCGAAATCTCGCCTTACTACCTCCTCTTGCCGGGCTATACGCCTCTCCATTCTTCTTGCCTCCCTCATTTCCCAACTTGGGTCTTCCTCCCCTTGCTCTTCTAATCTTGCTCGATCTGCAACATAGGTGTTCCTGATGTGGAGCCATAGTATTCATACTCCGTAGTCTATCTCGTGGATATCTCGTAGTCTATCTCGTGGATATCTTGTAGTCTATCTCGTAGTCTATACTCCATAGTATTCATACTCGTGGATATCTATCTGCTGCCTCCGAGTGTCGAGAGGTGCCAAATCCAAAGGTTGAATTGACAGCTCCCCTGGTTGGTTGACTGCGTTGTACTGCATGAACAAAGCTAGGGCTGCTTGGGCTGAGAGGCATCTATGCCTATGATGCTTGCAAGTCATGTAATCTGGCATGTTTCTGGTTCTATCCCACAGCCTACTCTTGCCCCGGGATCCCCCACCTATAGCTTGGGTAAGAGAGTCTAGGGAAACCCATTTCCCTCCCCTAGGTGGCAAGCTAACTTCCCAGAGTAGGATCTGCTGGTCATACTGGCAAATGATGTCGGTGTAGTAGGGAGTTCTGGTCAATTTGGCATGGAGATCAAAGAGATGATCGAAGACATGGAAGGCTTGCTCGGCAGAGAAATCACGGATGTGGTTGGTCTCATTGTACCATCTGACAAAGCTTGATGGCGCCATTGAGCAGAGGTGACTATGAAAAATGGCTTGGGAAGACAAGTAGGGAGCTAGAAAATCGCCTAAAGTGCTGAGAGCAGTTTTGATGGGGAGAAAATGACAAATGAGGCCCCCTTTTATAGACTAGGGTTGCCTCGGGTTCCGTGCACAGGGGTTCTTGATGGGAAAAACTTTTGTTCAAAGGGTATGGGTGTCCAAATGAGCTACCATGAAGTGCAATTCTAAGCAAAACAAGGTAAGAAACATTACATGGCAGTTTGTTGGGTGAAAATTGGTCAAATTTGGCAAAAAAATGGCGAAATCGGGTCAGAGCGCTCAGATGGCCTCTGCGTCGCGAACGCAGGCAGTTTCTGCGCGGTGTGACCCAATTTGGGTCAATTTTGGGTTCAGATGAGCGTTTGGGGAATTTGGAGATGCTAACATGACTAATTGGCACGATTCTGATCTAATTATCAACTTTTCTCATGCAAATTGGTCATGAAATGGCATCAAATCGGTGAAATTGGGTCAGAGCGCGCAAATGGCCTTTGCGTCGCGAACGCAGGCGGTTTCTGCGCGGTGTGACCCGGTTTCGCGGGTTTGACCTATTTTGCAAAAATTTTCCTAAAATTTGTCTAATGCTTGGCCTGCTATGGGTGTTTTGATCGTACTAGACAAAGAATTATACTAGAAATTGAACTATTAGCTAGATTTTTATACAAAAATCGAAACCAATTTACAAAACAAAATTTTTTGTATTATAAGGGGAATTAGTCAAATTACATTAGTTTTTAGTAATTTTATACAAAATTTGGGAGACTCAAGGGTACTCCTTGCGGATCCTCCGCGCCAATTGGAGATCCTTGGGCATCACGGTCACCCTCTTGGCGTGGATTGCACACAAGTTCCCTTCTTCAAAAAGCTGGGTCAGCTCCGCCTCGGCTGCCACATGCAGGACCCGTATCGTCAACGATGTCACCCTATAGTCGGTGACGAACTCTGCATCACTTCCCGCATCAGGCGCTCAAAAGGAGCCTTCCTGATCAGGAGATTAGTGCACTATTGGAAGTGCCTAATCTCCCGAAAAACTCGGGTGTGCCAGGAGTTTGGTCCGTAGTGGACCTTCTTGGGTTTCTCTGGGCGTGGAGGCGGCGGCTTGGGTTGATTCTTGCTGGGTCGGCCGCCTTCAACATACCGCTCGACGTTCTGCCGGCAGTACCAGTCATTATACCTCATCCAACGACGGAGGTATTCCTGGTATGCTTTGAGGCGGCGTCTGAAAAGGCGCTCCTCTCGCAAGGCGAACGGTCGCTCGCCCACCTTCTGCTTTTTCACCACCTTTGGTGGCTTGGGCCACTTGGGGTAAGGTGGTCTTGCGTTGGGGTCTGAGGATTCCCCGACGACTTCGTCTCCCTCCTCGGCGTCCTCCTCGCCGTCCCCTCCTTCCATCTCCTCTTCCTCCTCATCCCCCTCGCGCTGGCGAGGCTCCTCGATCACGACAGTCCCACGTGGCCTGTCGTTCCTCCTCTTCGTGCGCCGCTCCCTCTCCCTCAGCTCCCTCTCCTTTCTCTTCCGGGCTGCTGTTTCTTCAGGCCACTCCGCCACCTTCTGCTTGCCCTTCTTCTTGATCGAAGAAGGCCCCGCCTCCTGGGTTTGAGTCTGGTGCGGCTCTTGGTCCCCCTCCTGCATCTTGCTGCTCCACCTCTGTGTCAGTCGAGGGTCCAAAATGGCGGGACTCGTCGGTTCGCTGAGTGCCCGCCGACGAAGAGCTACTGCTGCTGCTAGGTGCCTCCTCCTCCTCGGAGATGTGGAAGGTGTCGTCGCTGGAGGAGAACACCTCTTCACCTGGCTTGGGTCGAAGGTGTGGCGGAATCTGTTTGGTGACCTGCGCCATCGAGACGGTGGGTCTCTCCCCAAACTTCCTAGCTGTCTGTTTGGTGCGTGCCATATTTAACGGTCTAGAAAATGGGTGACGTAAGGCTGAGCAAGAGAGATAAGGTGGAGGAAAAGGTTGGAGGGAAAAATTAGGTGGCAAGGATATTTAAAAGGAGGGTCCCTGGGAATATTCTCCTACCATTAATAGGTCTACTTATTAGCCCCCCTTATTAATTACACCAATGTACCCTAATTATTAGTATATATTTAATTATTGGTATACATACTTAATTTCGTATTATACCTTAAAATTTTCAAATTTCCTAATAGTTTGAAGTATTAATTATGGATTTGCGCCATTTTTCACTCAGGTCTCAGATTGGCATAATTCTTCGACCCATTTTAGGTGAAATTTGATGCAGATGCATAATTTTCACTTCAAATTTACTAGAAGGTGAATTTGAATCATTTATTTCTTCGTCTAACACTTAACCTCTTTTCGGACCCACTACCTAGGAGAAAAATTCCCATAGTACCTACAATAGTTGGGAAGAAGGCCACGCCCTCTAGTACTGGAAGAACTAAAAGGCTGAGGAGCATATCATTTTGCAGGGATGAAGAAGAGGTTGAGAACCTTGACCATAGTACATGGACGTGATGTTAGGGTAGTTTTTCAGTTTGATGGTTGCATGTATCTTTTGTTACAATTCTTTCTATCTGGTGACCAAGAGCATTGTATACTTCCTATCTGGCCTATTGTGGAGCATTGCTATTACCTTCCCATAGTACCTACAATAGTTGGGAAGAAGGCCACGCCCTCTAGTACTGGAAGAACTAAAAGGCTGAGGAGCATATCATTTTGCAGGGATGAAGAAGAGGTTGAGAACCTTGACCATAGTACATGGACGTGATGTTAGGGTAGTTTTTCAGTTTGATGGTTGCATGAATCTTTTGTTACAATTCTTTCTATCTGGTGACCAAGAGCATTGTATACTTCCTATCTGGCCTATTGTGGAGCCCACAAGAAGGTTGTGTACCTTGTTTTCATATTAATCAAAAAATTCTTACCCTCAAAAAAATAAAAAAATAAAAAATTTTCCCCCTATTTTCGCGGTTCAATGGTGGGAATTTTTTTTATTTCACACCCCTATAGGTCTGTTAGACTACTTTCATGGTTATGGTCAGTGTTAGTTCCTGGTCAACCAAGAACATCGCTCTGATACCATTGTGACGCTCCCCGCTAAACATACGGTGCCGGGCCGTACACTCGGCAGGAAATCCCCCGTCCGGCTCAACAACCGCACAGGCCCTTCGTCTACCCCGCACTCTGAGGTGACCCCAGTGCGGGGAGGGGACACAAAGGTGTCTTGCGCGCCCTTCTCCTATGGGCTCCTATAATAGCGGAAGCGATAAACACGTCAGAACTAGCAATACAATACAACATAATACCTCAAAGGGTAGTCCCTCACATATCCACAAGTGCAACGATGAGAATCATAAACCATAAAACATGAGAGCTCCTACCCATGGCTCGGACTCATAAGGTGGATGACTGACCGGCTAGGCCTCAAGGTAGAGCAGACCGAATCATGACAGTGGTGAGGGCTGGCATAAGACAATGGCTAGGGTTGACCACTCCATCCGCCCCTCCTGTGCATACTTTGCAGATGGGATAGATCAGGCTCTGGCATGACTCTAACCTTCCGGATACACAATCCCATGGCATCACCCATCGGGACTACTCCAGGTTGCATCTCCCTGGTCCGTCGAGGTACGAAGGGTTGCATCTCCCCTTCCCGGGGTCTAGAGGCTCCACGGGCGGCTAGAGAATCGTGGTGACACACGATTCGTACCCGACTGAACCCCCCAAAACAAGAGCCAAGCTGACACTTGCAGCTCTTGAGAGGCAGGGCGTCACCATCGCCCCAGGAGGTGTCGGACCCATGCTCGGCCCACACGAAGTGACCGACCATAAGCCTAGACCACTATGGGATCCCCCGTAGCCCCCATTCGGCAGGGATCCTCCCTCCATCTTGCCTCTAGCCCCGTTGTGTAGTGTTGAGTCACATCATAGCTTCCATAGCCCGGTGGGTTCCTATGCACAGGCCGCAACTAATAGGAACTAAGGGATCTAATCTAGGAGCATACTACATATGGCTCTAGGTCTCTACCCCCCTTCCCAATACAAGAGGATCAAACATGATCAACCAACATCACATAATCATCACATCATGAGAATCATCATAAGAACATCTTAACCTAATCATACAAATCTAACTTATAGTTAGGATTCCTTGATTAGGGTTCAAGATGATGTATGAGGGTTCTAGGATGGCTCTACTCTAGATACAAGATACTAACTCATCTGGAATGCTAATTCCAGATGAACTACTATGACCACTACTCCACATACCTGCTCCTGAAGCACTCCCTCCAAACCCGGGCGTCTCCATGGCCTTCAAATCGCGTGAAGCTACTCTCCCTCCAAGGATGAATCTACCCTCAGGGGGCTGCTGCACCAACCTATGCCACCGCAAACGATACTCGAAACGGGGTTTCGAGTGCGTAGATGAGTCTCTGGGTGCTAGGGCTGGAAAAGAGGCCTAGGGTTAGGGTTCATGCTAATATAGGTTAGGGTCCACATAGGATGCCACGTGGCACCACTAGGATGGGGCCGTGTGGCGGTTGCCCACTAGGATAAGGCCATGTGGAAATGGGTCTTATCCTAAGGTTATCTAAGTTAAACAATTAACTTAGATGTGCACCCCTTGCCACATTCTAAGGTATACAAGTTTACATAGGTAGACTTGTATAGTGACGGATCCAAGAAGATACGTATTCATAGCGTATATTCCCCTGGAACGTCACACTTTCTAAAGAGGCCAGGACAGATAAGGAGAGGGACACATTTAAACATTATAAGAAGCACGGTAACCTCTTATATTACCGCGATAAATTGTGTGTACCCGACTCATCAGGAGTTAGGAGGCTTATTCTCCATGACACGCACAAGAACCCTATTGCTGGTCATGCTGGATTTATGAAAACATATTTCAAGATAAGATCCAGTTACTTTTGGCCTAGTATGAAGAAGCATGTTGCCAGCTACATTAAGCAGTGCCAACTTTGCCAACAGGTAAAGACAGAGCAGTTAACAACACTGGGCACACTGGAACCTCTGGATGTCCCCAATGCAAAATGGGAAGTCATTACCATGGACTTCATTGTAGGCCTCCCACGCACACTTCGTGGATTTGATGCCTTGATGGTAGTATTGACAAGCTTTCCAAGATGGCACTTTTCTTGCCGACACTGCCTTGGACATGACACTTTTATTCTCCAAGGAGATTTTTCGACTCCATGGGATGCCACGTACCATTATTTCGGATCATGATCCTAAATTTGTTAGTGCTTTCTGGAAAGACTTCTTCAGCACTATACAAACCAAGCTTGCCATGAGTACGACCTATCACCCTCAGACAGATGGGCAGTCAGAACGTACTAATTGAATTATTGAAGATATGCTATGAAATTATGTCTAGAATAAGCAATCTCAATGGGCAGATTAGACTCACTTGGTAGAATTTGCCTATACTAGTACTAAACAGGAGTCCTCAAGGATGTCTCCCTTTATGACCACCTATGGTTATCAATGCCTTGCTCTGGATATGTGGCATAACCCAGTTTCCAAAGTGGCAGTTTCACAATAGTTGCTTACAGATATGCAAGTTCTGGTAGAGGAGGTACGCGGGTATCTATTGGCAGCACGAAGTCGCCAAAAGAGTTTAGCAGATAGATACCAAACCCTGCGTGAGTTCCAGGTTGGTGAATCTGTATGGTTGAAGATCAAGGTTAAGCAGACCAAGCTCAAAATTGGGAATTGCAAGAAATTGGCACCACGATGGGTGGGACCATTTCAGATCATCGAATATATAGGTCCGCAAGCCTATAGATTGAATTTGCCAGCTCATCTTAAGGTCCACAAGGTTTTCCACGTAAGCCTTCTAAAGAAGCACACCCCGGATCCTCATGAGATTCTTGATACACCAACTCTTCTGGAGATGACGGACAAGCGGTTGGAAATTGTTCCAGAGGCTCTTCTTGACAGAGCATATAAGCAAACCAGAAGAACCCAGATATTGCAATATTTGGTTAAGTGGAAACACTTACCCACTGAGGATGCCACCTGGGTACTTAAACAAGACCTTGACAAGACCTACCCCGACTTTATGTGGCAATGCCAGGGTCGGACCATCCACGATGCTATCGACTCCGACTCCAATGGTATGTGTTGGTGCACTTGATCCGCCAGGGATCATGCAGAAGGGTTGGGGTAGACACATCCTAGGATGTGGGGGGAGGGGGGGGATGGAGGATTGCATTTAGGCATATTAAGATGCAACCGTCTATGGCTAAAATAGGAACATTGCCATTCCTTATGCTGCGATGACTTGCAAGCCCTAGGCATTATAGGATTCCCTTATTTCCATTTTCTCTTTTGTATATAAAGGGGATGGTCCCTTCAACCACAACTTTATAGAATTATCTTGAGCATTGATGTACTGTAATCCTGTAGGTGTGTAGTGCATCCAACGACATCTGCAGTTTTCTGACGACTCATCTTACGAGTCATGTTGTGTTTTTATCTTGTTCCTTACGGTCCACTGAGGACCTTGTTGTTATGCGTAATAAGTGTTCTAAGTTATGGTATGAAAGGACTCAGGTCCGAGACTTTGATCGTTTATGATCTTGTTGTAATCTCGTATGTTTTATAATAAAGTAACTACTCTCCTTTTAATTATTCTCTCTATGATCCTTAATGCTAAGGACATCATTATTCTAAGGGGGGTAGAATGTAATGTTCCATGTAAATATACGATATACGTATACCTAACATGACACGTCACCAAGGTATTAAGACCATTGGAATTTGGATTAAACTAACCTAAGTAGACCAACTAATGGTATTAATTAGCCAAGTAGGTTAATTAGAGTGCGCCACTTGGTCTAACTCGATTGGCCAAGGGCAGGTTGCCATCTTTGGGTGGCAAAAGTAGCTCCCAACCCAATTCTGCCCAAATCGAGTTTGGGAAGGGCAGAGGGAGGAAGGAGCTGTTGCAACCTAACACCTGACCAGTTCTATGGATGTTCTTCGAGACAATGGGTCCAGCTAGGACACAGGCCAGTCTTTAGGTAGTTCTGTGCTATTCTAACCCTTGTTGGAGTAGATGGATGATTAGATTCTATTCTATGATCTACTTATGATAATGATGGATGCTGTATTTGATTCTATCTTCTCTCTGTTCCTCCTGTGTTGTATGGGGTTAAGGAGGGGTAGGACCTGAAAGCTATCTAGATTTAGTGATGTTCCTAGCTAGAACCGCATTTCCTTGGTTTATGTTAATATATTCTATTGCATTCTTGGTGGTATTTATTTGTGTTGTTGCGGTGCCCAACCCCGGCGAGGCCACATAGGATTCCCATGGAAGACACCTCACTTGAACTCTTCAAGATTTTCCATATTTATATGATAGGAGCATTTTCCATATTTATATGATAGGAGCATCGTATAGGTTCGGGGAGCATCACAGGCATGCTATTTTCATTGCTTGCTAGACATGGAAGTGGAATTAGATATTGGAGCATTTGTAGTCTTTATGCCATAGAAGGTCATGCCATTAAATTATGCTGCAAGCATAGAAATGCAGTCTTCAATACTCTTTTGGCTTGCTTTGCATTGATTCATGACTGTATTGCCACATCCATAAGATTATAAGAGTTGAATCCTTAATATTAGTCATCAACTAAATACGGATGTTTACTTCTTTGTCTCCCATAATTGTAAACATCGGCTTTCTCTCTAACCACACCTGCAAGCTAATCAGGAACAAGATAGAATAGGGTGCCTTTCATAGTGCTACTCATAGTATTTTGTTTTTCCCTCTATAAACTTAGAGACGCCAAAGTCTGTTGTTGCTTTTGGACAAACTTTTGCATCAAGAAGAATGTTTTGAGATTTGTAGACACTGGAAAACATGTGATTTTTGTTATCTCTGCAGACAAATACACTATATACCTAAATCCTGCTCTTCGGCCTTCTCATTTTGTCAACTCACGTTGAATTTAAATTTTTGTAATGTTTTGAAGATGAGCAGCAAAATATTGTTATTGATCTTCAAGAAAGCAAATGAATTTTGATTTGATAAACAAAGTTGTTGCACGGGAAGAATTTCATGTGTTGCATTTACGAAAAGGTGTATGTGCATTGTTAGCTGTCATCAGAGCTTATACCATATATAGTTACTGCAACTATTTAAAAGATCACAAATGTTAGAAAATACAGAGTAAAATATAAACCAATGTAACATTGTATTCCCGGTGGTATACACCGAAATTCCTATTTTTGAGAAAGCTTATCACTGTGTGTTGCCCATTTTTGGCAACATGGACCAGCATTTATGTATCAAAACTTTTGTTTCATTTATATTTCCTCTAAGGAAAAGTTCCAGGCTATTGTGATCCCATTAGAGTTTGGAAGACATTTGACCAAGATTGGAAGGCATTGGGGATCTCATTTTATAGCCTAGTCTTTTCCTTGAGGTAAAGCACCTTTCTAGTCACATTCCCATTTGTTTAACATTTTCCCTTTGATTTGAAGACCAGGCAAAGGCTATAGCAAGTTTACCAAGGAGTCACAAGGCATTTTACCAAAGTTCAACCTTATGAAGCTAACTTGAGTTACATTATTAGTTTTGAGGTCACACACATGAGAATACCATCTTGGGAGTGAAATTTGCTCTTATTCTAGCCTTGAAGTTTGGAAGACCCTTATAGAAGTTTGGAAGACCCTTAGGCTTTTGAGCAAACTTATTTTCACTATGAGGTATGATTTGAGCTTTAGAAATAATATGTGATGAAATCAAGTGCTACAGAGGTATCCATTTTCCTCTCCATTCCATCTTATATCCCCTTTTTTATATCCCAAGAGCCTTCATAAAACCTTTCTTTCACCATTTTTTTTCCACCTTTGAGTTCCTTTTCTCATCATTTCACTACCCATTTTTTTTATTGATCCTACCTTCATTTGAGAATTGCCCCCTAAAGATCTTGAAAACTAAAAAAGGCAAGAAAACTCTATTTTCACCCTCATTTCATCTTCCTAAACCCTATTCTAGTCCAATTGCACCCTTTCCCCATCTTTTTTCCATGTTTTTTTTCACCATCCCCAAGTGCAGTATTCATTGACCATGGGTCAAAGGGGCCAAAAATTGAAATGTTTCAGCTCGACCTAAAATTTCTCTAGATGGAAAGCTTGTCAAAAAAGAGCTAATTTGGCTTTTTTAAGTTTTGTAAAAACCCTTGTAAAGGCCTTCAAATTTGGATTCTTGGGATGCGTGCCATAAAAAAAAAAAAAAAAAAAAAAAACCTATTCTAGCCTATCTACCCTATCTATCTCCACATCATCTCCACATCATTTCCATATCCCCCCATTCCCATTCCCATCTCATTTCCACATCCCCCCCATTCTCATTCCCATTTCCATGAAATTCATCATTCCAGATTCTCAATGCCTTAGCTTGCTCAGTTAACCTTGATAATGAAACGGAAAACATAAGCAATCGGTTGCAAATAAACACCATCATCTTGGCTTAGGCATACGGGACGCCATTTTATAGCCTAGTCATTTCCTGGATTAAAAGGCACCTTTCTAGTCACCTCTACTATGGTACCATTTGCCCTAAGATTTCAAGACCAAACAAAGGCTAAAAACATACCAAGGATAGAAGGCATTTTGCTTCAGAACCTTGATCCGTAATCTATGAGATTAAAGAATCCCCCACATGAGAATACCATCTTGGGAGTGAAATTTGCTCTTATTCTAGCCTTGAAGTTTGAAAGTTTTTTATAAAAATTTGGAAGAAAACTTGGGCATCCATCCATTTTCAATGCTAAGGTAAAGCATCAATCCTTTTGATAATGCAAAGACTGATGAAAATAGGGCTCGAAGGTTCCAAGCCATCGGCTCCAAATTAGGTTAAGGGCATTTTTTATATCCCAAACCTAATCCATTGTATTAGGTTTCACCATTTTTTTTTCCAACTTAAGGTAAGGTTTAGATGCAAGCTACCACATATTTTTTTTGTATTGATCCTACCTTCATTTGAGTCAATATGTTTGTTGGCTAAACTTCATGGTAACTTTTGTGCCAAGAAAAGTCCAACCACCAATCTTCCATGTTCCTAAACCCTCTTAAGGCAATAGTCACCATTGTCCCAAGTTTTTCCATACATATTTTTTCCACCATGCCCAATTAAAGTTCATTGACCATGGGTCAAGGTATATTCCCCTTGAAATGGCCATATTTGCAAATTTTGATGGAAGAGCATCATTTTAGACATCTCAATTTTTAAAACCTTCCCAAACTTAGGGGAATGGAGCATGCTTAAAGGAAAATAATCATAAAAAAAACCTATTCTAGCCTATCTACCCTATCTATCTCCACATCATCTCCACATCATTTCCATATCCCCCATTCCCATTCCCATCTCATTTCCACATCCCCCATTCTCATTCCCATTTCCACGTGGCAGCAGGGCGTGGGGGCTGGTAGTCCCCTCTGCGTGGCACGCAATGTTATTAGACACGCCAGCATTATTCCTTATATACAGGAGCCGCCAAAACCTTTTCGGCCTGTGGGATATATACCCGTTAAGAATTTTTCGACGAACCCTAAAAAATAGGGGAAACTGCTAAATCCGGCCAATTCGTGCCTAAATCTGATTGAAGCCCGCCAAATTTCACCCGAAATTACCTCCTGAACCTTTTCCGAGACCTTGGGGATCCTCTGTGGCACTTGATCCGGGAAGAATTTTTTTGTTGAAGGACGTCAGACTTTATTCAATGAAAGAGTCAAATACAAGTATAAATGCAGAGACATGAATAAAATCTCAGCGGATAAGCGGAGACCCACCGAGTGAAGCAACCTGCCTAAGCATAAGAGTGCATAAGAGTGCTCAAATTTGGCCTTAAATCACTCGGCCGAGCTAGTTTGTGGGCAGAATCGGTTCTTAAACCAGCAATACAGATCAAATCGACACGTCCCCTCAGAGATAGACCTCTGTGATCTTGGCGCAATGAATGTTTTGACATTATCTCGCTCTATTTTGCTCAGATTTTTGCTCTACTCTGCTCGAAATTGAAGATTTGACTCGTTGTGACCTGTTCGACATTGAGGCACTCCAACTGCAACTCAAATAATCATTTCATTTTGCTTCATTGGTAGTTTTGAAGCTCTCTAGAGGCTCAGACAGCCTTGGAATTTGCTCTCAAGCACTATTATTTTTCAAACTTTGGTAATACCATTTTGACACTATCCAATTTTCTGTATCACATTGCTATAATGCATAGTCTTTGCCTGGAAAATTATTGTCATCATTGTTCATTCATCTTTTGTAACTCTGCATTGTTTTTAAAAAAAAAAGCTTAAAACTAAATACAAAGCCAAAAACATTTATTCCAAGTTATGTCCCCTTCAGGCAGTTGCATTTCATCTTTGTAAAGATCTTAGAAGTCTAGATATTCCGAGAAAACATATAAAAAGATTTTTCTTCATAACTGTTATAGAGTTTGCTTTTTTTATATAGTTTTGGCTACTTACAAAAAAACTAAATCATCCTTTTGCTATTTAAACCTTATGCACGTGATCTAGAGGCTATTCTGAAGTTGTCTACACAGATCCCAACCCAAAATTCCTTATCAAACTCCATCTGCAAATTTTGGCTCTCTGTTTTGGCACTGGCCAACTTTTTGACCTGACTTTGACCTCGATTTTCTTGACCTTCCCTTATTCAAATCAAGCCAAATTTTCACCAAAAGTTTCCTCTGTTTGTTGACCATCTATACCATCAATCAGATCTCAAAAATCTCATAGGGTTTGTCTGCAAGGTCAGATTTTGCTCTGACAGTTTTTTCAGTTTCAGGGACTTTAGTGATTTTGAGAAAACTAGCACTTCAAAATCAATTTTCTTGTTTCATAAGATAAGGATTGATCACCCTAAGTGATCTGGAGGTTCTAACCACTTTGTTTGAGCTTCCTTTGAGGTTAGACTAAAATTCCAGGTTTTAGGCTAACACTGTGCAGTATAGTTGGACCAAAATATCACTCACCGTAGTATTGTTTATTCTTTCACCATTAATAGCAATATCAAAATACATTTGTCAATATTTTTTAGAGCCGAGCTTTAATCGTCTAATGAAACTGTTTTTTTCAAGTTTTACATGTAAATTTTAGGGAAAGTTTCCGAAATACCCTTATTATTTGGCTAAAATTACTAAAATGTCCCTCAACCAGGGGCATTTCGGTAAAAATAGTAATAACTTTTTCCTAATAATCCAAATGCAATATGGATGTGCCTTTCAAATGAATTGTAGACAATGATGAGAATTTTAAAGAAGTATAATATCACCTAATTTTAAAATTGAAGCATTAAGTTATGACATATTTTGCACTTAAAATTTTAAGAATTCAAGATAGCATAACTTTGCATCAGCAATTTCAATTTAGAAAACCTTATACTTATTGGAAAGCTTTCATCCTTATCTCCATCATCTAAAGGGCACATATGCATTTGGATTATCATAAAAAAATTATTACCATTTTTACCAAAATGCCCCTGATTGAGAGACATTTTGTTGATTTTATCAAACAATAAGGATATTTCGGTAATTTTCCCTAAGTTTCATGGTAAAAGGTCATCTTGAAATTAGATATCTCATTTAAATAATAGTCCAGGGTGGAGCAATTAGCAAGGGAAGTACAGGAAGAAGTTTAGAAGTTGAACATATGTGGTCCTATGAATTTTACATCCTCTAAGCACTCAAAAAATGCAAGATGCACCGAGAGTTTCGCAACACTAGAAAATTGTTGTATGGTAGAATGCCATCTGGCACCACATTTTGGTGTGGACTGGTGGGACGGCAAACTATGCCATGGAGGGCAGAAGGTACAATGAATCATTGAGATGGATTGCTTGGTAGAATAATCATTGTCTGTTTCTAGGAAGAACAGTTTTTTTAGGTCTATTTTACATCTTACTGCTGGATCTTTCTTTCCTTCATGCAAGCAAATTCAGAAGGCTACTAGAACATTCAACTTCAGTCATGAAAATGATTTTTTCGGCCATGTAAATGGTATTTTATTCCGGTTTTGGAAAAAAAGCCGTCAATCCAGGTTGACAGATAGCGATGATGATGCTAAGGATTTCGATTCAAGCTGGTTTGGCTACATATCTAAAATCAAGAAAATATCTGAATAATTGGTTTTATGGTCTAAATGGCGTATTCTGCCTTAGCAAGTTAGATAATAGCTAATGCTATTGCATTTTTTATTCTCCAAATGATAAACTAAGATCAACACATAAAAGGCATATAGTTAGCTTGGCTACTACACTGAGGAAATGAAACGTAAAGCTTGCTTAAATTTGTCTAATAGATTAACAATTATACATATGGTTGTGCTAAGTGGCACATTTACTAATCCAGGGTTATAGATTTTAACGTTGGACTACAAGAGTGCAATGCACATTCTGACCCACATGTTCTAGGAGTTTCATCTGCTGAATTACTTGATGCAATAGGGATACTATTACATGAGTTTATTAAGGCAAGAATAGTGATTGTGTTCTCTAAGTTCAAAATACACATTGAAGACAAGTTTATGTTCTTGAAATATTTACATAGAGTTGCACTCTGAATTCAACACCTTCTATGATGAAAACACCGTTGATTTTCTTTGTATGCTTTCACCTTCTCCCTCTTTCTTACTTCTTCTTATGTTCTTTCAAGTTCACACGGGCAACCCGTTGTGCGAAATCACCTTGTTTGATTAATTGCTCCTAATGGAGTGAAGAATGCCTTAACAATCATGCATAGAACGTTGTGTTTGAATACCCAGCTATGCTTGGAAAGCTAAACCATAACATATTCTCCTTCACTCCATTCAACCATGCCTCTGGAAAACCAATATCGAATGCATGAAGAGCATTTACAACCTGGGCATTTGCTTGAAAAACAAGATATATGCTCCTGAAGCAAAATTCAATCATTAGCAAAGGCTACGAAGTATTGAATATTGTTTGTGTAGGATTGGATAGAGCAGAAGAAACTGCCATTGAACTTATGTTCAAGCCTACCACTGACAAATACAACTTCAATTTTGTCAATCAAACATCCTACCACTGACAAACACAACTTCAATTTTGTCAATAATGGAACATGTTTTCTCAAAGATTCATTGCTCTTTAACTTCTTGTTCGTGTTTGTGGCTATAAACTTGTGGCCTTGCAAATTAAACAAAGAAGATATATTTCTTGATACGACATATTGCTTGGCATCTTATTGCCTTCATTTCTACTAAATTTTCAGAAATTCTAACTTCCTTCTTCTTGAGCATTAATATTCATGTCACATGTTTCTTCTTGCAAATTCATATGATTCGAATAGTGGGATTCCATTTTGAAACAACCCTTTCTATCCCATATTCGTTTATTGGATTCTTGATATTCTCCACATGCATTTGATTGAAGATTCAGAACAAAATGCAAAAACTCATGTCATCTTTTATACGATTCTTGCCCTTCTATAATTCTACATCAACAAGATTCTACAAAGTTCTTTTTTGCACATTCATTCCACTTATTGCAGTGAGAAGATAAAGAAATGTACAAAATGATAGGATATATAATGTTCATGTGAGAGGACATACCTACTAAGATTTTAAGGGGGGATATTAATTTATCTTAAAGAGAGACACTATAGTGGTTTTCGACCAAGCTGGACCATGCAAATATATAAATTGATCTAAAATTAATCTCACATCTTTGGTCCCGTTGATGTCCAACACACAACGATCTGTGCAAACCATTTAACAAAGAGATTGTACTAACATGCACACATACTTTTGATCCTCTGCTAACTTCTTTTAAATTTTTTTTCTCAAAAGTCTCTCTGGGCAATCCTTGTCCTGCTATATTAGAGTTGATGTCTCTTATGTTGGATTGTCTTGTTAGTAGTACTTTCTTACGTCATAACCAAAAGCCAATGGACAATAAGAGAAGCAAGAATACTTTAAATCTGCTGGCCTGTGTCTGATTTAACTTGCCCTTTAATTTATCTTGGCTGCAGAGAGTCAGTGACGTTTCTAATTCTTTTGATACATTTACTTTAAACAGTACTTTCTGTTGTTGGCATTACTGCCATCCCAATCAAGTGAAATCATAAATGTGGATGTTCTTGGATTTATATTTTTCGGCTTACTAGTGAGTAAACCTAATAATTTACAAATTCTGGTAAGATGGCTTTGTCCAAGCTTACCACAAAAATAATTTGGTGACATTTGGCGCTCAGGGCTATCACAAGTACTGGAATACAAGATCTGCACTCTCATGGCATCTGCAACAGAAAGTAATTCTAATGTCAGATCCAGCACAAAAATGATAATGCCAGATAAGAATCAAAACTAATACCTGTTAGGATCCTTCCATAGGAGATCATACACCAACTTCTTCAGCCTGCTGCCACCCGCTCGTCGTATTCTCCATCTCGAGTAAAGTTGATGTCTTTCTTCTTTAGTTGCTTGGGCTCCAATGTTGACATAAATTTTATCTCGTTGCTGCTTGATTAGTTTCTGATCCATTTCCTGTTGTCTTAGATCCCGCCCAAGGATTTGTACATCTGGAACTTGCATAGGTTTATTGTTCAGCTTTCTCTGCAGCTGCATAATCCACATCAGAAATTAGCATCATTCGAATAATTAATCTCAAACTTTATCCTAAATACGCATACACATATCAGCTAAATGAACTCAAATTAATTACTGTTTTTTCTGCACTAGAAGAAAACCCTTCCTAATGGTATAGCAATTTTCCTAGGATGTAATGTGATGTATTCCTAATCTGTAAGAAACATAAAATACCTCATCATGTTGGAAGGACTTCTTTAAACATATATCTGTGAACCTCAGTGAACGGGTCAAAAGATCAACATCTCCCTCTTCCCAATGTTTACACAGCCGCTCAATTGACCTTAACTCCTGATTACAATTACTACTGCAACAGCCATTCTGGCAGCTGCATGTTGAACTACTTGTACTGTCATGTGAAACCTTGGTGGACCTACTTTTGCTTAAGCTTCTCTTTGCTATAGTTGAAGAAGCACTTGCGGAATCCGATGATGACATTGTGCATTTTTTAGGATCTAGAGCTATAGATTTTGCCCCTATGCCCATTGCACTCCATAGCTTTTGTAGCGTTACACTTTCGCAACAAAATAGTGCCTTTGCATAGTTAGAGTTAGTGGGAGTTTCCAGAAGAAAATCAGACGGGAGTTCAGAACTGGAAATAGATGACACTTTGGAATATCCTGTTTCATGGCTCGCCATACTACTGGAGACTGTCTCAAAGCTTGTCAATTCTGCATTACTACTCATAATTGAACATGCATTTGTTCCTGAACCAGATGAGTAGACTCCTAATCCTGCATCTAGAGATTCATGTGTCTTTGTACTATAATCCAGGCTTGTCAGAAGTTCATTGTTGCTATGCTTACCCTGTGTGAGAGGGAGACTTTGCCATTCACTGAATGAAGCCATGACTGAGTCTGTTTCTGCAGACTGATACGTTTCTTCACTATTCTCATGATCATCTAATCTAACTGAAGAAACGCTGAAAGCAGGTACATTCTTTGTTTGGCCTGAATGTTCATAAGTTGTAGGCGGCATATGAAGATTGGAATCTCCAACATCATCCTTATCAAAATTAAGCCTTTTAATTGGAACCCCTAAATTTAACTCTCCACCAACAGGCCCAATATTTGCAGCCCTCTCAAACTGACTAACTATAGGATCCAGACATTCCTTTGCATGATGAGGAACATCAATCAAGTCCAGAAAATCAGATAGAAGCTCATCCTCCATTTTAGGAGAAAATGGTGAATCAATAATAGGGAAAGAAGCTGGCACTTCAGCCATGAAGAGGCTTTTCGAGGAAATAATAGTCTTATCATAAACTTGCCTATTAATCCTCTCATCCTTATGCATATTCGCATTTCTATATGAATACAATTTGGAACCCATTTTGGGAGTAACAAAATCTACATAAGTTTGCATTTGAGGAAACACAAAACTGTCATGATCTGCCTGTCCAATGGTGGTTCTTCTATCAATAATACAGGATTCATCATTTAGAGGCAAGAGACTGACCAGCTCTGTTAGAAGCTCATCTTCTTTTGAGGGAGACAGGGTGCCAGAATAAAGCATGTCCCATGCATTACATTCCAAATTGACAACACTCTCATCCTGGATAGAAGTATCAGTGCTGGATTTTGATTCTGATTCAAGCTCTTCCACGGAGTGCAAAACCTGCTCGCCTGACTGTTTGCTTTCCAGATCATTAGGGATGCCAAAACTATATTCTGGTGGTTGAAGTTCCTCTTCAGTCTCAATAATTAAATCGGCCTCCCTTTGCTCAGCAGGCTGCCTAATTGAAAGGTTTTTTCTGCTGCTGAAAATGCATTCCAATGGTTGAAGTTCGGCCACACATTCAAGGTTGGTATTAGAGTGCATTTCGCTATGATCAGTTGATTTCTTGGTCAAATATTCTCTGGTGTCTAAGTTTATAGGATAATCTGAAAGCTCAGTGTGGACATCAGGAGTGTTAGACTCTTCTAGCTCCTTATCCACATGTAAGCTAATCAACCACAGCACTCTATGTCTGTAATGCTGCCATGCACGCTGTATGAGTATACAAGCCCATCTTAACTGATTATATTTTAGTCTGCAAACCCTCATACGCCAATATGACTGTACAATTATGGCCGCTCTTTCTTCTCGAATAGATAATGGAAACCACCAATATCCAAAGTGGAAAGCATCCTTCAAAGAAATTCGACAATGATCTGTATCGAGATGAATTACAGGACTGCCAGAACTATTAAGAGTAATTTGACCATCAAGATCAGATATGGAACGCTGAACTGACTCTAATACCTTCTTATTGAACACCTTAGAGTATGATGCACTTGTTTTCAATGACATACTATTTTCCTGACCCCTGTTCTTGCAAGACTTATGCAAGTGCCTTTTGTGGATGCTTGATAGGTGAACATTATTCTGTACATGGTGGATTGGAGTTCGGCCATGTTTTTGTCGTTGAGGAGATCTGAAGTGCAATTTCTCACCACGTTTAACAAAATGTCTAGGTCGCAGAGAGGCTTCATTAGTAATCTCGCCCAATATCTGCCTTGAGGTTCCTTTTCTCTTGCTTATCACAGGCACCAGTTTCTGACGTTCTGTTGCAGTTAATAATCTCAAAGAAGCTGCAAAAATCAAGCATTAAGAGTTAATCTATGTTGGAAACTCGTTTTCAGAATATGGTTTTGCATGATATTCTTTTCTCACAATTTTTCTGCTTGCTTTCCAATTTAGCAAAGGCAGGAAGCGCCTTGGATGCTTGATTCTTGACACCATGATATGAATAAGCTTGCAACTGGTGCAAATGCCTGTATACTTTGCGCCAGTAGTAATCTGTCTTTTCTTTCTTAGGACCTTGAGGCCCACCTATAAACAAGCGAGGATGAAATTAGAAACCGCATATATCCATGTCTATGCTGCTCAGCCAAAGTGTTTTTATGCTTCCTTTTACCATTGTGGATCTTGGCGAGAGTTTCCCAGTCATTCTTTTCCAAGGCATCCTTGCAATATTTCATCCAATATGCTACTACAGTGTTTTCTGCATGCTCAAGCTCCCTGTCTTAACAAAATTTGAATGGAAAGGAGCAGATCTACTTAGAAAAACCGTAAATCTAGATGGAAAAGAAAGATATATACAGAAAAAGCTCTAACATACCTGCAATGTAGCCAGGGCACTGCGGGCTTGTGTTTCCAGGCATCTAGATGATATTTTTCTGATATTTGAAGGGGACCAATACTTGCACCACCATCCCCATCTGGACAATCGTCTCGATTGCTTGATTCTATGAACCTTATAGCATCTAAGAGGGGGCGAAGCTCTACCCTGAGACCATGTAAGGCGTGACCCTTGTCATCGGAAGCTTCAACATGCCTTTTCTTGCTTCTTGTAAGTGTTATACTCTTCCTTAATGAGGGTTTAGCTTTCTTTTTGTGTGAAGAAGGGGGTTTCATGGCCATCACCAATCCATTGTCCGAGAAATTTGGTGTTCCGGCAATCTGAAATGCCATTTTAAAGCCAAATTCTCAAACGATAATCTGTTGGGCATCGCCCACATCAGGATGCAACTCTCCTTTTTGTGCATGATCATTCCGCATATCCATGAATCATCTTGGCTATGAAAGCATGCCAACGGATATCTGATTTATATCGATTAAAAGAGAAACGCCTTCCTGTCTCCAAGACGAGCTCGCCGGATCTTCATATCCACAAAACGGAAAAAAAAAAGGACAAGGGATCAAGGGTGTGCCATGGCTAGAGGCTCGGAAGAAGAAGGCCTCGCAACGGTCATATGAATGTCTCAGTCAAGGGAAGCCCATCTTATGGATATAAAATATAAAATATATATAAAATCATTTGAGTTTTTTTCAAAATTGTGCCATAAAACTATATCAAAATGTCAATGGTTACAACAGGCATATTATATAAATTTGTGTTTCCATGGAGGCAGCCATGCCGTTGCCAACATAAATGGAGCCACAAATAAATTGTCTGTAGATAGTCGAATTCGCACGTGTTTTTGTCTATGGACAGTCGAATTGGATAAATATCAGCCATTTGTTGATGAGATTAGTTACATTATCCTACATATCTAGGCCTCACATCAAGAAAACCACATGAGGAATCCATATTCAATTATATCTTGAACGCAGACTCTTTGGCATCTTTAACCTCAAGCCCTTGTAGATCCTTTTCATCCCTTCATAGTATTGGGACTTGCATGTGAGGTCCAGTCTCTTTTTTTTAAGGACATCAATCTTTATTTATCGTCACATCATGAGTACAGTACATATGTCACATGTAGCCATTCCACTCAGGCCAAAATCTCTTACTAGCCATTCCACTCAAGCCAAAATCTCTTACGCTAGGAGCTGTTCCATGTTATTGTGTATTGTGTATGACAGACTTTTGGTCTCTACCACATGACAAATATTGGTCAATTTGTGACCTTAGAGCAATGAATTTTTTATACCCCACTATGAAGCTAATGTTGATCACGAATCCCTCGACCTTGGGTATAGCAGGTTTAAGATCCAATTGTGAATGGTTCTATCACATATGTCGTGCTTTCCTCGCAATGCATGGTTTGATGATCAATGCAAAGAGCTTAAACGGCAACTTATTTGACCCACGCTTTATTTGCAAGCAATCAAACAATACATGGCCATCTTCGAGGGGAAGATGGCGCAATACATCGCGCAGCATCAGCAAGATATGGTTTTCCTCCTTGATGGTCATCCCATGACATTTTCGAATAGAATTGAATTAAATTGATTGGAATATTGTATTACTATCAGGATTTATTTCCCTCTCCCCCACATGACAAATATTGTGTTTTCCTTAGGGAAAAACCTTTTATACCCCACTATGAAGCAATAGGCATGCTAAGAAACTGTTCAATGATACATTATGATACAATTCGCAAGATATGGTTTTCCTCCTTGATGGTCATCCCATGACATTTTTAAATGAAGCATCTATAGCCCCAAGGACATAGATCCCAAGCATCTACATAGCTGAGTACACATATCCATGATCTCTTAGAGATAGATCCCAGTAACCCTACTGAAGCCGTGTCCATTAGCACATGGAGAGCTTGGTCTCCTGCAATTGTGCCACAGTTAGAGTTTCAAGTAGGAGACTCAAACGCTGATTTTTAGGTGATTGATTTAAGTATAATATCAATATAAGATTGACACGGCTGTGACGTTCCAAGGAAATATACGCTATAAATATGTATATTTCCGGGTCCGTCGCTATACAAGTCTACTTCGTAGCCTTGTATACCTTAGGAAGTGGCATGGGTGCATATCTAAGTGATGTATATAACTTAGATAACCTTAGGATAAGACCCATGTTCCACATGGCCTTATCCTATTGGGCAGCCGCCATGTGGCCATATCCCATTGGAGCCACATGTCATCCCATGTGGACCCTAACCTATATTAACCTAAACCCTAACTCTAGGCCTCTTTTCCTGGCCCTATCCCCCTGGGAACCTTCTTCGCACTCAAAACCCCGTTTTGAGCGTCGTTTGCTGTGGCATAGCTTTGTGCAGCAGCCCCCAGAGTGTGTGCACGATCGTGGAGTGAGCGCGGCCTCGACCACTTCAAGGACCATGGAGATGCTAGGAATGGGAGGGAGCGCTTCGGGAGCAGGTATTTGGAGTAGTGTTCATAGTAGTTCATCTGGAAGTTAGCACTTCAGATGAATCAATATTTCATATCTAGAGTAGAGCCATCCTAGAACCCTTATTCAACATCTTGAACCCTAATCAAAGAACCCTAACTGTAAGTTAGATATGTATGATTAGGTTAGATGTTATTCTGATGATTATCATGATATGATATTGTATGATGATGGTTGATCATGTTTGCTCCTCTTGTATTGGGAAGGGGGGTAGAGACCTAGTAGCCTTACTTAGTAATGCTCCTAGTTAGACCCTTTAGTTCCTATTAATATGCGGCCTATGCATAGAAACCCACAGGGCTAAGGGGGCTATGACGTGACTCAGCACTACATAACGGGCTAGAGCAGATACGGAGGGTGGGTCCCTGCTGAGCGTGGCTACTGGGGACCCTATAGCGGGCTAGGCTTACAGTCACTTCGTGTGGGCCAGGCATGGGTCCGACACCTCCCGGGGCAATGGTGTTGCTCTGCCTCTCAAGAGTTGCAGGTGCTGGCCTGGCTCTTGTTTTGGGGGGTAAGTCGGGGACGAATCGTGTGTCGCCACGATTCTCTAGCCACTCTTGGAACCTCTAGACCCTCTGGGAAGGAGATGCAACCCTTCCTGCCTCGACGGACCAGGGAGATGCAACATGGAGTAGTTCCGATAGGGTGATACCATGGGATTGCATATCCGGAAGGCTAGAGTCATGCCAGAGCCTGATCTAGCCCATCTGCAAAGTATGCACAGGAGGGGCGGATGGAGTGGTCAACCCTAGCCATTGTCTATAGCCAGCCCCGCCATTGTTATGACTTGGTCTGCTCTATCTTGAGGCCTAGCCGTCAGTCTACCTCCCCATGAGTCCGAGCCTTGGGTAGGAGCTCTCATGTTTTATGGCATATGATTATCTTTGTTGTAGCTATGGATATGTGGATGCGCTACCCTTCCGGGTAGTATGATGTATTGTTATTGCTAGTTCTGACGTTGTTTATGCTTCCGCTGTGATAGGAGCCCATAGGGGAAGGGCACGCAAGACACCTTCGTGTCCCCTTCCTGCACTAGGGATACCCTGGAGTGCGGGATAGACAGAGGGCCCGTGCGGTCGAAGGACCGGATGGGGGATTTCCTACGGAGTGTACGGCGGGGTGTCGTATATTTTGTAGGGAGCGTCACAACGGCTTAGAGATGTTAAGACTTTTATAGAACACTTTTCTATGTAGTTACTTGCCATGATAGAACTTGAATGGAGTATAGGCTTGAAAACACCTTTGAAACCCAAAAGTTGAACCACTCAATTATAAGCAAGCAAAAAGATGTTTGAGAAAATGCTTAATGTTTGTTGGCAATGTGACTGACTTAGAAAAGGAATTAGTTCCTATTGAAGTCAAAGGTTTGTTAAAAGAATTTGAGGATTTTTTCTTTCAAAAATTGAAAGAGTTACATGTAGTTAGAGCAATCGGCCATGAAATACAATTAACACTCGGGTCTGCTCCTACTTCTAACTTCGTACCCATTTTATGCCTCAGAATTAATGGAACTTAAGAAACAATTCACTGAAATGTTAGATCAAAGATTCATCCATCCAAACACTCACTGTTTGGACCACCCGTATTATTTGTGAAAAAGAAAGATGGTACACTAAATTTATATATCGATTAGAGAATGTTGAATCAGTCTACTGTGAAGAATAGATATGCTTTGCCTCGTATTGATGAATTGTTTAATCAAGTAGGGCAAGCTAAGTATTATTCAAAGAGTAATCTTAGACCTAGATATCACCGATCTTAGGAGCACTGGCCGCTATGGCCCAAAACAAAGTCAAAAGACTTTTAGCTTATAGTTCTATTGGACATGTAGGTCATCTGTTTCTCTTCTATTCTATTATGTACAAATCGTGCAAAAAAGCAATGCAATCCTTTGTGCATAGAAGGAGAAGGATACAAACGCCTAGATTAAAGAGTCTGATATTTACAAGATTGCTTTTCGAACGCATTATGACCACTATGAATTTGTGGTCATGCCATTTGGCTTAATCAATGCCCCTGTCACATTCAGGCATCTTCTGAGTGCATTGTGATTGGGTCAGATTCAAGAATTCTTGTGGAAGTTACACAGAACAGGATCTCAGAAGTTTCAACTTTGCATAATTTGGAATCTTGGTATAGAATTTAGCAAGCTGGTCTTCAATTTGTGATTAAATGGGAAGCTTTTGGCATCTATGTAAGGATCTAGCCCTTTTTAAGACAGATTAGATTTTTCTCCTCTTCCCTCTTTCTTTCACTCCTTTTTGCATGCGCCTATTGCATTCCTTTTCGTTATAAACGTGCTTTGTTATTTCCTCCCGACCTTTTTAATGGTAACTAATAAAAAGGATTTCTGCCCTAAAACTCTTGCCATTCTTCACGCCTTTGCCGGAATTGAGCCAAAGAAGGAAGCTTCCATTCTTCTCCAGCTAAATTCATATCATAAAAAGCCAAATTGGTTTTATTTGGAAATTTCTCTGACATTCAGTAGGATAAGCAGGCAATGGAGCCAATTACTCATAGTGTGCCAATCTGGGATAATCTGTCTCAAGACCCGGATGTTTTTTTTACTCCCCATCCTATTGACCCTCGAACCAACGTTCCTTTTCCATATGGAGTTTCAAAATCAAGGGAAGAGGTGCGTTCTGATAGTGACCTTGACTTAACCTTGAAAAATCTACATCCTCTGGAAACAAGCAAGCGCATGATCTGCAATGGTATTTCTTTAAACCTCTCAGTTGTTCATTCCAAAATTAAAAACCTCAGTCAATGTGCTGTGTTGATCAAGATCAATAAATCTGGAATTCGTCTTGATAAACTTCGGGCTCATTGCTTGAACCTGCACAAAGGTGTTCTTGTCAATGCGGTATATTGGCTTAATTATCCATATATTATGCTTGAGGCAGGTTGTACGAGAACAACCAATTTCTTTCTTAATTATAGCTCTATGACTTTTGAAAATTATCAACTCACAGTTCTCAAATGGCATCCAAATTTGATAATGAGAAAATAAATAATCTCTGCATTGCCTCTACCACCCTACGGGGATCAAAACCAATCTATTGGGATGAAGAATGGTGTATAAACTCCTTTTCAACTCCATTGGGACCTACATTTCCATTGAATACTCCCCTTCAAGGCCACTCTGTTCATTTATTCAACTGGATTTATCTAAAGAAATTCCCCTTAATATCCCTTTCACTGATGCCTTTGGACAAAAATCTTCTCCATCTATTAGATGGGCTGGCCTTCCTTCTCAATGTAAAAAATACAATCACAGACACTTCTGGTATGCTGATTATTGGGAAGTTTCTCAAAAGAGTACTATGGTTGAGGGTCATCAGAGAGTTCAAAATAATCAGAATAATTTGAATAATCAGAGCTATTCAAATACAGTGCAGAAGACAAGAAATCTGGAGGTCAGTTCAGTAAGAAATAATTATGGTAACAAGGGATATAGTCAAAATCAAAGTGACATTTTTGTATGTGTGCATCTTCCTGATATCAATATGAATCCTAAATTCCATTCTCTAGGAAATGATACTTTTGCTTGGACCAAAGTCAATGGCAGTTACAAAAAAATCCAAAAGAGAAGACAAGCTAAGGAAAAAGAAATGGAAAGAGATAAAGGAAAAGGGACAGATTATCAGAAGATATATGATATGGTCAAAGGAAACAGAGAGAAGGAGTTAAAATGCTTGTTAAAGGAAATGCATTCATTATCAGAGATCCAACCACTATAGACCTCAGCTCTACTTTAGACAAGATTATAAGTGATGCTAAGAACAGTGTGAAAGTGTAACAATCTTACTCTCTAATGGATTGTGTGAGTAATGAAATTGGGAAGAATGCCTATGGTACGAGTGGTTCATTAACTGAAAAACAACAAAAAAATATTCAGGCTAAGATCAATAGCAACACACGAATTGCAGCTCGACCAAAGTGGAAAGAACTTCCTTCTTGTAGGGGTAAAACTGGACAAGTCAGCTGAAGTAGGGGACAACTCTAAGGAGCTCCAGAACCAGAATATGGCTTCTACTTCATCTCAGACCATTAATAACTCTAATGTTATTGATGATACAAATGCAGTTGTCATAACTTCAAAGAATACCAATTCTAAAGCTCTTAACAAAGAAATCATGAGATGGAAACTGGAAACAAGCTTGATGCAGCGACAAAGTGGAATGCTCCAACCAATTTGAGGTACTAGCTAAAATTATCTTAGATCAAAGTAATAATATGATGGATTTAAGCAATGATTTCATGGTATTACATTGCCCTCCCGATTCTCCTACTTATAATATCTTACCTACTCGGCACCTTTCAAAATTCCCTACCATTGCATCCCTTATTGATTTAAGCCCTCCTATTTGTATTAGACCCTAATATTGCAAACCAATTGGCTTTATTGCGGGATGATCTTGTGGCAAATAATATTTTGCTGAATAAGATCCAGGATAAGAATTTGGCAAAAAGCAGGGACAACAATGAATTACAAGTGGTTGAATCACAAAAGCATTTCAATAGTGAGCAAAATAGTGGCAATCATATAGGATCATTGAATACAGAAGAGATTAATTTTGTGATAGACACACCTGAAAATAAAAAAGGAAGCATGGAATTGGACAAAGCCACTAACAATATTGCTAAGGTGGCTACTTTGGCTATCATAAATTCCAGGCAAGTTCTTCCTAAAATATTACTCAATCTCTTCTTCTTCTTCTAATAATATTATGGATGCTGGATTAATTAATAATATTGGATGTTTCAATTCTTTCCTAGAGGTGTGAGTGAGGATAGTGACATTGAGCAGGATTGGGTAGTACATAGTGATAAAGAGAATTGGAATAACGAGGTTTTTCTTGATAAATGAAAATTATAAAAATTGTTTGAGCCCATGTCAAAGTTCTAGAAATAAGAAATACATTGTTCGTCCATCTGATAATATTCCAGCTTGTAATACCAAAAGTAAAAAGAAAAATTCGAATATAAGAGACTCAAGGAAAGCTAGCAAAGTTAGAAAAAACTAAAATTTCTTTATTCCTTCCTATTCTTGGCTTTCTCTTCAGTTGTCATAAAGATTGTGAGCTGGAATGTATGAGGAATTAAAGATCCTCTTAAAAGCAAACGTGCCATTGATCAAATTGGGAATTATAATGCTGATATAGTGCTTCTTCAGGAGCTCAAGCTCCCTGCCTTTGAATGTTCCAACCTTAGTAACTGGATATACCATGGTGATCTGGATTGAATCCAAAGATGCTAGTGGTGGCCTTGCAATGATTTGGAGGAATGTTTCTCAACAAACTTTCTTCAATATCCCCTCTAAAATGTGGTAGGCTTGCTCTTTTCAATACTCAGGCTCTGATACTTGTTTTGGTGTTCTTAATGTGTATGCTTCTACTAATCCCAAAGATAGGGAAGAGACTTGGAAGGACATTAGCATTTGGTTGCACTCACAAGATGTCACTGACTGGATTATAGCTGATGAATTCAATCATACTCCTGCATGCGATCTTAAGCTTGGTAATAGGATAAATATATCCTCTCTAAAAAACTTTAACTGGGATAACATGATTTCTGATAACTCCTTGCTTCATGTCCCCTCTTCTACTGCTATCTATACCTAGTCCAACAAGCAGAAGAACACTGCTAGAGTTTACTGTGCTTTAGACAGATATTATGTCTCTAACTAGAAAAAATGCTCAGCATTGCTAGGCCTTTTGTCGAGATCAAATTAAAAAATTAATAATGGTCGTTTGTTATAAATTGAAATTTGAAATTGTTGGTATATAACATTCTATTTATTGAGATTAATATTTGAATACAACTTATGAGGTTTTAGAATCATATTATTATTTTTATGATTTTTGCCCATATGTTTTGGGGCTTAATATGCATCCAACATGTAATATGCTTTGACACATATCCATAGAAGCCACATTTGTGTTGAGTTCATGGATGTCATTTGATCATGAAAACTAGATGCTTCCATTATTTGACCTGGCATAAGCCTAAATTTATGCAGACAATATGGTTCTTCAGGATGTCAATCCTAAGCATCTGGTATATGTGTGCAGGCAGACAAGCTGTGCCTTAGACACCTATTTGACATGCGAAGATTAATCAACTCTATGATTTTGGTTAGAACTATAAAACTCACCTTGTGGATCATTCCTAATGGCCTCCTCCTCCTGTATATGTACCATTCTCTCTATTTAATATCTCTTGTGCTCCAGACACATACTTGATCTATTGGAAGAATAAAGAGATCAACTCTGTGATTTTTTGCAAAGCATTCCTTGTGGATAATTCCTAATAACCTGCTCCTAATTAGCACGTACATATCATCGTTTCTAAATGCATCATTCGTCATACTTTCCTATGGTCTTTACATTCTAGCTGCAACTTGCGTGTGGAATATCACATAGGCCATACTCCCTCATTGCATCCCTAATTCGTCTGCCCAATTAAGACCTAAAGCAAAAGTATTCGAAAGCAACACACCAACAGTATTTGGAAGCAAGACATATGCTATGAAATTTGATTAACACTATAAAACAACTATACTTAAAGGACGGAGATGAGGCGCTCAAATAGGTGCCAATGTGATGGCGGCAGTGGTGGCTTGGTGAATCCTTCATAACTTCTGCATCCGGACTTCGTTTTCAGCGATTTTTGGTTCGTTGGAAAGCTCTTTCAGTGTTCCTTCTTTTTGCACATATTTTTATTTGTTTCTTGCTGTGTTTGGCGGCCCGTTTTGATACCCCTGTTGCGGCCTCCTGCTGTAAACCCCTGAATATAGTGATGGCGGGGAATTCTGCACCGATTTTGGGCCTGGAGAAGGTTGGGCCAGGGAGGAGGCAAGGACATATCCAAAAGCTGCATCAGCTTGGCGCTGGATCTTCGAGAGCCAATTCTTAGCCAGGATGTATCCAATAGGCATCCGGTGGATTCCCAGGAGCTGACTTCTGGAAATTCGGAGAGGATGGAGAATAGAGAGGTGGTGCCCAGCTCAATGCCACCTTTGGAGTCTGTAACTTTGCCATCTTTGGTTGGTGAGAATGGTGGTTTGCTGCCAGAAGACCTCTTTCGGGTATGTTCCCCAGAGGTGATGCCTCAACCACAACGAGCCCCAGCTCCTCATGCATGGAAAGGTAATGACACTGTTGCCCGTCTTTCTAGGCCTAGGTTTTCTGATTGGATTAGGCAACCGTTGCAAGCAGAAAGTGCAGAGAAAAGTTCTAGAGTGTCAGAGGCACTGCTTATCTCAGAGCAGAATAACAAGAAGGATTTGCAGCAAGTTTTTAAATCATTACCTCCTGTTGTAGAAATTAATCACTAGAAGCATGTGCGATTATCTGAGAGAATTTGGTTGCATTTTGATTGTTAGGCCATTTCACTTGGGCCTTTTGGATATCAGCGAGGCTTGGGTAGTGCGGCTACGGGGACTCAGTTTAAGAGGCTGGGGTTGCCTCCATATGTGACTCTGAAGTCTCTGGGTAATAATTTTTTCTTATTATGGTTGATTTTGATGCCACGGTGGAGCAGTTGGTCTCGCATGGAGTGGCACATATGGGAGGGGCCTATGTTTTGTTCCAAAGATTATGCTCCGTGGTTTCTCTTACGCTAGACCTCTTTGCGGTTAGAGTGCCATGCTGGCTTCAAATCCGGGATCTGCCTCCAGAGATGATGGTGCCTGAGTTTCTAGTAGCCATGGCCAAAGGCCTGGGAACTCACATAGCGCACTCGATTGTGGGTGCACCACAGATATGTGTAGGTATTCGGGCGGATGAAGGGTTACCTCAGAGTCTTGTGATTAAGAGTGGTGATTATTATTCTTACTTCCAGTTGGACTTGCTCAATGGGGGAGAGCTTTTGGCAATGTTTCCCTCGCTTAAGCAGTTTCACCAGCATAATCTGCATTCAGCACCCAAGCAGGCAGAGCAAATAGTGATTGGGCCGCCTTCATCTTCTGCACTTGTTCCCCCTGTGTTGAAGGCTGTGGAGCAGATGGGCAGTCCAGAGACACAACCTGAACCCTCCTCTCGTATGGTGCATCCCGAGGTATGTAGGAGACTTGCACAGATTGAAGAGTTGCAGCAGAAAGAGGAAGGGTGGCAGCAGGTTGTTTCTAGGAGGCGAAATCATGTGAGAGCTCCTCAAGAGGGTCATTTAGCTCATCTGCAGCCCACTGTGCTGGCCCCTCCTCAAATGGATCGAATGATGATTGATCAGGTAGTCCAGAACTTTTCTTCCTGGGCTGATCGTGTGGAGGCATGTGAGGCTTTGCAAGGGGATCCTGACCCCTTGGTGCACAAGGACCCACATGGATAAGAAAATTCTATCTTGGAATGTGAGAGGCATCAAATCCTCTCCGATAAGCGAGCACGTCTCGCCATGGCTGTGAAGAATCTTAATCCAGATATCTTGTGTTTGCAGGAGCATAAATGTGCCAGGGGCGATATTAACAACCTAATGAATATCTTGGGTAATCAGTATGTAGCTGCAGCTGCTACAACGGGCAGGGCCAGGGGAGGTACTTTGATTTGTTGGAAAATGGGTGTACATGTAACCTTTTCAGCCACAGATAGCCAGGGCCAGTGGGCAGTGATTAAGTGGAAGGAGGGCCAATCTGAGTGGGGCTTAGTAAATGTGTATGCTCCAATTGGGGCCACTCAGAGAGGTTGTTTATGGGCACAACTGCGAAATAAGCTCCAGTCCTTTGGTATGGGTTCTACATGGTTTGTCCTGGGTGACTTTAACATGGTGGAGCTCCCAGAGGACAGGCATGGTATTGGTTCAGATATTGTACATGGTTTTGAGAGTGATCAATGGCTTAGGCTTGTGCGGGGAGTGGGGTTTGTGAGCTTCAGGGGATCGAATTTTACTTGGTGCAATAATTGGCTGGGGCATGGTAGGGCATACTTTAGGCTGGATAGAGTTTATGGCACTCCAGCAGTCTTGGATTATACTGCTTTCACTAGGATGAATGTTTTGGCCACCTCTGTCTCTGATCACACTCCCCAGATCATTCAACGACTTCATGACCACCCACTGCGGCCTCTCAGGATGGTTTTTAAGCTTAACACAACCTTTCTTCAGGATCCGAGTTCCGCGGTAGGTTTGAAGCTCATTTGGCGGCGAATATTCAGCCCGGGACAGCGGAATGAGTGCAATGGCTATAGCATTGGCTAGGGTAAAACAATTTCTTGAAAATAATGGAAGCGGCAAAAGGCTTTGGCTCGGCGTCCACGCAGTTGGATGCCTTATATGCGGGCCCGGAGTCTCTTAGAGGGGCCGGGTCTCGATGGCTTGCGTGAAGCGGCAGGTGCTGTCGGTCGAGGTTGAGGAGGAGGCCAAGGTGTCGCGAGGCCAGGTCAAAGCGGGTTTTGGCGTGGCTGAAGCATTACGACACTTGCTCTAAAGTCTTTTTGAGCAGCCCGCCCGGAAAAGTATCACGGCAGCCATGGCGGATATAGTTACACTCTAGGGAGTGTTGTTTGCGAAGAACCAGATGCTATCAAGGCCTTTGTAGCAAATAAGACTATGAAACATTTTTCAAGGAGAGCCCGCTTCCCTCACGCGAGTGTTTTTCAAGAGCTGGTCTTGGCCAAGGTATCGCCAAGAATCTCAGCCCCTTCAAAGCCGCGAGCTTAGAGGAGCCGTTGACGAGGCGGGGAGTTGGGGACGATGCCGCCTATTGGCTCGGAATAAGTGTCACGGGTTGGATGGAATACCGGTGGAGTTTTTTTAGAAGTCTTTGGGAATGGGTGGGGGACTTCGGTGGATGCGGTGTATGTGGATCTTTTGGGGAATAACTTCGATGCATCCTCTGCTGAATCTGATTGTATTTCACTTATACCCAAGTGTAAGCATCCTAAAACCATCAATGACCGGAGGCCTATTACTCTCGTTTGTGCGTAGTGCATAAAATCATTGCTAAGGCTTTGGGAGGAGGCTTAAGCCCGATTACTAGTTCACGCCATTAGCGCCAGAGAAGCGATCTGGTTTTATACCTCGTGAGAATATTCTTCATAATGTGGCTCTTTGCTTTTGAGGGAGTGCATTGGGCTCGTGGGATGAGGCAGCCCCTTGTTTTTTTTCTTAAAATGGATTTTGCCAAGGCTTATGACAATGTCGGTGGCAGTTCTTGGCGAGATATGATCTTGAGCCTTTGGGTGCGGGCCTAGTTTGAAACGGTTATGAAGTTGCACGTGTGCGCTAGGGCGACAGTGTGGTGTCAGGGTGAGACCTCTTCAATCTTCTCTGTAGGCCGAGGCATTAGGCAGGGATGTCCGTTGGCCCCCTTCATGTTCACTATATAGTGGCAAAAAGCTCTCTCGCGGCTTTTTGGTGGCAATTCTGACAATGTGGTGCAAGGTCTCTGCGCATGGATGATGGGTCGCCAACAGGTTTTGCGATCCAATTTCGCGATGATACATTCCTCTTTCTTCATGCAGATGAGTCAATCTCCGAGCAGCCAAGAATATTTTAGATGCCTTTTCTTTAGCTTCCGGGATGCTTGCTTAACCGGTCGGTGCTTTCGGCCATGTGGATGCGGAGGAACCTCCTCCTGCGTGGTTGAGTCGGTTTCCACTGGCTCTAAAACCGCCACACACACCGCCAAACCGTAAGACATACCATTTAGCTTGGACATTAATGCTAGGGCAATTTGGGCGGAGACATTACAGAATCTTAAGCAACATTTGAATTGGTGGAGGGGAAGTAAACTCACAATGGCTGGTAGGATTCTGGTAGCCAAGTCGGTGCTCAGTAGCACTCATGTTTACGACCTCCTCCCTCGCATACTTGCACCGTGATTGTGTGGTTAAGGAGTTAGATGACACCATTACATAATTTTGTTTGGGGGGGAATGGAATGAGGAGGGGCTAAATGATGAAAAACTTAAATTGCGCATGGTGGAAGTGTGTGCGTCCCGATGGTGGAATGTGTCCCGGGGGGGCTTGGGGATGCTTGA
This sequence comes from Isoetes taiwanensis, assembly GCA_021234155.1. Classification (NCBI taxonomy): domain Eukaryota; kingdom Viridiplantae; phylum Streptophyta; class Lycopodiopsida; order Isoetales; family Isoetaceae; genus Isoetes; species Isoetes taiwanensis. Next base: position 3,252,359 of record JAJEKV010000086.1, read on the forward strand.
TGTGTCGTTGCACGCGAAGGTTACGGTGTCGAAATTCATGTGGCGGTTGTTGCGGGAGCAACAATCCCGAGTTTGGCTCTGTTGGCACGATTAAACCGTCACTCCATTGTGTTTAGGAAGCCAGCTATTCCGGCTCAGTTGCCGTGGGCTCTGTTTGAGGTTTTGCGGCCATTCCCTCATGCTTCGCCTTTTCTTAAGGGTCTTCTGAAGGCCTGGAAGGTGGTCAAGGTTCTCTTTTCATTGTACTCTAACAGGTGTATGGTAGCCTCATCGCCCTTTCTCTGGGTACCCTTGGACTCTGCATCTCCCTTGGCCTCTTCCCTACACCCAGGTACTCAGCGTCGATGGATTGCTACAGGGGTAACATCCATCCGTGACTGGTATTGGGAGGGTCATCTGGCGCCGTGGGAGTTTTTTAGGGAGAGATTTGGCCTTCGGCGGTGGGACATACGGACTTGGGCCAGACTTGCCAATGCTATTCCATTGCAGTTGTCTTCTCAAGTCAATCGCGTTTGGAAGCCCCATAGTGGACTTGATGCATCTCAGTTTGTAGCATCGGCTTATGGGCTCCTAGTGCTTCATGACATGTTGCCGCCTTCGGATAAGTGGTCGCTTAAGCTTCCAGGGAGTAAGTGGCCCGCCATGTGGAAGTGGGCTGGAATACATTGCCTCCTCCTAAAATCCGTACCCTTTTGTGGCAGATCTTGCACCGTAGCCTCAGGGTGAATGTTTGAGTCCACAGGTTCAAGTCTCAGGTAGCGGAAACATGCCCTTTATGTGGGAGGCGACGTGAGACCATTGAGCACTGCTTTGTCCTATGCACAAAGGTAGGGGCAGCTTGGTCCTGGGTGAGAGCCCTCTTTGGGACTTCACTATGCAGTCAGAAGATTCTCTTGGGAGTCCTTCCTAGCAGGTGGGCAGTGGCCAAGCAGCAGGCATTTCATTTATGCAGAGCTTGGCTTTTGTGGCTGATTTGGAAAAGACGGAGAGCGAAGGTCTTTCAGAATGCAGTGCTTAGCCCTTTTCAGTTGGTTCCGATCTTGAGAAATAAGTTGTGGCAGGCTTACCAAGTCTCAAGCTTATCTGGCACAGTTAAGCGGGAAATTTGGTCGACATTCCTACAGATTGTGGATCATGATGGGCGCTTCATTTCGTAGCACCACACTTATCATTGTACTTGATCGCAGTCTAGTGGTTTAATATATTCTTATATTCTTGAAAAAAAAAATATGCTGTGAAATTTGAATGATTCAAGTTCACCATATGCCCAGCTGCATAATTCTCTCCACGTCAACACCAAAGGTAAGATGCCAAAATCTGTGTACATGGGCCGATCGTTATCTCATAGTCTAGAATGGCTACATGCAGAGAGAATGTCAAAGAAAGTGATTTTGTTTGGCTTTGTGCCATCTATATTTAATAAAAGAGTTCCAAGGTTTCCTTGGCAACATCATGCTATACTGCAGTCATGCTCAAAGAATCTTTCGCTTCATTGAACCATCCAACATGACTAATAAGATTTAGTAGGTTGTACTAGTGATCCACCAATGTTGTTTGTAGATCCATGACAGAATTCATGTCCATGCAAACCTATACCCTCAAAATGTTTCTTCTTACAAGTATATGATGTAGCAAAGTTCTTGGATGACCACTTGGGTGGGCATGAAGTCGTATGAGAGCTCCTTGAAGTGTCTTTTTTAGCATAAAATTATCGACTTGATCTGCTCTGATGCAATCTTACAGGCAAGGACGCAACTAATAATTTTGAGGATGCTTGCCACAATACAAGCACAAGGGCCATGGTGGAGGAGTATTATATTGGTGGACCCGTCTACTCCAGCATCAAAACCTACTTACCACCAACCAACCAACATCCTTACAACTATGATAAGGCATCAGATTTGTTATCAAGATCTTGCAATTCTTGGTTTTAAGTTATTTCACCATATGATGCATATGGAGTTTAAAGAATCTCAAGGAATCTTAAGGGGACTTAAGGGAACCTGAGCGCAATTTAAGAGAATCTCAAGAACCTCAAGAGAATCTAATGGGAATCTTGAGAGAATACCAAAGATTGTATCTAGAGAATCTTGAGGGCACCTAAAGGGGCTTAAGATGATCTTATATCTAAGGAATGTCGAGGGAAGCAAAGGGAATTTTAGGGAAATTTGAGGGATCATATGTGAATGGTTGGGTATCTTTTAGAGATCTAACTCATCTTTAGAATTGACACAAGCCCCAGTGAGATGGTAGATGCTGCCGCACTGTATGCACATTGTCACATGTCTTGTAGACGTAATTATGTGGTTTCTAGAGATGTTACTTTGTAATAGGAAACCGCCATACGGGGAGGAGTTTTAAATGGCGGCTGGCGTTAAAATGGCCACGAAGCGGCGGGCCGCCCGGTGGTGTGTCGCCTGAAAGTTTCTGCCATGGAAACTCCAACACGTGGCAGTTCCCTTACATAAATAACCGGGAGGGGGGGGGTTCGAGGTGGCGCCGACGTGTCGCCTACGTGGATGTATTGCGTGTGTTTCTTCTTTCGTCAAGCTTTGGCGATGGCATAGCTCCGGCAGCTCAGAGACATTTTTTTGAGGTGTTGCTATGGCGCTCGCCTCGTCGTCTAGTTCTACAGTGGCGCCTTGGCCTTAGCTTCATTTTGATATCGATTTTGCTGGATTTGGAGCTTTCTTGAAGTCTTGTGATGTGTTTTTGTGTTCCGAGGAGTTCTGGCGAGTTCTTGCAAGTTCTACAGTGGAGCCTTGGCCTTAGCTTCATTTTGATATCTATTTTTCTGGATTTGGAGCTTGCTTCAAGTCTTCTGATGAGTTTTTTGAGTTTTGAAGAGTTCTGGCGAGTTTGTGACGAGTTCTTCGGAGTTCTGAAGTGTTCTGGCGAGTTTTTAGAGTTTGGCGAGCTTCTTAAGGTAATTTTCTTAGTTTTTAGTTTCCTTAGTAGATTTCTAACACTTTCTTGTTTGTTTCTTGCAGTTCTCGACAGTATGGAGGAGAAAAGCAGGTTCAACATTGTGATTTTGTTGTTGTTTGGCTTGCATGTAGTGTTAGCTAACTGCGTTCGGGCTAGCAGACCATCTTTTGCTAATATTCTTGATCTGGATGAAGACCTCTGTAGGGAAGAAAGAGGAATAGACTTGGATTCTGTGTTAGAAAGTGTAAATCGTCAAGATGTTAGGGAGTTAATGGACAGTGTGGCAAACGAAGAGTGGTTTCACGTGGATTTTGTTGAGCCAGATGCCCGGGGGGTTCACCTAGATTATGATGAAACATGTGAGTGCACTAAATGGGTTTTTTTATTGCCTCTCTAGTACCGTATACGTAAGAAAAATATAAGGTTTTTATAGTTTGAATGTCGTACGGATACCAAAGGGAGTGTTGTGGCACCAGTGTTCGATTCATATTCATACTGTAAGGGTCCGTCATTTTTGGATGAGCTTCTACTGTTGGGGATACTGTGATAATATGATATGACTATGATAATATATAGTACACATATATAAAATAATAGAGATATCGTATATGTATGGAAGGGGTTGTCAAGTAAAAGTGTTTTGGGCAAGTAATTATATGATATGGGCTGCATTTTTTTACAAATAATGTAGTCGTATATAAAGGGTTTTTCATATGGAACTGTCGTATACAATGGGTTTTTTGGCAACCTAAGGAATGCACATGGCATATATATCTATAATAGAAGTGAATCCTTTGGGGCCAGATGGCAAGGATGATGAATGTCAAGAGTTTATGGCCTTAGATGAGAGAATGTTAAAGGAGATTGATGGAGGAGGTAAGGATAAGTCGCCTAGGGTAAGTCAGTGGGCTAGAAAGAAGTTTGACAAATGGAGGGCGTGGGTTGGAGAAGATATTTCAGTTCCAATTGAGGATATTCCTCACATTAAGTTGGATAATCTGCTTGAGAGGTTTATGATTCAAGTGAAGAGGAGAAATGGTCTGCTGTAAGGTAAATATTTACCTTTCTTTGTCTTTTAATTGTTTTCTCTATTTCTAACTTTGTGTTTTGTTTTCTTGCAGCTTGAACTGCCTTTATAAGGCATTTGGTAGAATGATAAGAAAGAAGCAAGATGCTACTATTGCAGCAATAGCACAAAGGGACGTTATTCCTTTCAATATTTTGCATGATCCTGTGTTTACTAGGTCTAAGCTTGCATTTATAGGAGCTTCAGATAGATCTAGGTTGGCTGGAGTTGTCACTAGAGCAAAGAAAGTCCCAGTTTACCTTTTAGGACTGAGCTGGACCTACTAAATGACTATGACTATGAAATATCTCATAGTAGGGGCTGTCAGAAGAGACTCTGTTTCTATTTGTTTCAAGGTTTACTATTAGAGCTACTGGTGAGGTTTGGAGTGTAATGGATGTTGATTTAACCATTGAGTATGATAACTCGAGTGAGTTTTTGCTGTATAATGAAAGAACAAGCAAGAATTGGGGTACAACAGTTACCCGATTCGATCCTTCTCACTTTAGACCTCCAATATGGAGTTATGAGGAGGATTTTCTAGTGACATATAAAAAATATGTGCGCCATTTACCTGTTGAGGAGTCTCCAGTGCCTCGACCTTTATTTCTTCAACCAATTGACATGCCTAGAGATGTAAGTATTTCACTTTTCCTGTTTATTTTTGTTTTCTTGTTTATTTCTGACATGCATTTATTTTCAGGCATGGTATGGGAAGACCAGGGTTGGTCAGAATGCATTAACATCATGGTTGAAGGCGATGGGAAAGATCCTGGATGCTGAAATGTCAAACAAGCGTGGCAGGTGTCTGCTGTCACTCGAATGTCGTTGGTTGGTGTACCTCCAGAAGTTGGCAAGCTAGTTACTGGACGTTGGAGTACCAAGTCGTATCAGAAGTAAGTGAACTTAATTTGTTTCAATTTATTTCAATTACTCTATTTTGATGTTTGGATTATTATGTTGTGCAGGTATGACAGATCTACAGATATTCAAGTGAATGCAGCTATGAATATTAATGCTTGTCCGTATAATGAAGATGGGACATTGAGGATGTACGAGGATGTTCTTATGGAAAAAATGAAGAAATAGGAGTCAAAATTTCTTGGTTCATCGTCCTGTAAAGTGTCGCAGCAGTCAACTAAGATGAATGTCAATTCTGGTATTTTCTTTACTTTATTTCTCCTTCAATTGCTACTTTCTATTACTTACAATAACATGTTATGTTTTTTTCAGGTAATAAGATGAAGAAAACTGCTTGTGCTGTCTCTGGTCTAGAAGAAAAGGAGAATTTTCTATCGAAACAGGTTAGTATTTGTCTTGTTATTTTTTCTAGTATTTGTCGAAACAGGTTAGTGATTGTTTTGTATATTTACTTAATTATGTTGTAGCATATAAACATGCTACAGATAGTAGCTTGGCTGTGCAGCATAGTGAGCTTACAGTTACAGGAAATCAAGCGCCCATTGTTTACGAGAATGATGATGATAATTTCTGGGATGTCGTCTTCAATGCTCATCCTGAGTTATGTCGAGCGCATACTACTATCAACAACTCTGGTGGCCAATCTTTTGCTGGTGCAACATTGAATCAGTGTGTGATTGTTTCAGTTGCAGATGCTTCTGGATTAGCTACAGAATTGCAACAAGATTTCCAAGTGAAAATTTCTGCTGTAAAAACTTTGGATTGTATCTGGGATTCTATTTCGGATTGTATTTCGGATTGTGATAATATGAATTTCAGAATTGCAAAAATGTTTCCAGAATGTCTTATGTATTATAATATAAAATTGTTTTCAACTTGTTTTCCAAATTTTCTATACGTAAACAATACTGGTGGCACCGCTTAAGCTCCACCACCAACAGAAGTTTCCATAGAAGAAAGAAAAATAGGAATCCAGGAGGAAAAAAGCCCTCGCCGTTGTTTACGTTTTGGAAAACTGATGCTTTTACTATTACTACTAGCAAAGTTATGCGTTCACATGAGGGGACATATATCCTTTGCTTTGAGTTCTTTTAAAGTGATTAGGAGATTTAGATTTCTCAAATAGACTATAACTTGTAGCTAATGAGCAAGATCATGGCATAGTACGTCTTTAGATATTTCATGTCAGGAACATTAAAGTTGACAGCATAAGCCATCTTGCAGCAAAGTACTCTATGCTTTCAACAAATCAGGCATCATTTATTTGGTAGGCTAGTATACGTTACATATTATGTTATGTTACAGATCAGAACAGGGAACAGTATAATAAATCAGTATTTAAATCAGAGAAAGTCGTCATCGCGCTCAGGCTGGACCCATTTTCCATTTGCATCTCGGACAAGACCCTTATGGCGATCCTGCCACCAAGACGAAGGGATTTTAAGATGAGGACGCAAAAACCCAGAAGATTTATTGACAAGGGCAAGGTCGCGATCTGTAGCAGACTTGAACTCTTGACCAGATCCGTGGAACCCATCAATGAGATGCAAGTGCCCTTCCAGATTATGGTGGTCCAAAGGGTTATTACTGGGCCGCAGATATGGCGACAGGTCCGTGTTGAGCCGAAGCTCGGCCCCGACATGGGAATACGTCCACGGAAGATTATCCAAAAAATTTATCAGCATGCCAAGCTTTTCGTTGGTCAAAAGTCCTGGCGTTTTGGGCACCAGGTCTTTCTCGTTCACTATTCTTAGGGTTTTCACTCTGAGCTCCTCGCATCTTTCTTTGAAGGCTTCGTTTCCGACCCTCGGCCCTCCAAAGGTTAGTACGGTTAATGGTATCTCTAAATCTCCGTTTTCAAACCCCTGCTCTGTTTCAAACATGGGATGCAGATTTTTAGAAGCTTCTTCGCTCTGTGCCATGGCCTTATTCTTTCTAGTCCTTTTTGTTAGACCAGATTGCGCCATATCATAACCGCTTAGCAGTGCCAGCGCTCCCCCAAGACTATGCCCTGTTACTGTTATGCTCAATTCCTCCTCAATATACTTGTTAACCAACCTTCCAATTTCTCCCAACACTTGCTCCCTAGCACTTTGCTTGTTATACCTAGATTTTTCACTCTTAGAAGTATACAAATGCAAAAATCCCTTTTCCACTTTCACCTTGCTAGCATCCAGCCCACCTGGAACTAAGAAGTTCTTCAGATCTTCAATCCACTCAAACTGTGTCACAGTCCCTCTCCAAGAAACCACTATATCTCTTCTTCCCAGCCTTTTGATCTCTTCTTCAGAAGTACACACTGCTACATATCCCATCCAATTTGAATGCTTGCTCCATGCATCTTCCTGATCCTTTGGCTTCCTGAAAAACCCATCAATATCTATGTCTGATTTTGAAGTTGCATACAAATATTTGGTGACTTCATACCCTGTATTTAGCAGGCCTGTCTCCTCAAATAGCTTGCTTTTTTTATGTTTGCAACTTCCACAGTATCTAGAATTCATATCATAATCGAAGGAATCATAACATACCTGAGTAAATTCTCCATACCTGATAACTTCAGACCGGAGCACAGGGTCCAAGGGATCCAGCAGATTTGTCCAATCTTTGCTCCCTTGGATTTCTTTCCATCTTGCGCTTAGATTGGATTTAGTGCGTTCAATCTGCAGCAGATCTAAACTGGCTTTCAAATTTGGTGCATCCCTCTTGTCAGGCTGCTCTGATACAGCTCTCACATAAAGGGACCTTGTAAACTGTGGCTGCTGGAGAATTGGGTAGTGAATTTTGTGCACATTAGTAGGCAAGAAAGAACGTTTCAGAACGGAACCTGAATCTACGAGACTGAATGCCATGGCTTCCATCTCTGTATCAAATGTGAAAGACAAACAATTGCTTAAAACTTATTGACTGGTTGTACAAATCTACAGTTTCTTTATTTTATTGCAGGAGTTCTTTAATAAATGTTTCTGCACTGGTTTACATCTATTATATTTTAAAGTATTACAGTTATTACTTCCCTATCTGGCTCTCTTATGTAAGCCACATGCAAACCTTCCTTGTCAACAAAGACATTTCATACAATGCACAAAAGTCATGAGAAAAATGACAATATTAACTGCACTTGCAGAATAGTCATACTAGTGGAATTCGTCCTCGTCTCTCTCAGGAATCTAGAAAGGAATCTAGAAAAATGAATATATTAGCTGCAACTTGGAGAATAGTCATACTAGTGGAATTCCTCCTCATCTCTCTCAGGTTGGACGAACATTTGTTCTGGGCACATAAAGTTTAGGGATGCCGATCAATCATGCTACAAGACTCGATGGATAGGACCATCTTCCTGCAAATATTTAATAAACATTTGTGGAGCTATGGAGGTGTGACTATGGCACAGAGAACTTTGGCAGGGATAAGCTGATGCATAGAAGTATCTCCCACAGCGTTCATAAAAATAATGGGGACATGAGGATGTGATTATGAGAGGGATAACACCTTGGAACGAGGATGTGCTTATGAGAGGGATAACACCTTGGAACGAGGGTGTTATGGGTTTTTCAATGTGTTATTGATGGGTAACACCATTGTAACCAATGGCTGAGATCTAATCTCAGCTATAAAATTTGAGGGCCAAGTTGTTAAGGCATAAAAAACATTTAGGGCTATCAGATTTACCCTGTACTATTAGGTTTAAGATTAGCTTTGCGATTGAAATAGAACTTTAAACTTACCCTATAAATCTTAGCGGGCCAAGATGTCGAACGACCATGCACTTCTTATGTCAGGATAGAGGTTCTACCGATTCTGAACTGTGTGGGAAATCGGTGCAAGATACAAGGGGGTAATGGGTTTGGAGCGGTTATTGGCATATTCTAGGCATATACTAGCATATACAAAGAATATGCCACAAACCCCACATGGACGAGGGTTTGCCCCCTTAGCGCCAACGCAAAAATGGTTAAGTATGATATGGGTGCAAGAATTTCGGGAAGAAGCATGCTGGGAAGATTTCAAAAGAAGAGGACTTGAAGCGGGTGCCTGAGGCCCTTTTATTTTTGGGCATTTGGGTTATCATTTTTTTTTGTGTTGTAATTATTGTGTTGGTTTTATCCTTCTGTTCAGATTTTTTCATGATTGAAGCAAAAAATTTAATTGAATGACTGAAATTTGAAGTAAAATCTTAAAGTTGGCTGTTGCCAGATATTCTCATATTGCATATATTGATTGTGAATTACATTTGCAAATGTCTGTAGGGGCATTGTGAATTTGTCTACAAACGTTTGTAGCAGCATTTGTCTGCAAACTTTTGTACGGGCATTTGTTTGCAAATATTTGTAGAGGTTATGAATTTGCCCATGTATTGTGGGATCCCGACTTAAGGATCTAGAAGTCCTGATCAAACAGGATCTTCTTAAGGATGAGATAGTTCAGCTATCTCTATAGCTCTCGAACTATATCATTTTTAAAGATCATGCCACCTAAAAGGGTTATGATGGATGAGCCACCTATGGAAGCTGCAGGAAATAGAGACGTTGAGAGCACTCAATGGGTGTTCACAGATCCTTCTATTCCTTATCACATAGAGGTCAATATCGCAAGCCTACATTTGATGGTACTGGCAACCCTAAAAATTCCTTTTTCAATTTGCTGATTAGCACAGAGAAGGTGAAATGAGAAAAGGAGAGGAAAATACAGTTTTTGAACTGCCATGAGAGGGGAAGCCAAAAGATGGTTCCAATATCAGGGGAGTTGCAAAATCTCCAGCTCACTTGAAATTGTTGACAATTTTATGTAAAGGTTTGGATCTGCGACCACTCAAGGTGGTCTAATACAAGAGCTTCACACAATTGTTTTGGGCAAGGGAGAAAGCCTACTTGCATATATGGAGAGATTTAATGCATACATCATAATGTGCAAGAAGAGAGAGATTGAAATCAGCTACTCCCTTGGTGCAATTTTTCATGTGGGAATGAGAAAGAGACATATACTATACAAAACAATGTTCAAGTTACAGGTTATAGGCTCTTTGGATTCTATCTATAAGGCTCTCAGATAAAAGGGTCTTGTAAATCATGGCTGATGGAGAATTGGATAATGAGTTTAGGGCACATTAGTAGGTAGGAAAGAACTTGTCAAAAGGGAACTTGAATCTAGGAGACTGGATGCCTTGGCTTCCATCTTTGTATCAAATTTGAAAGGGAACCAATCACTTAAAACTTATGGATTGGTTGTAAAAATCTACAGTCTCACCTTACACCTAGTGGATTTGGTTCCTAATTCTTTGATATTTTATTGCAGAAGGGGATCATGTAATATTTATGAATAAAGTAATAATAATCTATGAAATTCTTCTAGTATTTACTTCCTTGTCTAGCTATCTTATGTGAGCCACATGCAAACCTTCTTTGTCAAGAAAGACATTTCAGACATAGCACAAAAGTCATGACTCATGTTGTAAAATCTCTTATGGCAAATAGAGAAATCTAAAAAAATGGCAAATGTTATGAATATTAGCTGCAATTGCAAAAATGAAATTATATTAATAGATTTCCTCCTTGTCTCTCTCGCGTTGGCATAGGCAGTAGAGGTGAAGAAGTGAATTCAGATCATCAACCACTTTTCCTGCAGATGGCTTGCCAGACTAATGGGATCCTCTGTGCTACAACCCCTCGCGTGCCTCAGTTGTGCTTGGATTACGACCACTCGAAGACTTATGCCTAGATGCTCACAGACGACGTAACGGAAATTCTGTAGCTTCTCGCGCTACATCAACGGGCTGGCCTGTTGGTCAATGTATTGCCAAGAGATGATGGATACAATACCTGTAGCAGCTTTATGATCCTCCTGAGGCTCGGGCAGCAATACCCCCACAGATCGTCCCAAAACTAGTAATCACAGAGGCAGGAGTTGCCCAGGGCTTATAGCTTCTCACAAATGGCAAGGTGGCAGATTTCGATGGCATGCAGATAGAGCTACTCAAGTGGGCAGAGCTACTGATAATGCCCATCCTAACTGCATTGTTCAACGAGGCTTTGCAGAAAGGCTTTCCTCCACAGTGAACCACTAACAGAGTTGTTCCCATCTACAAGGCAGGCAACACTCACTGCCGAGCTAATTAACGAACAATCATGGTCAGTTCGTTATTTGCAAAACTGTTGACCAGCATTCTCGAGCAATAGTTAACATTGTGGAAGGAAGGAGCAAAGGTACGTGCCCGCACACAGGCAGGATTCAGGATCATATTCTTACAATGTAGATCTTGGTTGAAGATAGCAGACATCGCCGATATAACCTATATTGCTACTTTATCAATTTTGTGAAAGTTTTTCACTGTGCCTAGGGAAGAGTTGTGGAAAGGATTGAGGCAGTTGGGGGTCCCTATGGATCTGGTTGCCACTGCCTCTCATAATTTTGAATTGGTGATGTGGCTAATCCTAATGATTACATATCCTAAGTAACTAAAATTCAAAAGAAAACAAAAACGGGTGCCTACATTGCCCTACATTATACATAATGTAAAGGCATTTTTTTTAGACACCCTAGCTTTCTTTTACCCGAAGCTACCAGAACTGTGTTAGCCACTGTCAATCTTCCCGAGGTTATAAGGGACTTGGTAGACCATAGTCCTGCCTTTTTTTGGAGTGTCTAAAATAGAGGCCCATAGTTCCTTAAGCTATCAAACAAGACAAGGGGAAGACCAAGAAGCTTAACTGATTCTCCAGCTCCTACCACAGGGAAATCCATACCTCTAGCTCTTGGGTTGATGTCGCTTTCTATTTCCCACAGAATCGAGCACTTATTGGCATTAAGTCCAATCCCTGATATAACCTCAAAACAAAGTAGAATATGACGAAATGACTGAAAACTATTGTCATCAAACCTGAGAATATCAGCGTATTGCATGATTGTCAGCTTCTCTGCACCGTCAGGGAAGGTCAGCCCTTCTAAGTTCCCTTCTGACACCTTCAATTGTACTATTCTTGTTAGCAGATTTTCCATAATGAGGAACAAGTACGGGGCCAATGGCAACCTTACCTGATACCCTTGCGCAAGTCCAACATTGTTTAGCAACAAGTACCATGACGAATCTTCAGCAACTGACAAGTTCCTGTGAAACTCAATCTTCTGGTCCCATACATCAGTCATATCCAAATCTTCCCCAAGAACCCAATTATCAATACCGTTCCCACTGATAATCCATCTCTCAATTTTCTGTCACATAATTGCTCGTTCTACAAGCTTATTTTTATGCATGGACGTTGATCAATCCCCACGAATAGACACTGGCTTCAAATGTAACTACTTGCCAACTGCCATCCCTACCTACATATTATGATTGTGGTACAAGACTTTTTCAAAGTATGCAGGTAGGTCATATACTAAGATTTGAATAGATGGCACGTAATCATTACAATAACAAGCTTGAAAAGTCTTTAATGAAGAAGGCTCTAGAACATTTACGATACACGTTCGCATGCTTTAAGAAGATTTATAGAAATCATTGCTCACATGAATATTGTATTACCATGCGATCTTGTGGAAGAGACTCATGCAAGGGAAATGGCTGGTGACATCAGGCAGCTTGAGAATTATCCCCGCTATCTACATAATGCCGATGCTCAAAATTGTCCATGAATCTATTATGAAGACAGGGCCATTGCTTAAAGGTGGCAAGATATGCTTGTCAAATTGGCCAAACCTTGTATTATGGCTAAACCATGTATTATGGCTTCTCAGCCATTGGATAAGAGCACATCTGGCAGCATATTCCCTCTCCATCAATCCACAACATCCAAACCGAGTCTTTTGCAGGTCAAACCGGCCCTTGTTGACCCGACTTTCAAGGGGGCATTATTAAGGCACAGACCATAGCATAAAACAGTATTTTCGCTTTAATATAGTATAGTATGAAAAGAAGATGACAGACTACTGCATGCCAACACTCCATGACCCAAAAATATGAAGAACACCACAGAATCACATGAGCCTGGGGAATCGAACCCCAGATGAATCCACAGCACATGGCTTACCTGGACGACGCGCTCGGATCAGGCATGGGGGCCATCAAACACATGCCATTGGCTGCCATTCCAAGCTCTAGCTATCAATGGCATGCATTTGATGATCCTATGCGTGGTTTCCTTGGATGCCTGGAAGCCAACAAACACAATTTGTTAGTGAGCTTGGGGAATTGAACCCCAACGCAATACCAATGCTCATCCGAGCATAAGGAAGATCCCAGTATAGGGGGTCTCCCTTATGCCCAGGGGCCAAAGGCCACTGAAAGTCTGCAGATTCAACAAAGCATGAACAACACACAGCATCAAAGAATAGAATGTCACATATTCATACGCTTACAAAATGTACGAACAAGAACATTGCAAACAGGATGAACAACAACAAGGCCTAATTCAAGGTTTTGTGCTTTCTGGACTTACCGACACTTTGGCTTTTGCAAAGGTTTCAAGCTTGCTATAGAAGAGCTTGAAGCTAAGATTCTGTGAGCTTTAATCTATAAGATAAATAATTTGAGCTTTTGGTTTTGAAAAACATGGCGGGTTTAAGCCGATGAAAATTGACCAGGGTTGAAGAATCTGAAGCAGTTGACAGGCTGAAGGGCCGGCAGTGCTCAAGGTAACCTAAGTTTAAGATTATGCATCCTTACCCCTGACATCCTTGAGAAAATGGCTAAACCTTGTATAAGGGCGCTGAGAAATCCGTGAAGAACGGTGTCGAGTATGGCCTCTTCGAGCTGTGGCATCTTCAAGCACCAACTATGGCATCTTCAAGGCCATAGAAGCCTATCCACTACCTATCCCTATCCACTTCATGGGAAAAAACTTCTCATGCTCATGATTCAGCCATCTGGTGCTGCAAATCCGACCAGGGCTTCTACCTGTCGTTGCTCAGGGCTTCTACCTGCTGTTGCTCAGGGCCTTTGCTTTTGAGAAGCCCATGGTCATTTCTATCTGCTATCTGCTGTTGTTCAGGGCCGCTGCTCAGTTTCAGAAGCCTAGCTGTGTTGGCGTCATCTGCAAAAGATCCCAGCTTCTCTTTGTGACACCTGAAACGAGGGGATGGACACCTGATGCAGCTGATTTAGTAGCATCCACCTGAGCCTTGGACATCTGCATCTGCCTCCACGCGCGACCCAATCCAGAACTCTGAAAAAACCACTGCCCCATTTCTCCACCACAGATACACGTAGGTTTCGAACCGCAACCTAGGTGCCACCATCACCAAAGTACGTATTTTAATACGAATACCTTCATTGACCTTCCAAAATCATATGTAACAAAAATACTGGTTTTGATAGAGGACACATTATGGCAAGATATGTTTGTCAAAATGCATGTTGAATAAACTTCCAATGTTTGAGTTTTGTATTTTGGGAAGTGCTTGTGGCAATGGTTTGTGCTAAGATTTTAGCCGGTATCGTATTAGAAATCGTATATTTGGAGGGATTTGAGCAGCTTATTTGCATTTAGTGGTGATGTTTTTTTTTTTTAGGTTTTTAGAATGTATTTTAGGGCATAGATAAGAGTGCACGCCCCTTTCTTTTTTTGGCAGGCGAGCAGGTGAGGGATTTTCGTTGAGGCAGCAGATCAAGGTTTTCAGGAAATGCCATTTCCTACCCATAAGCCAATGTGGGCTGTGGTTCTGTCTTGGAGCTCCGGTGGAGCTATGGTTCTTGTGTTCTTAGACCTCCAGGTACAAGGAGCTTAATAGTTTTTCTTCTGGAGTTGCCCTGGTTCATTTCAGAGGCCGCTATGGTGGATTGCGTCTTCGAATTGTTTGATTTGCGTTTTTGAATTTGGTTGTTTGCATGCAGGGTAGAGCTGGAAGTTTTATTCCGGTGGTTTTCTTGATGAGCTATCTCTGTCTTCAGATTCCGGCAGTTCATGGTGGTTTTCATTTGGCAGATCTGATGCTGCATGCTTTGCCGCGTCTATCTCCTTTCACGCCATCTTCCGACCATGCCAGGCCATCTTCCGACCATGCAACAGTAATCCGACAGCATGTTGTTCAGGAATCAGAGCTGCGATAGTTGATTAGAAACTCTTGAACAGTTGAACTCTTGAACAGTTCATTAGAAAGCGGCAGTTCTTTGCGGCGGCTACCATTGGGTTTTTATTTGGCCGAATTTAATCAATGGTGAAATTAAATGTGTGCATTTTGGAAATCGACCTTAGAAAGTGGCGAAGAATTTTTTGGGGAAAAAGATGTGAGCCATTGATTTGGTATGATGCTGGGGATATGCTGAAAATCAATGGTTCATATTGAACGTTAAAAACAAATCCCATAAACCCATGTTAAATAATCATACATATAAGACTAAGTTTAGAAAGCAAGGAAATACATTTAAATTTAAAAATTACTACCATTGGTTAAAGGATATGAGCTCGCTTATAACTAAAATGAGGTAGGCAAGGCCTAGCTTAGATTTAAAACATTCTCTGCTTGCCCAAAGGATTTGAATGCTCAACTACACAATTTAGCCTAACATATAAAAAACAGGCTTGTGGCCTATAGGCAAGGCCAAGCTTAGATTTAAAACATTCTCTGCTTGCCCAAAGGATTTGAATGCTCAACTACTAAAAAACAGGCTTGTGGCCTATTCATCAAACAGCCTGCTCAATTTCAGCAAACATGGGCGCACAAGAGTCTATCACAACATGCTTTGTAATTCTTGTGCTTCTTTGTTTTTCTTCAGCTGCAGCCATCATCACGAATTATGAGATCAATGTTTGCACCGTGCTCCCCGTCTCATATCTCTTTTATAGTGCCATGGTTTATGTGCTAATTCTTGCAATTTATAGGTGACAATGCTGCGCATTACTAGACTCTGCATAGCAAAAAAATATCGCCACAGTAAATGGGCAGATTCCTGGACCTGAGATCGATGCAAATGAAGGGGACAGGGAAATTATAAGAGTCAATTATTTATCACCAAAAAACATCTACCATTTCACTGGTAAGCCCAAATACTCATCAATATGAGATGGATGTGTCTATTTGATCTGTGCTGACAGACATGGAGTGAGGCAAATCCACACCAGATGGCGATGGACCGGCATATATTACACAATGTGAACAGCTTGTCGGAATTGCTCTCTACTATGTCTACATAATCAAGAGATTCTTCAAGATCTACTACGTCGACATAGATTGATTCTATAAACGTGGCGGACATGACATCCAATCAAACATCATTCCTTTTGATGTGGGAGAAGAGAAAAGAAGTTACAATGTACAATATATGATTCCCAAAAAACTAGTAAGGTGGTCTGATTCAATACAACAGTGCCAAGATGACCACCACCTTTAATTCGCATATGTGCAACACAAATCTCGAATGGTAAGGATTTAAAGAGTTGCTCCTTTACATGTCAATCTCTATGAAGAAAAATTTACGGGGATGTCACAAATCTGAGACATGTTCACAAATGCAAAACACATCACCATTATCTGCTATACACTATAAGCATATGCTATACAAGAATTTAGCGCGCTGGCGAAGCCAGCGCCCATTGGCCTTGAGGCTTTTTTTTTTTTTGGGGCTCTGGTTCGAAGTGTTTATTGCAGCTCTGGGAATTGAGCCCAAACGTGGCCATTGTTGCGTTGCCCATGGTGTAGGAGGAGCATCGATGGCATAAGTCATGGGTGCTCCGCCTACATCATTGGCGTGGGGTGGAATGGATTTTTTTTTTTTTTGAGGATTAAGAATAGATGTATACTTGATTTATGGTAGGAGTTGGCGTCTAGGAGGATTAGCACGTCTTCTTTTCTTCGGACACGTGTGAGAGCTGTGTATAGTTGTTCGTGTGCAAAGACTTTTGTTCTTAAGTCAAGAACTATTTTATCGAATGTTAGTCCTAGACAGCTATTGAATGTTGTTGAATAGGCATTTATATGGGAAGGTCTCTCTGTGTTGCTGCATTAGTGATACAAAAACGTACTGCTTTTTCATTCCATTAATGAGAAAACTTCGCAACTTCATTTTGCATCTAATTGGTAGAGTAACTCTACTCGTCCACTTGTTTGTCGAAGGTGCAATTTCATATGACTGATGTTAATCTCAATTTGCTCTCAATACATGTTGCAATAAATAAATTCATATGGTAGCTGATAAATAGGGGTTTATGTTTGTGTATTTCTGGTGCAAACTTTTAGAAGCACCCAGTTTAATTGCTATTTCAACCTTTAAGAAAGAAGTGGGCTTTGACGTCCTCCATCCTACCGGTGGCGGTTCTCTATGATGGTGATTCTCTGTGGTTGAATAGGTGCCACAACCTTCAAGGGTATGCCACAACCTAGTCCAAGCTGTTGCGTATAATAGCATGCCAATGATCAGTGCTGGCATACATCCAAGAACCATTTCATAATTTCTATGCATAAGTTCAATAAGCTTGCAGTATTAATTGTGCTCATGCTCATCCTATCAGAGAGCTTTCAGGTTTTGATCCACAGAATTAGTGCTGCCATACATCCAAGGGACAATTTGATAGTTTTTGTGCACAGGTTCAATAAGCTTGTTGTATTAATGCTTATCCTCTTAAAGACCTTTCAAGTTCAGGTCCACTAACTAAAAAGAGAAGCTAGATACACTGGCAATTGCAGCATGAAAGTTTTCATGGTGGCAACGTAGTAAGTATTCAAGCACAGTTGAAACCACCTTAGGTGCATAACTGAATTTTCTTATTGCACAATTGTATTTAGCATTGTGCTAAGTTTTAGCCTGATTTTTACATGACTATTGTGGTGGAAAATTGCATCTAACCCTCTCTTTTGTAGTCTCCTCACATGGGAGATCCTTGACTATTTGCTGAAAGTGTTGGTGTGTCAGGAGTCTGCTTTCTAATTGACCATAGATATCCCTTGCGCTCCCAAATTCCAATTCCTTCCATTTCTGACAGCCTTCGTTTTTTTCCCGTTCTTCCTTGGTTCCTCCCGAAAAGAGCAAAGATCTTGAAGATCTTAATGTTTGTTAACAGGCTCTCATTTGAACGCAAACATGGTTGGATTTGTTTGATTGAGAGGCAAACATGCGCTTTTGCAGCAGATGGGTAATTAAACTGCCCCACAAGAGCAGATTGAAGCGGGAAAACAGAGCAATCAAGGGCAACTTGGGATGCATTAGTATCAAGCTAGAAATGGTGTGCCCAAAAGCTTGCCTCGGAAAAACACAGCGTTATGGGTTTATTCCCAAGATTTAGTTCCATCAACGGCCTCTCTCACTGTCTGCATAGCCCTTTACCCACAAAACAAACCATTCATTTCTTACCGTGGAAGCTAACAGGCTGCTTTGGTTTGGAATCCGATTCTTCATCTAAGAATAGGAGTCCTGGGTCATCTTGCTCCTGGGTACTCTGTTTTCTGTTTAGAATTTGCTTGACCATTTAAGCTTTCCTGTTGCATAATCTAGCTTCTTTGCATTAGTATTGAAATGCTCATCTAATCAACAGGATGTAGGACATAATCTCTCTGGCTCTACTAGTTATATAGCAATTCTGCATCCTACGACTTTAAATTCAGGTGCACGAAGGTGAGATAGATACACAGGACTGCACAGAGCTTCAAAACCCAGATTCAACCTGCACCGCTCACCCTTCGAGCATGACTAACAGCAGGGCCGTAAACAGGCATAACTTTAGTTTCGGGCCATCCTAGCTCTAAATTAAAACCATCCTACCCTCAAATCAAAACTTACCATACACTATGAGTGCAGCCTTCCCGTGCCAGGCAAACATGCCCCAGCCTAAAGGAATCAAACTTCAGCTAAATTGAAGCTTTTAAATAAAACCCAGCCCAAAAGAAATACCTGGTTTAGACAGGAAAGGCTGAATAGCCGGCGTTTCTTGCTCCCTCTCTCTGTGTTCCCTGGATTATAAAGCGTGAAGCCCCATAAATGTGTCTGTGTGGCTATGGCGGATCCCTATTTTCTGCCTAGTTTGTCTAAATAATCCATATCAAATTATGAAAGAAGCACCTAAACATACCAGACGGTATATTTAGTTAGATACCCTGAATGTTGATGCTAAAAATCAGGGTATGTGGCTTGCCTCAATGTCATCTTTGTTTGTTATCACTTGTTTAACAGGGCTGTCATAAATTTCCTTTGAATTTATCTCAATTGTGTGAAGTGCATCACCAGCAGAAAGGGCAGCAATGGCTGCAGCCCCACAATCACCTTGCTTAATCACCTGCTAGAATTAAGAGATATGAGGAAGCAGGCATTGCTAAGACAGTACTATCCAATAACAGTTCCCGCTGGCTATAGTATGAGTAGACAGAGTGGCATAAGTGCAGGCATGGAAACTGAATGCATGAAACCAAGATTGCACTCCAAAATATTTCCAGATCACCAGGAGATCAGATCTTCTGCATTAGAAAATGGATATGACTGTTTACCTAAGCATTTGGAAAACCATAATCATTAAGCAACGACCCCAATATACTTCTGGTAAGGTGCCAAAAGACAGTGGAAGAATCGATACCAACAAACAAGAGAAAATGTTAAAATCCATTGTATAAAAAAAAAATCTTACTTATCGATGAATTACCAAATCCCGCTGTAAGAATCCATAACCAATAAAAGGTGTAGTCTAATAATAGAATCCGCAAAAGGCTGGGGTGGAGTGCTTAAGAATATGAAGTACTCTATAGTTCACGAGATGGAGTCCCGCAAGATCCATCTGCCACGGGAGGTGATAGAAGAGGTGTTGCTTTGGTTGGATCCGAAGGACGTGATTAAATGTTCTATTGTTTCGAAGCAGTGGCACAAGTATATTCACTCAGAATCATACTGGCACAAGTATCTTCACTCAGAATCATACTGGCTCAAGTATCGGCGAGCAAGGCCCAATCCAAAGCGTATATGGATGTGTCTGGGTTCCGTGCTTTTGGAGGAGAGGCGTCTCTGTGTGTTTATAGAGGGGCGTCCTGGAAGTTGGTGGCTGCAGATCCGACCCCTCTGGCCCTTCGAAACCCTAGCCCTAGCCTAGCCTTCGAACCCCCACGAGAAGAATTACACCAGTTAGATAGGGTTGTCCAGCTCATCCAATGTTGATCCACATAATGGTTATTTGACTTTTTAGATAGACATATTTCATTACTTGGGTCCCATAGGCCAGTTGGTCTCCGTGGGATCTAAATCATATTCTATTCTATTCTATTATTGTGGCATTTAATATTAAAAATTGCTTTGGCTTGGTGTGGATGATACATTCTAACCATTTGATCTGCTCGTCAGAGCCTATGACAGAATTTATTATGTATTTGTGGTGTCAAATACGTGCATGTACTTATTTTTATTCGTGATGCATCTCGGATCTCATGATTGCATGCATCTAGGATCTCATGATTGCATTTTAAGGTAAAAAGCAAGTCTGTAGTGGGGATTGAAAGAATGTAAAACACTTCATGCAGTATAACCCGCAAATGCTCATCTTATAAAGATAGTATTCATTTGTGGAATCTTTGCTTTTAGAAGAAACAAAGCATGGCAAAAGACCTGATTCTTATAGGTTTCTAACTCAAGTGTTTTTTTCGTTTTTTCTGATGGTGTATATTTATATTTGTTAAATTCTCTGCTTTGTTGAGTATTGAATCTATATTTGTCTGCATGTTCAGTCTAAGGGGAATTTCATCTAATCTGCCGGTAGTTCATTTGTTTGATCTTAAAAAGAGCTCTTGCATGATTGCATCGGTTAAAGAGGTAACAAAATGTGATACCTTGCCTTTTCCTATTACAGCTTGGAGCACAATTTTTTATATTCTGCCCCAGTCTCGAATGTAGCATGTTTATAGATTTAAAAATGAATGGCGTCTCTTTTTTGTATTGTCTTCTGTTACATTTATGCATTGAAGTTGCTTTGCAATAGGATAGAATTTCCATTTATGCATTGAAGTTGCTTTGCAATAGGATAGAATTTCCAGAACAGCAACACTTTCATGTTAAATTCTGTTTGCTGCTTTTTATCAATAACTTTTCTCTTTGCCTATGGTATTAATAGCTCTGATAACTCTCTAAGTAAATGTGATACATTGTGCCTTCATTAACTTTGCCCTTAGTATAGCCACAATCTGTTTACTTGAACCATTTCTCAAACCCTCATGTTAGATGTCTTCCCTGATTTGTTCGTGAATGCATCAACTTTAGAAATACGTAACTTTACTGCAACATCCAGTCGGGATATTAGAAAAAATATGGTTAAATGACCACGTGCTGCCTATGGTTTCATAATATTTTAAAGTAAGAGAGGCCTCAGCTTGCTGGGCTCTCAATGGATCTACATTCTCAGCTTGCTAGGCTCTCAATGTATCTATATTCTTCTGTGTTAACTCTTGAAATGTTGTTGTATTGCGTTATGCTATACAGCTTGACATGAGCATCCATGATTGTGTTTCATGTATAACTTGGTTTAAGAAACTTGCTCAAATGTGTATTATGCCTCATACAGGCTTCCACAACAAAGACGATGGATCACGAATTCGTTCTATACAACTTGGAAGCTTTGGTCAGGCCATGTAATATCGCTTCGTTGTTTCTGAAAAGTGCAATTGACTCTAATCTGAATATGTTGTGTTAACAAGGTGTATTGCATGTTTATACATGACTACTAATGCATGTGCATGTTACTTTTACAGATTTGCAAGCAATACAGTGGTGATGTAATGCATGTTGTTTATACATGTGAAAACAATAGTTCTAAATATTATAGAGGAAAATAAAAGTTCTAAATATTATGATTGCCAATGCACATTGTTCATAAAAATATGGAAACAATAGAATGGTGGTGCAGTTTATATAATAGCCTCACACATAAAGGACAACCTTATGCTTATGCTATAGGCAAAACCTTAGACTACTGAAAGTAGATATTTGAAACGATTGGTCATATTTGAAACGATTGGTCATATTGGAACGATTGGTCATGTATGATTGTGAACTGGTGTTTTAGTAGCAAAAGAACTCATCCGTGTTGGAGTACGTAATGGAATGCATTTTAGGGTTTGAAGGAGGTATCTAATTTCATTATACGAGCCTACCATCGAGGTGAGTTGTCTCACGTGCTTGTTAATCGTGAGCCATCTTGGGTAGTTCGAATCAATGACTTGCTCGTGCATTTCACTTTTACTCCAGCTAAGATATTATTTCTCGGAGAAGTGAAGATATCCCGGGAGCATCCAATAAAGTACAAAATTAGGCCCTTTGGTGATGTGCGCCATGTGGAGGTGCATATTTAGAGTTTCCATCTAAAGTATATCAATATACTGCTCCCAACATTCTTTATAAAACATTGTTTTCTCTTCTTAAATCCATAAACGAAAAGTTAATACATTGATGATACTGTCATTAGATCAAATTCAACAACAAAAATAATTACAAAGGCAAATAATGTCCATTCTTGCCAGTATCAGCATGCACTGTTGTGAGTAGTTGCATATACGGATCTTAAAAGCCAAATAAAAACACATGCCAGAACATTAGCCAGAACATTAGCCTGGCAACGCGGGGCACGCGTTTACTAGTTTAATATTAAAAATTGCTTTGGCTTGGTGTGGATGATGTCGCCATTAAGAGGGGAGCAAAAGCATCTGGCCACAGCATCAGCGGATCGACGTGACAACATTAACTGCTACAGTAATTCTTAGACATGGCTACAGGGAATTTGAGATCAAATCCGACACCTCGGGCTCACTTTCGGCCACTGCTGATCCGGCCTCAGCAAACTAGCTCCGCCTGCCTTTCTACAACAAACGAATTCCTTTTCTACTAATATTAAGCCTTTCAGTTCTAAGTGCAGTGAAAATTAAGATGCTTTGAAATCCCCAGTTGATCTTGGTGACCTGGGGAGATTCCAAATTCCTATCCATTCCTTAAGCCTGGGATTTGCTAAAGAGGATTCTTTAGTGTTAATTTGTTTCCATATACTCCGTCTTTCTCTGGATTTCTAGCTTAGCTGTGAAGGCTGGATTTTGCGAATTATTTGCTGGTTGATTTGATTCTCTGACTTTCGCTTTGCTATAAAATTTTGAAGTTATATCAATTTGGTACTTTCAATTATTGCATCTAAGTTCTAATCCTTAGCAATAGGAATCAACTTATAAGTTATCAATCACTCCTTATTATTGCTTTTTTTTTTTTTTTTTTTTTTTTTTTTTGGGATTATTGGATCCCTTCATATTCCATAAATGTGCCAGGCCTAGGTTTTTGGGATTATTGGATCGAGGAATATGCATCTCAAACCCACGTACTAGAAAATATTTCCCATCATAGCAAGCAATATCTATTAAAATACTTGTTAAAAAGAAGAACACAAGGCTCTGAACCATTGCAGATAAACTTGACATAGTAATGCATCTGAAAAAAAAAAAGCAAATGTGGAAAAAGTAAGAAGCGAAAAGGGCTCTGGGTGACATAGTAATGCATCTGAGAAAAAAGCAAATGTGGAAAAAGTAAAGAAGTGAAAAGGGCTCCCCAGGGCAAAAAACCAAGAGCATAGCTTTTTTGTTACCTCAAAAGAAATTTGCGCAACTAGTGTAGCTCCTATAGTCCCAATCAAGTTTCATAGCCTTCTAAGGTTAACAAAATGACATGATACCAACAGTGATACTTAATGTGGCTAGAGAACTTCTTGAACAAATCTCTAACAAATTTTACAACCCAACCCAGTTGATCAATCCGGTTGCTCTAGACCTCCGGAAATTATAAGAGTCAATTATTCATTACCAAAAAACATCTACTGTTTCACTGGTAAGACTGTACTATATACTCATCAATATGAGATGGATGTGTCTATTAATCTGTGCTGACAGACATGGAGTGAGGCAAATTCGCACGCCGATGGCGATGGACTACCAAATCCCGCTGTAAGAATCCTCCCGCTCCCATAATCAACTTCTAATTTCTCTAATTTTCGTGCCCGTATATCCAATCAAACGACCAGACATCAATCTCATGCTAATAAAACCAATCTGACTGCAACGTGGATAGCCTCAGAATGCTCTAAACCCTGGACTGGTGTTTGTGCAAAGGTGCTAAAAAAACACAGTATTGTTAACCAGTTGAAAACTAGAGATGCAGAATGTAGATCCAAATACCACTGCAATGGAAAGGAATGTTAAATGGCATCACCCTAATACATTGACATCGGGTTGTGATCTTGTAAGTATTACATTCACATCGGGCTGGGAATCTTTTAAGTACAAGCAGGGGTCACAAGGGCGTTTCTTGTAAAACCATACGTACGAACGACGAAGCTCCTGAAAGGCGCTAAAAGGTGTAGTCTAATAATTGAATCTGCAAAAGGCTGGGGTGGAGTTTAAAAAGGTTAAGAATATGAAGTACTCTATAGAAGAGGTGTTGCTTTGGTTGGATCCGAAGGACGTGATTAAATTTTCTATTGTTTTGAAGCACTGGCACAAGTATCTTCACTCAGAATCATACTGGCGAGCAAGGCCCAATCCAAAGCGGAAGTTTATGGAGGGGCGTGCTAGAAGTTTCTGGGTGTTTATGGAGGGGCGTGCAAGTTGGGTGTTTCTGGGTGTTTATGGGGGTGCAAGTTGGTGGGTGTTTATGAAGAGTGCTGGTATTTGGTGGCTGGAGATCCGATCTGTTAAACCCTAGCCTTCGAAACCCTAGCCCTAGCCTAGCCTTCGAACCCTAGCCTTCGAAGTCCCACGAGAAGAATTATACCAGTTAGATAGGGTTGTCCAGCTCATCCAATGTTGATCCACATAATGGTTATTTGACTTTTTAGATAGACCTATTTCATTATTGTGGCATTTAGTATTAAAAATTGCTTTGGCTTGGTGAGGATGGCGTCATTGAAAAAAAGAGAACTATAGCTTTATGTACTTTCAATTATTGCATCTAAGTTCTAATACTTAGCAATAGGAATCAACTTATAAGTTAGCAATCACTCCTTATTATTGCTTTTTTTTTTTGGGGATTATTGGATCCCTTCATATTCCCATAAATGTGCCAGACCTAAATGTGCCAGACCTAGGTTTTTGGGATTATTGGATCGAGGAATATGCATCTCAAACCCACGTATTAGAAAATATTTCCCATACAGCAAGCAATATCTATTAAAATACTTGTGAAAAAGAAGAATACAAGGCTCTGAACCATTGCAGATAAACTTGACATAGTAATGCATCTGAGAAAAAGCAAATGTGGAAAAAGTAAGAAGCGAAAAGGGCTCCCCAGGGCTAAAAACCAAGAGCATAGCTTTTTTGTTACCTCAAAAGAAATTTGCGCAACTAGTGTAGCTCCTATAGTCCCAATCAAGTTTCATAGCCTTCTAAAGTTAACAAAATGACATGATACCAACAATAATACTTAATGTGGCTAGAGAACTTCTTGAACAAATCTCTAACAAATTTTACAACCCAACCCAGTTGATCAATCCGGTATTGCTCTAGACCTCCGAAAATTATGAGAGTCAATTATTCATTACCAAAAAACATCTACTGTTTCACTGGTAAGACTGTACCATATACTCATCAATATGAGATGGATGTGCCTATTAATCTGTGCTGACAGACATGGAGTGAGGCAAATTCGCACGCCGATGGCGATAAATCGACGTATATTACACAATGTCAACAGCTTGTTGGTTGTTGTCTATTGTGTCTACATAATCAAGACATTCTTCAAGATCTATTCTATAGACATAGATTGATTCTGTAAACATGGTAGATAGGACATCCAATCAAACATCATTTTTTTTTTGCATTCACAATGAAACCGGCCGTGATGTGCGAGAAGAGAAAAGAAGTTACAATGTACAGTATATGATTCCCAAAAAACTAATAAGGTGTTCTGATTCAATACAACAGTGCCAAGATGACCACACCTTTAATTCGCATATGTGCAATGCAAATCTCGAATGCTAAGGACTCAAAGAGTTGCTCCTTTACATGTCAATCTCTATAAAGACATATTTACGGGGATATCACAAACCTGAGCTAACATGAATATTCTGCATATTTACAAATGCAAAACTCTTTACACAGAAGAAAATGCATTCACATACCACTCCAGCAAAAATCAAATAATAAAACAATACAATAGCAGATGTTTGCTTACACATCACCATTATCTGCTATACACTATAAGCATACGCTTTATACCCTGAATGTTGATGCTAAAAATCAGAGTCTGTGGCTTACCTCAATGTCATCTTTATTTGTTATCACTTGTTTAATAGGGTTGTCATAATATCTCTTGATTAATATCTCTTGATTATGTACACAACAAAAAAAAAGTGCTCTAATACCCCCAAAGATACCCCTCAAAAATGCCTACAAGATCCTGCTTTTCTGTAGAACAACAGGGTGTAAAATGAATTTTTGGAATCGGGGTATTTGGTCATAATCCCCCTTTTCCTCATATATAAGATAATACCTTGTTACATTTGTCCATAATTCCCCTTTTTCTCGTTTGTAAAATAATACCCCGTTACATTCGATCATCACCCCCCTTCTCTTCATTTGTAAAATAATATCTGTTACATTTGACCATAGTTCCCCCCTTTTCAAAATTATACCTATTACATTTAGCCATAATCCCTTTTTCGTCATTTGAAAATTAATACCCTGTAGTGCTGTTGGTAATTATATTCTTCGCTAACTTTGGTTTGGGCCACTTTCCCAAATTTAGTATTCAGATTTCAAACTTACATTTCACATCATCAAAATCCTATATTTACAAAATCCTATATTTACAGATAGAAGTTATTTTTCATTGCAAAAAAGTTCCCGTCACTGTACAGAGGTATTTCATAGCATCACAAGTAAACACAGTAGTTCATAGCATAAACTTGCATCATATTTCATCAAAGCTAAAGTTTTTTACACAGGTATTTCTGGAACTTAAAGATCACAGTTAACTTCCCGAACTTACTTCAATAATAGGAGCTGAGCCCGTAGGCAAAATGTTTCCTCTAGTACCTCTCATCGACAGCTTCATACAACAGGCCAAATAGGATAAAGCGCAAAAACATGCATGGCAAATATTTAATGGGTACCTAGCAGTTTCAGATACAACCGGGTATGAGCATCTGGCCTGTAGGCCTTGCTCGACCTTTTCGAAATTAAATGCCTGCAAAACAAAATTGATTTTCATCAATATGAACAGGTGTTCCAAGATCATTCAGAATTTATCTACAGCAGAAGAACGCCAAATCGTCATAAAAGCGCGTGTTAGT
Source organism: Isoetes taiwanensis (assembly GCA_021234155.1). Classification (NCBI taxonomy): domain Eukaryota; kingdom Viridiplantae; phylum Streptophyta; class Lycopodiopsida; order Isoetales; family Isoetaceae; genus Isoetes; species Isoetes taiwanensis. The sequence continues at coordinate 3,279,491 of JAJEKV010000086.1, forward strand.
ATTATGGTGCCAAGCTTTTATTTCTAGGAAGTATTATAGGCATGTTGCAAAACACAAGGAGAGCCTTCTTCAACCGTTCTTCAATTTGTAAGAGTGGAGTTTAAGCTTGGGCCAGCAAGCAAAAACCGGATACAGTTTCTACAGATGCAGTTCTATCTGTGCCACTTCATCAGAACGAACCACAAATGTAAACCTTCCATGATCTAAAACAGAAAAAAAGGACTTCATAACAGAGATCAAGAAACCAGACCTAACCTTTTATAATGAGAATACATAAGCCCATGTAAAATCCTCTGATATATCTTTTCTTGAGCAGAGTATCTCTCCCTTGTGATTGAATCCTTATAAATACTTATCCAGGGTTTGGAGGCGCTGTATAGAAGATCAAGGATGCAAGAAAGGGAAACAAAGGATCTGTAAATCTCCTTTTCGAACTGGTGCCATGTTTCTTCCTGAATCCAATCGCCTGGAGGTGCCTCCAGAAAGATCCCATACTATTTAAGATGCACTAGGACAAGCTTCACGTCTGTATTGAGCCAAGAACTCTTCTTCACTGCCTTCTATCTTTGCGCATCTCAAACCGCCTGCATTTTCCTGCACTTCCTACAGAATGCCTGACCCTAACGCTATGTTCTTGTCGTCCTTTTTAAAAAAATGATCTATGGCAAGGCAAGGCTTGAATGGAAGCATCAAGCTGACAGAAACATTCCTAATCTTGGAACCTGTAAGCAAAATGTCAAAAGAATAGCAAGGATTTGAGAAAAAAAAGCCAGAGCCATTGAGATTTACCGAGCGCTGCACAATTTCATTAATTTTTGGATAATACCTGAATTTATGGACCATTTTTTAATACATTTGCATGAATGACTCTTTTTCATACACTAATTGACATCCCCTGCGAGTGCTGCATATGCCTCAACAGCATGCACGGGTATCTTGATAGTATTGGGTATCTTCTTCTTGTTTGATGGCTCCCAAGCGTAGTGATAGTCTCTAGTTCTATGCGGTCACTTGCAGTTGTTGGCCTCCATCTCTTCTTCCAGCAATTGGCATAATTAGCTGGGTAGACTTGGTTCCTCACAGGGATTGGCTCCCACCAAGTGACCAGAATAGTCTCAAAGTTCTCCTTCTTATCATCCATTTGTGGCTCCTCAGTAGCTAGGCCCACCCAAGTTGGGCACCGCACATCATCAGGGCGTGCCATAATAAATATACCTTTCTTCAAATCTTTGTATGGATTGAATTCCAGTACAGGTTTGTCCTTCCATGGACTGACATAAGGAGGAGTGATAGTAGCAATGGGTTCCATCACTACCGCTACATCAGCTGGAGCTCGCTCTTGCCTAGTACATGGCCAGAAGTCATAATAAGTGCCTTCGTCACTGGTGATCTTCCCCAGTTCTTGCAAGAGTTTCATCCAATATTCAATTGTGGACGTGAACTATGCCGAGTACTTGGTTGTTTCTGGAGCACCCTTGTTACTGGTTGAACAAGCAACCCAATGCAATATATGCTTGTGGATACTGTTTCGCAGCAGGCCAAGGTCCTTCACCGATTTCTTGGGAGAAAGCAGCTTAGGATATTCAACTGGCATCAAGGGCGTCTTTCCACATCTTTATTCCACCAGCATGCAACTAATCCACGTAAGTAGGTCGAGCTTTGTAATACATGACTGATCAATCACCATTCATAGCGAATCTGAAAGTTAGAGGGGTGGTGTGACTCGTCAATCTATCATCCTCATCTGGTAAAATAACGGTCTGAACGTGTTGTGCAGCCAAACATCCTCCATTTCAGCAGCCTCTTCAGTGCCTCTGTCCTATAAATATGGCGTTTCAATGATATGAGGCAGGCCTCCAGCTCCACGCTACTGAGGTGATCCTCCTTATTGCCTTCCTTTAGCAACCCTTCCCAATGGAGGAGCTTCGTGACTTGGTCACTGATTTCTTCTGTTCCATTCTGGTTTATCTCATTTTGCACCTCAACCTGCAGCTGATTCGCATGAGCTAAGATTGGCTCACTAATATGGGACTGCATTTCACTCATTGTGAATCCATACCTGCACCTCGTTTGGAGTGTTCCGATATGAATCTACGCTGTGCAGATTAGCAAAAGCCGGCTTCACTAGCAACACCACCTATAATGAAGGCGCTTTTCCGGGACACAAACTTGGATGGCTCTTCCTTGGCTTAATAGACACAACGCCTGCCATCTCACCTACCTGCACGATTCTCGAAATTTTGCATCATTCTAATAAATAAAACCCCTATATTCTAAAATTCGGGTTCAAGGTAGTTACACAAGGAATTTGCAACCTTCTAGTTGTAAATCACGCACCTTTGCCAAATGTGTAATCAATACTTGTTAGAAGATATTTACTCAGGTCTTCTTCGTATACAGGGTTGTTTCCAGAAGGTTCTAGAATATTTTTTAGAACCTACATGCATGCACAACACTTGGCATGATCTCGTCCATTAGAGTGGCGAGATCCTGTCCGTCGGCCTAGATATATATAGAGGCATTTCCTTCTTTCGAACAATTTCAATCCAACACCAGTCTTGGGCCTTCTAGGCATCTGTCGTGTTTTTTTTTTTTTTTTTTTTGATGAACGTGGACCTTTATTACTCAAAAGAATACAAAGAGTACATGGGGGACTCAAAACCCAGTGGAGAAGATATCGACTAGAGCAACACTACCCACCACATACATAACACAGAAAAGCAGAGAACACAGATCACTATGAGCACAACTGTTTGCTATGAGTAGGTGTGAATCTGAAGATATTGCTCCCAAATGACACTTTTGATGTCATCCTTTAAGGAAGAACACTTGTACGCCTTCACAATGCGACTACGGGCATCGCTAAGCACTTGCGCATCTGAAAAGAGATGTCCCTTGAAGATGAGGAGATTTCGTCTCTTCCAGATGGACCAAATGATCCAAGCATATGCTAAGTGGAAAGCCCTCTTTGCCAACTTGTCCCAAGAACTAGGATAGACTAACAATAGGACCTGGTGACTATTTAAGTCACAATGGAAAAGACTCAGAAGCCACTGCCAAGCAGGTCGAACATGGTGACACAAGAAAAACAGTGCTCAATTGTCTCATCCCTCTGCGTGCAAAGAGGGCAGATCACAGAGACTTCTGGACGAAATCGATGAACAACAGTGTTTACCCGCACGCATCTATGAGTGATCTGCCACCATAAAATGGATAGCTTAGGATGAAGCAATTTATCCCATACCCATCGCCAGACTGCTTTACGATGAGGCTCGGGGATAACAAAAGGCCACTTTGGCAATGGAGGCAACACCTCAGGATGAAGCAGGACCACATACATCGAGTGCACCAGGTGCTCCTCCTTAACACTGCCATGAACCACCCAGAGCTGGGGTGCCACGGCTTGTGGGTGTGGAGGAAGTGTAGCAACTACTTTTTCCCAAATGCCCCGGTCCCAACGAAGGAGAAGGAACTTCAATTTGAACTCATCCCACGTCAACAATCTTGTCTCATTATACCATGCAGATACCGTGAGCACACCTGCTGCTCGCCACCGATGTTGCGTCAATGGATGGACAGAAGAGACCAGGGGACAATCTGCTTGACCGTCACCCAAAGGGATCCACCAACAACTGGCTGTAGGATCTGTGTGGGCCATTGGATGGAACTGAAACAAAGTGCGAACAGTCTCCCAAGCAGTTAGCAACCCCTTGAGGAAAGGAGATGCATTAGGATATGGAGAAAGTGGATAGAATAATGCCCATGGGAGGAGAGGCTTAATGGATGGAGAGCCAAAGGAAATGCACCTCTGTAAAGACTGGTGAATGAGACGCAGACCTGGAGAATTATCAGCATTATTGAGAATCCGCCATATGAACTTAGAGATCAGCACCTTGCTCTGGAGAAGAAAGTGAATCATCCCCAGCCCCCCCACAAAGTTTAGGCATAATGCACTTCGCCCAACTAACTTTAACATCAGCTCCTTCTTCAGTGCCACCCCAGATGAAGTTCCTGACAGTACGAACAATGAGCTGCATCTTTGTCTGCGGTGCTAGCAAGATGGATGCCATGTAGACATGTGTACCACTCAGAACTGACTTTGCCACAGTTACACGACCAGCCATGGATAACTTAGCCGTGGACCTCAGAACAAATGCCTTTCCAACCCCTTAATAATGACATCCCATGCATCTCCAGATGAGAGGTGTATACCAACTGGAATGCCTAGAAGCTTAGTTGCTTTCCCATGAGGAAGAACCTTCCATGGAAATGCAACCACAGAAGACGGCACTGGAGAGTCTAGGGCCCACAGGGCAGTACACTTTTGCCACCCCACAAAGTACCAGAAGCCAAAGAGAAACTGTCCAACAAGGAAATGGCATTACGCAAATTACGCTCATCGACCATTAAGAACAAGAAAGTGTCATCTGCATACGCGATTCTGGATCTCTTGTGAACCATTATTCATAGGAAGACCATGCGGGGATGCCTTCACCGCGACCGCAAGAGAGAATACACGAGAAAGAATCTCCGCCACAATTGTAAAAGCGGCGGTGCCGAGAGGACAGACCCTAGCGAATGCCACGCCCCACCTGAAAAATGTTGATGGTTCTCCTTGAAAAGAACTCAAGAACGCGGCGTAATAATGAAGTTTCATAACATCTGTTGCGAACTGGGCACCAAAACCAAGACATAAAAGGTACTGCTCCAGGAAACTCCACTCAACACTGTCATATGCTTTTGCAAAATCCAGCTTCAAGTATACAATGGGGTAACCATGCATTCTAGCCCAATAGAGACCCTCATATGCTGCTGCCACATTATTCAGGATACACTGGCGAGGCAAGAAACCTGAAGAGATGGACTCGATAAGCATGCCACAAAGCTTCTGAGCAAAAGCTTTAGCAAAGATCTTGTACACTGAGGACAACAAAGTAATGGGGCGCCAATCTAAAATGGAAGAGGGATCCTTACATTTTGAAATAAGGGAGATGCAACCAGAGTTGAGGATTTTGTCCAGGTGCCTCTGCTTTTAAAATCCCTGAAGGCATCATACACATCTGCATCAAGCCAATCCCAATACTCCTGGAAAAACTCCACTGGAATACCATCAAGACCTGGACACTTGCCCCTCTTGTGAGAAAATTTGGCCTCAGCTAAATCATTCTGGCTGATCTCAGCCTCTAAAGTGGCCCTTTGCTCATTGGTGACTATAGGATGAACTTAGCAAGCAAGGCCGCTTGAAAATCTGGAAAAAGGAAGGCGCCGAAAGCGAAGAAGAAAGCTGAAAAGTGATTATGCAAAAAGCCTCTAAGCTCAAGCGGATCTGAAACAATAAGCCCATCCCGAATCTGCGAGAGGCAAGAGATGCAACTAGCTTTCTTGTTTTGGCAGCTCAAGAAAAAAAACACGTAACCGGTCTTCCTCCTTGAACCATTGCAACCCGGCTTTAATGCGAGCAAAAGTGCACTGTTGATTCCATCTGCCGAATGCTACACAAAATTTGCTTCTCCACATGACCATCTGATGGGGCAACAGACCTGCATGCCTCAAGTTGTCAATAAAGAGCCAGCAGAAGGCTCCGGTTAGCAGAAGCCCGTTCACGACCCCAACCTTTGGCAAAAGACTTCCAGCGGCGAGCATCAACAATACACGCCATGCCCCTGTGTCGAGAAAGAAGTGAACCATGCCCGTCTCTGACTGCCACAAAATCATCATCCTTCAAGAAAAATGTATTCAGCTTGAAATATGTCTTAGAGGCAGCATGCACCACCGTATGAGAGCAAGAGAAATACTGTGGATTATGGTCAGAAATCGCAGTATTCAACAGGTTCTCATGATGAAAAGCAGGCAACAGGGTTGCTACCAAAGCATTATAGTAGCCTCTATCATGTCTTGCATATGCTCTACCACCACCCAACCAGCCATTACACCAAGTAAAACTTGAAGGACCCTCAACTTCTACGAAGCCACAATCTTGCATTAAGCGGTGCCATTGCTCCCGTTCAAAGCTCTGCACTATCTCTGCACCTCTGCCACATCTGTCTTGCTCAAGCTCAACCATGTTAAAATCACCCACCATGATCCATGCAATAGGGGAGCCTAACCTCAGTAATTTGGAATGCAAAGAAGCCCACAATGCGCCTCTCTGACGTGGTCGATTATGCGCATACACATTAACCAATCCCCATTCCTGCCCTTTATCAAACCACTTGACTATGATCCACCGGCCAAATCTGTCAACCTGAGTAAATGACACTGGAATAGTCCTCCTCCATCTTTGTAAGGACACCCCGCCTTTCCGAAGTCTGCGGCCGCCACCGAACATTATCGCGCCTATTGATTCACTGCGGCAACTTTGTAGGCATCCTCTTTCTTGCATTTATGCTCTTGCAAACAAATGAAATCGAGTCCCACCTAGTCGGGGCCATGGACAACTGCTCCTTTTAGTAGGGGAGGAGGCAACCCCCGCACATTCCGGAGATTAACTTCATTGATCGGTGGATGTGGAGGATGTTCTAAGTCCATGTCAACTTGTATATGAGACTCATTCTCCACTTGATCAGCCCAATGTGGGCTCGCGATGCTATTGGACGCCGTAGTGACAAAGTGGTGAGGAGAGTTGGCTCAACAGGGGTTAGGGGAAGCACATGCGGAAAGGCGTGGTCTTGAAGCTATTCCTCCTCAGGAGGCTTTTTTCATGCGGGCAATGGACCATTCTTCTTCAATGCGCTCTTATTTATGCAATCACGTCCAACCTCTCTTGCTGGTCGGAAGGAAGGAAGACAATTATGGGTCATGAGAGTGTGCCAATGGCTAGGGCGTAAGAAGGCGAAGAAGGGGTGATGGGAAGGACAGTGCGTGAGGAGGCGGTTTGGAGTAGGGATGGCGGCGAGGGAAGTTGAAGTAGGAGAGACGAAAGCGAGGGAGGGATGGGAATGGAGGGTCTGCGCGCCGCGATAAGCGCAGAGAAGGCCTCAACATCAGGAAACATATTGGCAAGCTCTAGGCCGTTAAGCAAAGATAATTTATATTTAAAAAAGAGTGGACCACTTTTAACGACCACAGACTTGGGGAGGGAAGCCTCAGCAGGAAGGGAAATACAAATACGAGGACCATTGGTAATCGAATGAGCAAGGTACAACCCTAATCCATTGGCAATGGAAACTAAGAAGTCTGGAACCTGCAACTCAATTGGAAAGTCCTCCAATGCAAACCAGCAGGGCATACGACGTGCACCAGACTTATTAGGAAGAAATCCAGGGGTGTATACCTGATACAAGAGATAATGTCCCCACAAAGGATCCACTCCACGCTCCACTAGTTTATCAACAGCAATAGGCGACCCGAACATCACTAAGAAATAATTGTTTTGCCTATCCAAAACTTTCAGGGACTCATGCGGGGGCAATCCCAACTTTTGCAAATGTTGTTTCAACCAAAATCCCATCCTCTTGAGATCAAGGAACTGACCAGTGAAATGACATACCACCGCATGGGACATTAGATTGTGCAGACTTTGCAAGTGGACGCTATGATCTATCTCCACAACCGAGACACCAGCCTGAGTGGACGCATCTGTCGTGTTTTTGCTTGCCTTCGGGCCATTGTATTCTTATTTCTTCATCATATAACAGGTTCTTTGTCGATCCTAATGTATTTCTTCCATATTTCTTGCATATTTTTCCTATATTTTCATTATTTTCGCATAGGTTCATGACAACGCTCATGTCAATGCCCGATTATGCTAGCAAGTTTTCACTATCCTAGAATGACTTTTTTTTCACCGATCCACTCAACAGACCTACAAAAACCTTTTGTTTGTCCGTCATAGCAATTGACTGACTGGCCTTCGGGCCGAGTCTTAGTTTCATCTGGGCTTTTGCTCATGCTTTGTAGCATTTTCATTATGTTTGGTGATGTTCTGGGTCATACTAGCCCACTGTATGAGTGGCATATTGGTCTCTGTAGACGTTTAAAAAAATCTATTCTATTCTTACAAGAATCTTTATATGTGTATTTGACAAAATACAACTATATTTTGCCTAGTTGCATTGCTACATACTCCGATGGTAAAAGACGTTTGATTATCATACGATTCACACAATATTATTTTCATGTATCATAGCTCAATAGCTTGGCGTTTTCCTTATTAAACCTCATATATACTTCATGGTCCCCATGAACAATAGAAGTTAATTCATATTAATTGGATTCCAATTTCACAAACCCAAGCATTACCCACTTTAAATCAGCAAAATTCAAGGGTATTTTCTTGACAAACAAAAATAATAGTAGAAGATTAACTGCAGAATATGAATATCTGGCGTGGCATGTTTCAGTAGGCAAGCGAAGAGGGCAACGTACTTCGGCCACGAAATGTCAGCTTCCATTTTGCGTCTTCACTGCTCGAATTTTGCAAGCAATTCATACGTTCCCAGCTCTCAACGAAAAGCCCTTTCTTTTACTACATTTGTAGCTTGTAGCAGGAGGGCACCAGAGGTTCCAAATTTCCAATTAACAGTGCGGGCATCTTCCGACACAGATGGAGTACAAATTTCGGGCAACCATCACTTAGAAAATTTTCTCACCTATGCAACAAGCTTATATCCAGTTTATATGATTGCTGGTGCGGTTTTAGCATGGCACAAGCCTTTCGCATTCTCATGGTTTGTAAGCCGGGCACCTGTGTCATACAGTACTTCCTTGAGCGCCATTATGCTAGCAATGGGTCTGACTTTGAGTCTTCAGGACTTGCTTCAAATTATTGTAAAACAACCTTCAGCGGTAATCCATCCTCTATCTCTCTTCTGCTCCCGTTCTGTAATCTATGACTAAACGTCTTTGCAGGTTTTCTTTGGGTTTGCTGCACAATATGGTATAATGCCAGTGGCTGGGGCTCTAGTCAGCAGATTGTTTGGCCTTGACCCCTCCGTATCTGCTGGTCTCATTTTAATGGCATGTTGTCCTGGAGGTACCGCATCCAATGTTGTAAGTACCCCACACGTCTGATTTTTTTGTTGCAGAAGGTATTCTTTTTAGGATGTTGGGTTAGTGGCTACCTCCATACTTATAGAAGGATACCTGAAATTCCTGCTTTATTATTTCTGTGAAGAATGAAGCTATCCTAGCTGGCATTGATGTTGGAGGCTAAGCATCATGGCAACTGGCATATACATGTGTCTTCAAAGATAAAGTCTTCTTTTTGTTGCAAATGATTAATAGCTCCAATTGATTCATATAGAGGGCATCACAGATAAATGATACCCCAAGGTCTGGCCACCAGGCAAAAAACCTTCACAGATAGGTGCATTTTCGTTCCCCAATTCCCTTTGCTTGCCAATACACCCTTATGTTAGACGAGAATGAGAACAAACAATTCTTTGTGCTAAGTTTTGTGCAAAAGACAAAAGTAAGCATGCTCATATGTCATGATAGGCATAGAATATTATGCAAGGTATGGTTACTGCAGGTCTTTGTTGCTCACACAGTTGCTGCATCCACACTTACCATATAAGTTGATCTTTCAACTTCTCATTCGAGGTGTTGTAACGCTCTGTAAAACACAGTTGGCCCACTTCAGAATCTCCTACTTTTTTCTCTGTGCTTTTCTCAACCATCAGTCATTGTGGTATACACAAAACTGTTACATGTTGCAAGTTGTAGTTTGTAGTTCAGTCGCATTCAGCCCTGAAGCTGAAGAGCAAATGACTCTTTGTATGTGCTCAGGAATGATCCTTATTTCTATTTAGTGCATGAAGAGTGACATGAGAAGCTAAGGTAATCAACAAACAACTATCTTGCAAACTGTTTAAATAGTTCTGTCTATGTCTCCTGCAGGCCTTCCTGCTCAGAATTGATAACCACAGTATGATAGATTCATTGAGCATGAGTAACAATTCCGGTCCAATATCTTAGGCAGTGGTACTAGAATTCTTTCATAATGCCTTCACGAGAATAAAAAACGAATGACAATTCCCCATGAAACTGTTTTATAATTCAGATTTGCTAAAACATCCTTGCAACTCATATCTAGACTGCATACTTATTATAGGTAACTGCCGATAGGATCTAGATAACAATGCTTTCAATGCTGAACAGTTAGAAATGCTAAATACATTTGTGATTTGTTATTTTCTATTTTTAAGAGGCCTATATATTTAGCAATACAAGTTATATGGTGTTCTATAACTTAGGTAACCTATATTGCTAATGGGGACGTGCCACTTTCTGTGGTGATGACGGCATGCTCAACATTCGGTGCTGTATTTGCAACTCCACTGTTAACACTATTATTCGCTGGCACATACGTCCCTGTTGATGTCCGTCAACTAGCATGGAGTACTCTTCAGGTAGGCCATAGAGATGCAGCAATTTCCTTCAGGCATTTTATCTCAAATGGGATTGCTGCAGGTTGTGCTTGCACCCGTTCTCCTTGGTGCATGGTTACAAAGTGCTTTTCCAAAAGTTGTGGAATACGTGAGAATGTTCTCCCCATTGGTTGCAGTTCTGCTTTCATCGCTTTTAGCAAGCAGGTGAATTATCATATTCTTGCAGTTTTTAAGTATCCAGAGAACTGGCTTGTAGTAGTTTTTTTTAGATTCTTATATCTATAGTAACGAACATAAAGAAACTATCTATTCATGAAGAGTTTTTGTCTGCAGTGTTTTCTCTGCAAATGCCTCGTTGCTCCGTCCCCACCTAGCAGCCACTCCTTCGATAGGGGTTCAGAATGTATCGTTGCCATCAGTAGCACTAGCTGTTTCCCTTGTACATGCAGCTGGATTTATTTTGGGGTATGTGTGCTTTACTCAAATTCTTGCTGCTGTTTACTACGCAATGTGATTAGATGGAGGTATCTTCTGATTTCAGGTATGTGGCAGCCAAAGTGAGAGGTCTCAATGAACCACAAAGTCGGGCTGTGTCGATTGAGGTATGTTATATGCACAATACAATGTTCATCATCTTACTGTGAATATCTCTAATACCTTTTCTTATTGCAGGTTGGTATGCAGAATTCTTCTCTTGCTGTTGTCCTGGCAGGGGCACACTTCCATTCTCCCCTTGCATTGCTAGCTCCTGCAGTATCAGCAGTTGTGTTGAATATTATGGGAAGCTTTCTAGCTCTTAGATGGAGAAACTTAGATAACAAGGTATAAAGTCTGCATCAAGGCTCCAGATACAAGCATGCCCACAATGCATGTACCATAATCCTTAATTTTTGCACATATGCTTGTTACACATGCGGAATTAGGTTCGTTACTTAGTATACCATTCATGTAATCCAGATAGATGGCTCAGATGCTTCGCCAAGAAGCTTCTAGAGGTCATTAAAGCTGTGGAGCCCTCCATATGACCACTTTTATGTGATCTATGAACTTTGTGTAGTCTGGATTTATAACATTCTAAAATCAAAGACAAGAGAAATGACATACATCTTGCTTTTGCCATCAATATGGATTGGATATGCATATAAAGAAATGATGATCTAACCAATTGGGCTGGGCTATCCGTCCAAGAAAGTGAAGAGACCCATGCACGCCATTTATGATGGTTTATGTAGACTTAGCATCGAGGTTAGAATGGTTGGCTAAGTAACATAATGGCAATGTATTGAACTGCAAACCCTAGAAAGATGGTCTGAATCTTACAAGTGTGCATCACTGCTGTGAATTCGGTAATTTTTCCTGTAGCACTAGTACAAAAATCCACTCATAGCACTTCCATCTTAAAAATTGATTCTCCAATGTTGGGTCTGCCACCTTTTTCTATGGTCTTCAAACTTGCCTTTGGGAAGAGATATTTCATTGAGACAATAACATTTTTTTGTTCGAGTCAGATCACAATTCCTTGTATTTTGTCTGTGTGATGCAACCATTTATAAAAGCTTTCTAGTGGTGATTGCTCAAAAATGAAAATGACACATTCTTGCACTGAAACTTTTTTTGTTGGTGAGCCATATTGTTGGATTTTGGCCAGATTTCTTCAAGGCAAGGTATTATTGCTAATTCGTTGTACCGGGAACTCTACTTGCAGAATTGAATTTGCTTCTCAACACCTAAAGGAAACAAAGAACTCTAAATAAAATAGGGCTCAATAAGTAGGGCGACCAGAGCTAGATCTCAATCTAAATCTTTACATAACGAGAGAAAATGAGGTTCTTTATATACAATTATTGGATTTTACAAGGGAGATTTGTTAAAACACCTCTATATGTTTGTAGAATTGTGAAAATGCCCTTGCTTTAGGGGGTAGTTTTTACGAAAATTGATTTTACTATAATAATCCAAAATGAGAATATGTCCTTCAGGTGAATTGTAAGTAAGGATGATACCTTCCCATCAAAGCTAAAATTACCTGAATTGGAGTCCATAATTACAAGTTATATTATTTCCAGTACACAAGAAAATTGTACGGGTTTAAGAGGCTATAACTCAAGTTTTTGGACCCTAATTCAAATAATTTTAGCTTTGATGGAAAGATATTATCCTCATCTATAATTCTTCTGGAGGACACATTTTTGAATTATCACGAAAAAGTTACAGTCATTATTATAAAAAGTACCGTTAAAACAGGAGCATTTTCACAATTATGCAAATATATAGAGGTATCTTCACAACTTTCCCATTTTGCTTTGTTTTTAATTTACTAGATTTCTATAACTAAGTCTTTAACATCTATTTTAAATACCGGATTTTATTAGCTTTTACCATAAAATTTTTTAAGAGGAATCCTCCCCTTGACTGGGGCTCGAGCTTCTAGAATTGGGCTTTTAGACTAGAGTGAAACTGAGACTTCAATATTTTGATGAAGGGCAAAATAGATCAGAGCACCCTACCCGTAAGAGCCTAACTCCAAAGCAACGGATAGAAGCTTTTAGAAATCCCAGGGCAGTTTTGAAAAATCAAAATTTCCTCCATCAGGTTTGGTTGCATACATGGCAACGGGTAAATTTTTGGAGTAGGATAGAAGATTTCCTATGACTTTCAAACTTACCTGCTAATCTAAAATTCCAACGAACTACTCCAAAGGACTAAGAGCTGAAAATTTTCCTGCCACCTTGCTAGGGATAGGTTCAATACTTCATACAATTTTATACCATTATGGTAAGTATAATAATTCACTATTTTTAGCATAATACGTCTTTTATACCGTTATGATAAGTATAATAAATCACCATTTCTAATATACGTCAAAAATACGGCAAGAAAAGAAATCAACACCGACAAAACGTTCGCATACGCAAAAACAACTAAACAATGTACACAAAAATAAGTTCACGTACATGAACCACATATACCAAATTGAAAAGAGTTCGCATAGCGAATATAAAAAGTACGTATATGCGAACTTTCACACAACAATTGTGTCCGTGCATATGAACTTTAGTACGCGATTTTTTGTATTTGTGTATGCAATTTGGTGTCCACATACACGGTTCTGTTGTCTACGTATGCAAACTTTAATGAAATGTTTTTGCGAGTTTATTTAATTAAAAAGTGTTTGCTCCTATCTGAATCAATTTGAATTGAATGGAATTTTATCATCCACTAAGATCAGATGGCCGAGGGGACCCATGCTCATGAAGTTAATTTGAATGTTGGAAACATTGGAGAGCATGAAAGGTCAGAGGTTGGACGTTCTAGCTATAAAATAGACCTTATCAGCAAAATATTATTCATACAACTTTAATTTGTACATATGAACAAGTTTTTGTACTATGAGATTGTACAAAGCCGACTAGAAGCCAAATGCACAACCATCGAATGAAGATTTTATAAAGATTCTCCTAGAGTCTCCAAGACTCTAAAAAGAATCCCCAAGATTCATTGAGATTCCATCAATGTTCCCTTATATTCCCCAAGACCTCGTGATGATTCCTCGAGATTCTCTAAGATTCCATAAACATTCCCTTAGATTGCCCAATATTTTATGAAATTTCCCTTGCAAAATACACTCAGTGTAAAAGATCCCCATAGATTCCCTAAGATTATAGAAAGATTTCCTATATTCTTAAAGTTCTACAAAGATTCCTCTAGATTCCCTAGGATTCCATACAGATTCCCTAGATTCTAAAGGTTCTATAAAGATTCTCCTAGGTTTTCAAAGATTCTTAAGGTTTTACAATGATTCACTTAGATTTCCAAAGATTATCCCAAGATTCCTCTAGATTCTTCAAAATTCCATGTAGATTTCCCTAAATCCTCTTACATTCTAAGAAGATTCCCTAAATTCTCCAAGATTCCTCTAGATTCTCAAATACTAGAAGATTGCTCACCTTCGGTGGGCATTCCATGTGATTGTTCACAAGGAGTGGGGTATTAATGTGGAACATATAAAAGATACACATTTTGTGTTGTATTTTGAGTACAAAGCCCAAAAGATTTTGAGATTTTAAGATAGTATCATGTAAGTCCATCGGAGCTACATTCTGGAACCCTAGTTATAAGGTTTTGGAAAGCTTCTAAATGGAGATCCCACTTAACCTCAAACTTGAAGCCTAAAATGAGGAGGACCTCCTGTACCATGATAAATCCCACCTAACAATCAATCCAATCACCGCTCAGTCGTACCTGAGAAGCCCTCTCATTTTCCTAATCTGGTTTCCTTGTAAAGTAACTTGCTCAACGAGTTTCAATCATACTGCTATGAAATGAAAAATTGATCAAGACATCCAAACTCTTTGTAGACTTGGAGTCAAATTTGTGCCACATTTTCTTGGCAGTCTACACGGCGTGCAATTACCATGCGTCTCGTTTTCTTAAATGCCACATCGCGCACATCACTTGACAAATCTCAACCACCGACGCCTTTTCAATTATCCAACATGGGAGCATTAGGCCACGTGGCACAATTTGTGTTATCGATCAGGGAAGAGGGACAGACAGACACCTCGGATACTGAAAGATGCGTTGACACCTCGAAATTATTACTGAAAGATGCGTTGGCACTATATGTATTGGATATGTATTGGACATGAAGATTGGGACTATATCTGATTGCACATGAAGAGTATGGTATTAATGGTGTCACGTATATTATGCCATGTTAAATAGTGAAAAAGTGCCTTATACTCCTCTGCAAAGTATACCCAATATGTGTTGTATTTTGGTTGTAACACACTCTGCAAAGTATACCCAATATGTGTTGTATTTTGGTTGTAACACACTCGAGCTCATACAATATATGTTGTATTTTGGTTGCAACACACTCGAGCTCATACAACGAAAAAGGTCTGTAAATGCAAGATGTCGGTATAGTTTGTGCAATTTTTTATACGTCAAACTGCTTTCTCTTATCTCCTTGACATAATCGCCTTACTTTGAGTTGCATTTTGGTACTGCATTTTTGTCCATGAAAATGCAGTCCTAAGAGGCATCTTGTCAAATATTTTATGGGCGTCGTCAAGCTTTCTAGTTTCCACCTACTTTAGAGCCATAGGACCCAAGTTCATCCAAATGCTATGTTATTGGCAATGCTGCAAAGATACTTAGAAAGCTTGTTTTGTCTACCCACTTGCAAGCGTACTACAACCCATCGAAAAGTTAGCATTTAAGCATGCATCATATTGTAGGGGAGGGTGACCTTCCTCCGTCAAAAGACCATTATTGGTGTTTTTAGCGCTCGTTATATGCCTTTTTTTTTTCTCATTTCGGCCTACCACTGGACCTTCATTCGACCAGCTTATTTCCTTTCCTTTGTCGGACGCTCCAGAAGCAGCCCCAGAAGCGGAATCGATTGGAGAACATGGCTCCGGGCGAGGGACGGTCACCTCAGCCATCAAAAACAAGTATTTCGCCTACCTTCTTTCTTTCTTTTGTAGCGATTTTGAGTTGCTCCATCTTGATAGGACATATAGTTTAGGATTTCGTAGCTATTTGAGCTGCTCCATCTAGATAGAGGATATTTAGGAAATCTTTGCCTCCCCTTGCTTCCCACGTATTCTTATAAAAGGAAGGAATCAAGATAAAATTTTGGAGTTGTCTTGTTTAAGAATAAGAATAGTTTTTTATCGTCCACTGAGACCAATCGGCCTATGGGACCCAGAAGGAGCGCAGCAAACTTATTACTTAAGGAAGAGAGATGAGCAAAAATGCATAATAAGAATGCATGTTAAGTAAGAATACATGCTTTTGCATGATGAAGCATAAGATTCTATGCTTTTTCATATATCTCAGATTGCCAAAGAAATGGCAATTAGTAAAAAGAAAGGCCTCGTAAGAAATGGAAAAAAGAAATCTGTTAGGAAAAGAAAGAGAGGCAGCTGGATAGAAGAACATATGGTTGAGGCTATTAGTAGGATAGAAGGTGGTGAGATCACAATTGGAGCAGCATCTAGAGAGTACGGAATTCCAAGATCAACTATAAGAGGGTGGCTACCGTAAGAAAGGCCCTACCCCTCGCATATTGACACTTGAAGAGGATTGGTAA
Organism: Isoetes taiwanensis; assembly: GCA_021234155.1. Taxonomy (NCBI): domain Eukaryota; kingdom Viridiplantae; phylum Streptophyta; class Lycopodiopsida; order Isoetales; family Isoetaceae; genus Isoetes; species Isoetes taiwanensis. The sequence goes on from JAJEKV010000086.1 coordinate 3,295,922, forward strand.
TTCTGGAATACTTGGTTCCAAAATCAATGCTCTTGGTTCTTGTTTCACTGGATTCACATTGTTGTAGTATACTATGCAGAAAGGTTTCTTCATTAGTTCCAAGTTCTACTAGTTGCATTTTGCCATAGAGAAGCTTAGCAGACATATAATAGGTAAGGACAAAACTCCATTGCTTAAGAATTTTCAGGTCCTGACATGCATGCGTTCCATGGAAAGGGGCATGATCGGTTGAGAACACAAATGCCCCATAGAACGGTAGAAGTTCATGACAGTTGTAGTTGAGAGGGTCCAGTAGTAAAAGCTAAACCGAAAAAGAAGTTATATCTAGGATCTATTTGAAAAGATACATGCTATCCAAATGAAAAAAACATGCCAAACAGTGTTGCTTGTGCAACAATTCTGCATGCCTATCCTGTCCACACTAAGATAACTATAGGATGCTTCCATAGTAATCGTGGCCTGGAGGCAGAACTTATGTAGCTTTAAAATATCAAGAAGAACTCTAAATGCATAGACAGTATTTCTGAGCAACTTTTCTTTTCCAGTTCAAAGCACAAGTTCAAGTCATTTTTTGACGTAAGACATAGACACAAGGGTAAAAGATCTAGAAGAAAGAAAGAACGAATTGTTTACACACCAACATCTGTATCAGGAGGTAATTCTATTAGAAGGCATTGTGGTGTTGGATCCGTTTTAGAGAATAGTTTAACTTCTTAGAACTTTAGAAATTTTTCTGAGCCCATTGTTCGCAAGTACTTCATATCGAGTTGTAACTAATTTGGGTTGTAACTGCATCTGCTTTGCAGTTTAGGAACTTCAAGCAAGTACTTGGAATAGACAAGTTCAGAGTTTTGTCATGTCTCACGCCTTGCACAAATGATAGCTGATCTTGTTGGAAATGGTATGATTGCAGCAGGTGGAGAAGATTGCATATAGTTATGAAACATATTGATATGAATGTTTACCCTTGTTGGAACCTGTTTTATCTGGAATTGCAACCTAGAATGTATGTAGGACCTGAAGTGCATGAGAGCTAGTTCACTTTTCAAGTAAGTATGCTACATCCTTTCTCTGATTGTTTGATGTACAATTTGTAGAGTTTATCCCTTCTGAATGATGTTTGTGAAGTGCATCAACAGCTATCTGATTTAATGAAAATACGAATGCAATTTACAAGGGATTTGGAGATGCAAAGGATGCAGCTACTTATGCAAACACAAGTGCAACTTGCCAAAACGAACCTGTAAAACCCTAGAATTCATGTGTACGATGATTGCACGCAATAGGTTCTATCTTTTTCTTTTTGATTTTATTTCTATTTTTATTTTTTACTTTTTGAAAAGGGCTTTTATTGTAAGTCATTCGATCTCGTCTTTTTTAAATAGGGCTTTTGTTGTAAGCCCTTTGATTCTTGACCATTAAGTTGCATGCAAATACCTGGCACACTGTTCTACTACTTTAAAGGGGGGTTTTCTACTAGTTTATACATGCACACCTCTGCAAAGATTCGCATAATTAATTCCAAACAATAAGCTTAGTTTTCATTTAGGTAATACCATTAGCAAAAAATCAATCTTGTTGATTTGGGTTTTTCGGTTTGGCCAAAAACTTTTTTAGAATTTTTTTGAAGTCGATTTCCTATGATTTTTGGGTTTCTACCTGCCGGAAAAACTTACCGATTTTCCAAAAATCATCGTTATAGTTTTTTTTTTTCCTTATTTCCATCCTTATCTGGCAGAGAGCGCATGCTATAGACACAGAGGGACCGACATGTATTGCCGTGGCATCTACGAGGATACGTTAAGAGAAATTGGCAAGCCGAGGCGAAGCATTTGTCTGTTTTTATCTGACTTTAGTTGCAGATTGATTGGAAACAGTGGTTCTTTATGGCGATAGATGGTGGAATCCAAGGGCATTGCCATCAGTGCTCGAATTTGATGGCCCGCCCTTAATTTTCCAGGGACGGACAAAATAATTTTACAACTTTCGTGTGACAGGAAGTTCCTAAATTCAAGCCTTTCAAATGCAATAAAAAAATTTAAAATGACAGAAACCAGTTTTTTTCCTATTCCTAAAAAAATAGATAGATATATAAAACAAAGTATATTTCCATTTAAGTTCATCAAATACATAATGAAGTTCTTACATAGATACTATTGAAATAAAAATAATAGTTTAAAGTTTAAAATCAATCACAAAAACTTATCAAGTGGCATTCCTCTCCTTTGCTTCGCAATCCTTGTAACATGTTTGCCAATCTATGCTTTCAAATGGTTCATTCCACAATGATACACACATTGTGGCGTCAAGAGTTTCTAAGTTCATGCTCGATCTTATAGCACTCTTAATAGCGTTTTGACGGGAGAAACCTCTCTCGCAAGAGGTTGTGCTTCCAGGAATGACCATACAACATTGCCATAATTTCATCAATGCTGGAAAACTGTCCCACCAACTGATTGATCTTAGGCGGGCCGGGCAGTGGGCGGGCGGGCGGGCATCAAGAAGAATCAAGATTCGAAGAAAAAAAATTCGAATTGTTAGCATAGATTTAGGATGTGAATTAGCAAAATAGCATAAATTTAGGTTCGTGATTGTTAATGGTTGCATGATGGTTAAAAAAATGGGATGGGGGGAGGGATCATTGGAAATTTGGGATATGTAATTGTATCATTGTATATTGTATAGATTTATAATTTTTTTTTGTTGAAGGACGACAGTCTATTATTCATGAAAAAATCAAGAAACATACAAGAGGTCTGTGAAATGGGACTCAAAACCTAGAGGACTACGAAGTCCCCTAAGCAAAGCCACCCATACACAGTACATAATCAAATATCTTGTACCATCTTGAGGCGTTTAATAGCCTCATCACAATCAGCATGTTCTACCACATCAATACAATCATTACTAGACATCGTATTATCTGAACTCTGGAGATTATGACGCGCAGGGGCCTCACGGCATACCTTCTTTGACCTCTTCCTTGCACGAGACCCCATCCTGGCAACCTTTTTCCAAGTGGCATGTTGCCATAACGCTCTATTACTCGGACTATTAGGACAATCATCCATAACTATCTTAGACGTATCAGGAGAAGAAGAAGTGTCACCTTGAGGAATAAAGGGAACAATAGGTGCATGTGAAGGTACAAATGCAGGAACAATAGGCGTATACTTAGGTGCTAGAGACAACAATAATCAATAACCAATAATAATATAAATGTTTAAAATTTATAAAGATATATAGCAAGAAAAATGACAGGCATTTCTCTATTCGTAGCCTTTCAAATGATGAATATGTCTTGTTGTTGCCCTTCTCTATGACGGGCGATAGCCCAACTGCGGCCTTTCATTTGCCATACGAAATTTTTTTTCACCTGTTTTGACGGGCACAAATCTAAAAAATAGGCATGAAAGCCGTCAAATTCGAGCCCTGATTGCCATTATAGCTTCCACAGGCAAGATATCAGGCATGAGGGCTTTTGCTTTCTTTATGTCTTCTTGACTACTCATTTAAGCATGTAGTCTAATAGAGTAATTATTATTTTAAGAGTTATCTGAATCTGAGAAGCTCTTTAATGACCTGTATCAGCTTCCTTTTTGAGCCCGTTCAACCGGAAGCAGCTATTCTCTATTATTATGAAACTCGACTACGTACGTTATATTTACTTCTAATGCAAATACCTTGCATGTTTTCCTTTGTCTCTTGGTTGTTATACATCTTTAAGGAATCAATTTGCCATAATAAACCTACAGCTCATGCTCAAGGTTTCATGGTAATTTTCTGTCGTTGGGATTTGCAATGATGATCATGAGTTCGGAAACAAGGAATATGGACATTATTCTTTATTTTCTTCTTGAGGTAATTGTTCTTTATTTGGCCCATAGATGAATAGAGGCTTTATCTTATGCTGCATAGATTATGGAATTTAACTGTTTGCATCACCTCTACAGCCTTCAATGGCACTAGATTTGAGCAGCACAGACCCTTGAAGTTCTTATATTCAGATTTGACATTTTAGACCATGCAAATATATTCTCATAGAAGAATATTTTACAAGGATGTCTATGGAAGCCTCTCTGCAAGAGTCCTGAGCTGTCCTCCTTAACTGGAATGGAGCGCAGATGTTTGAAGGTATGTTACAATGCCATATGCAAATCATGATGCTTAACACAAGAATGGGCGCTTTTATATCTCTGGTTTTGATGCTGTAAAATATTTTTAGCAGAGCAGCAGCCCTTTTTGAGGTAAATACTTGCCACTTAAATGTGCAGAGGAAGAATATGAACTGAATTATATTGATTGTGGTATAGCAAGTGATAGGAGTCCAGCACGTATGGCTACATACCATTTGTCAATCCTTAAAAATCTTGTATACAGATGGATGGCAGTCCATTATGATGCAGTGCTATGCAGTTTGGATTTTCTCATATACAGTTCACACCTATTTAGAGATTTGCTTCGTCCTACTGGTAAGATATATCTTCTTCATACTTTTGTTTCATGTATATCTTCTTTTTACATTTGTTGCAATTGTTTTGCAATTGCACTGGAGATAATGGAACCACAGGCTTGATACATTTGTTGCAGTTTTGCATTCCATTGCCGCTGGTCTTACCTCTGTACATGAGCACGAATGCATGTCTTTCAGTCGGTTATGTTAGACTCTAAAGAAGCCATGTATAGACGAATGAATTCTCATAATGTTCTTTCCATTTTTCTAGCCTCGAAATTTTGCTTTAGAGTTTCTGATGCCTGGAAAATTTGGTGCAGCCTGTGATTAATAACGTGGATGATGCTCATGAACTCATGGATCTAAGTATACATAGTGTCAGCTGTAATTTGCCAGCTTTCCTCACCCTTCATTCAGCATTCAGCAGGGATCATACACCCTATGCAATTTCTGAAAGGTCTGTACATCTTTTAAGTTTGTGTTTGCAATTTCAAGTATTGATTAGTCACAATTATTACCCATGGGCCTAAAAGCTCATATGTTTTCAAATGATTTGGGTTGTCCATAAGGTTATTTTTCTTTTCGAACCATCAGAGAAGAAAAATAAGATGGTGGCTACAGGGTAAAGGACCAGGGCAACAAGGCCTATTCAAAGAGGAAAATGTTTGTCACCTTAGATGGCCTTAGATGAGGAGTCCCACACCAAGCCTCTAGCCACTACCACTTCTAGAAATATTCCAAAACATAGAGTGTTGTTCATTGCGACTCTACCATATATCTGTAAAACACCACTCATTAGAACATCAGTAACACTAACATTGTGCAGTGTTCAGGTTTAAGAACCTGAGAGTATGTCATTGATATGTTCCTTTTCCTTTTCTTTGCTGCAAATATTATTGAGGAGATTGGTTTACTAGAATTGTTAGCCAGTGAAGTTGCGACAAAGGCTACAAAGAAGGTTGGAATCTTGCTTGCAGTTGAAAAGTTGGTCGTTTCCACTAGAGGATCTGAGAACAGTCCAGTGATTATAGCTCCACATAACATGAGCATTTAACCATTTGCCTACCAGGTGCCTTTTCTGATCCGTCTTCCTCTTCATCTCATCTTCACCTTCCTCCTCTTCGTGCCCTCCTCCATTTAGCCTTCTCTTAGACCTTGTTCTGCTTTCTGCAAAATGATTTAAGCAAGTACCTTACTCTCCATTTCAAGTTTTTATTTTCATCTTTGGGAAAAAAAAGAAAATGCGTAAACCTGTGATAACTCATCTAAGGAAACTGTTAACATGCCCATCAAACGAATGTCTTTTTTGCCTTGGCAGTAAATATTTCCATGAACATCCTCTTAACAAACTCCTTTGTTGTATGTAATGTGTCCATCCTGAATATCACTATCAAAATAATGCATGCAATTTTTGGCTTGCTCATCTATAGATAGGTGCTTTTTAGAAGACTTTGAGATAACTCTTAGGTCAACTATAAACTCTGAAACAGTTCCTTTTCCCGATTCATGCCGTACATCAATAGATCATGGTCTGTAAGTGTTCCATTGTTATCTTGGTAAAAATTCTGGAAGCACATATATTATCCTTCATATAAGACGATTTGCATGTATCTTCTCTAATAAGCTTACGATCTATCTACATAGAATTGCAAGGGCTTGAGCAAAGTGTAGGGATATTGATGCAAAAGAACATCTACTTACTTTTTAAACGTTTCTTGATTTGGAGTTCCATCTTGGTTGACTAGGTTCCCAGGGCTATTGACAGGGTAGAGGCAAAGTTAAAGTCTAACAGCAGGAAAGGTTTTGGACCAAAAGCAGATGGATAGTTGAGGTCATCCAGTTCTTGGCAAATACACTTAAATGTTTGAACAATTAGAAAAGAACCAGTGGAAGATTTTAACTCATCATCCCAACCCTGCTTATGAACTCAGGTTTGTGACATTACCTCTGTGAAGGAATAGTAAATTCAGGATATCTGGAATGCAAGTGCGGCTATGATGGAGGCTGTTGATAGGGCATCTACAAGAGAGAAAAAAGGAGAGAGAGTCATTGTTTCCATGCAAAAAGGAAAATAACATTTCATCGTTGTGTACATTTGTGCAGAATTATTTCCTCTCTATTTGAGTGTTAATGGTATTAATATTACATTTTGATATTAGAAATTGGTGCTTGCCGCTTATATTCAATGATTTGAAAGTTTAAATGTCACGACTACAACTCTGCCCCAGTGTCCAGCTTGCAGCTTGCAGTTTGCAGATACAGCTCCCATCAAAATCTGTACAAACTGTGGAATTGTTATCTCAATATAGAGAGATTATTATGTTCCAGCAGTTCAACAGTTGCTTGCTGTGTTATTAGGTAGCTATTAGTCTTTTATGTAGAAGAAGTTCAAATAAGGTATGAACCTGCCTTCCCATCTTTAACGCAAGTGAAGAATGAGAATGCTCTTCATACAGCTCAACTAAAAGGAAGTTGAGGTCTGTATTAAGTGAAATTATTAAAGAATCCAGTTCTCAGAAATATTTGTACATATTCCTGCATTATTGAGAAACAGGAAGTAATTCCATGCAATCAAGGGACACTGAGGGCAAGCCAAATCCTAATGACACCCAACTCAGTTCACCGGAAGGTGACAGATGAGAAATTTTGGCGAATATTCAATGGCTTCTTGTTTGATGAGTTGCTTGCTGCCTTTGCAGATAGACATCTGTCAAGAGTGTTGTTTGCTCAACTAAATGTGTTGCATGTAGCGAACTCAGGATATGCTAATCCGAACTTTTGAGCCAACCATCGATTCATTTCTAGAAGTATATGTTTCATGAAAGACTGCAAGTGAAATACCTCGCTATGGAATGGTTTATTAAATTCACCATGTTCAGGTTGTTATTTCTATGATACTGTGTAAATGTTCAGGTTGTTATTTCCATGATACTGTGTAAATGTTCAGGTTGTTATCCATGATACTGTGTAAATGACCACGGAATGAGGATAGATTTTGGGAGATAATAACATATATTAGTTAATACACACCATTTTGAGCATATCAACGTTCATGTGCAATTATTTACTCCTATGGTTTATAGATACATGGCTGCGCATTATGGTTTTATTTGTCTCACAACATAATTGTAAGACACACAAAGACTAGAAGACATAATGGGACAACTGCATGTGTTTAGGTAGTAAAGACACCCTTTTGCAAATTGCTATTATAACAACTATTTTTGCATCATGTCTTAAAATATATGTTGCGAGGATGCAAACTGTTGCACTGTATTAGTTTCTACTCTTCTAAGTCAACTTCCATTAAATTTAGAGGTCGATATCATACAAAACGGAAACATTCAAATTTATAATAGAGTCATCATATAATGCTTTACAAGATCCAATGATCAATGATCGTTTAATAACAACCAAAGCTTATTAAATAAAGACTTAACATATATTACCTTTACCATCTCCAAGTCACATGTCTTCTCTAGCCAATGGTGAAACAAGTGCCTCTTCTCCTCTTCAAATTGTTATTAAAGCCCGGCAACGCGGGGCACCATAACTAGTAAACAATAAGCTTAGTTTTCATTTAAGGAATACCATTAGTATTTAAAAATTCTGCCAAATGACGGCGTTGTTCCTCAAGATCGAGGTCGCAGTATCGACCCTTGTAAAAAAGAGGCACGTGCTCAAAACCCACATTTTTCCTATCCACAAAAAAATCTCCAGCTGGGCAATCTTCATGAGGCAATAAGGCCAGCCATACTGCAACGTCAGCGCCAATTTCAACAGTGTGTCCATAATTTCCTGTTAATGGTGTTGCAGTGAGGCCAGGGCACACACAATTTGCATAAATTTTATGCCCTGAACCTCTGTTTGCTAAATCCCGAGCAAGCATCCTTGTGTATGCATTCAATGCCATTTTTGAAACACAATAGTTGGTTATCAGGAGTGGCTCGTTTAGATCTAACACAGGCCATCCTTTTTCTATGCATTTTCCTTGTTCTTCATCATGCAAGAAGCTCTGAATAAAAGAATCGATGAGCTCTGCAGACAGGGCTTCTACGTTGGTCAGTTTTGGAACCCATTCTGCAGAAGCCTCTCCTTTGAGCCACTGGAGAAAGAAAAGGACTGTACTATGTAAGTAAAGTTGCATTTTCTGTAGTCATATCATTATCATAAGATGCCTAGACAACAAATTTTTTGAATCCTCATACAAGTTCTTTAAGAGTAAACCAAGTCCAGGGCTTACATCAAGTCGGCTGGTGGCAGAGCTTATCATCACAATCCTAGAGGTTGCAGCTGCAGTCCTGAATATGGGAAGCATAGCCTCTGTCAGCTGTTTTGCACCATAGTAATTCGTTTGTATAACCAGCTTTGAGTCCTCTGATACCCCCATCCCTGCGTTATTTATCTGCAGAGGAATATTGACACTGAAAATTAACAGTTAACTTACTTATAAAACAAAGCAAATGCTCTTACAAGTATGTCCAGGCCGCCCAATTCATTCTTGACCCAAGCAGCAAATTCTTGTATTGAAGCCGGATCTGTAACATCCAAAACATGAGACAAAACATTGAGGCCTTGTTTGTTGAGCAGATTGATGGCCTTGCTTATTTTGTGAGGGCTTCTTCCTGTCAGAACAGTGGTAATTTCAAGACCCGCAAGCTGCTTCACAATCTCAAGGCCAATTCCAGTGCAGCTGCCGCTAACAACTGCAACACTCTCAGTAGACCACCATGGATCCGCCATAGAAACCAAGCCAAGCCAAGACAACGTATACTAGACTAGTAATGGTGCCCAATGTGTAAATGAACCTGTTGGATTTTCTTTTTGCAAGTTGTTGTAGAATATATTTTTTGTGAACATGGCAAAATATAGTTTATGCAAATTCACGTGGCACTGGCAGCTCGATGCTCAATCAATACACTATTACAAAACTTACCTTATTCAATCCATCACGGTAAATGTCGGACGCTGACATGTTATACCCAGCCTTAAATGGCAAAAAATCGGCTAAGTCCACAAAAATGCCGTGTAATTTTTTTTGGGCGTGGCTATAACATGTCAAACACACGGATATACCACGGATATGCCCGTGGGTATAACATGTCAGCGTCCGATATTTACTGCGCTCCTCATTCAATCAGTAAGACTACACTCCATTGAATAGAAAGTCAAAGAGCCTACGTTCCATGCAGCTTCCGGCAGATTTCGCCAGATTGGCAAAAATATTTTCTTGCCTTGCCAATGGTTGTTGGCACTGTATTTGTGATTCGCAGATGTATTTTTATATCTGTATATGGCATATAGGGAGCATTGTGGTATACGGGGGTGTGAGGTGTAAAATGCCTTGCCCTTGATTTAGCATATTTTGAGGATTATGCCTTCATCCAATGGACAAGAAAAAACATTAGTCATGTGGAATGCGTGATTTTATCTTTTGTCTTATTAATTTTTTTTATCCATAAATAAATCATACCCCCTCTATCTACATACTGACTACGTATTCGTACATCTCTCGTATCCCGTAATCTTAGGTCCAAAAGTACGCCGCCGTACCGTATTCCCCCTCATACACTATATTGGCTATGGCTTTTCGAGGAATTGGCAGCCGGATCCGACTGATTAAACAACTACGGCGGCAAGGTGGCACATAGCAGAGTTGCCGGTATAGTCGTGAGCATATGCCAAATCAAGGGTGTCAGATTTTACATCTCAGACCCCCGTATATGAACACGCTCCCCATACGCTTCATATACGTACACTAATAACAATGCATGACGGCACCTAAGGTTCCCACAATCCCGAACGAATAAAGAGTGAAAGCAACAAAAACATGTATGCAAACAACAGATGCTTTCATATATTGGGGGCGTCCTTACCACTAGCAACAAGTTTTAGACAGTGTGAATTTAGGATCTCTTGCTCAGCTTAAAGCAGCCCAACAAAAAGACGATATGGGTGAGAAATGACGGTTAAAGTAAAGTTGCATTTTGTAGTCATATCATTATCATAAGATGCCTAGACAACAAATTTTTTGAATCCTCATACAAGTTCTTTAAGAGTAAACCAAGTCCAGGGCTTACATCAAGTCGGCTGGTGGCAGAGCTTATCATCACAATCCTGGAGGTTGCAGCTGCAGCCCTGAATATGGGAAGCATAGCCTCTGTCAGCTGTTTCGCTGTGAAACAGTCTTGGTGAGCCGATGTTCCACCGCGAAACAGTTCGCTCTCGACTTTTTTTTTACATAAAAGTCAGAAACAGCTTGCTCTCGACCTTTTTTTTTACATAGAAGTCAAAGACCGGGGACATTTTAGCCCGCCCTGACTGTTTTTTCCGGCAATAAAAAGACCTGGTTTTCAACCATGTGATCAAGAATCGAACTATTACAGATTTTTCAACCAGGTGATCAAGAATCGAACTATTACAGGTTTAAATCTTGGCTGAAAAAGGGCAAAATGTCGCCTCTTGACTTTTATGATGAAGAACTGTGGGGTAAGGCCAGGCGAGCCCGTTAAGGCGAGCCAGTGGCTGCACCCCGCGTAATGGCCATACATTTCCCCTCTAAATGTTAGGGCAGTCCACATTACGTGCCGCCCCTTTTGCTCAATCCCACGAGCACCAGCAGCCTACCACGTGGCACTAGCAGCCTACCAGGTGGGACAGAAAAGTTATAGGATGTAATAAGGGTGATAATATGGAGAAATGTGGCCTGCCCTAACATTTAGAAGCCCAAAGCCCAAAAATGTAGGATACTAGTAATAGTGCCCTTGAGAACCTATTAATGAACTTACTCGATTCAATCCACATACCTTTGTGATTTTCATATAAACTATCTCTTGTGATGCCAAAACAACTCTGGATTTTATCATTTAGTCATTAATTTTGAAATGTATGCAAAGCTTAACAACACACGTATAAAATTTAGCCTAACATAGTATATGTTATAGGTCAAGGGTAGGTAGGTATCATGTGTGCTTTGGAATGGCACATAAATTTACATCAATAATTCGTATTCAATAGCAATGTATTCTTGCGTCTAAACTTGAAACTTGAATCATATTATGTCCTGCCCTTATTAGATTTTTCTTAGGTAGTCCTTTATCAAGATGATTTTGTAACAATGTTTTATGATATGACATGTATATAGTTCTATGACTTTTATTTGTGTTGATTGTTGGAAAATGCTGGGTTTAGAGGTGTCTAGGGCAATGGAATGTATGATAACTGATAGATGGAAACAATTTTTGTGAACGTAACATCGATAATTGAGGCTTGGGGCAATGGAATGGAAGTTAATTTGTTTCGATTATTGGTTAATGTTCAATATGTGGTTTAGAGGTATCTAAGGCGATGAAATATATATAGTGGTGGATTATCGTTGCTAATGCTAATTAAAATTTAGCAATGGAAACCATAAACTCAGTTATGGGAACTTACAACTAATGCTTCGAGCATTTGTAGCATGATTTGAAATACTGTAAAGGTTTACATAGCAAATATGGTCATTGCAATACACAAATTAAATGGAATAATAATAAAAATACTTATAGAGAGGATTTACATGATGTTGGCAAGAGCATTGTAACTTGTAAAACAATTATTTAGGGTCATTATAGTTGATGTAATTAATCAGTATAACATTGTTCTAGCTTATGTCTTGAAAATTCTAGCATAATCGTGTTCTATTTGTGTTCAACAATAGTGGTGTGGTTAGGGTTAAATATATTCTAGTATTCTTATGTCATATTCGTATTTAACAGCGGTGTCATATTCGTGTTAATAGTGTCGTATTTCTGACAATTCAAATTTTGTATGTATTATCTTTGTCTATTTATCTATTTTGTCTTTTTAGGTGCTGCAGAATCTTATAAATGTCAGTGGTTTATCTTAATGAAGTGAATGCTACTTGAATATTTTGATTGTTACATTTCAACATATTTGATCTTCAAATTTAATATAACAACATTTGCTTATGATTCAAGTCTTATGCAGAAGCATTGAAGTGTAGAGAGATTTCTCTTTTACATTTTTGGACGATGACGGAGTTCATCGATTTATCCAAAATAACAAGTTCTGGTATATTTTATTGTTATATTACTGTCGTTTTATATTTGTTACCTAATTATTCACTCTTTCAGATGTAGTTGGACGTTCTCGTTGAGATGCAAGGGGCGCCTTAGATCCCTGAAAGCTATTTATGTATAAACTAAAATCCAACTATTTGATATTTTACAGGGATCATTCGTCATCAATTGATCTATACTCACAACATATTAATTTTATTGATGTGTATATTCTTGCATATGTATAAGTATAGATTGAACAGGTTATAGTGTCATTGTGACTTGGCTGAAGTTGCACAAGTATAGACTTGGAGGATGTATCTTAGTTCAATTGGAGCAGAGTACTTGGAGTTTACAATTTAAAAGCAAAGTATTTGGAGCAACAACTTAGAAGTAGATATTTGGAGCAACTTAAAGCGAAGTACTTGGAGCAAAGCATTTGAAGTTTTGAAGTAAAGTATTTGGAGCTCAATTTTAAAGAGTGCCGCAGTTTTTCCTTTTGCTTCCCACAAAAGGTTTTTTTTTTTAACCCGGGCACATGACTAAGGATGCAAGGGGGTATGTTTGGTGTGTGCGCAACCTTGGTCACTTCTGATGTGACGTTCCAGGCATTTATACGGTATACGTATGCACGCCGGGACACGTCACTAGGACATAAGGGGGTAATTGTCTAAGTGGGAGTCGACCACAATGGTTTTATTTAGCTATGTTAATAAATCCATTGTGGATAATTATAAAGTATATAGCCTAATTACCCTAATTAAGCTAAATTAGTTAATTAGATTTAGCACCAACAAGGGGATGCCACTTGGTCCAAATTGATTGGGCAAGGCATGGTTTCCATTTTGGACACCCAAATTAGGGCTTTTGTGCCCCAATTCGAATTAGGAGCAGCTGGAGATGGAGGAGAGGAGCTGCTGGGCGTCCAAGGAGCAGTTGAGCGCCCAAGGACTGTTGCTGAGCGCCCAAGGACTGTTGCTGAGCGCCCAAGGAGCAGCTGAGCGTCCAAGGACTGTTGTTGACCCCCCGAATTGCCAGACACCCACTAGCTGTCGCTGCCACCCTAGTTACAGCAAGATGGAAGCACCCCACGATAATGGTTCCAGCCGAAACACTGGTTAGTGGTAGTTTAACTTGCAAATTATAGAATAATACTCTAGTATTCTTTTCTGGCTAGTTTTGGCTGAGATTAACCCTTCTTGCACTGCGACTCGCATGAAACCAACAAAGCGCCCGATAGATAGGCTTCTCATTCATCTCAGCAGATTTTCTACAATGGTGGATAGTGGGTAGCCGCACTATCCAATTATATCGCTTGGACCCCAAAAATACAATGCTAACAGATGTTTGGTTGGTGTACCTGCCGAAAGCTTATCACCGGGATTAAAAAACCCCGCCCTTTCGGGTTTTCGAGGAAAAACCCTAGTGATAAACCTTCGGCAAGGGGCTTAGACAAACGCTAGGCAGAGAAATCGCTCCCAAAAACCCACGAATGGAGAAGTCGAAACAGATGCCGCTCGCCAACCTGTACATGCACATCACCAACACCAAAAAAACAAAACAAAACAAACCTCCCAGAGTGGAGGGGCTGATCTGTACGTGCCCTTGCGACAAATATAATAAACAAAGAAGGGGGGGAGGGTGGGTTCAAAGAGAAATAGGTACTGCTGAGAGAAGAGGAAGCGCCGATGAAACGTCGATGAAGAATTCCGCAATAAGTAGCAAACGCCCAACCTGATGAACGGCCCAAAATGCATGCGATGCATGCATGCGACGCATGCAATGCATGCATGCTCGTCTTGAGCAAGAATGGCGATTCGCTACGCGAATCGACGACATTCTTGCACTGCGACTCGCATGAAACCAACAAAGCGCCCGAATACCAAAGGACTTCCTTAACAAACTAGGATCGAGGACGAAGGTCACAGGATGAAGGCTAAAGGCCGGAAAAGACAGCAAGAAAGCAACGCCAAATTGGCCAAACCAGGCAGGAAGAAGCCCCTCCCCTGCCTGGAAACAATTCAAAGAGAAATAGGTACTGCTGAGAGAAGAGGAAGCGCCGATGAAACGTCGATGAAGAATTCCGCAATAAGTAGCAAACGCCCAACCTGATGAACGGCCCAAAATGCATGCGATGCATGCATGCGACGCATGCAATGCATGCATGCTCGTCTTGAGCAAGAATGGCGATTCGCTACGCGAATCAACGACATTCTTTGGTAATTAGGAATACTTTTCAATTATGAATGATGCTCTGTTATGGAATGGTCGATGTCCCTATGAGTTAGTTCAGTAGTTCCAGTAAACAGGGAATAAAAGAAGCACAATTTCATTAATTATGGACAATACCTGAATTTATGGACCATTTTTTAGTACACTTGCATGAATGACTCATTTTCATACACTGGTTGACATCCCCTGCAAGTGCTGCATATGCCTCAGCAACATGCATGGGTATCTTAATAGTATTAGGTATCTTCTTCTTGTTTGTTGGCTCCCAAGCGTAGTCGATAGTCTCCAGTTCTATGTGGTCACTTGCAGTCATTGGCCTCCATCTCTTCTTCCAGCAATTGGCATAGGGACAGGCTCCCAATAAGTCGCTTGTATAGTCTCAGAGTTCTTTTTCTTATCATCCATTTAGGGTCCTTCAGTAGCATACCCTGCCCATGTCAAACACAAGTTATCATCAGGACGTGCCACTATAAACGTAACCTCTTTATCTTTGAATGGATTGAATTCTGGTATAGGTTTATCTGTCCACGGAGCAACGTTCCTTGCGGTGATGGCTTGACGCTTTGTGCTACATGATGGGCCATTCTCAAACTCCAAAACTAGAGGCCCAATGTGCCCTATCAACCTCTCATCATCATCAGAGATGTGCACATGTTTATTGAAATATATAAAAGATATGAAATCACATACCTATTTCTGTTTTGTACAAATAAATCGTCCACTTGCAAGAGAAATTTCACTGTAAGACCTTTATGGATGGCTCGATCAAATGGACCTTCATATTCCTACAACGAGTCCACCAGTATACTGAGAATAGATAGTGCCAACTTCGATGAAAGTGCATTCTTATCGAAAAGTGCAGTAGCTCAGGTCTGGGATGACACATACAGCTTTGGCATTATAGTAGTCCATATATAATGAAATAGTCCAAAAATGAAAGTTGAGATTGCTAGGCAGATAGAACCCTTGGGTTCAATCCAATAGTGTTCAATCCTAGAAATTGGTCAGAGACTGTAACATCCCAGTCTGTAAGAAAATACGAGACTATTCCCGAAGATATTGTGATGCCATGCCTGCCAGATGTCACATTCTAATTATTCAAGGTATACCTAGTTAATGGTGTTGCCCCATTACATCTTCCACCTGCCTTTCTTTAGAGTTCGAAGGTGCTGGCTCAATGTCAATCTGATGCACAACATCATGGTTCTAGAGTCTTTAGGCTCCCCTAGAGTATCTGCACCCTCCATAACAAACCCTTTGGCAACCAGACGTCCACCTTTGAATGTCAGGAACCCTTCGGTTATGGATCTTCAATCCTAGAAACTGGTCACACACGACAAAAGATATATCATTACAAATTGGGCGGCCGCCTCATTTCAAGCACAATACACATGAAAATCATATCAAAACTTGGTGAAAATGTCTTTAAAAAAAAAGAGAGAGAAAACTTGACTCACATTAATGAGCCCAAATTGGGTAGACAACCAATTTTGAGCCAACCAAATTGGGCGTCCGCCCAATTTATGGGCTAATTTTTTTTTTTTTTTTTTTGCCCTTAAATTGGGCGCTCGCCCAATTTGGGCCTACAAAATTGAGCGCCCGCCTTATTTGGGCTCTCCAAATTGGCCGTCTACCCTATTTCAATGCATAAGATTCGGCCTTACATGTGCATAAAATTGGGCGCATCCCATTTCGTTGCACGAGATTTGGTCTTCAGCATGCTGTGCCTGCACATCCTTAATTAAAACCCTACCACAACTAGCTATGTGATTTCAGATAAAAGCTCGAACCTCTTCTTGAAGCCTAAGATGTGTCTCATCATCTCATCATGAGTGTCGCAATGCGTAATGCAACTCTTAGCTAAGAGCATTAACCAAAGGAGATCAACGCACGATTAAACATTTAAATTACAATAAAAACTACTCTAGAATAGCAATAAGATTACAACTTCAAAAGAAAACTACAAAAGTAGTAGTGCATTACACTATTATATGCTATGTGTGAATAAAAAAGATAAAATCTACCTTGTGGTGGCAAAACGGCTAGTCAAGAGCGCCAAAGATGGATGGTAAGATGTCGAGAACATAGAATGGGTAGTGGGAAAATTCAAATTTGAATTTTGAATTTAAATAACCACACACGTGGCAACTTTATTTTAAATTTTAAATAGTCATAAAAAGGGGGTTTATTTTGTGACGCATTATGGGCCCACCAAATATCCCCATGATCTTTCCTTATGATGCCACGTGCCATCCTCCATGCAACCTTTATCCATGTGCTTTTTAAATATTAGGTCATCATTTTAGAGCTACAAGGTGGTTGTTTTCTTCCTCCTCCATTGGGTGTGCTCGTCCAGGAAGGTGCCCATGTTTTAGAAGACTTTTTGAAGCATTTTTGCATGTCCAAGACCGTGAAAGATTAGTGCATTTCATTTTTTTTATTGCTTTTATTCTTTTTATATAGTTTTGTCCTCCTTACATGCTTTATATACGCACATCAAATGTTGTTCCCTTACTTTTTGACATGGATGACCCTTCCTTTTCTTGCTTTTGGTGGGGATACATGTCCTTGCTTTTCTCTTATCTTGCTATTGGACATGCATGTTGCCCACCAGCAAAGAACACTTGCTAACATAGAGCCCCTCCAAGCACTCAGAACAAGCATTCCAATGAGCTAATGCACGCCTAAAACAGAGTCCAAAACCAAAAGTTATTTCGAGAAACCTACACTACCAGCCTTGAGCCCCCTCAAATTGGGCGCCCGCCCAATTTAAGCCCAATTTACGAGCCCATTTCTATAAATAGTATGCTTGATTAGTACCTCTATCAAAGCCCTCTGAACAAGCTTTCCAACGAGATAA
Organism: Isoetes taiwanensis; assembly: GCA_021234155.1. Lineage (NCBI taxonomy): Eukaryota > Viridiplantae > Streptophyta > Lycopodiopsida > Isoetales > Isoetaceae > Isoetes > Isoetes taiwanensis. Next base: position 3,313,527 of record JAJEKV010000086.1, read on the forward strand.
AAAATGCCAAAATCGGAGTCTGGATGCATAAATTATGTCAAAAAAGGGATTTTGCCTCCTCGAAGCCCTCCAAATTGGGCGCCCGCCCAATTTGAGCCCAATTTACGAGCCCATCTCTATAAATAGTATGTTTCATTAGTGCTCTATCAAAGCCCTCTGAACAAGCGTTCCAACGAGATAAAAAATGCCAAAATCGGAGTCTAGATGCAAAAGTTATGTCAAAAAATCTATTCTGCCACCCGGAACCCCTTAAATTGGGCGCCCGCCCAATTTGAGCTCAATTTATGAGCCCATCTCTATAAATACTATGCTTCATTAGTGCCTCTATCAAAGCCCTCTGAAGAAGCTTTCCAACGAGATAAAAAATGCCAAAATTGGAGTCTGGATGCAAAAGTTATGCCAAAAAATCTATTCTGCCACCCCAGTAGCCCTTAAATTGGGCGCCCGCCCAATTTGAGCCAAATTTGGGGACTATTTGTATAAACATTGTGCCCGATTTATCAAAGCTCTCTGCAAGTTTTCCAACGAGCTAAAGGACGTCGCAAATGGAGTCCGGATGCAAACGTCATGCCAAACAAATCTATGCTGCCACCCCGGAACCATTTAAGGGGTTCCAGGGTGGCAGAATAGTATGTTCTTTAGTTCGTTAGAAAGCTTGTTCAGAGGACTTTAATAAACATAATAATTAAGCATAATATTCATACAATGGGCTGTAAATTTGGCTCTTGGGTCATCCAGTGTGCAAGGCAACACCATATAGCGCCCGCCCAGTTTGGCCCTTGGGGGAAAACTTTTTGCCATGCCCAGTTTGGCCCTTGAGACATAATCTTTTGTTCTAACTGAACTTTTATTGCTGTGCAGAATCAAGGGCTATGAGAGTCTTGACAAATCGAGAAGTCGGCTCCACATGAGGTAGAAGAGGAGGGAAATAAGTCACTGAGCTTCCAAGAATTCATGGAGATGACGGAAGTTTTGAATAGACATAACGCCTGCCATCTCACCTACCTACACGATTCCCGAAAGTTTGCATCATTCTAATAAAAAAAACCCCTATATTCTAAAAATTTGGGTTCATTTCGGAGGCATATGGACTTAGGAAAAGTCCATATATAATGAAATTGTGCATAAAGGGGGGTAGAGGCCTCTGAGCTTGAGTATAGAATGCTCCTAGTACTTCCTTTAACACCCTACTAGTTTCGGCCTGTGCACAAGAGCCCACCGGGTCATAGACGCTATGGTCTGGCTTAGCACCAGACAAGGGACACAGTGGTGAAGTGGGGGTGGGGTCTTGCCGCGAACATAAAAAAGGCTCCCCAGACTCCCTACAAGTGGGCTAGGCCCGATGGCCTGGCCACGTGAGGGGCTCGGGTATGGGTCTGACACTCCCTGGGTGTAGTGGTGTGACCCGTATGGGGCACCATGCACTTTGAGTAGATTTAGGGTGAGTAAGTTGGGCACGGATGCAGGGGTCGCTGATGCGGCACGTATTCTCTAGCTCACCCACGGAACCACTGTGATCCTGGAAGGGGACGCTTCCCCGACCTGCCTCATCGGACCAGGTGTCATGAACCTGGAGTAGGCTCAAAGGGTGATACCTTGAGTCTGCGTCTCTCCTGGCTATAGCGGCCATAGCGTGAATCGACCCATCTGCAAAGTGTGCACAAGAGGGGCGGATGGAGTGGACACCCTAGCCGATGTTCTATGCCAGCCAACGCCATGCCAAGACTCGGTCTGCTGATCTCTTGAGGCCCAACCGTCAGTCGATCCTCACTGGAGTCTGAGCCGGGGTAGAACCTGAGGTTTGGGTGTTTTCTTAGTTTTAGATGCATATTCTTAGCCATTGGTATTTGGATGGATGCGCCACCCTTCGTGGTGGTTATTTATATGTGATTTATGCTGTGTGCTAACCCTTGTATTCATGCTTCCGCAACGTAGGAGTCCCATTGAAGGCGTGGGCCGAATGACCCCTTCGTGTCCTTCTTTCGGGCACCATAATATGGGTGGCCGGAATAGACGGAGGGCCTTGCTCATGGCGAGGTGGTTGCCATGGGAGGGGAAAGTCCCCGTATGTATACGTCCGGGTGTCGTATATATTCAGGGAGCGTCACAGTGGTATCAGAGCCATGATTCTGGTTGACCGGAATCATAGCACTGGCCAAACTCTAACTCGTAGTTCATCGGCTAGGTAGGAGGCTAAGCTAGTGTGATTGTTAGTTCTTTGATGTTTGGCTTTGTGTTAGCTTAAAGTAAGAAATTGTAGGTTTAAAGAAGTTAGGGCGATTGGAGGACCCAAGTTTGGAGGGGCTATAACTTTTTGTAGGTAGCTGGGATGAAGGCGAAAATGGCTCCATTGGATCGGGCGTACCCCAAATACCCTAGGACAGTAGTTAGCTGGCGAAAATGGTCAAGGAGGGGCCCCGAATGTCAACTCGGGCGCCGCCTGCTTTTCGGCGACTCAGGATCATGGTAGGAGCGCGTATAATGCCGTCGGCGCCCGACCGTATAAAACGCGTATTTCCGCCGTATAAAAATTTTCGTATTTTTTTTATATACATATTATTTTGCCGCCCCAATCTAGATTTGAACCCATGACCTCTCAACACCAAGCCTACGTGCCTACCACCACACCAAGCTCTCTCTTGAATGCTCTCTCTTGAATGTAATTATATGTTTCACATATTTCTTATACACATATAGTACTCTATTTCTCTGCATAGCAACTTTTATATAAAAAGGCACTATGGGGTCTTGAACCTTCTGCACCCAAACCAACACCTTTACCAATAAGCCAACTTCTTTCTTGAAGGGATATAACCCTTTTTCTAATATTTATAGTGCATCTATTTCCCTATTTAAATTAGAGGCGTGCCTTTGGTAAACCCACGAAGTGGAGGCGCCATAACCGTCGGAGCAAGCTCTCTCGCCATAGCCGCCGGAGCAAGCTCTCTCGCCATAGCCGCCAGAGCAAGTTCTCTCGCCATAGCCGCCGGAGTAAGCACTCTTGCTATAACTACGGGATAGTCAACCGGATAACTGTTAACCATATATAAAGCTAGTATCCCCTAGGAATAAACCGACCAAATGACACGACGTAATCTAGCAAGTCCGGCCAACTTGTTATGATAACATCAACTCACTTGGTGGGACTAATTCTGAATTTAATTAACGACGAGCAACTCTCCGAATAGCGGCATGTGTTATATCCTTGGATATTCTTAGGCGGCGATAATAATGTCCGGTTATCGGCGTTCCTCGATCCATAACTTTAATTATTTTTCCTTTAGTAGATGCCTTGATAACACGCTTTTCTTGACCCTTGCCATGACTCAGTCCATACTACATTCATATGCTTTATATTAGACCTTATTCGACGTTATATAAGTAATGTTTTATACACATATTTATAATTAACGTTGTCTCTCTCTAGTGTCAACCTTGACTCGTCTCATTTCCTAGAGAAAAGGATTTCTTTTAAGCCCAACCAACTAGGGACGCCATGCAAAGCACCCCTCTAGACCATGGGTAGCTTTAATCCTACCACCCCTCACTACTTCTTTCCAATGGACGTGTTCTTTTTATGGACCATTTTCCCAGACCACGGTACAAACTCTGTAATACGTAGTGAGTGCTTGTGTTAGAACCCCCACAATATTGTCAACACTTTGTGCCAAACTTCACCATCTATATGGATGTCATTAATTATCTGTACCACACGCCTGTCAAAGTGATAGCAGTCTACCCTCTTTTAGAGCTGTTCTCCCATACAATCCAATGCCACCCAACCATTGTTGATTACTCACCTCCTTCTAGGGTATCCAGATATGATTGGCGCAAAGTATTTCCAACCATTCCTTTAGTGCCCAAATGGCATTAAGTTCCACAAATGAACTTACATATTCCAAGGGGTTATGTGAATATCCCAAAGGACAGTACCACCCAAAGACCCCTCAAGATAGGCCTCCTCTATTCCGAGATCTTGCGTTCAAGTCTCTGGGGGTCCGTCATATGTCCTCATGGACGCTGCCAATGTGGCATGACATATAAATGCTATCTACCTATCTATCTATTTATTAAAAATGTCCTTGGTGAATTCAATTCACCATCTTGTCTTAGGACATGGAGGTCTTCTTCCCTAAGCCATGCACCAAATCTTTAAGGAGTTTTTCAGCTCTTTTGCCTTTCAAGCCGCAAAGTCTACCTTTGTATATTAGCAATGACCACCCTTCATGTTAGGTAATAACCTTTCTATCCAGATTGCTAAATATCATGCATCGTGGTCCTTTTTTTTTCGTCAATATGTTTTCTACGCCTATGGCCGATTTTCGATCCTCGCCCTTACGCCCCGCCACATCGTATACAAATCATCCTTTAGTTGTGATCTATATTCAGTAGAGTCACCAATCCAATTACTCCTTTACGTATCCGTTAACCGTCTTGTGCCTTCTAAGCCGCTATTATATGCCCCTTATGTTGTAAACCTACCTATCATTGGGGGTTATAATTCAACATTGTCCTACATCCTGGAAATGTTACTCATTACATTTCTTTGTCATGATGTCATGCTGCTATTCTGGCATTCCAAATGACTTGACATCCGCATTTTAACCATAGTCATGGCCTAAGAGCGGGTGAGCCTTCGTATAAATCGTGAATTACCTGAAGTCATCAAGGTGCTTGCCTTGTACTTTGTGAGCCTTTCTACAATTATCTATGTTGAGACAACACAGACTTGTATCCATGTTCGAGTCCTATATATATCCTAACTTATACCTCCATGTAACCCATGGCGTCACCTCTGCCTGATCCAGGTATGGATCATATGGGAAAGCTCATCTTAGGTGTCTATGCAAGACACGTTCGGATGAAAGCTCATCTTAGGTGTCTATGCAAGACACGTTCAGACATTTAGCAGGTAACTGCTATTCGCTACTTATCCTGGAATTGTACTATTGTACTACTCAACCCCACTACCTTAAGCTTTATTCTATTGGCCGTTGACATTTACTTCAAGTGCCAACTACCACATCATACCCTAGCATGCAACGGATTGATCGTCCCTTGCACATTTCGAACGTATCTCCAGACCCTCCATCAGTAACTTTAGGATACGCTCGTCTTTCTCTCCTAGTGTCACTACCTAGGTTACCTCCCTAAGATGTTTATCGTATCCTCCCACAATGCTAGAGCTCTGCTCTAACTTAGCTAAACTATAACCTTGGTAGTTCTTTCAAACAAAAACCCATTGCCTATATACCTTTATGATGTGGCTGCGCCACCTACTTCCCAAATGGGGCCAACTCTATGTTGGACTTGTACATGCTGATGTATTCACATGTGCAGGCCAGTAAGCAGTACGTGACCTGCCCATGTATAGAGGGTTGCTGATGGCCCGACTTTTCCAGTTTTATCTTATCTACATCTGTTACCTTTTTGTTACGGTGATGTTTGATATCGGACTTCGGTCCTTAAACCTTCTTATGATAAGTATGTCAAATGCACCTTGGTGCTTAAACTCTTCTATGTTTTAAGCTTTCATGCTATTACCTTTGGAAATAATGTATACTTCCTTCTATTGCAGTTTTCGATTAACTGTCATTTGTTTAACTAACCCCAATGCTGAGGACAGCATTATTTTCTAAGAGGGGGAGAATGTGATGTTCCATGTATTTATACGGTATATGTATAAATAAGCTGACACGTCACCCAAATATGTAGCATTATAACAGGGGGTTTCTTTTGTATTTTTGTACTATTTTTCCTAAGGTGTTTATATGATTTCATGAATGTATTTGACGAGACATACTAATTAGTATATCTAGAGTGCACATACGTTTGAATTATTTTTGATGCCCATATCCAATGGTTTAGACCTATATATCATATATTTCGTTATTATATTGTATTTTTATTATTGTATCAGATTCTGCTCGGCATGCAAGGCTCGAGATAACCCATTTTAGGGTTATATGTTAGGGAACTTATTCATCTCCTTCAGCATCACGCAGCTAGACAGGCCTCAGCATGAACATTCGAGCATCAATCCGGGCGAAAATGGCCATTTCATCAATTTCGGCAATAGGTATGGCAACCGGCGAATAATATTGGACAGCTTTAGATTATTCCTTTTCGTGGCTGCCTGGAAAAAAATTGGGTTTCAGATCCAGCCGAAGGTGGGATGCCGTAACCTCATAATGGAAAGCCCGAATAATTTCTTTCCCTGGCGGTCAAGCTCTTGGACGATTCACGCATCGGTTTATCTTGTAGCGATTATATCCGTAAGCTAACGCTTTTCATTGGCGATGTATGCCTGTTTAAGCTTAAATGTTTCAGCTTCATATTTAGGGCTTCCTCTGATTCCACCATTCCGGTCACGTAACCCAACTGGAGCATCTAATGTAAGCAAAAAAATGTACTCTGTGCCACATTTCAGTTTCATGCCCATCTAACAGTAAGGTAATAATTCGAATTTTAAGGCTCTATTCCAACCCAGATTACCACCGCACCCTTGCAAAGACATGTTAATAACTTCTTAAAAGTGAAGCCCGATTTTGGACTTTCCGAGAATGGCTCCTTGTCAACCTCTCGACTCATATCTAATGCTATATTCTTGATGGGAATTGGAGACAATGACATAATCAAAGAATTATTTTGACATGCCAAATGAGAAGCTCTACACGTTTAAAGTATCTGAGACTTACTCGTCTCTATGTATGGTTCTCAAATTCAAGTAAAAGCTATAATACCTTTTACGCAACATTTGAGCGGGGGCTTTGCTAATTATATTGTTTCCATAGCGAGAGGTTATACAAGGGGAAAACACATAAGTATGCCATCATCTCTCTTCGACCTCTTGGATGTGCTCCCTCATTCACTTTGTTTGGAGCATGTGGAAGTATTGTTGAGGCAAATTCTGCGCCATTGTTTTGGCCAATGTGGACCTTGGACAGGCTGAGGCTGCAGTTGAACTTTATTGCAGAATATCTAATGAAACAACGAGATAGTGAGAATGACCAGCATATTTATGAGCATTCTAAAGGCATGTGCTAGTGTTTACATCTTTGGAAAGGGGCAGTGCATTCACTCATGTATAACGAAACTTCGGTTTCATTTCCATTCCTATATTGGAAACGCCCGGTAGATGTATGCTAAATGTGGGGGAGCTTGGAGGAGGCATGCAAAGTTTTTGAAGACTTGCCAAATCGGAATGCACTATCATGGAATGCCATAATTGTAGGACTTGCCTAGGATATTTAGATCGATCTTTGCAAGAAGGGATGAGTCGGATGAGATCAAGCATCTTAAAAGCACGTGCCATTAGGGCCATTGAAAGAGGTAGGTACATTCATGAGTTTGTGATGGGATCCATGTTTCAAGCTGCTGTTTTTGTGGGCAAGATTTGGGGCCATGGATAGAGCAAGGCATATTCATGAGCAAATTATCAAAAAGGTTTCGGTTTGATGCAAAGGCGAGCAAATGCTCTTGTGGACATGTATGCAAAACGTGGTTGCTTGGAAGAGGCACATGAAGTCTTTCAGACATTGCCAATGCGGGATGTTGGATTATGGAATACAATCATTTCTGGGTATGTCCAACATGGTGACATCTCCCATGCTTTAGAATGCTTTGGGAAAATGCGAATGAAAGATTGAGGCCGATCACGTGTCCATGTTTTGAAACCATAAGAAACAAGTACTTCTTTAACTATTTGGCATATTTTAAAATACGCCCTATAACTTGAGTATGTGATTTGGCTTATTGACTGTTTTGAGTAAAATGGGTAACGCTTGAATGCCATGTATATAAGAATGCATACATGCAATCATCAATTGAATCCATTTGCCATGGAAATAATTTGTTCGTCTTCGTGTTATTGTGCTTTTTAGTAATTAATATTTAGGCCCATAAAGTTTACCTATGTTTGTTTTAGTTAGGGCCCGAAGGGCCCAAAATTTTTTTTAATATAACAACTAACACACAACTACCATTAACATTATTAACACAAACCATTGCATTTAACACATTTCAATTAAAATCCCCCTTAAACCCCCTTTGGTTTGGGTGCATATTCACATGGGGGGTTACGTAGGGCAGCGAGAGCTGTTGGATGGGCATATTTGCCCTTTATTCCAAGATCTGGACCGTACATAGCGATCCTCGTTTGTGGGGTATGCATGTACAAGTTTTTATTGGGTGAATATGCACCCAATAAAGGTACGCCACCATGGAGTATCTTAACCTAAGGGGTTGACCTAAAAGGGATGAATTTAAACTTATGGTACTTTAACCCCGTACATAAACTATAATTTTCCCATGGGATTATGCCATAGTCCCAAAGGTTTCTACCACAGTCCAAGGCCTTTTCTAAAGGTTCCTTCAGTTAATTTGCGTTTCGCCATGTTTTGTCACACCTAACCTATTTATCTTAAGTTAGCATGTCAACCTCAACTTTTGATCCCTTTGAATGTTGTCGTCTTTGGCTCCCTCATAATGAAGCGGAGGCACTAAAACCCCCTGGTCTCCTAATAGGAAAATCCAATGTTTCAATCTTCGTTAGTAACCGCCATATGATTATCCAATTCCTTACCCTCTTAAGAGTTTCAAAGTCATAATCTCTAACGGGTCTATGCTGCAAGGAAATGGATCCTCCAGCTTCTACTTCTGTACCTAGAATTGTTCACCGCGTGTAGGGTAACTCTTCGATTATATGGACTACTGGTCTATATAATCTTAACCGTTCCGATCAATACACCTCGTCTTGATTTTATCGGGACTTGGAATTCCTATGTACTGCCCTCTTCTTGGTTATCCCTAAAGGTATAATCGCCAAAGTCATCGTACTCCTTCTTATCTTCCATCAGGGGACGCGATATTCTTATATATCTTTTCATTCCCAAAACCAAATAAATGCTCTTAGCTTATAACGTTGAACTAATACATTGGTATCTAGAACCTTTGAGTAGTTAAGCTCTCATTATTGGTTATTCCAATACCGTTCCAATCATCCTCGGGATGTTTTTGAACGTAACATCACCGTATATGCTAGACTTACTCTAGCTATTCTCACTCATTTAAACTTTTCTCATCTTCTTTAGTACGACGTATCTAAGATAGTCAACTCTAACCATTCGGATAACTTGAATGCTTATCTCTGGTAAAGCATACCTAACCCAATATCTTCGTATATAAGCATATCATTATGCTTCTTCTGTAAACATTGTCACGTAATATGCCACCAGCCCTGTACGAATATTCTACCATCTTCCAATATGTCATACATCTGGATGTCACAATCGACATCCTTGATATCCTCGCTAGTGTAGTATGTAATACTACTAAATCCTTCAAACATCCTAAAACCACTACGTTGTTATTATGAGATATAGTAACATGTGTGCACCAACCCTAACTCTAGACTCATATATAATTCGCTTTGGCGTAGCCCCTAGTCGCTTCTCCTATATATCTTTGTGGATTTCACACCACACCTTCTAGACTCTCTATCCTTAGGTTGCCCTGGTCCTCACGCTCTAGTCATAAATTCCATAGGGGCACATGCCACCCTAAGTTCCTAGTGGACATACTTAATGTCTACTATAGGAATTTTTATCTTCATTACCTCCTATTCATATATGTGAACTAAAAGTTCTAGTATATATCCTATCTTTTTCTAGTTATGTTCCAAGTAAACGGTCCTAATACACATCTACCAACGGAACTACTCCTCGGGATGCACACACAATACCAAGTCCGTGAGCACATCCTCCTTGGTGAGATGTTCATTGGATGCCTCCCTTCTTCATATTCCAGACTTTGGTCTCTTCAAAGTGTCCCTCCAAACTCTCTATATTTGAAACGTTGTTTACAACAACTTTCAAGCACCTCTTGTCTCCCACTTGTCGTGTGGGTACATTACTTGCCTCCCTAAGATATCATTCGTTGAAGGTCAACTTTCCTTCATAGAATAAGCTTACGCCGAGCTCCAACATACTTTGTAGCTTCGGGACGGTTGCACCTTTTGCTAGCAATTGTCGCTCTTCCATTCTAGCAGTCTTCGCAATGCTTATTCCCTCGCCTTCGTCTGCATTCGATCTCAGCTCTCTTCACCTTGTGGAAAAACTACGTTCCACACTATTGTCCATCTCTTATCCGGCGTCTACATACCCCCTACCACATAGGATCCGGCCATTTCCTTAATTTTCACCACTGCATAAGGATCATGCATTTGACCAACGTTATTAAGTGTATTCACGTGCCTCACGTGGTCTTCTTAGTTGTCTATAATCTTGCGTCTTTGTTTCACACCTCGGGAACATCAATCTCTTTACCAAACACAATATATGTGTAATTTTATAATCCATAATTTATGGATCAACATCCTCATACAACATTATTCTCTACCGCCCACGAATCATACCTAAACTTCCACGTAGCAATAGTTATACAACGTCGAGTCGACATTCTATGCCCGCACCATCATGGTCTAAACCTACACTTTTAAAGTGTTTTCCCTCTCGTGAGCTGGGTACTTATAATCCGGTTCCACCTTAGTATAGTACCTCCTTAACATGGTCTAGTAGATAATCATAAACCACTTCTCCATCAGATATATCGTGCTATATCTAGTCTCCTTCTACATTGAATAGCAATCTAGATGCCGCATCATACATCAATCCTCGTAATTTTTAGGTCCAGTATTTCACTTACATACCAAACAGCGTCATACCAATTTTTCTCGAGTATCCATCCAAAATAGAGACATCGCAACACTCCTTATTCCCAACATTCAGCACTTCTACTTCAAGTAGGAGCCCGGGACTTCCTCAGTCATCACCATCTAACAGGCTCAGGGCAGACCACACATGGTTTCAATGCGTCCGCCGTGGACACCATAGTCACAACTGGCCTTCTGTGATACAGGACGATTGCATAGCCATAGCACTGCCGGATAGCGACCGGGGCGGTACCAATGACGTCAAATGTATATGTCAGCTGTACCTGTGCCCCATAACTATAAGAGTGTCTGTATGTGTGATAAATTTATGAAAATAACAATAAAATGAATAAGTAAATCAAATATAAGAATATCGGGATGCCTGGTAAATGATTATACATCTATCCTCATATGACTGTAATCTATGCTAAAGATAGAGAGTGTGAGTGTGGAAACATTAAAGATAATTGAAAGGAGCAAGTTATTAAACACATAATCAAATATAATAGAAGGGGATAAGTATGTATGTCTTACACAAACTCCTAAGGGAATAACGAGACTTAGATAATGTTATAACAAGGTTATGAGAAATAAATAAAGAACGCGATCATGCGTAATTAATATTAACGTATATAGGTCAAAATGGAATATACAGTACAATATATAATTCTATAAAAGGGTAACTATAAATGTCAGAGGCATCTAAACACTCACAATAGCAATATATGAGTTGTTAAATTTGTACCAAAATAGGAAAAACGAAATTTAGATCCAAAATTACATTAAGCCTGGCTGTAATAAAATCACTTGTAAAGTGAAGGGAGAATATATAGTGGTATATACACAGAAGTTAATATGATTAGAATGACTTTCTATTAAACAGTGCGAGGTTAATAACTCTGTATAATATAACAACAAATGGAAGTTCTTTATATCTATACATGTCTTTAATATATAATCAGTTACCTCTATCTATGGACAGGATGCTTTCAAAAATAGATAGAGTGTGAGCTCGTCACCACGGATGAAACAGTGAGACTTCCACAAACTTTGACTGTTCACTTTTGACAGTCCTAAGCAAAGATCATGATGTGTTGCCCTGCAACAACAGTAGTCTTGATGCTGAGGACAGCATCATTTTTAAGGTGGAAAGAATGTGACGTTCCAGGCATTTATACGGTATACGTATGCACGCCGGGACACGTCACTAGGACATAGGGGGTAATTGTCTAAGTGGGAGTCGACCACAATGGTTTTATTTAGCTATGTTAATAAATCCATTGTGGATAATTATAAAGTATATAGCCTAGTTACCCTAATTAAGCTAAATTAGTTAATTAGCACCAACAAGGGGGTGCCACTTGGCCCAAATCGATTGGGCAAGGCATGGTTTCCATTTTGGACACCCAAATTAGGGCTTTTGTGCCCCAATTCGAATTAGGAGCAGCTGGAGATGGAGGAGAGAAGCAGCTGGGCGCCCAAGGAGCAGTTGAGCGCCCAAGGACTGTTGCTGAGCGCCCAAGGAGCAGCTGCTGAGCGCCCAAGGACTGTTGCTGAGCGCCCAAGGGGCAGCTGAGCATCCAAGGACTGTTGTTGACCCCCCCGAATCGCCAGACACCCACTAGCTGTCGCTGCCACCCTAGTTACAGCAAGATGGAAGCACCCCACGATAATGGTTCCAGCCGAAACACTGGTTAGTGGTAGTTTAACTTGCAAATTGTAGAATAATACTCTAGTATTCTTTTCTGGGTAGTTTTGGTTGAGATTAACCCTTCTTTGGTAATTAGGAATACTTTTCAATTATGAATGATGCTCTGTTATGGAATGGTCGATGTCCCTATGAGTTAGTTCAGTAGTTCCAGTAAACAGGGAATAAAAGGGGGGTAGAGGCCTCTGAGCTTGAGTATAGAATGCTCCTAGTACTTCCTTTAACACCCTACTAGTTTCGGCCTGTGCACAAGAGCCCACCGGGTCATAGACGCTATGGTCTGGCTTAGCACCAGACAAGGGACACAGTGGTGAAGTGGGGGTGGGGTCTTGCACGAACATAAAAAGCTCCTAAGACTCCTACAGTGGCCTAGGCCAGATAGCCGGTCATGTAGAGGGCCGGGTATGGGTCTGACACTCCCTGGGTGTAGTGGTGTGACCCGTATGGGGCACCATTGTGACGGTCCAGGGGAATATACGCCATAAATACGTATATTCCTGGATCCGTCACTATACAAGTCTATCCTTATAGCCTTGTATACCATAGATTGTGGCACTAGGGGGCATGGCCAAGTTATTCTCATAACTTAGCCAACCATAGGGTAAGACCATTATCCACGTGGCCTTAACCTATTGGGCACCCGCCACACAAGACTCACCCGATTGGTGCCACGTGGCATCCTAGGTGGACCTAACTTATATAGGCCTAAGCCCTAACCCTAGGCCTCTTTCCAGCCCTAGCACCCAGAGACTCACCTACTCGTTCGAAACTCCGTTTCGAACATCGTTTGCTGTGGCATAGACTGGTGCAGCAGCCCCAGCAGGGTAGACTCGTTCTTGGAGCAAGAGCAGCATCACGTGAGTCGAAGATCATGGAGGCACACGGATCTGGAGGGAGAGCTTCAGGAGCAGGTATGTAGGGTAGTAGTTGTGATAGCTTATCTGGAATTAGCATTCCAGATATGCTAGTATCTTGTATCTTGAGTAGAGCCATCCTAGAACCCGTATTCAACATCTTGAACCCTAATCAATGAACCCTAACCAATTAGTTAGACTTGTATGATTAGGTTAAGATATTCTTCTTATGATTATTCTCATGATGTGATGATTATGTGATGATGGTTGATCATGTGGCTCCTCTTGTATTGGGAAGGGGGGGTAGAGACCTAGAGCCATATGTAGTATGCTCCTAGAGTAGATCCCTTAGTTCCTATTAGTTGCGGCCTGTGCATAGGAGCCCACTAGGCTATCGAGGCTATGATATGACTCAGCACCTCATAACGGGGCTAGAGGGAATGTGGAGGGAGGATCCCTGCCGAGTGGGGGCTTCGGGGGATCCCATAGTGGGCTAGGCTTATGGTCGGTCACTTCGTGTGGGCCGAGCATGGGTCCGACACCTCCTGGGGCAATGGTGTCGCCCTGCCTCTCGAGAGCTGCAAGTGTTGGCTTGGCTCTCATTTTGGGGGGTTAAGTCGGGTACGAATCGTGTGTCGTCACGATTCTCTAGCCGCCCACGGAACCTCTAGACCCTGGGAAGGGGAGATGCAACCCTTCCTGCCTCATCGGACCAGGGAGATGCAACCTGGAGTAGTCCCGATGGGTGATACCATGGGATTGCGTATCCGGAAGGCTAGAGTCATGCCAGAGCCTGATTTAGCCCATCTGCAAAGTATGCACAGGAGGGGCGGATGGAGTGGTCAACCCTAGCCATTGTTCTATGCCAGCCCTCGCCATTGCCATGACTCGGTCTGCTCTATCTTGAGGCCTAGCCGGTCAGTCATCCTCCTTATGAGTCTGAGCCTGGGTAGGAGCTCTCATGTTTTACGGTTTGTGCTTATCATCTTTGTACTGGTATATGTGTGATGCACTACCCTTCGAGGTAGTATTTATATGTTTGATGCTAGTTCTGACGTGTTATCGCTTCCGCTGTTATAGGAGCCCATAGGGGAAGGGCGCGCAAGACACCTTCGTATTCCCTCCCCGCACTAAGGGTCACCTCAGAGTGCGGGGCAGACGAAGGGCCCGTGCGGTTGTTGAGCCGGATGGGGGATTTCCTGCCGAGGGTACGGCTGGGCGCCGTATGTTTAGCAGGGAGCGTCACAATGGTATCAGAGCGATGTTCTTGGTTGACCAAGAACTAGCACTGACCATAACTATGAAAGTAGTCTAACAGGCCTATAGGGGTGTGAAATAAACATTTCCACACCGCGAAAATAGGGGAAAATTTTTTTCTCCTAGGTAGTGGGTCAGGAATTAGGTTAAGTATTAGACGAAGGAATAAACGAGTCAAATTTACCTTCTAGTAAAATTGGAGTGGAAATTATGCATCTGCATCAAATTTCACTTAAAATGGGTCAAAGAATCATACCAATCGGAGACCCGAGTGAAAAATGGCGCAAATCCATAATTAACACCTCAAACCATTAGGAAAATTGAAAATTTAAAGGTATAATACGAATTTTAGTATATATTAAAAATTAAATATACATTAATAATAAGGGTACTATAGAGTAATTAATAAGGGGGGCTAATAAGTAGGCCTAATAATGGTAGGGAATATTCTTAGGAACCCTCCTCTTTAAATTTCCCTACACCTCATTTTTTTTCCTCCAAACTTTCCTCCACCTTATCTCTCTTGGTCAGCCTTACGTCATCTGTTTTCCCCACCGTTAAGTATGGCAAGGACCAAACAAACAGCTAGGAAGTATAACGAGCGACCCACGCTCTCGATGGCACAAGCAGCAGCGGGTCGGCATACGAAGAGGATCCCGAAGCACCTTCGGCCGAAGCCGGGCGATGAGGAGTCCCCCGCCAACAGCAGCAGCAGCAAGGACTCCTTCCATGATGCCGAGGAGAATCTCAGCAGCAGTTCTCCGTCGGCAGGTACTCAAAGAACCGGCGAGTCTCGCCATTTCGGGCCCTCAGACACCGAGGTAGAAGAAGAGGTGGAAGAGCAGGTCCAGCAGCAGGTAGAGGGAAAGGAGAAGGTTGCGGAGTGGCCAGAAGAGAGGGCCGCGAGGAAGAAGAGGGAACAGGAGCGGGAGCTGCGGCAGCAGGAGCGAAGGACAAAGAGAAGAAACGACGCCCTGCCGACCGTCGCGGATCGGTGAGCCTCCGGCCGAGGAAGAGCAGGTGGATGAAGTTGAAGAGGAGGAAGAAGAGCAGGAGGAGGGCGCAGACCCAAGGCCACCTTACCCAAGCGGGGCCCGAGCCACCTAGGGTGGTTAAGAAACGTATATGGGCGAAATGATCCTTCGCCTTTGAAGGAGGACCGCCTCACTAACGCCGCCTTCATGCATTAATAATACCCGCCGCTGGACGAGGTATAATGATTGGTACCGACAAAAACGCCCAATGCACCGCGGGAGGGGGGCCGCCACCAAAGAAGCAGCCAAGCCGCCGCCACAACCCCGTGGTTTAAGAAAGTCCACCATGGGCCTAACTCCCCGCACCGAAGTTTTTCGGAGATTAAGCACTTTCAACAAAGGCACTAATCTCCCCTCGATTAGGAAGGCACCGCTTGAGCCGCCTGCGGAGGTGTTGCAGAGTTCGCCACGACTATAGGGTGGCGTCGCTCACAACCCGGGTGTTGCAGGTAGCCGCTGAGGCCGAGCTCACCCAGTTGTTCGAAGAGGGAAACCTCTGCGCAATCCATGCGAAGAGGGTGACCCTGATGCCCAAGGATATACACTTGGCGCGTCGCATCCGCAAGGAATACCCTTGAAGATGATGTACTTATTAAGTTTTTTTTATATAGATACAAAATTTTGTTGTAAACTGATCTTAATTCTTGCATGAAAATGTGTTTAAGTAGCTCAAATTTTAGTTTAATTTTGACCATTAAAATTGGGATGATGAAAGAAAAATTAGTTAGTTAAAAATCCTAACTTAATTAGTAAAAAATTGCAAAAAAATTAATTAAAACCGGTCGCGTCAAGAAAACCCATCTGCGCCGCGGACGGCCGGGGCGGTTCTTGCATACGCAACCCGATTTCGCCATTCTATAGCTACTAATCCATGTCCAAATTAAGTAACAAAAGTTGCTAATTAAGTTAGAATCACGCTAAGAGTCATGTTAGGATCTTTTAATTCCCAAAAACTCTTCACAAAAGGGGAAATAACCCGAAATCGGTGCGTCGTGCCCACTCCCACCCGCGACGACGAGCCATTCTAGCATAACGCCACCGATTTAAATCTAATTTTGCCCAGATTGACCAATTTCGACACAACAAACTGCAATGTATGTTTCTTGCTTTGTTTTGTCTAGAATTGCACTTCATGATAGTTCATTTGGACAACCATGGCCATAGATTCGAAGTCTGCCCTATCAAGAACCTTTGTGCACGGAACCCGAGGCACCCCTAGTCTATAAAAAGGGCCCTCATTTGTCATTTTCTCCCCACTAAAAGTGCTCTCAACCCCTTTGGCGATTTCCTAGGCCTTTGCTTATCTCCATCAGCCATTTTTCATAGCCACTTCGGCTCAATGGCACCATCAAGCTTTGTTAGATGGTACAATGACTCCAATCACATCCGTGAATTTCCTGCTGAGCAAGCCTTTCATGTCTTTGATCATCTCTTTGATCTTCATGCCACCTTAACCAGAACTCCTTACTACACTGACATCGCCTCATCAATATGATCGAAAGACATTCTACCCGGGGAAGTTAGCTTGCCACCTAGGGGAGGGAAATGGGTTTCCTTAGACACTCTTGCCCAAGCCGTAGGTGGGGGAGCCAGGGGCAAGAGTAGGCTGTGGGATAGAACCAGAAACATGCCAGACTACATAACCTGTAAGCACCATAGGCATAGGTACGTCTCAAACCAGGCAGCCTTAGCCTTGTTCATGCAAGATGCAGGCGCCAACCAACCAGGCGAAGCCGTCGATTCAACCCTTGGATTTAGCACCTCGACACTCGAAGGCAGCAAATAGGTATCCACGAGATCGAGACGGTAGTCTGAATACCACGGCTTCACATCACAAACACCTATGTTGCTTGATTGAACGGGATTACGAGGAGGAAGAGGAAGAGAACCCAAGTTGGGAGATAAGGGAGGCAAGAAGGATGGAGAGGCGTCTGCTCGCCAAAGAATGAGGTGCTAAGGCGAGACTTGAGCGCCAATAGGTATCACGGCCCTCACCCCGGTGATCATCGACGGGGAGTACATATTCGCCACCGACATCCTTAACCTTCCCTATTGCCAAGAGGAGAACCTCAGGATGGACGAGCTCCTAGGCCTAATTGCACAGGAACAGGGTAGCGACTTCATCGACTACTCCTACCAGGGAGATCCCAAGGGAGGTAGCCGGCGACACTCCTATGCGGGGAAACTATGTCGGATATCCGGGCATACCAAATAGATAAGGCGATGTTTCAACAACAGCAACCCGACATTCGAAAGAGGAATTCCGGAGATCCAAAGCGGGTTGTACAAGCCGGAAGAGGCCCAAGTTCAAGCCCACCAGTCCGCTCCATGAGCATGCGTGAAGCATCGAGCAGCATTAACCTGGAAAACGCAGCAACAACGTGGAGGGACCACGAAGATCTTACAGCAATAGATATCTTCGGTGAGGCAGCTCGCAGGAGAGGCACCGGAGCCACGGGGCCACACAGGGGTAAATCACTCAGGTACTATCTTCCGGCCCTTAGCCAGGGGCAGATGATAGTCTTTCACAAGGAGTTCAGCCCAAGGGGTGAGGAATCGATTAAGCTCCTTATAGCACTTACAGGGTTTGGGCAGCATGCCAAGATAGATGTCGGAATGGACCATGTTATACTCTTCAAGAGATCCGTAGCCCTTCATGCCCTCGACTTCGCAAGGGGCCACCTCAGGGATGCGCACTTGTCAGTGGTGGCGGCAAATGCACCAGAACTTCCAGCACCACAGGTGGCAAGAGCATTGGAGGGAGGATCGGCGGCCAGAATCCTGCAGAACATGGGCAAGGGCACAACATTCAAGAAAATCAAGAACTTCAAGCGACATCGTTTATGGAAGATTTGTTTGTTAAGTTAATTTAAGTACACTGTAACTCTTTCTTAAGTATTATCATGTAGTTCATTAAGTGTACCCCTATATACTAATTAATGTATTACCATGATTTTGACTTGTAAATGAAGTTTTCATATGATTTCTTTTGTACCTAACAACAATTTAATTGTAAGCAAAAGTGACTATTGTCTAATGTAATAACTTGTATTGATGATCAACCCTTGCAGCAAGGAACTCAAGTGCAGGATCTCAGGACCAGCACCGACAACGCAATTGGGTACCAAGGAATTTGTTTGGCAGAGAACCAGAGGATTTTGAGCATGATATGTCACCAGAGGTAGTCAACGCAAGGTTGGTGCAGATGAGGAACCAGATGCAACACCTCATCAACTGGGCGACACCTCTGATGAATGCACAGGAAGATGGTCCTCCACCTCCACCTTGTCCTCCAGGTGGTGACGAAGTTCCTCAGCAGGAAGGGGAGGGCAACCACGGGAACGTCAGGGATAAGAGACGGAGAAGGAGAACCAGGAGCCCATCATCTTCTTGCTCCAGCTCATCAGACAGTTCTTCCAGTGAGGACAGCTCTAGCTCCGACAGTCAGTCCGATACATCTAGAGCAAGGAAAAGGGCAAGAAAGATGGATGATTATCAGAAAAAGGTGGATAGTGCTATGAGCAATGTATGGAAGACAAGGAAGTCGGGGCGATTCTCGGGGAAAGACAGGTCGGGTATGGAGGTGAAGCATGGCTTGATGAAATGGAAGAATTTGGCAACTCCTACGGTATGAAAGATAAGGATATAGGGAAAGTTGTTACAGCTAACCTTATTGGACCGGCAAGGATCTGGTGGAAGGGATATGCTAAGTCTAACAAGCTGAAGAGGAACAATTGCAGATTTAAGACCTTCAAAGAAAGCTTTAAAGTAAGCACTATGTGCCAAGGTCTCATACTAGTAGGCGATCCAAAGCCAGCTTTTGCAAGGTTGAATCAGGGTAGCTTGTCTGTAGCTAAGTATACCGGCGAAAGAATTCATGCGACTAAGGCTCCATGTTCCCGAGTCTCGGAAAGGCAAGCGTGGATACCTACATTGAGGGTTGAACAAAGAATATCAAGAGGCTTGTTAGAGCAATCAACCCAAGGTCGGGCTCTTGAGGCCGAAGATAAAGCTATAAGTTTGAGGAGGCACCAAAGAACTCCAAAGAGAAGCAAATCAACCTTCAGGGTAAGAGTTCAGGCGTGATCGGGGGGCAATATCGTAGGGTAAGCAATCGCCAGCTACACCATCGAGGGTCAGCAGCAAGGTAAGGATCGAGAACAAAGCTTTTGGGGACCGTAAGCCACATAATGCATCGGGGCGATTGGTTTTAAGCATCTCCTAGACAACTGCCGGAAGGAAAAAGAGACAGGAATGCATAGAGAAAAAGTTATGCTTCAGTGCTTCCGGCCGGGGCACCGAACACATGATTGTCCATTCACATACAACCAAATTTGGCGGAGCTTTATGGATTGGGATTCCGACGAATTTATGAAGACGACGACCAGCCAGGAGGCCCGAGGACTTCATAGATGGTGAGTGCCACATATGTGCAAACATTGAGTCAGGTGATATTGAGAATCAGTCGACTGTCATCGCGGCTGATGGGATCATAGATAGTAATCCATATGTAGTCCTCATAGATACAGGTAGCTCTCACAATTTTGCATCTCCTAGGCTGGCTGCTCTAATGAAGAACAAGGTATTGGAGTCTAAGCCAAGGCCAGTGGCTATGGCAAACGGCGCCATTCGACACACTAAGGGGAGGAGGATCATCTTTGACATAGACCTTAGTGGGGCTAAGTGGCCGATGGGAGCGGAAGTCATGGATATCGGAAGATATGATCTGATAGTGGGGATGGAATTTTTGAAGCCAGCCAAAGCCATGATTGATTGCGACCGGAATGAAGTCACCATGGCGGCACCAGACGGCAGCAAATTGATAGTCAAAGGTAAGAAGCTAGATTCCCCCGTGCAATGTATCTCTTTGAAGCAGCTAAGGAAGAGTATAGAAAGGAATAAGGTGGACTACATCTTGAGGATGGAATCAGTTGAGCCAGGCAAGCAGGAGGGAAGTGACCCAAAGGGGAATTAGTTGCCCAGGCAGATAGCAAGGCTTATTTCAGAGTTCAAGGATGTATTTCCGGATGAAATCCGGCAGCTGCCATCTTATAGGGGTGTGGAATGTGAGATCACATTGGCTCCGGATGCGAAGCCTACCAGTAAGGCGCCATATAGAATGAGCACCCTGGAATTGATTGAGCTCAAGAAGCAGCTTCAGGAATTGCTCGAGCTTGGATTTATAAGAGCAAGTGTGTCTCCTTTCGGGGCACCTATACTCTTTGTGAAGAAGAAAGATGGGAGCTTAAGAATGTGCATAGACTATCGCCAGCTCAACAAGCAGACGATAAAGAACAAGTATGCATTGCCAAGGGCAGATGACCTAATGGACCAGTTACAAGGAGCAAAGGTATTCTCTAAAATTGATTTGAGGTCAGGATACCACCAGATAAGAATAAAAGAAGAGGATATCCATAAGACCGCTTTTAGAACGCAGTATGGTCATTTTGAGTTTACAGTAATGCCCTTTGGATTGTCGAATGCTCCAGCAACCTTTATGCGCCCCATGAATGATATCTTCAGAGACTTCTTGGATGAGTTTGTTATTGTCTTCTTCGACGACATTCTAGTCTACAGCAAGTCCCTTGAGGAGCATTGTCAGCATCTCAGGAAAGTGTTGGAGAAGTTAAGACGTCATAGGTTGTATGGGAAGCTCTCCAAGTGCCACTTTGCAACAGGCCGAGTGGAATATTTGGGGCATGTAGTAACATCTGAGGGAATCTCCACAGATCCATCTAAGATTGAGGCAATAATTGATTGGCCAGCTCCAAGGAATGTAGCAGAAGTAAGAAGCTTTCTCGGGTTGGCGGGATATTACAGAAAGTTCGTGAAGGACTTTGCTAAGTGGGCGTCCCCTCTGTCGGACCTCACCAAGGCCAAGAAGATTAAGGATTGGACTAGCCATTGGTTAGAGAAAGTCCAAGCTTCCTTCGAGAAGCTTAAGGAGGCCTTAACAACAGCACCAGTGCTTGTTCTCCCGGATCCGAGTAAAGATAAGTTGGTAGCATCAGATGCGAGTAAAATAGCAACAGGAGCAGTCTTGATGCAAGAAGGAAGGATAGTCGCCTACGACTCGAAGAAGATGAACGACGCCGAGCAATGCTACCCAACCCATGATCAGGAGCTGCTAGCCATTGTCAGGGCGTTAAGGATATGGAGGCATTATTTCTTTGGGAAGGAAGTTTCAGTTGGATCTTGATCACGAGCCTTCAAGATCTCTTCACCCGCCCACTCCTCAACTTAAGGCAAAGGAGGTGGATGGAATTCCTTGAGGAGTATGATTTTGATATTATATATAAGCCCGGCAAGCTTAATGTTGTAGCAGATGCCCTCTCCAGGAGACCATTTCAGACAAGGACGCATTGTAATGCGATTTCCACTCTTTCGAGTGAGTTTGGCAAGAAGATTGAAGAGTCCTTGCCGACGGATGTGGACTTCAAGGAGGTGTGGGAAAGCCTCTCCAAGGAAGCCGAATCAGATAAAGAGCGGGAAGCCTTCAAGCATTATAAGAAGGAAGACAACTTTGTTGTATCACAAGCATAAGTTGTGTGTGCCCTCAATCATCGGGGGGTAAGGAAGTTAATTCTTCATGACACACATAACAGCCCAATAGCGAGGCATGCTGGCTTCATGAAGACCTATTTCAAGATTCGAAGTAGTTACTTCGCCGGGAATGAAGAGGCGATAGCTGCATATATTCGGGATTGCCCGGTTATGTCGGCCGGACCAAAGCGGAGCAACCGATTCGGGTGCTCTTGAGCCATTGGGGTGCCAAATGCAAAGTGGGAGGTCATAAGCATGGATTTCATCACAGGTCTCCCTAGAACTCTTCGAGGCAAGGATGCATTGATGGTTGTCGTAGATAAGTTATCTAAGATGGCACATTTCGTGCCTTGCAAGACTACTGACACCGCATTAGATACTGCCAAGTTATTTGTGAAGGAGATTTTTAGGCTCCATGGCATGCCTCGGGAGATAATATCAGATAGAGATTCTAAGTCCTTTTGGCAAGATCTCTTTAGCACCATTCAGACGAAGCTCTCCATGAGCACGGCATATCATCCCCAGACGGAGAGGACGAATCGGATCATTGAAGACATGCTTCGAAGTTATGTGTGGAACAAGCAGTCCAAGTGGGATGAGTATATCCACTTGGTGGAATTCGCCTACAATAGTGCCAAGCGGGGAGTCTTCTCGGATGTCTCCTTTCATGGTAAATTACGGGTACCGATGCTTAACCCCTCGACACCGGCACAATCACATTAGTGGTCGAAGGTAGAAGTATCCCAGCCCGGATGTTAGGGGATATCGCGGCAGCTAATGGAAGAAGTAAGGGGTTACTTATTGGCAGCAAGAAGTCGGCAGAAGAGTGTAGCCGACAAGCACAGGACCGTAAGGGAGTTCAAGGTAGGCGATAGAGGTGAAGCAAGCCAAGCTGCGGATTGGGAGTTGCAAGAAGCTTGCCCCTAGGTGGGCTGGTCCGTTCAAGATTTTGGAGAGAGTGGGCTCCCAAGCCTACAAGTTGGATCTTCCAGCCCATCTCAAGGTTCACAAGGTCTTCCACGTAAGTTTATTAAAAGGCACAATCCTAACCACGAGGAGGTTTTGGATACTCCAACCTTGTTGGAAATGGCCGGAGGAGCAAGTAGAAATAGTGCACGAGTTACTTCTTGATAAGTCATTCAAGAAGACTAGGAGGTCTCAGTTCCTCCAATATTTGGTTAAGTGGAAGCACTTACCCGTGGAGGACGCGACATGGGTATTGAAGCAAGATTTGGAGAAGCAATACCTAGAGTTTATGAAGAGTTTGATGGGCGAGTCGTCTCTGACTTGGTCGACCCCGACTTGCCAGGTGGTTAGCTAGTATGTTGTTAGTTAGCCTTAAGCCTGGCGCATGCATTCTAGTTAGTAGGGTGCATGTGCGGTAACCCTGGATGGATCGTGTGGGCGATGATGGGATCGCCTTTAGGGCATTCTCTAGGCCACACGCGCACCAAAAGAGTGCGCATGACCATTAGGGTCATGTGAGTGAGAATGAGGCATGGTGGGCGATGATGGGACATCGATCGGATGATCTCTATGCCCGCGATCGAGAATGCGCACACCTGGTCGTAGGAGGGTCATGGTGAAGGTTAAAGTGATCATGCGCGATGATGGGATCGTGAGACGTTCCCTAGCTGAAACCCTCCGGGGGATCGTGTACAAGGTAGCACTCGATCATGGGCGATGATGGGAGCATCTTGAATGATCCCTAAGCTCAAATCCGAAAGGGCCATGATCTTGGGCAAGATAGTAGGACAACCTTGAGCCAGTAGTTCGGCTCAAGGAGGTAAGGGGGGTGGTCCCCTAAAACCACAAATTATTAACTAAACTAACGTAATGTGCTCCTTTTGCAGGCAAGTAGAAGGGGGACTTCAACGAGGAGCGCGTTACGAGAAGATAGGGGGAGCCATAATTTAGATTATGAACCCTAATAACTCTTATAATAGTATTTTGAATTATTATAAGAAATAACGGTGTTAAGGCTATATAATTTTGTATAAGTACAAATATAGCCTAAATTTTGACTTTTTTTAACTAATAAAACTGGATTGCTAAAGTAAACTAAAGGTTATGACATGATTGTTATTTGCAGGCATAAGGTAGGTTCGTCACCTTAGCGCAATGCTGAGGACAACATTGTCCTAAGGGGGGGAGAATGTGACGGTCCAGGGGAATATACGCCATAAATACGTATATTCCTGGATCCGTCACTATACAAGTCTATCCTTATAGCCTTGTATACCATAGATTGTGGCACTAGGGGGCATGGCCAAGTTATTCTTATAACTTAGCCAACCATAGGGTAAGACCATTATCCACGTGGCCTTAACCTATTGGGCACCCGCCACACAAGACTCACCCGATTGGTGCCACGTGGCATCCTAGGTGGACCTAACTTATATAGGCCTAAACCCTAACCCTAGGCCTCTTTCCAGCCCTAGCACCCAGAGACTCACCTACTGGTTGAAACTCCGTTTGAACATGGTTGTTGTGGCATAGATCGGTGCGAGTGCCCGAGGGGGTAGACTCGTTCTTGGAGCAAGAGCGACATCACGTGAGTCGAAGATCATGGAGGCACACCTGATCTGGAGGGAGAGCTTGGGAGGCGGTATGTAGGGTAGTAGTTGTGATAGCTTATCGGAATTAGCATTCCAGATATGCTAGTATCTTGTATCTTGAGTAGAGCCATCCTAGAACCCGTATTCAACATCTTGAACCCTAATCAATGAACCCTAACCAATTAGTTAGACTTGTATGATTAGGTTAAGATGTTCTTCTTATGATTATTCTCATGATGTGATGATTATGTGATGATGGTTGATCATGTTGCTCCTCTTGTATTGGGAAGGGGGGGTAGAGACCTAGAGCCATATGTAGTATGCTCCTAGAGTAGATCCCTTAGTTCCTATTAGTTGCGGCACTGTGCATAGGAGCCCACCGGGGCTATCGAGGCTATGATATGACTCGGCACCTCATACTTGGGGCTAGAGGGAATGTGGAGGGAGGATCCCCGCTTAGGAGGGGGGCTTCTCGGGATCCCATAGTGGGCTAGGCTTATGGTCGGTCACTTGTGTGGGCGAGCATGGGTCCCACACACCTCACGGGGCAATGGTGTCGCCACTCTCGAGAGCTGCAAGTGTTGGCTTGGCTCTCATTTTGGGGGTTAAGTCGGTGCAGAATGGTGTGTGTCGTCACAATTCTCTAGCCAGCCCACGGAACCTCTAGACCACAGGAAGGGGAGATGCAACCCTTCCCCGCCTCATCCGGATCGGGGAGATGCAACACAGGTAGTCAGATGGGTGATACCATGGGATTGCGTATCCGGAAGGCTAGAGTCATGCCGTGAGCCTGATTTAGCCCATCTGCAAAGTATGCCGGGGAGGGGCGGATGGAGTGGTCAACCCCTAGCCATTGTTCTATGCCAGCCCTATTGCCATTGCCATGACTTCGGTTACGCTCTATCTTGAGGCCTAGCGGTCGGTCATCCTCCTTATGAGTCCGAGCACGGGTAGGAGCTCTCATGTTTTATGGTTTGTGCTTATCATCTTTGTAATTGGTATATGTGTGATGCACTACCCTTGAGTAGTATTTATATGTTTGATGCTAGTTACGGCGTGTTATAAGCGCCTGTTATAGGAGCCCATAGGGGAAGACACAAGACACCTTATTATTCCCTCCCGCACTAAGGGTCACCTCGAGTCTTGGGCGGACGAAGAACCCGTCGCGGTTGTTGAGCCGGGATGGGGATTTCTGCCGAGGGCGGTGAGCGCCCGTATGTTTAGCGGGGGGCGTCACAACCATGCACTTTGAGTAGATTTAGGGTGAGTAAGTTGGAGCGCGGATCGCGGGGGTGCCGATGCGGCCGCGTATTCTCTAGCTCACCCACGGAACCACCTTGTGATCCCGAAGGGGCGGCTTCCCGACCTGCCTCATCGGACCAGGTGTCATGAACCTGGAGTAGGCTCAAAGGGTGATACCTTGAGTCTGCGTCTCCGGAAGGCTATAACGAAGCCATAGCGTGAATCGACCCATCTGCAAAGTGTGCACAGGAGGGGCGGATGGAGTGGACAACCCTAGCCGATGTTCTATGCCAGCCAACGCCATGCCAAGACTCGGTCTGCTGATCTCTTGAGGCCCAACCGTCAGTCGATCCTCACTGGAGTTTGAGCCGGGATAGAACCTGAGGTTTGGGTGTTTTCTTAGTTTTAGATGCATATTCTTTGCCATTGGTATTTGGATGGATGCGCCACCCTTCGTGGTGGTTATTTATATGTGATTTATGCTGTGTGCTAACCCTTGTATTCATGCTTCCGCGACGTAGGAGTCCCATTGAAGGCGTGGGCCGAATGACCCCTTCGTGTCCTTCTTTCGGGCACCATAATATGGGTGGCCGGAATAGACGGAGGGCCCTGCTCATGGCGAGGTGGTTGCCATGGGAGGGGAAAGTCCCCGTATGTATACGTCCGGGTGTCGTATATATTCAGGGAGCGTCACATCTGAGTATTTGTATATGGCATTTTATATATTGTATTTTTTTGTTCTCTTTTATTGAGAACGTTGCAGGGGGGTTGTTGAGATGACATGGCTCTCATTCTAACTTGGATTCCTTTCTTGTACTAGCCTTTTATGTACATATATAAGTGTTCTATTCTATTACTCTTGATTTTGGGATTACCTTCTTTGTCTTCTTCTCTCGTATGCTTTTCCTTAATTTCAACACTAGCCACATGGATTGGGCTATCAGAATTGATATAGGGCTACAAGTCATTGGTGGAATTGTATTGCTGGTGCTTCTGAGAATGCTAATAGAATCTTATAGTGGTATCAGAGCCATGCTTCACATTGTCAGGTGTGCTGCCTTTAACTATGTTGAAGCATTGTAAAAAGGAAACTCCAAGTAAATTTCATTGAGAACCTTCATGTGGTTGGTGCTTGCAATGCACGAGTTGTGTTTTAATCATAGACTATGGGGCTGAGATCTCTGTGGTTTGTTTACCAAACCTGTTAAAAAGCATTGAAATAGGCACAAAACATGGCATAGTACAGATGGGACGAAATGGAGCATTCATGGACGAGGAGACTTGGAATTGAAAAGCGAAGGCAAGAACATCCTCAGTGTTCCAAACACTCTGTATGCGCTGGGTATATTGTTCAATTTGATTTTAATTTCCAATTTAGTAGATGCTGGGTATGATTTATTTTTCCATAAGAATGGTTGCAAATTTATCAAAGATGGTATTAAGATATTTGATGCTCAAAGGAATGGAAATCTGTTTGAATTGAATCTAAGATGTCATCATTAATAAAGTTTTTGATGTGGATGACATACGCACTTGGCATCTACGCTTGGCATATGTGAATTACAATAGCATTAAGATAGCCAAAAAACATAGATTGCTGGAAGGATTGAACTTTATGATGAAGAGCCTGTCGTGTGTGAATCTTGTATGCTGGGGAAGCAAAGCAGGCTACCCTTTAAAATTAAAGGTAGACGTGCAGATGAGCTACTGACCTTGGTAAATCGGTATAACAAAGAACCAAACGGGTATAGATTGTATGACCCAGCAAGTCGCAAAGTGTATATTAGTTGGGATGTGGTGGTTGACGAAAAGATATTATAGAAGGATATGAAAATGTTGATAAAACAAGAGGAAGCAAAATCGATACCAGAAAAATATTTGGAGGTGGATATAGGGAAGGAAGAAGAGAACATCATGAAGCAACCAACTATAACCATAGATAATGATTCAGATGATGTGTCGAATGAAGTGCATGAGATCATAGAGGTCGATAGTACACTGGATACACCGGAAGGAGAGCATGATGAGGTGCATGAAGCTGCAGAAGCTGACAGTGCACCAAAAAATGCGCCTGAAGATGAGGAGACACATGGAGCAGGCCAGAGCAGTGCAGCCAAAGTGAGAGGGAGATACACTCACTGCAGAGAGGTAGATCGTCTTAAATCAGAACTTCCTTTTGATGCTGACCTCTATGGTAGAACGAAAAGAGTGCCCAAACCAAAGGTGATATCATGTGCGATAGAACCCAAAACGGTTGAACAGGCTATCAAGCGGCCAGATGCTTCTAAATGGAAGGAGGCTATGAAAAATGATTTGAAAATATTTGAGGATACAAAACCGTATGAGCTAGTACCTCGGCCAATGGGCAAAAATGTAGTAGGCAGTAAATAACTTTTCAAAATAAAAACAAATGTTGATGGCTTAATATAAAGGTATAAGGCTTGCCTGGTGGCACAAGGTTATACTCAGAAGGAAGGTATAGATTACAAGGACACTTTCTCACCTATAGTGCAAATAGCAAGTTTAAGAGCCTTGATAGCCTTAGCAGTATAGAATGACATGAAGATACATCATATGGATGTAAAAATGGCATTCTTAAATGGGAATTTAGAAGAAGAAATTTACATGGAGCAACCTCAGGGGCATGCATAAGGAGAGAACATGGTATGCAAACTAAGGAAGGCGATCTATGGCTTACAACAAGCATCTAGGCAGTGGTATGTATGCATAAACAAGTTTTTAGTTTCTATTGAATGTAGGAATTAAAAACAGAAGGTAATTTGTACATGTGGAAAGAAGGGGCCAATGCTTGATCATGGCACTTTACCTTGATGATTGGGTCATAGTCAGCAGTGACAAAACCTTCCTAGAAAGATGCAAGGCATTGTTGAAAAGGCATTTTTAGATGTCAGACCTGGGTGATATTAAGAAATTACTGGGTATGGAAGTCAAGAGAAATAGGAAAAAGGAGGAGCTACATTTAACTCAGCAGCAGAACATCAGGAAAGCTTTGACACGATTTAGAATGGTTGATTGCAATCCGCACCTTGACCAGGTTTGAAGATTAGGAGAAGAATGAGTCCCAAGAATGACTTTGCACAGAAAGAGATGAAAACTAAGCCGTATAGGGCATTGATAGGGACATTATTACACATCGCAAACAGTATAAAATCGGACATCTCCTATGCAGTTAACCTGCTCAACCGGTACAATAATGATCCAGGAAAAGTTGCTAAAGGGTTCAGAGATATCTGAAAGGTACATTGAATCATGGGATTTGTTTTACTTGAAACAAACTACTGGAACTGATAAGATTTGTTGATGCAGATTGCAGAGGAGACCCCGATGGTAGAAAGTCAATGTCAGGATTATTTGCAAGCTCGGTGACACGGCTATATCTTGCAACAAAACCAGAATATGTAGCCAAATCGAGTGCAGAGGCAGAGTATGTAGCAGTTTCTCTGGCAGCATTTGAAATTATTTGGTTACGGATAATGCTAGAAAAACTTGGAAATGCATATATGAATGCCACGTCCTTGTATTGTGACAACAAAAGCAGAGTAGCAAAGAGTAGGAATTTGACATGTCATCCTAGGACGAAGCACGTAGAAATTCATCATCACTTTATTCAGGATGAAGTGGAGAAGGGAAAATCGATGTTATATACATTTCAACAAGGGCACAACAAGTAGATATGCTTACTAAGATGTTAACAGAACTAATTCTGCTAAGGGACTCGCAAAGAACACAAAACCTGGTCGATGCCAATCCGATGGCTCGGATCGATGCCTAAACTTGTGTCTGCCAAATCACAAGTAGGTATTGTTGAGTGTACAAGCTGAGGCGGAGTTGTAGGAAT
This sequence comes from Isoetes taiwanensis, assembly GCA_021234155.1. NCBI lineage: Eukaryota > Viridiplantae > Streptophyta > Lycopodiopsida > Isoetales > Isoetaceae > Isoetes > Isoetes taiwanensis. The sequence goes on from JAJEKV010000086.1 coordinate 3,343,293, forward strand.
ATAAGAGCCTGTGCATAACCATTAAAAACAAATATGTGATGATATGGCATGTTTAGTCCATGAAAGAGGACTTCAAAAGTAAAAAGAAAAAGTGGCGTAAGGGAGCGGGTGAAAAAAGCACAGATCAGATTGAAGGATTCGAATTAAACAGAGATCAGAAGATAGTAGAATTTGGAGATCGGGTCTCGATGGATATTGCTAGTTTGGGCTGCTGAATTGCGCAGGATGAAAAAGCTTAGAGAGCTGCCGAATTAGAACAGTCGACTAGCCACACGAAATGGGCTATTAGAATTGATACAAGGATGCAAGTCATTGGTGGAATTGCATTGCTGGTGCCGATGATGCTCCTAGTACAAAACATTAACTGTTTTTGCTCATTTTTTGATCGATTCGGCTTTGTTTCACCTCAAACCTTTTTTCCTCTTCATCAATCTAGCATACAAGGGCATACAAAGTGATTGACATGCATTTTGAAGCAGATCAAGCCGCCCATGGAGCAGGAAGAGCCATCCAATCATAATTTCTACTACCTCGTGCAGTTTTACGGTTCTACATCTAATTTTTGTCTAGATTAACCAACTATTGTCTGGATTAATGCCTCGCTGATATCATATGTCCGAACTAACCATCTTGGCTGTTATCGAATGCCCGGATTAACCATGATGGCTGATACTAGATATCCGAAATAACCACGCCGGCGGATACTAGATCGGATTAACCACCTGCTGGACTTTTTACTGATGGAAATTGTATGGAGTTTTACCGCACGTGAGAAACCACGGCTCAAAAAAAATAATACGTCTAACCATTAAAAATTTCACCTGGCATATGTTAGTGCATTTTTTTGTGTATTCTAGTGGAAATTTCTCACTTTTTTGCTGGAAAAGTTGCAAAATTTTCAACATGGGCGGTTTTTTGGGTGAGAAACCCCCCAATTTTGAACCATCTGAGCGATGCGAGAAAGGTATGCTCAAATGCAAGGAAGGTATGCCAATAGGGAGGATATTGCATGGGGCGTTGATTCTTGAATAATGATGATTGCAAAAAGCATATTTCAGTATGCAACTGAGGAATATCACAAGAAACTTAGGTCTATAAATAGATTCAACAATAAAGGCATTCTGAACATTTCATGTAGCTGCGTCAGATGATCCAAAATTAGCCGTTTTATTTTACTCTAGACCTAATTAATTGAATGCTTAGACGTTGTTCTCTGTTAAAGTAATTGCTACCCTGTATTAAGTTTCTTTGGATGCCTTCACACAATCTTTGTATGCCAGTGACTAGTGGGCTTTATCCCCGAGGGTTTGATTCACCTATTATAAAGGGGATACGCCACGTGCGTTAATGGGGTCAGCAAAAACCCTCCGTATACGCCTTGTCCAACCTTCTAAATGCCCTTTCCCATATACATATTACACTGGATTCCTCCCAGAAAACCCCCTAGCCAAGCCCCTATCCCTATGTATACATACGGTTTAGGGTAAAAAAAAACCCACCCCTTTCACTCACATGGTATATACGCCTTAAACTATGTGACATCCCCGGGGCTTTATCTCATAAATTGACTAGACATACAAATGCAAGCATAATTCCTTGATCTTTACAATGAAGGGGGATAGTGGAAGAGCCAAATCATCATGTATGCTACTGCCAAAATTGAACCCTCCAAAGAAGAGAATACTCATCACATTCTCCACGAGAAGCAAGAAGCATTGCAAGCAATATTCTAATTTTACTTGAAGATGATGGGAACATTTCTTGCAACAAAAAGGAAGAGAATTTTTATCAAAAGAAACTTCAACCAGAAGCAGATGAAATGGTAAAACTAGCTTCAAGGATGTTATCAAGTGCAAAAACTAGTTTCTTTGCTGCTGCAACAAAACCAACATGACTAAAATGTGGCGTCATTGTCATCAGATAATCCTTTTCTCTTATTTGTTGCAACGATAGAAAATAAAATGGATCTTAATTTAAATAAAAAGATAAACACTGTAGAATTGATGATAATTCAGAAGAGAAGACAAATTAGATGGACAAAAGAAGCTGGTGTAACATGTTCAGTTTTCATAGTATGGTCAAGAAGGAGAACCAAACAAGAAATTCTCTAGTTACTTCCTTCAAGGCAAGTGGAAAGGAAGAAACTATATAGAACATTGCCATTGACTATGCTGATTTGTTTCACGTATGGCCACTAGTAAGTTCCAGAGCCGGACAACTCTCCAATACCGATTACAACATCAAACAGGCAATAAAGAAATATTGGGAGAGGAAAAGGTAGTAGAGGAAGGGGCCAAAGGAGGTTGACCTTAGCCAGCACACAAACATGGAGGACAAAAAGCGGATGGTAATGGTACAGACTAAGAAGATGATGTTCAAATGAAGTGGACGAGCAGTGATGATTATTCTTAGTCGAGATAGATATGTACGAGACTCTCACAAACTCTTCAAAGAAATGTAACCTTCTTTTTTTGTTAATGAAAAAGTTCAATTTTATCGTTAGGACATCCTCTCCATTTGTTTTTTTTTTTTAGTTGGAAGAGTTTGCAGTAACATGGACAGACCCTAGTAGGAAACTAGACCACATCCTCTTAGAGAGGCATTAGCAAGAGTAATCATCAATAAAGGATCGAGATTTTCAAGAACTCGCTTTTACCGCACCTTTGAATGTTGGAGCTTAGCAAGTGACTAAGCTACATTGACCTAGAGAGGCAGCTGAAAAAAGTTTGGAAAATGTCGTTTCTTTCAATCTGAAGTAGTAAGAATGAGTTTTGATGGCTCTTTCGGTTGCACATCTGTGCATATGCAACCATTGTCAAGAAATGTGATATTGGTTGTATATCGATAGATCCTGATAATAAGGATAGATTTTAATAAGCAACTAGGCAACCAAGCACCACATGTCATTAATATGAAAATTACCATCATTGTATAAATTGGCACAAAAATTACTATTATATAAGGTAATCAGGCACCACATGTCTATGAAAATCAATACCATTTTTGGGTTGCCCCTAGGGGGGCAAACCCTTGTTTATGTGGGCTTTTGGCACATCCTAGGTATATCCTAGAATATCCCTAGGATATGCTGGTGACTGCTCCAAACCTCCTATTTCCTGTAAACTGGCGGTCACCTGGTCCGGTTTCTTTCTTTCTGTGCTCAAGGTCGCTCTGTGGAGATCGGCAGCAGAAATGCATTCATTTGCTCGTCACACAGAATAAGTGCACTCAAGTTCGAGGGCTCCTCAAGCCTAAGCCAATGCCCCAGGAGCAATGTCGAGAATGGTAGCGCCGTTTGTGCCAAGAGTCTCGCAATGTAGAATGCGAAATTAGGGGTATATCATATCTTAGCACTAATCTGCTTTTTTTTTCTAGTGATTAAGTGATGCATTTGCTTGTAATGACCACAATTCAGTGAATCTTCTTAGTTTTTGTGATATAATCATTTACCCTAAATTCCAGGGTTTCGTACATGATGCAGTCTCAGAAGTAATTTAGACAGCTCTAGATCTCTTCATTTGATTAATTAGTAAGATGAGTTGCTAATTCTAAGAGATCTTTATTGTTAAACTAGAAAGCCGAGCTTGCAAGTTCTAAGCATGAATTTATGCAAGAGCTTTCCCTTTGTTACAGAGAACTGGTCTCTGGATGTCTCCTCGCTCTGGTCATAAATACTCTTTCCTATTTTGATATTCAGATATACAACATGAGGAAAATAATGTGCAAAAAGCTATAAAAAGAAGCAAATAAACGAAATGATCCAAAGATCGGCAAAGGTGTGATGTTCTATTGCTTCAGGTAAGGTTATTCTTCGTAGCACTAGGTGTCTGACATTGATAAAAAGATCCCCTAGTGCGGGGGGCAAGATTTTGTGGATATGCTCTAGGCTGAAGGAGCTCCTGCTTGAGTCTCTCTTAGAATTGGTAAAGCGCTTTTAGTTTCATCTCGCATTGCCTTCATCGATCTGATCCCGACATTCAAGAGGGAGTTTGCCATGCTCTATCTCAAGCTTGCCTCGGCCTTGGTAAGCTAGAGCACCGAGAGACAAGCATTAGAAGAATTCTTGTCGAGAATTGCTAAATTCTTTGCTTAAGGGGCTCCAACGTCTCGTGCAAGAGTTTACATTTTAAAGCTTGCTTCTTTTCTACCTTCCAAACATGCCCCGAGATTGTAAAAAATCCGTGTGGTCAAACTTTGTGATGAACTGCATTGAAGAGCCACCTGATCTGTCTGCATGTGAAGAAATCAAGGCAGTTCATTCCTTCGTACTTGCATGGGGAGGCTTTGAAGACCTTATGCAATCACTAAAAGACATTCTTTTAGGTGTTCAAATGACTGATGCAGCAGAGCCTACCATGGCTGAACATCGCCCTGTTAAACGATTGAAAAGATGTGTAAAATCCAACTGGCCTAAGCTGATGGGCATAAAACTGCAGAAGGGTGAATCTGGAGACATGCACTTAATGGCTGCAGCTGGAGCTGCATGGCATGTACAGAGCTTGTTAGCACAAGATGAAACTTTTAAAGCCCTGCTCACATGTGGAAGTTTGAAGGAGCTCTTTTCATGCCTTAGAGATCTAGTGCAGGTATCTATGAGAAGTGTTCAAATGGGCATAACTATACCAGGTGTAATATCAGTCGCACCCATTACAGCCTTCACTAATCTGTCATTACACTTGGCATTAGAAGATTGTCAAACAATCGTTGAGGCAAGGAAAGGTGCTAATGGTTGTCTGTTGCCATTACGGATATGGATTCTAAATATTATGGGCTGCTTATAATTTTCATTTTATTGTATATCACTATGGTTGCAAGAGGTAGTGTACATTTGATTGTAATGGTCAAGAGTGGAGGACATCCACAAGGCCCCCAAAATTGAATTAGTATAATTTTTTCTAATGATTTCATAATGAAAATCAATTCTTAAAATCAATATTGGTTTCTGGGCTAAAAAGTTTACAAACCATGTCTAGTTATACAATATAGTTCGTAAATGCAATTTCATAATGTGATAAACAAAAACTGTTTTGAAACATGGTACTAAAGATGCTAATTGTTGCTGGTTTTTATGACAACTTAACTATATGATTTGTGCTACTACTTGATTTATCAAGTTTATCGAAGCGGTATTTGATCACATCTATTATCTTTAGTTTATTGACATTGTAATTTTGCGTGCGTAATTAGTATGATATTTTATAGTGATTAATCATCTTTGTAATTTTAAGTGCATAGTTATTATGATATTTTATAGTGATTAATCTTCAATAAAAGCATGCTTGATTTCGATATACTAGTATGTTTTTTGAGTCATGATACCAATATAATTAAAGAATGTTGTAAATACATCTGATTTTGAATGTGGAAAACTAACGTTGCATTATATGTGGCCTGGTTAATATTTCTAGTATATTAGCCTAGTTATTTTAAATGCATCATAGTAGTCTGGTTAATATTTCTAGTATATTAGCCTGGTTATTTTAAATGCATTATTTAGCATGATATATTACAATGCTGCAACACGGTAACATGACTCTCTTTGCATGATATCAGTTTATACCTACGATTTGGCACCATGGTTTTTCATGTCTACCATATTATTTGGTTCATTCATGGTTTTAAAATTTTATTTATCTCTATTTGCAGTAATCTTATAGTATTAACCTGAATGTCATTGCATTTTGCTTATTGCTCTCTTTGTAGCACATGCTACATGCACAAAAACAATGAGGTCCAAGGATTTGAACCTTGGAAAACCATACCCAGCTGCCTATGTTAGAAAATAGAAAAACATAAGAGTGCCCAAAAATTGGAAACGCCTCTAAATTTTTCTGCAGCTTCAACGAACATCTGGTAGATGAGACATCTGCAATAAAATATATGCAACTAAACATAATTTAAGCACTACAGAAATCTATGCCAAGTACAAGCCCAAAAAGTACAAGAAATAATATAAAAAAGTGGCTCTCTTACCTTAGATACCACCTTCCCGTCCCCAGAGACATGCTATGGCAGAGGTTGCAAGAATTGCGAGTTCCACGGGAGTTGCAGAATGTGGTGCACTAGCTTTATGATGGGATTTATGCTGCACTGCCTTATGAAGATCGGCGGGTAGCTAGCACTATGGGAGTTAAGCAGGGCTGCCCGTTGTCTCCAACGCTTTTTGGGTTGTACATTGATAGCTTGGAGACGGGATGCAAACACCATGGGGAGCCGGGTGCAATTATCGATCGCGACCTCGTGAGCCGCTTACTATATGTGGATGATGTAGGTTTGCTAGCCCACACGACCAGCGGTATCAAAGCAGCATTTGGATGCCCTCGGTGGGTTACGTGGGGCAACGGAATGACAAAGAACTTGCACAAAACTAAGCTTCTCGCGATCCCGTCCTCGCAACACCCTATCCCTGAGTTATATTACGAGGGGGCCGGGGAAGTGGAGATGGTGCGAGAGCTTCAAGTATCCGGGAATTGATTTCACTACTAACATGTTGTGGGATGAGTGTGTGTGGAGAGGGCCAGCCGTGCTGGCTAGAAGGCTCTATATGCGATTGCAAAAAACGCCGTGTTGCTTGGGATAGATCTCTGGGATCGGGGCGAGGAGAGCAAACATGTTTAGGGCTTTGGTCGAGCCGGTGCTTTGCTATATGGGGTGGAGGTTTGGAGCCCGCCAGCTTAGCAAAAACACGTGGGATAGGTTGGAAAGGGTGCGTAAAGCTTTCTTGACACATAGCTTGGGAGTGAAGGACAATCGATCGTATCGATTTTGTTGTATGAGACGGGTTCGCCTTTACAAAGATTCGCTATGCGCAGCATCTTACTTGCTTCCATAAGGTGGATGGGATGGATGAGCATCGCTTGCCTCCACAGGCCGTGTTATTAACGCAGGGCCCCCAGCGGTTGAAGAGGGTATGGCACGAGCACTGTAAGGGGGTGGTCTATGGATTACCAACATGGTGGTGGCACCGCGCATTCGGATGCGAATGGGCAATTGATGCGGGCTATGCTGCCACTCGTGGGATGCCTCTACTCTTGCAAAGCCCAAGACAGAGCACTATCACGCTCAGATTAATCCCGGCCTTGAGCATGGACCCCATCGGTACTTGAAAGCACACATCTCTGTGAAGAAACGGAGAGCTATTGTGCTGCCATAAGGACGGGATCCCATTATCTCAGAATTGAAACAGGTCGTTGGGGGGTGAATGGCGGGCACGAGATCCCCAGGGAGGAGAGGATATGTCAGTGTTATGAGATGCACGTGATAGAGGATGAGTACCATGCCCTCCAGCGGTGCCCAACATATGCCCATGTCCGAGCAGTGCACACTGATCTTAGATGCTCTGACACACCGCTACATCAGTTACTCGCATCACCTATGGTAGTGCGACTGGGAGCTTACATCCTGCAGATTTCGGCCGTCAGACTTGCTCTTCGGGGTATTTGAGAGCCTACTGTTAGGGTTTTTCCTCCCAAGTGGGGGTTTTTTCATCCCGGTAGTAGGGATCTACTGTACAGTTACATTGTTTGTTTTTGGTGTTGGGGTTTTTGGCTTTTTTCCTGTCTCTGCATGTATTGTCTCATAGGCCTCTGGCCTCTATGGACGTTAAAATAAACTTCCTTCCTTCCTTCCTTCCTTCAAAAGCAAATATTGCCCAATCATGAATAAACATCAATTATGGAGTAGCAAAATGAAACTTAACATGAACAACTCGGCCAAACTCATTGCCCCACAAATAGAAAGCCAAAATTAAACACACATCCTGTTATCCACAAAAAGCAATGCGAACTGGCCACCACAACATCATTAGGTGGAATTTTTGCAGAGCAGGTCCTTTACCTACTAGAGACGAAATGCTATGCAAATTTAACACCTTTTAGTCGTATGTTGGTTAACAATCTCATCTTCTCAAAGCAGGGCCTTTACCTACTAGAGACCAAATGGAATGCGCCAGACTAGCTTCAGCTTCAAGGATTACAAGCAAAAGTTTCATCAATATGTAATTAATCAAACAATGGGGCATTCATAGAATATAAAATGTTCTTAGGTGCGTCCAGATAGATTTGATCATATGCATATAAAATGATCTGTGTCTATGCTTTTGCTACCATAAAACATCCTTGGGAAAAAGCTTAGAACTGGTTACCACTGTTTTAAACCATCGAAAACTAGATTGCATCATCTTAAGCCAGCTTTGTTAAAGCAGAAGAGAATACTAAAACACAAAGCAAGGGCATCGGTTCAAACATTTGTCGATCAAACTGAGGCCAGATATGGCACGAAAAACTGAGGCCAATCAAATGCTAGCCATGCCCTGCAAAAAAGATGCTCCAGACCACTGAGCAATGAGCATCTAAGGCCTCTCAAGCACTAAGAACATGGCAGGAATGTTCAAGCTTCTTCTCAGCCGCTGGTGAAGGAGGAGCGCATCCTCATGAACTCCTCCAACCTGCAAGCAAAGGGAAATCCAGTGGAGTACTATCTTTGAAAAGTGTAAGCATGAATAAGCAAATAAGCCACAGGAGGACCAGTCTCCATGCACTGAAGGGTTGACGGAGTTGAGAGGAATAAGAAACATCATTGAATAAACAACAACAAGAAGAAATGTTTTCAATCAAAAGCAATTGAAATGACAACAAAGTAAGTTTATCTTCAGAGTGCAGAAGAAATGGAAAAAAAAGAATTTTCGTACCTCCTTGTTTGAGAGAGATCGCCTGGTAATTGCAACTTATGCTCCAACTTATATATCGACTTCGTGTTCTGAATCCAAATGTTGCAACGGAATCAAGATCCGAGGGCACTAGAGAGCATCTTTGCATGGTCGGAGTCGCAGCTCGGTCCCTAACCCTAATAGCCGAACCCTAAACCCGCCTTCAACAAAAATATCAGCATGTTTAGGTTAGTCTATTTTCCAAGGTCTCCAAATTTAAGATATACTTGAAAAAAAATGCCCACTGTTGCTGGGCTATTCGACATGCATAAGTTCAAGAACTAACAATAATAGCTAGCCAAGTTTGAAAATAATAATGCATTTTGTTCTTGTTTTTCTTCTTATTTTTTTAAGTGCAATGAAGACATCCTGTTAATGTACGAAATTATATTGCATCTCATATTTGTAACATATACTGCTTGAGAACATATTGCTTAGAGAAGACAAAAGTAATTAGATGAAGAGTACAATCGAATATTCGATGTATAGAAATTGTTGCCAGAAGAGAAAAAGCCTTGAGATCCTCAGTAATGGCACATTCTTCTGGAAAATAACGTAGAAAAAAGTAAGAGAAAAAGTAAGTGGTATAGTACCCGGCGTTTCTAGGCGTTAACCACATAGTGGTAGTAGTTTATATTGCAATAGATGAAGTGGGAAGGTTTGATTGAAAGTTGTAGCTTATCATAAGTTATTCAAAAAGAAAGGGATGATGGTTTAGTTTGATGTTCAAAAGGATTACCCTTCGGACCGGGGGCCTTTGTTTTTCTAGATAGTAATGGATGTGCTATTCGAAATGTCATCCATAGGCTTGTGAAAGCTCTAAGGGAACTGCAATGTATGGTTATATCAAGGAATAAAGTTAACTGCCTTCTTTGTCTTCAATCCCTTTCAATTGCAAATTCTTTCAACATCCAAAGTGACATTATATTTTTTGCTGGAATTAGGTGCTTTACCCTATAATAGGGGAATTTCTGTAGTATCTACAATATCTAAGCGATTGTTTTAACCATCACTATACCCTTCATAAGATGGGGCATGTTGGGTTGGATTTAACCATTTGAAGTGGGTGATTTGAGACAATTTTCTAGAGTTAAGTGTATATGGATCTCCAATACAACACAGAATTGTCACTACCATTTTCTTGAAGTATAATGTCGAACATTTGAGTTTGTGAGAAGAACCTTCTCTACATGTGTATACCAATTAAACAAAACATGGACTCTACAAAGTCTACCTGTCAATCTATTAAATACAAGATACAACATGAGTTTTCTCAAAAGAAAGTGAAGTACAATGTAGAATGTTTGAGCTTGCTCAGAAGACAATGGAGTACAATGTAGAACATTTGAGTTTGCTAGGAACCAAAAAATTGCAATCTATCATAGTCAATTTATAAGTACAAGAAATTTATCGGGCGGCCTTCCCAAGTTCTTTGCGCTTAGAAAAGTGAGTCAGAAAAGAAGAATAATATGTTTGCAAATTTTAGCAATTTATTAATGAATTAGATGAAATGTTGATGTTTAACTCATGAGCATTGTCTAGAATTGTCACCCTTGTTATCAATGCTCAAAAATTGTTTATATTATTGTTTATTAACTCTATGACTTGACTTTATGCAACCCAAAGATTCAGTTAAGGTCAAGGTTGCACATGCACAACTCTAGTGTCCCAGAATGCAGTCAATCTATCCCAAAATATCTTCAAAACCACTTGCCTATTGTGCACCATCTACGAAGCCTTCTAAACACATTTGTAGGGGTTTTGCTTTCTCTATTGTTTGTGCTATGAACTAGAGTTGTAAGTTTTTTAATATAACAACCAACACACAACACCATATAGTATTTTGCTTCAAATCTTATAGTATTTTGCAAATCTTGTTATACAGTATAGCAAATTTTGTACTTGCATACCCCACAAACGAGGAATTTTACGTACGGTGTAGATTAAGGAATAAGGGGTGAATATGCCTATCCAACAGCTCTCGCTGCCCTACGTCACCCCCCGTGTGAATATGCACCCAAACCAAAGGGGGTTTAAGGGGGATTTTAATTTAAATGTGTTGGATCCAATGGTTGTGATAATTAATGTTAATGGTAGTTGTGTGTTGGTTGTTATATTAAAAAAAATTTTGGGCCCTTCGGGCCCTAAAAAAACCAAACATATGTAAAAACATGTAAACATGCAAAACATGAATATCTAATATCTAGCATTATAACAAAAAAAAAAAAAAAAACTAATATGAAGCCTGAGTAACTATAATATTATAGCATAATGTAACTTAATTACATACGCTTTAAAAGCATATTAAATAAAAATTTATTAAGCCATTGAAGACAGCAAGAGTATTATAGCAATTTTGAAGCACTCAAAATAGATAGCGGCTTAAGATACGATATACATCTTCGTTGATTTGCCTATCAAACAATCTCTGAGAGGGCGGTTAGCCTATTTACTTGCGCCGACGTAAACCCAACCAACCAACCAACCATAATAACAACACATCAATAGGGTCTTATGCCATGCGCAGTGGTGGTTCTTGCTGATGGTGGCAGGACTAATTGAACTTGATCTTCATTTATTGGATTCTCTAGTACAGTAATGTTGGATCAACATCATGTTGACTTCAGGCATCGAAGAAATGTCATGTGGAATTGATGGATTGAGAGATTCTATAGTCTGCATGAACGTAAAGGAAAGAAATTGGTTAGATTGATATTAATTTAGAAAATAGAATTTTACTAGTGAAATAAAATTGAATCAATAAAAGCTTTTGACACTGATATGCTCTACAATAATGTTTTATTCACAAACCTTTAGTAACAAAATAAAATTGAATCAAATAAAAGCTTTAGACATTGATATGCTTGACAATAATGTTTTATTCACAAACCATTGCATGAAAGACAACAACATCAACGTTACTCTGCAGTAACAATTGGTGAGGTTCATAAAGAACTTAGTGACACTTTCTCACGGGTTGCCTGGCTTTGGTTTAACAAGTGAAGAGAATCGGCCAGTTTGGTGATGTGGAGTAGGTTTCTGTAATGATCCAAGGAAGCGAGATCAAGGATAGAGGTTTTGAAGCAAGCTTGCTCTGTTAGCATTCCACGTGTTACTTCAAATTCTGACTATTTCTCTTTCACAATGAAACCATTGTTTATCAATCCATATGATTTTGGATGCTCCATATGGCCACTGTTTGACTGATCTGCACGACTCAGAAAGCGGCATGGAATAATCCGCCTGTTGATTGAAGCTAAAGGCTGGTTACTATGAATAATCCAGCAGGCCAGGAATATCCAAGAAGTTGGAAGCAAACAGAGGGCCTAAAACTCTAAACTCTTTTAGAATCTGCAACAAATCTTAGAACAGACAAAGTGAAGGAAACAAAGGCGGGTTTTGCAGCATTGCATTGTAGAATCAGAAAACCAATATCTTGTAAAAAATACCATTATATTAACTGAAGAAACATTAAAAAAACAAATACCTTTGTAAATGTGAGCAAAAAATCCATCTCGTGATAACCTTCCATCAGCAAACATCCACTCCGGCAACAAGAATCCAAGAGGGCAAGTACACATGCGCATGCACATGCACAAGCAGAATACACATGCACATGCACATGCACACACGTGCACATGCACATGCACATGCACATGCACACACGTGCACATGCACATGCATACACATGCGCAGTGTTCATGCACAAACATGCAGAGAAAGACAACAACCCTCGGATTGTTTCAGCCAACGAAAATTAACGGCCCATAAAGGGTGCACTATAGAAATACTATTTAGTACACCTCAATGAATACAACAACGAAATCATAGAAAAATCATGTGGAAAAGCGTATAAAAAACAAAAAGTAACCCCCTGTTATTATGCTACATATTAACACCATTAAGTACATTATCTCAAATCTTATAGTATTTTGCAAACCTAATATACAGTATACATAAACTTGTACAGGCATACCCCACAAACGAGGATCGCTATGTACGGTCCAGATCTTGGAATAAAGGGCAAATATGCCCATCCGACAGCTCTCGTTGCCCGGAGTAACCCCCCGTGTGAATATGCACCCAAACCAAAGGGGGTTTCAGGGGGATTTTCATTTAAATGTGTCAGATGCAATGGTTTGTATTAATAATATTACTGTTAGTTATATGTTGGTAGTTAAAAAAAAAAAAATTGGGCCCTTCGGGCCCTAACAAAATCAGACAAAGAAAACAAGATAAATGCATTGAAAAAGTATTTTAGAATTTGCCACCAATTGTGGTCTCCTTCGTCCATGTACATGTGGAGATCTCAAACATATAAATGTCACCAAAGATACTGGCGCCATCAAATCCACCAAACATGTAAAGTTTGTTACCAATTGCAATTAATGAATGTGAATGTCGTGGAGATGGTATGTCGCCTCTACATTCAAGTAATGACTAATGTCTCAAGTGGGTATCCAACACTAGCTGGTCACCATAAGCTCTGATCTTCCTAAACCCCATGAATGTAGATTCTTGAACCAAGCGATGCACCGCATGGCGATGCCTACAAAAGAGATGCTGATATCATAAGATCCAAAGGAAAAGCAAAACAAGAATCTACGGAAGCATCCAAAGCTCTAGAAAGGGTGTTTGCAGCATCATGAGATTGTACCTAGGTAGAAATTTTGCCCCAGTGGTTTTCACATTATTCCTATCTATGTCAAGGACCATAACTTCTTGGAGAGGGGTGCTTGGATCCTCCCTCGCACCTATCACCCACATCTTATCACCTAAGACAAAAGCCCTATGTCCCATCCTTGGAGAAGGTGGCTCAATAGTATCCAAATGTTTGATAGTCCCATTGAATTGGTCAAGTAGTAAGGTATCAGATAATCGTGCATGTCTTCCAACGCCACCATATCCTGCAAATATCAACAATGAAGATTGTCTGATAGTACCAACTGGTGAAGATATTGTGCATCTGGTGTGTCCCCAATGGTGTAACCATTCTATAGATCCACTAGAGAGAATCATATCGGAGAATGCAAGCCCTGCATCATTGTACACTGTATAGATTTCTCAGATTGAGATGGTTTTCACCATTCAAACTCTTGCAGCTTATCCAGCACATTACATATAAACAGAAACAACAATTGCTCTTTTCAAAAGTAGAGCTATGCAAGAGAAATAACAAGGACAAAATTTTCGCAACCTAGAAAACCTTTGTTCGGCGTGCCTTCATCAATAGAAATTTGTAAAGGACTTCTCAGCTGTGACTCTAGATTATTAAAGGCGCCCAAAATGCGCTCACGTCTATTTCCCAAGACAAGTAACTTTTTTTGAAGAGTCTTAGGCAATGTTGTTAATGGGCATCCATTCTCGTGAGTTGTCTCGTATCACGACCGGTCGATATATTCCCATTATTATTAGGTCAAGCAAGCCAATGACATATGGGCATGTAATTCCTATTTTGAACTGCAATACAGAAGACTGATAAGTAGCTTTAGTAGATTCACAAATTCTATGCATGTCCATCTCTTCAAACAACTCCACCAATGACTGGTTCCCAACATAAGCAACGAAACTTGGACAGGCTAATGAACACAAATAATGCTGAAACTGCTATATGAATGTAACAAAACGACACCGGCAGATGGACTTGTATGACACGAAAAATACTGGGAACACAAAACAGTAATTTTGAGGTAACACAAATCCGCAATAACTTACAGGTCTTGGAAATAAAGCTGACAATCAGATGATACCGTCTATTCCAAATGCTTCCAAGGCTTACAGACACAATCATCTTCCATTCCCCGTGCTGCTATAATGGACGAGGAAGATGATAGATCCAAAGAAAGATCAAGATGGGTCAACATTTCATTATTTTGTAGTGAACTCGGACCCGATAAGGCATTCACAAACCTGAATAGAATTTTTGAGATATTCTCAAGCCCAACATGCCCTGTAGCGGCCCGAGCCGATCTGCCATGCTTTTTTTTGCCCTGCTCGATTGCCATAAGCCATTTCTTTGCCATCGTCTCCTTTCGCCAAAACCGTTTTCATTGCTGCTGCTGGATTCATCGCCATACCGGAAGCCAAAGCCGGCAACAAGAAAAGCAAAGGAGGGAGTCGGTTTGCCCAATGGCCGCTCGACCATATCCAATACCGCCGTCCGCCATATTTGAGAAAGCATAGCAGGACCCGACTCTACCATACCCGGATCTTTCACCTTCCGATACATCCTCTCATCTCGCCATAGCCTAGTCTCGCCTTCCGATACCTAATCATGGGCCGTGCGCACAGCCAGAAAAGAAGAAGAGGGAAAAAAAAAGTAATTAAAAAGGTAAAAAGATCGTTGAAAAAAAAAAAAACATGCGAGGAACCGCTCTACGGTGGTCTCTCGGTTTGCGGCCGATTTGTGGTAGCCCAAACTATAGAGCCGAGTCGTCAGGTAAAATGATTCTTGTGGCGACCACAAGCTCGTTGGGCACTACATCGGCTCTATTAGAGTCGCTTGAATCCGACCCACACAAACCACGCCCCCAATTATGAGACCACACATTTTTATGAAGAAGCTTCTCTCCTGCAACCACGATCTCTTTAAATGGTAGCTCAGCCTGTAACCTTATCTTGCTAATCCCTCCTTGTTGTTGCAGATTTGCAAGCCCTTTTTCGTGCCCCAAAATGCTATCCATGAGGCTTGCATGTTCAGCCCCTAAAATAAAATAAAAAGAGGGCTTTTGTCTTGGATGTTGGACCATTGGAAAAAAAAAAGCTAAATCAACGACTAAGAAATGGTGCACTCTAGATGTACGCATTAGTACATCCATTCGAATACGCCATGAAATCTTAGGAAAACCTTTGTGAAAAGCGTACAAAAACACAAAGAAAACCCCCTGTTATTATGCTACATATTCATATAAGTAGATGTTGAATTAAGCTTTGAGATGTTGCAGCAGTTCCCTAGCCAGACAAACAGAGATCAATAATGGCCTGGCATGTTCCGTCATAAAACTCTTTCCAGATTATCCATATCGGAGTAAGTCCCATACTGCTCAATCCGACCTCGTTCAACTGTTTCTATGGGATGCAGAGTTTTATTAGGAGCTTTCTAATTTTGATGGTGATATGAAAGCTTGCTTTATGAGGGTTTGTTTTGAAATAGTTATAACATTTTCATACCTTGTTATAGTATACATGGGGCCATGACCAACACTAAGGGACCGACTGTTGAATACGACAATGTAAATGGCGACCAAGGGCGGAGATATCAAGTTAGAGCCATGTTCCGCATACATGTCTAAGGGCCGGAGTATAAGTAGAAGCCCATATTTCATATTCTAAAACCTTAGGCGAAGCCGTATAAAGGTTCGATATTCCATCAAAATCGTAGGCGAACTCATATTCCATATTTCAAAATCATAGCGAAATGAGAGGTGCCTAGAGGCTTCAACATACGTTCTGATCCATAGGATTGACGGATTCGATGACTGTGGTAGTCCAAGGTGCACCTTGTTTAGTGAATAGTTGCTCTCGGAGTCTCCTTGACACTGATGCTCTACACCATACATTTAGAACTCTTCGTCAATCCAAATATGCAAGAAAAAACATAAATTATGCATGATAAGCACTTTAAAAAAATCCAAAATCCTCCTTTGGGCAAAAGATGTGCACGTTCTGTGATACTAAATAGTATACCACAAACAATACATTGGCAAAATAGTCTAAATATACACTTGGCCCAACATAAAACTATGCTACATATAATAGTAGAAAACCACTAAACAGGCCAATGTACATAACAAAAATATATAACTACAATTAACGATCATGCTCTAAAATTAGTGCAAAATTAGATACGAGAGTTGGAAATACTAGTTAATGCAAAAAACTATACTCAAAGTCAGTAGTGATTGAAACAAGTATATTAAAAGAACAACAACATAAACCAACATCATAAACTGCTAACAAGCATAGTAACTAACCATGTGCCAAAAACCATAGAACATTTGCAAAATCGAACATGTTTTTTGAACTAGCTAAAAAAAATTGGGATGATGAAAAGTAGATTAAAAAGTTAATTTGATAATCATAAGTAGTATCTGAAATCGTCTTGAATTATAATATTGACAATGTATGTTTAAAAACTACCTTCTAAACTAGTAATAATTTTTAGAAACTAGTGCTAGATGTAAAATCAGTATAAGAATTAAGGTTAAACTGGTAGTGATTTGAGAAAACCATGAAAGTCATATAGTTTTTATTGACATTCTGAATTGCATGTATTAAAAACCACTCTTATACTGGTTTACATCATGATTATGAATGCAAGTTAATTTTTGGAGGCCTTGTGATCGTTGACAAGGACTAGAGACATATATCACAAAGCACTAAGGAAAAAATGGTTGACCATATGAAAGCATGATATGGTAAAGAGGCAAAAGTAAGTGAAATGTTATGACATATATTCAATCACTGGAAGTAAGTAGTAACTATTTATCTTGTTTAATAGTTGTGTACTTATTGATCACTTTGTATAGGGGAGCCTTGTACAAAAAGGATGCTGAAGATATCTTCTGTCACATTAAGCCTGCAGTTTGGGAGAGATTTTAGTTTAACAAAAAGAAGAATCATGACCAGCAGAAGCGACCAGCTGCTGCAAGAAAAAATAAAGATTGGAAAGAGGAAAAGTAAAGATGGGGATGACGTGGATTTGCTGGCATCGAGGCGGACTAAGTAAGAACCTATAGCAATTTTAATGCATAAGTCTTTCGTTTAACTAACTATTTTTTTTATCTTGGTGTATAGTATTGAGATTCGGGAAAGTATCTATCAGTATCTATCTGCAATTACTATTAAAAAATCTTGGATAAAGGAACATATAAGAAGTATGGAGAAGATTTGATTGCAGAAGGGAGAGTACCCGAAAATGTAAGTTATCTGTAGCATCTCATTTGGTGGTTCATTGGTTATGCATGTGCCTGCTGCTATCCAACAAGTTTTGTTTACTTTCACGCATGGTGAATATTTGACTGTTGTTACTGGCTACAGTCATCTAGCATATAAAATTGCTCTTATTGTTACAGTCATATTGGAGCACAAATACTTGCCATAGCAGTCCATTTCCCATGAACTGCCCTGAATACGATGTCTGACTCATCCTAATATTGAGGCCACATATAAACCTTAGTGCCTATCACAATTTTATCACCTTAGATCCTCTAAAATTTTCCATTTCGGAGGCATTCACTCGCATGTGCTTTGCCGGCTATCTACTTGTATTAGTTGTGGAGGCACAGAGTTCCTTCGCGATAAAAGATCTATAAGGAGTGGTCCTATATAATTCAATTTGTACTTCCTGTTCTGCCTCCTCGTATACTTAATGTTTAGTCTGATAATTGCAACGTGAAAACTTTAATAGCACTTAATTACATCCGCCACAAATAACGAAGTCATAAACAGAGTGTACTTTTCAAGATGTTCGGATTTAATTGTGAAAGAAAATATATATGGTACTATGATTTGCAGTAAAGCTGCAAGTGAGCTAAAGAACACTGTCGGTGCACACTGGTACTCCATCTAAGATCAACTTTATGAGTCTCGACAGGAATGGAGAACTATCATAGTTAGTACTATGTAGTATTTGCTAAATTCACTCGTCTGATTGGCATGGATCATTTCTCTGTACCTAAAAACCAGCAGATTATTGTAAAAAGATCATAAGGCATAATCATAAGGCGTCATCCAGCTCTGTGTATCTGGGTTATTTTGCCTGCAAATCTACTCAGTGCAGATATGAGGCATCATTCAAAGTTAGGGGATACAATGTATGTAAAGCTAAGAGGCAGAGAAAGCCTCAAGTTAAAGATGGTCTTGATACTTCTACATACCTGCAGAAATGCAATAGCTTAGCTTGGATTTATTGTATTCATTTTACTTCCATTACAACATTGGAAGAAAATAGCTCTAATTTTATGCTGAATTCAGAAAGTTGCTGGAGCTGTGGTAGTTAGAAATAACTAACAGACATTGGCAAGAAAAAGGGTGTACGTGGAGGTATTCCCATCTTCTTATATGTAAAATTTATATGCATTTGTATTGCGTTTTATGGCTTCTCTACGAACATTACTTTAGTGTTCATCATACAGTCTACTAGAATGCGACTTCTGCTTCATTCTTATGAATTTGAGATTTTGGAGGCCTGGCATGTCGTTGGCATGTCGGTATCCATTTTTTCTACCTTTTAATTGGATGACAATTGTTAACAATCTTTCATATATCCAAAATTCCTTTACAGGATGATCAACTACACCAATTCTTTGTCCAAAAAGTTTGATGTGGGCATCTCATCTACCTCACATTTCTACAATATTCATTCGTGTATAATGCAAACATATTCTTCGATGATAGGAGTCCCATAAAGATGCCACATAAAAAGGGATGAAAAGTTTTCAAAAAAGGATGCCCAAAAAAATGGATGAAAAGGTCCTAGGACGCCCAAAAAGTCATACGTGGCAGGCGGCACTAGGCTGGTGACGTTGTGTTCAACGATGCCCCTAGAGTTGCCCCTAGGATCTGAAAACTTCCTCAAGGTGGGATTGTATCCTACCTACAAATTATACATATATGGCCAAAGTTTTGCCTAACAGATGTGTGGTGAGTTGGTATAGGCCTAGTAATGCCAAAATAAGTGTTCATTTGGTCATGGGTTTAAACCTTGTCAATGTCATTTATATTTGGAAGTTGGTTACTAGGGGTATACGATGATGATCCCCGACGTGGTAGAACTTAAAAGCTTATACATGTCCTCCACTTTGGCTGCTCGTTGGCAATGGGACAAAAACTAGCTAGTTTGTCAAAAATTAGTCTAGACCAGTAAAAGTTGGATTACAGATTACTGTGGCTGGTTTACTGGTTACTGTAAAAAGCCCTCTGGTCTTAGGATGCCCAAAAAGTCATACGTGGCAGGCGGCACTAGGCTGGTGACGTTGGGTTCAACGATGCCCCTAGAGTTGCCCCTAGGATATGAAAACTTCCTCAAGGTGGGATTGTATCCTACCTACAAAGTATGCATGTATGGTCAAAGTTTTGCCCAACGGATGTGTGGTGAGTTGGTATAGGCCTAGTAATGCCAAAATAAGTGTTCATTTGGTCATGGGTTTAAACCTTGCCAATGTCATTTATATTTGGAAGTTGGTTACTAGGGGTATACGATGATGATCCCCGACGTGGTAGAACTTAAAAGCTTATACATGTCCTCCACTTTGGCTGCTCGTTGGCAGTGGGACAAAAACTAGCTAGTTTGTCAAAAACTAGTCTAGACCAGTAAAAGTTGGTTTACAGATTACTGTGGCTGGTTTACTGGTTACTGTAAAAAGCCCTCTGGTCCTAGGATGCCCAAAAAGTCATACGTGGCGGCACTAAACTAGGTCTGGTGGCGTTGGGTTCAACGATGCCCCTAGAGTTCCCGCTAGGATCCGAAAACTTCCTCAAGGTGAGATTGTATCCCCCTAAAAGTGTGCATGTATGGTCAAAGTTTTACCCAACGGATGTGTGGTGAGTTGGTATAGGCCTAGTAATGCCAAAATAAGTGTTCATTTGGTCATGGGTTTAAACCTTGCCAATGTCATTTATATTTGGAAGTTGGTTACTAGGGGTATACGATGATGATCCCCGACGTGGTAGAACTTAAAAGCTTATACATGTCCTCCACTTTGGCTGCTCGTTGGCAGTGGGACAAAAACTAGCTAGTTTGTCAAAAACTAGTCTAGACCAGTAAAAGTTGGTTTACAGATTACTGTGGCTGGTTTACTGGTTACTGTAAAAAGCCCTCTGGTCCTAGGATGCCCAAAAAGTCATACGTGGCAGGCGGCACTAGGCTGGTGACGTTGGGTTCAACGATGCCCCTAGAGTTCCCGCTAGGATCTGAAAACTTCCTCAAGGTGAGATTGTATCCTGCCTAAAAAGTGTGCATGTATGGTCAAAGTTTTACCCAACGGATGTGTGGTGAGTTGGTATAGGCCTAGTAATGCCAAAATAAGTGTTCATTTGGTCATGGGTTTAAACCTTGCCAATGTCATTTATATTTGGAAGTTGGTTACTAGGGGTATACGATGATGATCCCCGACGTGGTAGAACTTAAAAGCTTATACATGTCCTCCACTTTGGCTGCTCGTTGGCAGTGGGACAAAAACTAGCTAGTTTGTCAAAAACTAGTCTAGACCAGTAAAAGTTGGTTTACTGACATCGTGGGTCGGTTTCTTCGGTTACTTGTAAAAAAGCCCTCTGGTCCTAGGATGTCCAAAAAGTTATACTTGACAGGCGGCACTAGGCTGGTGACATTGGGTTCAACGATGCCCCTAGAGTTGCCCCTAGGATCTGAAAACTTCCTCAAGGTGGGATTGTATTCTGCCTATAAAGTATGCATGTATGGCCAAAGTTTTGCCCAACGGATGTGTGGTGAGTTGGTATAGGTCTAGTAATGCCAAAATTAGTGTTCATTTGGTTATGGGTTCAAACCTTGCCAATGTTATTTATATTTGGAAGTCCAAAAAGTCATACGTGGCAGCCGGCACTAGGCTGGTGACGTTGGGTTTGAGAACCTGTTAATGAACTTACTCGATTCAATCCACATACCCTTGCGATTTTCATATAAACTATCTCTTATAATGCCAAAACAACTCTCGATTTTATCATTTAGTCATTAATTTTGAAATGTATGGAAAACTTAACAACACATGTGGTTATAAAAGTTGGCCTAACATAGTATATGTTTTAGGTCAAGGGTAGGTAGGTATCATGTGTGCTTTGGAGTGGCACATAAATTTACATCAAGAATTCTATTCAATAGCAATGTGTTCTTTGTGCCTAAACTTGAATCATATTATGTCCTATCCTTATTAGATGTTTCTTAGGTAGTCCTTTATCACGATGATTTTGTAAAACTGTTTTATAATATGACAAGTATGTAGTTCTATGACTTTTATTTGTGTTGATTGTTGGAAAATCTTGGGTTTAGAGGTGTCTAGGGCAATGAAATCTATGATAACTGATAGATGGAAACAATTTTTGTGAACCTAACATGGATAATTGAGGCTTGGGGCAATGGAATGGAAGTTAATTTGTTTCAATGTCAAGATTTTTGACAATATACTAGATGTTATTGCTACCTTTCTCTTGTAGTGTTTTTACAAAATGTAGGGCAAAAACTTTAATCGCATCTTCTATGATCCGAAATGGAATCGTTGATATACGGCCCCCTACACTTGGACGATATTTTTAGGGTTGAAGAAAGAGCCCTAATCCATCGGGGTCGCCGGAAGTAGCAGCAGCAAGATATGATTTACGACGTCAATTCCGCTCTTTTCCGCTCCTTTCTAAGTCAGAAAGGAGCTGCAGCCGACAAGAGGTATTATTTTCATGTTCTTTTCGCACCATAGCTTCTGGAAGAACGACCTTTTCTTGTATTTATTTTCCTTCTTGTTTTTCGTTTGTAATTCTATTAGGAAAGCTGAGGATCAAAAGCCGAAGGATCAGAGGCCAAAGCCAAGCGAGAATAAACCAGTGATGAATGAATAGAAGCCATTTTAAAATGGCAAACATTTTTCCTTTTCGTATTATATAATGTGAACTTTAAAAGGCCAGATTTTTCCATTCTACTGTTGGATGACGATTATGACAATATAAATGGGTTTTTGTACGCCTCACCTGTTTATCTGTGATTATTTTATATGCTAGTTTGATGTTTTTGCTTATAATTGGGGAATAATTTTCTTTTGGATAATTGTCCATATATGGTCTCGAGAATTTAGGATGTCTCATATGTGTTGAATACCAATTATCAGCGTTACCTGATTTTTCTTGTTAATAGGATGGCACACTCAAAAATTACTTACTGTTGTTAGTTGGCCAGTTTAATTCCAAGCAAACAACTGATTTGTCTTAATCCATTCTATTGTCTTTGTATTGTTGTGATTGTTCTTTTCCTTATATCAATTGGCATCTCAACAAATAGAACTCATATAACTAGAGTTTCCAATTGGAAAAGGAAGGACCTCCTGCCAACAGGCTGGTGTACCTCTATACATATACAAATTGGAAGAGGCCTCTAAAGTAACAATGTTACCATCTTTCCAACTCAACCTCAGATTGTTGATAGTGCAGATTATGTGTTTTAAGTGCATGGATACGATCTGGCTTTTGGGTCACAATGGATGCTCGAAAATACTTGAATATTCAGGTTGAAATTCAGGAATTGTCGCCAGTGAGCCCAAATGTACTTGAATAATCAGGTTAAAATTCAGGAATTGTTGCCAGTGAACTCTCAAACGGTTCTCATTGTGAGCTTAAAGCACAAGAAGGCAAGTAATCTCTGTTTGTAATCTCTTGACTGGCTCAAATATAACGGACTATGCCAGCGGTGGCACATGTTATTTTTAATAAAAGAAGCTGGCTACCCGTTGCAGTGGCTCATCGGGAATTCTGTTTTAAGGATCGGTGGAAGTCCTCAAACTGGAAAAACGTTCTGGTCTGTTTCCATTTATTTCGAAATATGGTTTCGGTGCGATGGATGGAGAGCTAGAGTTTATCTTTGATGCTGTGCTCTCCTGGCTAGCTGTGGTTTAAGGTATGTTCTATTCGGCCTCCTTTTGAATGACTAATGCTCTATACATGATCGGATTTTGGTTATTTGTTATAGTTCCCAACCTACATGGAGATTTTTGAATGAGGTTATCAATAAATATGTGTTGCAAGTCTGCCCATTTTTCAAAGTATTGTGAAAACCACAGCAACTTCCACAGTACAAGTTTCTTTTTAAAGTGCAGCACATTTTGTACAGGATGCAGTCTTGTATTTGAGGCAAAGGCTAAAAGGCATGCTATGCATGTTCGTTTGTTCTTTTCAGTGCCAGAAACCCCTCCATTCCTTTCGGTATATGTTGCATCTAAGATTTTTTAGAAGACACAGTTTCTAATGGTTTTATGTAGGTTTTAGTTGCTCCCAAATTCCATGCTCATGGCTTTGGACCTCTAGTTCTTGAATGATCCCTAACCTATTCTGTGACAGTTTCTGCTATCTTGTCTATACTTCCACATTTTGTTTTCCGTTTGTTATTGGCTCAAGTTTGTTTCTGAGCCTTTTTCCTGGTAGTTAAAAATCTTAATTTTCCTACTTTTTTCTGTAGCTGCAAATCTTGGTCTCAATTGGTCCATGAGCCGCCTTTTGATAGGTTCTTATCTAACTTATGCAAGCATAGCTTTAGCGCATCAGTACAGCATGAGCTAGTGGTAACGATGGAAATTCAAAAAATATATTTGCACTTTCTGAGTTCACGTTAAGAATCAATATTTATCACTTCCATGTGGTGTTTTAGAATTTCTTTCAAAAGCCCAGAACAGACAGCTTTATCGTTAACTCCAGATCCAGTGGAAGCTTTTTCTCTTGCTTTGATAAACAAACAGAATTTTGTGTCACGTGTCCATATGATTAATGAAAAAAACATTTAATCATCGTTCAGTACATCCATTTTATATGATCTAAGTGAGATTTTCTAGGTTGCAGACAAGGAATCCAAGTTGCTTCAATGTATACTTGCAGGCAGTTGAAGGACAATGGAGACAAAGACAAATGCCAATCTATGCAGACTTTTCATTTATTAAATTGCTGGGTACACAAGTGAAAGTCCTAAAGAATCTGCAAATTTTATGTGTATCTAGAGCAAACTGACTTCACGCCATTTATGACACAAACTCCACTTTGGAGTAGTGTATTTCCTATGCTGATACACAATTTCAGTATGTTATTCAACAATGATTAGCTACCACCATCTTCCATCTAGAGGGTCTAAAACGAGGATCCGAACAAGGTGTGATTGATCAAATAGTACTATATCATCAACATAAACTTCAACAAAATATTTATTCTAGGATCTCCAAGCTGATGCAAGAAGTTCCTTCCAGCCAAGTTTTAAGATGCCAGCTTCATCTACCAGAGTGTAACCTTGATGAGCCAACAAGCCACTTGTGTGGCTGCACTGCCACTGAAAGAAACCAACTTGAAGCCTGCCCTCCTAAGTTCCTCTCTCCAATTTGCAAACTTCATATCAGCTGCTCCTGTAGGATGATCAACCGCAAGAATATCCTTGATCTCGCAAGTAAGTAGTTGGTGCTCCACAGTGTTGCTCCACAATTTACCTCTCACTGCTATCTTCTGGAAATACTGCACCAAGTGAATCGAACAGTGCAGAGTAAAAATGTAAACCCTCCACAAAGTTAATGTCTTGCAGATTTTCTGCTCAACCATGGTAATCACCTTAGGAGAAATTTTCTTAACACTAGAGTTGTCCCTTGACGAATCCAAATGGGTTCATTCGTACACTTTTTCTGAAATTCTATTATAGCTCCGAGATAAAGAATTTATCTACATACTCACAATATGTTGTCCTCCATGAGTGTACATATAAGGAAAAAATTATGAAAAATATAGAAAGCTTATAGCCGAATGCAAAGGGGTCAAGTTTATTCTTAAAGTCTTTAACATTTCTCATATTATTTTGCAAACATGATTTTTCCTAGGAATTCTAATTCTTTAATCTTGTAATTCATGATATGAGAAATCTATCACAAGAAGAATTAGAAAAATCTATGGTAGAATTTTCGAGAAATAATTGTTTAAAGTTTGAAGTTCAGAAGTTCTTTATGGGCCCAGTTAGATCCCCCGAGGGTCAAAATTTTAAAAATTCATAGTACTACCCCAGTTTTTGAAAAAATGAAATCCATTTAGCAAGACGTGTAGTACTTAGTATCCATTTCCATTGAAAAATAATAGTACCTTCAAAATATCATGGATATGAAATGGTTCCTGGATGTCTGTTTTTCAGAAATTCCTTAGGGACCCGATTGGGTCTCTCAAGGATTGAAATTATGATTTGCTCATTGATATATCAAATTTTTATGAAATCACATGAAATTTGAAAAATGAGTAGCATTTGTATGCTATGTTCATAAAAAATTAACGGTATCTTGAAATTTGTATTCCATGTTGAGTGTCATGAGATTATATCATATCATCAAAACCATTGAATTGAGTGTATTTCAAGGTGCGATTTGTGCCAAACTTTTGAAGAATTTTATTTTGCATTGAATATGGTGGTACAACTTCGAGTTAATCTTACAATTCAGGTGTTTGTATTTAAAATCTCATAAGTATCATGAAGAACTAGTCCCTAATATGGAGAAGGGATTGAGGGACCTATACGGGTTGATGAACCCAAACAGGTCCCTGAGACAACTCTAGTGTTAAACAATATGAACCATGATAATCACTTTGGGAGAAATTTTCATAAGCAATATGATAGTGACTGTGGCTGACTGTGACCGCTTGATAAAATAAGTAGCTCAAGCCTTATGTTAGTTTGGTCTCAAAATTGAAGTGTTTCTTTGGTGTTGGAGGAGATTATATTAGAAACCCACCAAGTGTTTGGGATTTCATAGAAGGTGGCACTATCTGGGCCACAAAGATGTGCTCGACGACCCAAATGAATCCACCTCAGTCCATCTCAGTACCCCTTATCTAGTACGAGGTGGCACCTTATCCAGTACAAGGTGGCCAGGAGAGATTTAGTCCAAAGAATCGTGGCCATGATTCTTTGGACTATACTAGAAAGGCAAAAAAAAACTAGGTAAAAAAAGAAGTACCAAACTATAAGAACATATAGATATACTAGAAACGGGCCCGGCTGTCAACCAAATTATAAGAACATATAGATATACTAAAAAAAGGCCTGGCTTGCACCGTTCCTCGGCTCGGCCTCGGCCTTCGGCCAAGGTCTTGCCTCGATTTGGACAAAAGCATACCTATCTATATATGTTACTCCCATCCAATTTGAAAGTATCACGCATGAGTAGTTGACTCATACTTACTACAATTTCAAAGTATCACCCATATGGAGCTTATACACACCTACTATCCCCTTTTCTTTTTCATTATTCCTTGGCTCGGCCTCAGCCGCCTCGCCTCGGTTTGGACAAAAGCATACCTATTTATGTTGCTCCTATCTGAAAAATTATCCATAAAAAGTTGACTTAGACCTACTACCAATTTGAACACACATGAGGAGTTGACTCATACCTACTACAATTTTAAAGTATCACCCATGTGGAGCTTATACACACCTACTATCAACACTTACTACCAATTCCAACATATCACCCATTGAGTACTATCAATTGCAACGTCTCATTACTTATCACACAGTACCAATTCCAAAGCATTAACTATGAGTAGGTTACTTATATCTACTACCAACACCTACTACCAATTCTAGAGTATCACCCATGAGGAGCTTATGCACACTTACTACCATTTCCAAAGTATTGCCGACTTTGAAAACTTTCTATTATTGGATTGAGCTTGTAAACTTTCAAAACTTTTTCTTTTTAGAGGGAGGGGCCTTGGTTTGCACAATGCATACCCATCTTTATTACTCCCATCTATGAGGACTCTAAAGTATCAATTATGAGGAGTTGACTTATAGCTACTACAATTTTAAGTATCACCCATGTGGATCTTATACACACCTACTATCAATACTTACTATCAATTCCAATATATCACCCATTGGGACTATCAATTCCAAAGTCTCATTAGTTATTACACAGTATCAATTCCAAAGGATCAACTATGAGGAGGTTACTTATATCTACTACTAACACCTACTACCAATTCTAGAGTATCACCCATGAGAAGCTTACGCCCACCTACTACCGTTTCCAAAGTATTGCCTACTTTGAAAACTTTTTATTATTGGATTGAGCTTGCAAAGTTTCAAAACTTTCTATTCTTAGACTGAGGGGCCTACCCATGAACATGTAAGACATTTTAGAATATTGC
Organism: Isoetes taiwanensis; assembly: GCA_021234155.1. Taxonomy (NCBI): domain Eukaryota; kingdom Viridiplantae; phylum Streptophyta; class Lycopodiopsida; order Isoetales; family Isoetaceae; genus Isoetes; species Isoetes taiwanensis. The sequence continues at coordinate 3,370,879 of JAJEKV010000086.1, forward strand.
TTACCCGGAGCATCTGGAACATTCTAGAACATTCTACTTTGGCTTTTTACAAATTTTCAAAAAAAAAACTTTCTATTTTTGGACTTAGTTGCTTACCCATGACCATCTAGATCATCTTATATTACAAGAAGTTTGTCGCGGCAGCCAAGGCCGCCGCATGTATTTTTTTTTTTTTAAGTTGTTTTGTTGAGAAGTATGTTTGATGTCTAAGCACTGCCTAAGAGTGGCCGCCGCGACATTTGTTTTTCTTTTGAGTTGTTTTGTTGAGAAGTATGTTTGATGTCCAAGCACTGCCTAAGAGTATGAAGTTGTGGATTTTTGGAGAAAGTTGAATAGAAATAAAGTAATGAAGCATTTAATAGCTACTAGAGGATACAACAAATAAAAAATCATTCTCATGCAACCGAATGTACTCGACATAGATTATCGACAACATTATCAATAATGCATTTTCCGCATTCCATGCAAGAACAATTAGTAAAATATAATTTTCCTCAAGAAAAACAATACAATACCTTGGCATAAAACAAAAATTAACCTATTTCGAGCATCGTTCAAGCATTTCTAAATTTTCATGCCATCACACATATCTTTGACCTCTTGAGAGTTCTCATCTTGATATCAACTGTGGTAACTTTCAGAATGCTTACGCTTTCAAAACTCCGAGTCTCTCTTTCATCCGCACTTTCATCTGCACTTTCATATGCACATATGTAGATTCAATACTGAGAAACTCATTTGCATCTAGGCTGTGATAAATGTCTAAGACATTTCCAAAACTCAAATGGCACGTAAAGCTTCAAAATTCTTGGAAATGGTCATGTGGTCAATAAAAATACATTAAGTGATGACGTGGCATGAGAAAAGCCAAAGTCGCATAGCATATGGTTTTTTTACAATAGGCCAGAACGGGGAGCATTTGGAGGCTGCTTGGATTTGTTTTCTGCTTGGTTATAGAACTTCGAAAAGGGCTATAACCATTGTGAAGTTACGAAATTGCTGTAGAAAGTGAATGATTATGATTTTGCCGTTAAAGATTTCGACAAAGCCATAGTCAATTTGGATTGAACCCACGTGCTGGATCAAAGCAGAAGTTGAGTCCTTGTTGAGCTGCAGAAACGAAAAGGAAAGGTATCTTATAAGTTGGTTGCACAAGAATAGCCAAGAGTAAACATGGAGAAGTGTGTTGGAGCTTACGTACTGATATATTCTTGAGTTCAAATCCCAAGCTAAATACCTTCTGCTTTTCAACGTATCTGAAAATGAGACCAAATTGTTGAATAAATGCACTAGAGAAGAAAACAATTGGGTCGGGATCTGATAAGAATGAATACCACTGCAACCCAAAAATTTTACAGGGAGCAATACGACATAAGGGTGTGGAGGGAAGAAAGCAAAACAATGAATTATAACTAGTGCAAAACAAAAGCTGAACTATTGGAGAAAAAAAGGAACGATTTTTTAATAATGCAGACTGTTGGGTGTAGAGCTAGCTTGTCCATTCTTCCACAAGCTTTGAAACTGGAACTCTTCTGTTCAAAAAATAAACAAAGGATTTATGCAGCAATCAAGCACTGGGTCTTGCTCTGATGTAAGATGTAATGGCCAATTCTTGATTTAATTGGAACTGATGTAAAGAAATTCTTCAAAATGGGGTTTTAAGAATCGAGTGTGAGAAATTAGATTTTTGAAAGACATATCTCGAGATCGCATAATTGTAAGAGTGCATGACCTACTGCATATACCAGAGCAGTTATTTTTGCAAGCAGCAAAGAAGAAGAATCCTTATCACAGTTAATAATGAATCAAGGAAGAAGCACTGGTCGAAGAGAATAGAAATTAGGGCAATTAGGCTCCGCATCCTGCCCAGGACGCCACTTTAGACTAGATACATAACATAATTGCAGCCTTATAACGCTACTAGTTGGAAGATACGCTCGCTCACATGAGGGCTGAAGCTGTTTGGAATCGGCTCACTTTTTCACAATCACAATACTTAACTGTAACACTCCACAATCCTCTCCGATAGATGGGCATTTGAATAACAGCAGTCTACCAAGCTCTGGTATAAAACTGGACTGGAGACAGAGTGGTCTAAGGTTGGTATAAGGCTGCGACCAAAGGGAATCGCCATGAAACAGAGATGATGGTTCTTCAAGGCGACGATCTTTCGGTGACTACCACGACCTTCTACAGATCTTTCGGAACCTGCCCAACCTTCTATAGACACCCCTGCTTCAATCAGCCTTCAATCGCCTCCTCCTCCTTTTTATAGGAAATCAAAGAGCTCTCTAGATCATTCGAGAAATCGCAGGGCGTTCTAGAGAAGCTTCCAGAAAGCCCTCCATAGTTTCTTCTTGATCGTAGTTTCTTCTTGATCGATTTCTTTAGAACCTTCTAATACTTTTGATTACAGTCACCATTGAAAGTCTATATTTTAATGTCTAATTTTAGAACATTCTATAATCTACCCTACTATAATTATATGTTAGAGATAATGTTTTAGTGCAAGTAATGGACACGCCCTAAATCAGACGGTTTTTATTCATTGATGCCATGTGGCAATATCTTGACCTTTCCTTCCGGGTGAAAGCATGTTGTAGTGGAACACCCTGGGTGTCCCCCCTGGCCCCCTCTAAAAATGTGGTGGGAGATATCAAATTTGTGGTGCGATTTTAAATGTTTGTTTGGCGCCTAGTGCATGTACTGCCTGAATTCAATCATTTCTTGAACTGCAACAACCCGATTCCTACGCCACCCGTCCCATTCCAATTTCCTACGCCACCCGTCCCATTCCAATCTCCACCTAACCGATTCCTAAACCCACGACCCACCCGCGACTTTCCTGAAACACACGGCTATGGCGCTTAATCCGGTTGTGGATCAATCCGGTTCATACTTTGAATCATTTAATTTGGAAGCAAATCTGCGTAAAATCTCAAACCGGAGCACAGGTAAGAGAAAGAGAACTCCAGAACAAGAACAGGATCATAAAAGACGCCAAAGGAAAAGAAAAAGGGAAGCTAAAGAAGAATTAGCAAAAATTGCATCAGCAGAGGGAGGATCCACCAGAATGGCCTCTACTAGGCATCGGATGGTGTTGAAATTATTATCTTCATTTCATAGAACAACTAAAGGCTTGGCTGACAGTGATAAGAAAGAGGTTTTACGAGATTTTCTAGAAGATGACACAATGGACAACGTACTTGGTGAAGAGCTGAAAGATTTGCAAGCCAAGAGCATTGTGGTCAGCAACCTCAGGGCTTCCATTCAACTTGTGAAGAAGTCTAACAAAGAATGACGGTTTAGCGACCAAGAGTAGTTGCCTTGCTATGGCCGTAAGAGGAAGCATTAATACCGAAAGTGCTAATCTGTCGATTACTTTCGGGGTTTTGGTAAAAGCTATTTGGGTGTTCATCCTAGGAATCTTACCAAAGCAAAATTGAAGACGGAAGAGATAGATTGCAAAGGGGAAATGGGTTTTGTACAAAAAGAGTTAGAAGAGCGGTGCAATTCCCAATTTTGTCATAGAACTTGTCGCGGAATTTTGGACCGAAAATGTAGGGTCTCTCAAAATGCAAAGGATGTTATGTTCGGAAGATTGGAACGAAATGTAAGAGAGGATCATGCCACTCACTATCTGGAAGAATCCGGGTTATTTCATTTCTTCATCTTCACCACATTTTTTATTGTTAATGTGGTATGTGGTTAGTGATTGCTTGTGATATGTGGTTGGTGTGGTTAGTGATTGCTCGTGGTGTCTGGTGCCTATTAATGTTGTGATATATGATATGTGCTGCCTAGTGTGGTGAGGCACGTGGTGTAAAATAAATGCTGTAAATATATGCTTTGTGGTGCCTAGTGTGGTGAATAAAATGGTGTAAAATAAATTATGTAATATATGCTATGTGGTGCCTAGTGTGGTGAAAAATATGGTGAAAAATAAATGCTCTAAATATACGCTTTGTGGTGCCTAGTATGGTGAATAACATGGTGTAAAATAAATGCTGTAATATATGCTATGTGGTGCCTAGTGTGGTGAATAAAATGATGTAAAATAAATTATGTAATATATTCTATGTGGTGCCTAGTGTGGTGAAAAATCTGGTGTAAAATAAATCTTTGTAATAATATATGCTATGTGGTGCCTAGTGTGGTGAAAAATATGGTGTGCAATAAATTATGTATTATATGCTTTGTGGTGCCTAGTGTGGTGAATAACGAGGTGTAAGATGAATGTCTGTAATATATGCTATGTGGTGCCTAGTGTGGTGAAAAATATGGTGTATAATAAATTATGTATTATATGCTTTGTGGTTGTTATGCCTAAAATAAATTCACAGACCATTGTGTGATATCGTGCATGCATGCTAATGTTTGGAGCATAATGAAATGTTCTATGGTATTTGGGCCATAGATGTGTAATGGTCGCATGTTGTTCTCTAGCCTAGGGTATGGTGCACCTAGTAGTTCCTAGACTAGGGGGCGCAACTATTTATGGATGATAGATTAGTTGCAGATTGCCCTAAGCACATTATGGAAATAATGTGAGGGAGGGGCAATTCTATAATGGTTAAATAACCCATGAAATAAAAGGTTGGGCTTACGTTATAGTAAGCTAAGGGGAAATACCTTTAATGGGTTATACACCATGGGGTAGTAAATGTGACAATGGTTTAAAAGACTATTGTTTTAAAAAGGACTAGTAATGGTGCCCAGCGTTGCTGGGCAAATGTTGGGAACATTTGTGGATGGAAACCTATTTAACTTAGACTCATTAACCAAGTCCATCATATCTAGGCTATAAGAGGTGTGCATTTGATAACCTTCCCTTTGCTCTATCCTGCATATCTTTTTTTCCTCATTTTCTTACACACTTTCTTTTTTCCCTTTTCTTATTTTTCCTGCACATTTACTTTTCTTCTTCTCTCTCTTTTCTTTTCTTTTCTTTTTTACCCTCTTCTCCCTCCTCTTTTCCTTCCTTTTCTCCTTCTCATTTTTCCCTTTCCCTTTCCCTTTTTTGACAGCTTTTTTCCTTCCCTTTTCACCTTTCTCCACCCTTCCCATTTTTCTCATGCTCTTTTTTCCCTTTCCTTTTGCTTTTCTCTTTTCCCTTCCCTTTTCTCATGCCCTTTTTGCATTCCCTTTTCCTTACTTTTTTTTTATGTTTTTCTTCCTCTCCTCACCCTCTTCTTCTTTATCTCATGTCTCTTTTTTCCCATTTTCTTCTTCCTTTTTTCTCATGCCTTTTTTCCTTTCCTTCCCCCCTTTCCGCCTCCCTTTTTCTTTTTCCCTTTCCTTCTTTTTTCATTATTTTCCCACCCTTTCCCTTTTTCCCGTGCCCTTTTCCTCTTTCCTTCCCCCCTTCCTTTTCTCTTTCCCTTTCCCTTTCCCTTTCCCTTTCCCTTTCCTTTTTCCTTTTTCCTTTTCCCTTTTTCCCATGTATTTTTCCATTCCCTTTTTTCCAATTTTTTTTACTTGCCTTTTTTTCCGCCTTTCCCTACCCTCTTCCCCTTTTCCCCGTCCCTATTCCCCTTTTTTCTTTTTCTTTTCCCTTTCCCTATGCTCTTTTTCCCTTTATTTTTACCCTTTCCTCACCCTTTCCCTCTTCTAGTTTTTTCTGTGCCCTTTTTCCATTCCTCTTTTCCATTTTCCCTCCTTATTCCTCGTGTTCTTTTTTCTTTCCCCTTTCCCCTTTCGCCTCCCATTTCCTTTTTCCTTTTCCTTCATTTTTTCATCCTTTTCTCTTTTTCCATGCCCTTTTCCTCTTTCCTTTCCACCCTTTTTTTTCCTTCTCTCTTTTCCTTTCCATTTTCCCACACCTTTTCCATTCCATTTTTTCCACCTTTTTCACATGCCCTTTTTCCTCCTTTTCCCACCCTCTTCCCCTTTTCCCTTTTCCTCTTTTCCTATTCCATGTTTTCTGTTCTCTTTTTGCTTTTCGCTTTTCCCTTTTCCCTTTTTCCATCTCTTTTTCCCTTTCTTTTTTTCCTTTCCTCACCCTTTTCCTCTTCTCGTGCCACTTTCTCCTTCCTCTCTCATTTCCCTCTCCCTTTTCCTCATGCCCGTTTCCCTTTTTTTGCCTCCTTTTTCCTTCCCCTTCTATTTTTCCATGCCCTTTTTTCCTTCTCTCCATCATTCTTATCTTCCCCTTTTTCCCTTCCGTCACCCTTTCCGTCTTCACCTTTTTCCCATTGCCCTATTTTTCTTCCTTTTCCTCCCTTCCCCTTTTCTTTTCCCTTATTCTGTCCTCACCCTTTCCCCCTTTTCCTTTTTATAGTGTCCTTTTTTCCTTCATTTTTCTCCCTTTCTTTTTCTTTCCCTTTTTTAGTTGCTCTTTTCCCTTTCCTTTTCCCTTCTCCGTCTTTCCCTTTTACCCATGCCTTTTTGCCTCTCACTTTGCCCTTTTCTCTGCCATTTTCCCTTTCCTCTTAAGAGATCAGAGCATGACCAATCACGGTGGTGGGAAGTTGTGCGATAAATCTCGGCCTTCGAATGCAATCAGACGATCTCAACTATCTAAATTAGGGTTTGATTGAAGACATACGCTAAAACTTTATAATATAAGATGAATGGGTTTAAAACCATTAACTCCTAAATGGTGAACACCTCCTAATCGGGATGTCACCCCGCTTATCGAACGGCAGACTGAGAGGCCTTGGCGGCAGGCCGGACCCGATCCGCAAACCCACCGACTGCTGGGTGGTCGCCACGCGTTCCCCGCCACGGTGGCGCAGATTAGATTAAGGCACCGGATGTGAGAGGAAGGAGGAGGCGGCGTATGGAACCGGGCGGACTCGAAAAAGAGAACAAGAATAGAGTGACTGAATTGCAGAGGCGCAGCAACCGGTATTTGTGTTAAGCCGGGAGGTCTCAGGCGGACCAAATGGCGGTTCAACAATCTACTTGGTGTTCGGTGGGTCTCCCCGCTTCCTGGGTGGGAACATTAAATTAACCAAATTGTGGCAACCCAAAATACCCGAACCTAAGTGATAAACCAAGCGTGCTGCTCTCGATCGTAATAATACGGGTAGCTAGGGAGCTTCCTGTTGTTCACTCTAAAACCCGGGTGTTTGCTTATAAACCCGGTTGTCCTTTTCTTTCATGATGGGTAAGTTTGTTGCCGATTGTGGCAAGGCTGGGCCAACCTTTGTTGATAGCAGCCCGGTTCCCAAACCATAATCCCTTCATACCATCCAATATGGAATGGTAGCCCCGCTACTCTTTTATAGGGATGAGCTTTTGCTTATTCTCTTAGATGCCTCTGTGAGTCTTTGGTGAGGCAAAGCTAATGGTATTGGTATGGGACAATATCGTATCGCGTCTTGAATGATCAATGAAAGCGAGATCCATTGTGGAGCCGATGCTCCAATCGCTGCGATATCTTTGTGGTAATCGGGGTGAGCACGCGTAAGTGCTACCCGAGAGAGTTTTATGCGAGTATGATTAGATGAGCCGCCGCTTGTCTAACTAAGAATCGTGGGAGCGTTGGTGAGGTGAAACCCGCCACTAGTATGGGATCTGATGGATGTAGCCGACAGCGGTCGACGGCCTAGGTTCTAATGCTACTTGCGGTTTCTCTCTTATTGTGGATCCACCGGTAGGGGTTCTAGGCGACGCATCGCCTAGATATGGTGGGGTGTGTCCGCTTTGCGCGATGCTATGGTGCGTGTGGTGGATTCCAAATGTGTGTTCTTGCAAAACCGTCGGGCCGTTGCTTCATGTGATACTATGGGATAACCCCTATGCATGTTGCTAACACGCGTGTAAGCTTGTGCGGTTTGCTTGATAGCCGGGCGAGCGCACGTGTGTTGGGTTATCTTTATCTTTGTGTCATCTTGTTATCCGTATAATGGCTCTCATGTATATAGCCCTCGTGGGGCGCGTTTTGTTCCGCGGTAATTCGATGGTTTGATGTGAATACAAATCGAAATTTTGGTACTAAAATTTTGGTTCGTAAATGCTGGTATCGAGTCGGTTGCGGTTGGGACCTTGAGTAGGCTGCGATGGAGCACGCAATGAGACTAGTGCAAAAGCACATACCGTGAAAGGTGACAGCGACTCCTATGGAGGAGGAACCCGATGTAATGAGGGCTAGCCGCCGCTGCATGTGAAACCGCGAAGAACCCGAGACCATGCAGACGGCGGGGCGCGGGACTTGCCGGGTGTCTGAGCCTCAAGGCCGTATTGGATACTCAGACTGCTATGAGAACTGTTTTGGAGACCCTTGCTGGCACGGATGGCCTAGGGAAGTCTGCGGAGAAAGGGAAGTCTCCGGCAGTTGTGGTGGTGGACCCGGAAGTACCTGGTGCTAGTGCTGTTGTGGAGCAGACATTGAAGAGTTCCGGATTGAGCAAGGAGGACATCCGCAGTCTCGAGCGCACAAAGATCCCGGATTGGGATGGGAAAGGCACTGCTGAGGAGGCGATGGCTTGGATTGACAAGCTTGAGACCTTCTTTGAGGCTACCAATAAAGGTGATAAGGTGCGATTGTTTATTGTGCAGATGCGGCTGAAATCGGACGCCTATAGTTGGTGGAATGGTCCTACCATGAAAAAGGAGGTTAATACCTGGTCTGATTTCAGGAAATACTTTATTGGGGAGTATGCACCTCAGCATGATGCTCGTGATGCGCTTGAGAAACTCATGGGTCTGTGCGCGCATGTTCTCTCAGTGCTTATATCAATAAGGTACGGGGTTATATCCACAGGGTTGGAGACTTGACCGAGGCTCGGCAGGTTGATTTCTTTCTAGGTGGTCTATCCAGTGTTGCTCTTAAGAAGCAAATAATCGGGTTGAAGCCCGAGGATTTTGAGAGGGCAACGATGTTAGCTCGTCAGCTTGGGGAAGAGGATGAGTCTTTTAAGAAGACGTCCCGGAAGTTCTCAAAGAAGAAAAACAGGTTTTTCAAGAAGAAAAAGTCTGAAAAGTCTGAGCAGCCTAAGTCTAAGTCTGCAGGTGGAGAGTCCAAGAAGCGTAAGGCGGACTCTAAGTCCGGTGGTCCCAGGAAGAAGATATTCTGCTATAGGTGTGGGGAGCCTGGGCACATTAGTCGTGAATGCTCTCAGCCACAGAACAAGAAAGCTGATAACAAGAAAGCAAACGTGACTGAAAAGGCTGAAGAAGAATTGGAATCTAAGACGGTTTCAGCCATTGCCATGGAAGAGCTGTGCGTGCTTGATAAGCCCGCAAGCAAAGACATCATGGACATGTTTGCTGGACGTGTGATTAGATTCTTGGGCAGAATCATGGGCCGAAACGTTGTTGTGTTATTGGATTGTGGCTCTTCTGACATGTTTGTATCTTCTAAGTTGGTGGAAGAACTGCACCTACCTTGTGTAAAGACTAATAAGTACAAGGTAGATGGGCCTTTTGTGAACGATTCTCAGGTAGAGGATCGGAAAGCTATTGGGGTGCCCTTGTGTATTCAAGGATACCAGGAAAAGCTTGATTTTGACCTCTTGGATGTTGGCCGGTATGATGTGGTGCTGGGGATAACATGGTTGCAGCGGGTTAGGCCTACTGCAATTGATTGGAACACTCACCAGGTGACGCTGAAGCATGATGGACGTGAGATCTATCTGCAGGGGAGTCCTTTGACGGGAGCTTCCAAGATCGTGTCGTCGCTTCAGGTCAAGAAACTGGTACGTAAATCTTCCAATCAATGTTTTCTGCTATTTATTGATGAATGTTATCCTGCTTTGGAGTGCTGTCATATAAGTGCTGATAGCGAGGTCAAAGAGAATTCAAAAGGCCAGAGAGAGTTGCAGGATCTGTTGAATGAATTTCAGGATGTGTTCCCTGAGGAACTGCCTGAAGGTCTTCCACCTAGTAGAGAGATTGAATATGAGATTGATTTAGAGCCTGGATCCAAACCTGTGTTTCGTAGCCATTATAGATTGTCCATATTGGAACAAGAGGAGGTAAAGAAGCAGGTTCATGAGCTATTAGCCAAAGGGTTTGTAAGACCTAGCAAATCCCCTTATGGTGCTCCTGTCATTCTAGTCAAGAAAAAGGACGGATCAATGCGGATGTGCATTGATTATCGTGCCTTAAATAAGATCACGATCAAGAATAGGTACCCCTTGCCTAGGATTGATGAGATCATGGATAGATTAACAGGAGCTAAGTATTTTTCTAAGTTGGATTTGCGCAGTGGTTATCACTAGATAAGGGTGAAGGAGTCGGATGTACATAAGACTGCCTTCAGGACCACTTTTGGTCATTTTGAGTTTTTGGTGATGCCTTTTGGACTAACGAATGCTCCTGCTACTTTTTCCAGAATGATGGATGAGGTTTTTGCAGGATGTCTTGATACTTTTGTTGAAGTATTTCTGGATGATATCCTGGTTTATAGCAAAACCTTGGATGAGCATTTGAATCATTTGCGTTCTGTGCTAACTCTGCTCAGACAGCATAAGTTGTATGCAAAGATGTCGAAGTGTGAATTTTTGAAAGCACAGGTGGAATATTTGGGCCACATTGTATCTGCTGATGGTGTAGCTGTGGATCCCAAGAAGACGGAGGCAATTCAGTCTTGGCCTGTGCCAAGGAATGTGTCCGAGTTGCGTAGTTTCTTGGGATTGGCCAGTTATTATCGCAGATTTGTCTGGAAGTTTGCCAAGATTGCGGCTGCTTTGACTATGTTGTTGAAAACTAATGTCCAGTGGCAATGGACAGCGAAGCAGCAGTAGGCAATGGATATGCTGAAGAGGTTGCTGACCTCAGTGCCTATTCTGTTGATTCCAGACATGAGTAAACCTTATGAGGTTTACAGGGATGCATGTGATTATGCCATTGGTGCTGTTCTCATGCAGGATGGTAGAGTAGTGGCATATGAAAGCCGCCAACTCAATGCTGCTGAGAAGAATTATTCCACATATGAGCAGGAGTTACTGGCAATGGTTCATGCGCTCAAAGTCTGGAAACATTATCTCCGCAACAAGTGTGAGTTTGTGGTCTATACCGATCATAAACCGTTGAAGTTCCTGCAAAGCCAGGCCGAGGTAAGTCCAAGGTAAGTCCAAGCTAAGCAAGATGGTTGGACTTTCTTTCTCAATTTCATTTTCATGTTGAACATCTTCCCGGGAAAAAGAATCCTGTTGCTGATGCTCTTTCTAGGGTTCGGGAAGTAAATGTGATGGTTCAATGTGAAATTGCTTTGGTGTCACAGATTAGACAAGCATATGACTTGGATGCCTATATTTTGAGTATGCAGCATCTATCCAAGTTACCTGATGCTTGGGATATCCAGAATGGACTCTGGTATCATAAGGGACGTATTTATGTTCCTGCTATTGACACTTTGAGAAAGCAGTTGTTGAGCGAATTTCATGATGCACCCTATGCTGGGCATAGGGGTGAGTGGAAAACTTATGAATTGCTCAAGAGAATGTTTTACTGGCCTAGCTTGAAAGAGGATGTGCAGGAATATGTAAAAGTCTGTGAGACTTGTCAGCAGGTTAAAGCGGGTCGAGGCAAGACTCCAGGGCTTTTGCAACCTCTGCCGGTGCCAGAGGAGAGATGGAGTGAAATCTCTATGGATTTCATTGTGAAGTTGCCTCGTACTGTGCATCACTATACTCAGATACTTGTCATTGTTGATAGGTTGACGAAGTATGCACGCTTTATACCTCTGACAAAGAATGCTGATGGCTTGGCGGTGGCCAAGGCTTATATGCAAAGATGTCTTTCCTATTTTGGATTACCCAAAGCTATTGTGCGATCGAGATGTGAAATTCAATCGGGAATTTCTGGGTGGAATTGTTCTCTCAGATTGAAATGCACTCTTCGAGTTCTCTAGTGGAGATCATCCTAAAACGGATGGGCAGATCGAAAAGAGTGAATCGATTCTGGAGGATATCTTTGAGATCTTATGTGGCCACTCGGCAATCCAGATGGGAGGACTATTTGCCAATTGTGGAGTTTGCTTACAATAATGGGTTCCAACAGAGCATCAAAACTAGCCCGTTTGTGGCTATGTTTGGGAGAAATCCCAGAGGACCTGTATCGCTTGGTTTTGATGGGCTGAAAACTGATGCTGCTATAAGTATGCTTGAAGGCATGGATGTGACACTTGGGTTGTGTCAATTGCATATGAGACAGGCCCAGGATCGGGCAAGGGCGCGCGCCAATTTGTCAAGAGCCCCAATCGAGCTGCATGAAGGTCAGATGGTGTACCTTCGTGTGGTCTTCCCTGCAAATCTGAAAAGAAAAGCAATATTGCCATTGCTTGCAGGAAAGAAACCAAAGCTCTCCCCAAGATACAGTGGGGTGTAAATTCTTTAGTGGTGTACAGAAAGCACTGTCCGGACATGTGCTTTATGTGCTGAAACCGCTTAGTACCTCCTGGACGTGTGACGTCCAACCGAATTAAAACAGAATTGGCATGCACCAAGAATAGTATATGGAATTCCGGAATGGCAGGGATCAGTGACTAGGATCTCCAAAGACGAGGGAACTCCGTTGGCGGGGAGGATGTGTGGAGTTTCCTTTAGTGGTTGGCGGGAGAAATCAGAATTTGGAATTGCAATTAGAGAATTGCAATACCAATTCATACAATTCTTCTACATTTTGCATTGTTTCAATTGAATTCTCAATTTGGAATTGTAATTCGAGTCGTGAAATCTGTCTCGTGAATTTCAATGGAAAGCTCCTCTGAAAGCATCGATTCAACTAGAAGAAGGATTTTCTTGCAAATTCAAGTTGAAAATAGAAGACAATCCCGAGAAAGAAAGAGACAGAGAGAGAAGGAAAACAATCCTCCTTCCAATACCAAAGATTGTGGTGTTTTGAGTGAAAGAAGATTACAGGAATTGTCGAAGAATTTGGAAGATTATTTCAATGAACTTACAAATACTTTTGCCTCGAATGTGGACAAAGGGAAGTTAGCATCGAGATTCTTCAAAAAGATTAAACATCTTCCACTCGATGGTGATGTAGCAGATCCAAAGGAAAATGCCCTTATGAGGGATTTAATTTTGAATGTGAAAGAGACTTTTCAAGCTCAAAAATATGATAGAAATAATGATGTTCTTCAAGCAAAAAGGAGTACAATCGCAAATGGTCTGATCTTCAACAAAGGGAGTGAATCAATCAGCAATAGCAAGGCTTCTATCTATTCCAAGAAGAACTGTGGCAAGAGCATTTCGTAGACGCGTGTATGCTGAATTTGAAGCGTGTCCCCGGTCAATGTTTCAGAGGAGAAAAAGGTCGATGCACTTTCAGATGAAGCAATAGGTAAGATAAAGAAATTTTGGGATGAGAATACTAGGATCTCACCATATAAAAAACATGTGAGAAAACATGTTAGTGAAACAGATGAAAAGATTGACCATCCTATTCATTTCTTTGGAGGTGACACAAGTAAGCACATTTTGCCTCTTTTTTTTTTTCTCAGATTTTGCATGATATTGTTCTTTGAATCGTGTTATGATCAGTTGCGCTTTTATCTTCAATTCAGAAAGAGTATCATGAGATCAATATATGCCAAAGAAACTTTTGAGAAGCTTAAACCCAAATATATTAGGAGATTGCAAGAAAGAGAGACTTGCTGCTGCCAGTACCACATGCACCTTGATTTTGTCATGCAGGCAATTAATAACATGAGGTCTGATCCTTATGGTGTGCACAAAGATTGCAAATGCGCATGCAGGGTATGTGGTCCAGGTCCAACATGCAATGCCAAGGACAATATTTTCAAATCTACAAGTGAGTATTGGAGAAATGTGGTATGCCCCAAAGTAGAAGCAGATGAATGGCACAAACATGCATGTTTGATGCAGACCTGCAAGAAATGTGGTCTCAAGAGGTAATTTATTAACATAGCTCATATATATTGTTTAACTTTTCATTTCTATGATATCTAGATAACATATCTCATATATTGTTTAACTTTTCATTTCTATGATATCTAGCTTCTGAATATTCTCTTACAGTACTTTCTCTAATCCACTTTATACAGGATTCCAAAGTGTCCAAGGGAAACAAGTAAATCATTAGAACACCTGGTGGATTGGAAAGTTTTTGAAAAAGTTAGTGTTGAGTTTGTGTTAGAAGGATCACATCAGAAATACTAATTCTACAAGCTGTCTGTTGACTATTTACAATTTGTTTCACCTAACTATTTACAAATTGTTTCAGGTGTTGCAAGGCAGAGTTGTTGATGAACTTGCTATCTGCCTGTTCAGTCAGCCACTTCATAAATGTAGAGTAATAGACATCAAAAGAAACCTACTGAGGAACTGTTAACATTGCTGCATCCAACCTCTCAAGAATGTCCACGGCCTGCAGGTCAAAGAAATCCACAAGTTGTATTCTCTTCAATATTGTCTTCCAGTTATCATCCATTGCAAGTTGATACAACAATGGAAAAATACCATCCACTAGCAAACTTGAACTTGACTTAAATTCTTCAATCCTCATGCTTGCTGCAATAACAGTTGTATAAGGTGGAGACAAGAATGTCTTATAAACTGAGTCATCAACCAAAATACATCTGTCACTGTATTGAGGAAACTGGCAGTACACCTTATCCAAAGGTTTCATGAACACTGGTTTGTCATGTCCAGGTAACGTCAAAGGCATTTTGTCACAAAACTCTTGTCCCCAAATAAAAACAAACCTCTGTTTAAGTAATGGACACAACTTCTGTAACACTTCATTTGTATTGAAAGAAGTCATAGATGACCATATAGCCAAGTCATAGTGAACACTTACCTTGTTCAAAAATTCTCAGAACATCGGGCCCTAATAATAAAACTATCTTGTTTTTTGTATACTCTATAATGTGTGGGCCGGTATTTCAAGTTTTTCGGACTTTGAATATGTTTTAACCAAAACACCATTTAGGTCCATAATCAATAGCTTTCTACTCACCATGATATCTCTGCTATGTGTTGCTTTACCTAATTCTTCACTTGTTGAACCTGCTGGCTCAACACTGGCTGGCTCAACACTTGCTGGCTCAACACTTGCTGGCAAACTTGCTGGCTCAACACTTGCTGGCTCAACACTTGTTTCAAATGTTTTGGCAATCAGATCAACACAATGTTGAACCATTGTTCATCAACTATATTTTACGGAACAAAAGTCGGCTCAACACTTGTTGATTTGTCAAGTGCTTGAGTCTCAAGTGTAAATTCAAGAGTCATTGGCTTCACTTTTGTTTTACGCTCTCCTTTTCTTCACTTTATTGATGATGTTTGATTTCTCTTTTTCATTATCAAATTTGTTTGAATTTCGTGCAGACCTACATTAGAACAAAACAAATTCAAACAACCATTGCAAAGCAATTTAAATTTTTATGATTAATAACACTCAAATGGTTACAATGAACACTCAAATACCTTCTAATGGCTACAACACTTCCTTTCATTGATATGGAATTATCTCCAATTGTCCCTGCATGGAATCAAGGCCAGCTAATTTTCATGTAACAGACTCTTGATTGAGACAGATTCATTTTTGTCATTCAGAGCATCAAGTATAGCTTGAAATAGAATACCTTCTTTTGGAGTTGGAACCTGATCTTCTACTTCAACAGCAGCAGTGGCAGCAGATTGACCTGTAGAGATGATGCTTTCCCAAGTAGAAGCATTATTAAGTGCTACAAGTGCTTCATCCATTGTCCTGTGCAACTCTAAACTTGTATTCTCATCAGTCTCTAATGCATCTTTCAGATTCTTCTTGCTTCTGAATGGATAAGTCCTCTTAGGTGCTTCTCCTTTCATGCTTGCTGTTTCTTTGCTTTTCTGTTTCTTTGGAACCTGCACTTTTGATTTGGGTGAAATTCTCCTTTTCTTCGAATGTTCCTTCACCACTTCCACTTCCATCTCTGTGTCAATCTGTACATGTGACTCAGAATTAGCTATCCCCTCAACAACATTCCCAAGGTTTTCTATAGCAGCATCACCCTCATCATCTGTTAATATAACATTATTTGCTCCAATCTTAAAAGGAGATCTTGAAGTTGAGGGCATCAGAGCAAGATTTCCAAGAGTTGATCTGCTATCATGTACAATGGAAGGTGATCCTGTATTTTCAAGCACTGTCTCCTCCACATGCACTGTCATACCAAGCTCTAAAAATAAAGCAGAACTGATAGCTGTAGTGCAAACAATGCATTTACCTTTAGCCAACAAAGCTGTGCACATTAAGTGATACTCATGATCACATTTTAGTTTTACTGATAACCTGTAATTGCTAGAGAATGCTAATCCACATGCAACACAAGCGTCCTCAAATAGCACAGGTAAGTCTCTACTAACTGCATTGACTCTGATTGGTGAAAATTTCATACCTTTCAGATCTTCCAAGTTTTTGAGGTTTGATCTCAGTATTGAGAGGTTAGCATCCTTCATGTGAAGTTCACCTTGCAATTCATCCCTTCTTGATGCTGTGTTTGGATTGATCTTCCTGAAACTTGCCATTTTCTTTGCTGCATAGGTCTCAAGCATAATACTTGTTTCAAGCTCAGCAATGTCTTTCTCTAACTCTGGAGTTACCTGCAAAGATTTTTTGAGTTCTAATTCCTTTTTCATTTGCTCAATATTATTGTTTGCTTCTGCCACATTGCCACTTAAAGCCTGGTTTGAGAGATCCTCTGCTGCCAATGTGACAAGGATGTCATTCAACTCCAATGCACAAGTTTCTCTCTCACTAGAAATTCTGGTGATCTCATTCTCGTCGGTTCTACATTACGTAAAATTTTGTGTTCGTAATGAAAGATTCTCTTCGCCAACTTCTTTTCCGCTTGACTTCTCACCGCCTTCTTCTCTCAGATTAATTTTTGGTTCCAATGTTTCAGGCTTCCTACACCTCCTGTATTTCATAATTTGAGCTCCAGCAGCAGCCCAATTTACCTTGTGCTTTTCAGGATTTCTTTGTGCAGATATGCAATTTTCCCATGCAAAAGCATAGGCTATCTGTTTTCTGACCTCATTGTTGCATAATCCCTCACTTTGATAAAGCTTTTTTATCAATGTTTGTAATTCTTCTTTTCGGATGTGGGTCGTACCAAATGAGATTTTTATACTCTGTCTGGAATTTATCTCTTCTCTCCAAACTGATAGCCAATCTTCAGTGGTGATTTTTTTCTCCAAATATTTCATTTTTAGGGCCGGAATTAGACCATCATCCGACAATCCATGCATTTCCACAAAATCTTCTACTGTCACTGCTTCGCCCATTCTGATGCAAAGAATTTGGCTTTCGGTATGGCTATGGCGCGAGAAAATTCGTCTAAAAGCTATGGCTATGGCGCGACAAAGTTATAGCTAGCGCTTATGGCTATGGCGTACGGTTATGGCGCGGGAACTGCCAGCATTAAATGCGTGACACAAGGCCGACGGGACCCAAGTGCTTTAGGTGCTGGGTGCTGTCGCGTTTTTTTGATCACCAGTATAGAATTTACACCCAGTGGTCCTTATAAGATTTTGAAGAAATATAGTGATATTGCCTTCAAGTTGCAACTTCCACCGAATGTGGACATTCATCCAGTTTTCCATGTGAGCCAGTTGCGACCAGCCCTGGGGAAAGCTGCGAATGTTGTGCCTTCGCAGGAACACATGGTGGAGTTGGATAGAATCCCTACCCCTGAAAGAATATTGAATTCCCGGATAGTGCGGATCCGCCAAAGAGACCAGATGGAATTTCTGGTGAAGTGGAAACATAGACCTGTCTCAGAGGCGACGTGGGAGAGTCGTCGTTTCATGACTCAATATTCGGATGTTATGGCTCAATGGTCTGGGGCCGATTCTTGAGGACAAAAATCCCAGGGGGGGAGTAATGTTATGCCTAAAATAAATTCACAGACCATTGTGTGATATCGTGCATGCATGCTAATGTTTGGGGCATAATGAAATGTTCTATGGTATTTGGGCCATAGATGTGTAATGGTCGCATGTTTTTCTCTAGCCTAGGGTATGGTGCACCTAGTAGTTCCTAGACTAGGGGGCGCAACTATTTATGGATGATAGATTAGTTGCGGATTGCCCTAAGCACATTATGGAAATAATGTGAGGGAGGGGCAATTCTATAATGGTTAAATAACCCATGAAATAAAAGGTTGGGCTTACGTTATAGTAAGCTAAGGGGAAATACCTTTAATGGGTTATACACCATGGGGTAGTAAATGTGACAATGGTTTAAAAGACTATTGTTTTAAAAAGGATGAATGGGTTTAAAACCATTAACTCCTAAATGGTGAACACCTCCTAATCGGGGATGTCACCCTGTTACTGGAACGGCAGCCTGAGAGGCCTTGGCGGCAGGCCGGACCTGAGATCCGGCAAACCCACCTGACTGCTGGGTGGTCGCCACGTGGCCCTGCCACGGTGGCAGCAGATTAGATTAAGGCAGCCGGATGTGAGAGGAAGGAGGAGGCGGCAGAAGGGAACTGGGCGGACTCAGGAAAAGAGAACAAGAATAGAGTGACTGGAATTGCAGAGGCAGGCAACCAGCTGTGTTGCTGGGAGGTCTGTGCAGACTTCTGAATGGCGGTTCAACAATCTACTTGGTGTTCAGGTGGGTCTCCTGCTCTCGGTGGGAAACATTAAATTAACCAGGGTGACTGTGGCAACCCGAAAATACCTGAACCTAAGTGATAAACTGGCGTACCTGCTCTCTGATCAGAATACTGGGTAGCTGGGGAGCTTCCCGGTTGTTCACTCTAAAACTTGGGTGTTTGCTTATAAACCTGGTTGTCCTTTTCTTTTCATGATGGGTAAGCTTGTTGCCGATTGTGGCAAGGCTGCTGGCCAGCTTGTTGATAGCAGGCCGGTTCCTACAGCCATAATCCCTTCTGTGCCATCCAATATGGAATGGTAGCCCCTGCTTACTCTTTTATAGGGATGAGCTTTTGCTTATTCTCTTAGATGCCTCTGTGAGTGCTGGTGAGGCAGGCTAATGGTATTGGTATGGGACAATATCGTATGCGTGCCGACAGTCCAGTGAAAGCAGAGCATCCATTGTGGAGCGATGCTCCACTGTTGCAGTATCTTTGTGGTACTGGGGTGAGCACAGTAAGTGCTACCCGAGAGAGTTTTATGCGAGTATGATTAGATGAGCGTCGCTTGTCTAACTAAGAATCGTGGGAGCGTTGGTGAGGTGAAACCCGTCACTGGTATGGGACGGTGATGGATGTAGCCGACAGTCTGACGGCCTAGGTTCTAATGCTACTTGCAGTTTCTCTCTTATTGTGGATCCACCAGCGCGGGGGTTCTAGACGACGTACTGTCTAGATATGGTGGGGTGTGTCTGCTTGGCAGATGCTATGGTGCGTGTGGTGGATTCCAAATGTGTGTTCTTGCAGTCTGTCAGTCGTTGCTTCATGTGATACTATGGGATAACCCCTATGCATGTTGCTAACACGTGTAAGCTTGTGTAGGCTGCTTGATAGCTGGCGGAGCGTACGTGTGTGTTGGGTTATCTTTATCTTTGTGTCATCTTGTTATCTGTATACGTGGCTCTCATGTATATAGCCTCGTGGGAGGCAGTACTTGTTCTGTGTACTCTGATGGTTTGATATGAATACAAATCGAAATTTTTGGTACTAAAATTTTGGTTCGTAACAGTGGTGCCTAGTGTGGTGAATAACGAGGTGTAAGATGAATGTCTGTAATATATACTATGTGGTGCCTAGTGTGGTGGAAAATGTAGTGTGCAATAAATATGCTGATCACCTTGTTATCTTCCTTGCAATTGCAATTGTTCAGGAAATTCAAGATGGAACATCCTAGTGTTATGATCAAACAGAGGATGTTTGAAAAGCTGAAACCATGGTTTGTTGTAAAATTAAAGGACTTCAATAGTTGCTACTGTATATACCATGTTAGAATGCAGATGCTAATATGTAGCATAATAACAGGGGTTTTTTTTTGTGTTTTTGTACGCTTTTCACAAAGGTTTTCCTAAGATTTCATGACGTATTCGAATGGATGTACTAATGCGTACATCTAGAGTGCACCATTTCTTAGTCGTTGATTTAGCTCTTTTTTTTTCAATGGTCCAACATCCAAGGGCTCACAACAAAAGCCCTCGTTTTATTTTAGGGGTTGAACATGCAAACCTCGTGGATAGCATTTCAGGGCATTCTTGCAAAAAATTAATGTTCTTGTGCTTTAGTGCAGAGGATGATGCGGCCGGATGCTTGCTTCAGCTCTGGTGGGTTTAGTGTGTTGATACTCTTATTTTCATGTGAGCAAATTTTAAGTGGTGCCCAAAAAGCTCTCACAGGGAAAAAGCTATGGGCGTCATGGGCGTTTTTTGTCCGGAGGATTGAGTTCGGCAATGGCTTTCCCCCTCATGCGGGTTGCTAGATATTCCTTCTGAGTTAATCTTCAGGTCAACTGGGTGCCTCAAGCAGCTCCGGTGCCTCAATGTATTCTTTCATGCAGCAAGCAATGTATTCCACTTTTCGGAATCTGCATTCCATGGCATCATCGAGATAGCTTCCTCGGCCTCACAACTGTAGCTTGCATGCAGCAGAAGTGAAATCATGCTACCAAAGTGCTTTGTTGATGGAACAATGCCATAGTACTCATACATACAAATGAAGTGATGATAGCCTTCATTTACAGCACCATGATGTCTGCAACTGGACAGAACGCTTGCTAAACTTGCCGCATCACGTAACCCATCCAACGTTATCTTTTGTACTAATTCCAATATTCTGCCTACATCATCCTCATTCTGAGTATACACCTCAATCATATTATTGCATGAGATTGTGTTGCCTTGCTGCAGAGAGGAAAACACATAAAATGCTTCATCCTTGCTTCCATACTTGCCATATGCGTTTATTAAAGCATTTTCTATGCCTGTATCTGGTATAAGACCCTTCTCAAGAACGTGCATATGGATCAACCTGCATTGTTCCAGGGAAGCAGCTTTGGCACAGACATTCAAAACAGTGATAATTGTAAGCCAGCCCCATTCTAGGTCTTCTACTTGCGTTTGCCAGAATAGAAGAAGGGCCTCCCTCCCACCACAATTCCATGTATGTGCTGAAATTATAGTATTCCATGATACTAGATCGCGGAAATTCATGTCATCAAATATACAATAACAGCATCCTCCAAACTGCCACACTTGTGATACATGTAAGTTTCAACATCTCATTTTTCAAAAGAATGCTACAATGCTGTTTGCAGTTTGTTGTTATGTCAGATTATTTTGGATGTGGGACGGCAATGAGGAAAGCCTTTTGGAGTAATGCAGCTTCATGGATGCAATCCACAGACATGCCATCCCTGTAACAAGGGGGAACTTTTAGCAGTCCAGTTTTCCCAAAGGGGTAACTTATCAAAGGTGCATGTCTTTCCATCGTCACTTCTACATTATGCAGATCACTTGTACACCATTGTTGGGCAGGTTGGACATCAAACATCCTTTGAGGTATGCAAACATCGTTTATTGTACATGCGAGATACAATTTGGGAATTTATGGGAATAATGGCTTTCAATTCAACAATATATTTGGTTTGTTGCTTTTCACAGGGCTCATGTATACATGGCCAAAAGAGAGGCGTGTAAAAACTCCACGTAAAGACTCCACCACTCTGTATGGCGATCTAGGAACAGGTTTTGGCAATGCGGAGGGGTACAATGGTGCAACGGTCTAAAGAAATCAGACCTATTTGCAGATCTCTTCAGTGCTTATTGTTTCGATTAATCTGATTTATGCTATCAAATTAATGAGCATTCGTAGACAAATAACGTGCTATTCACACACATTTATTAAATCTCAAAGGAATGTTTATTTCGTACCTTATTATGGTATTACAAACCTATTACAATGTAGCAAGATGGGTTCAAATCCCGTAGCATGTCCTATTGCATTGCTTGCCTTCTTCGTGCTTCATATTCCACTGGTTGGTAATGTCTACTTTTCATACTTGTTATGCTAGTACAGATATTTCATACTACAGTCGATGTTTGATACTACAGTCGATGTTTGATGCTACAGTATTCGCTATGCCATGCATATTCAATATGTTTATGCTTTTCTATTTTTTTCAATCAATCTTTACACAATTCCTAAGGCCATTAAAGTTTAACTCCTTTGTTAGGGCCCGAAGGGCCAAAAAAATTTTTTAGTATAACTACCAACACATAACTCCCATTAATATTAATTAATACAAACCATTGCATTCCACACTTCAAAATAAAATTCCCCCTTAAACCCCCTTTGGTTTGGGTGCATATTCACACGGGGGGTGACTCCGGGCATCGAGAGCTGTTGGATGAGCATATATGCCTTTTATTCCTCGATCTAGACCGTACATAGAGATCCTCGTTTGTGGGGTATGCCTGTACAAGTT
Source organism: Isoetes taiwanensis (assembly GCA_021234155.1). Taxonomy (NCBI): domain Eukaryota; kingdom Viridiplantae; phylum Streptophyta; class Lycopodiopsida; order Isoetales; family Isoetaceae; genus Isoetes; species Isoetes taiwanensis. Next base: position 3,393,201 of record JAJEKV010000086.1, read on the forward strand.
TTAGTATACTGTATAATATAGTTTGCAAAATACTATAAGGTTTGAGACAATGTACTATATGGTGTTGATTTTGTACATGTATAACATGATTTTAGGGGCTCTCGCTGCCCTACGTCGCCCCCCGTGTGAATATGCACCCAAACCAAAGGGGGTTTAAGGGGGAATTTTATTTTGAAGTGTGGAATGCAATGGTTTGTATTAATTAATATTAATGGGAGTTATGTGTTGGTAGTTATACCCAAAAAGCTGCAGCTGCACTTGTCAGCTTTGCAGGTCAGACATATATGGTGAATGCAGGGTGTCTGTATACAAAATAAGTAGCACAAGAAGTATGTGGCAGGGAATTTTATGTGAGAAAACAAGTTTCCAACCTTACCATAAGAGGGAATGCATTCTGGGTGAGTGTAAAGAGTGTGGGATTAAGAAGTTCCCTATCTGCCCACATGAACAATCTAGTGATAGTGGCATGGTGAAGTGGGAATACCTAGACTATGAAAAAACTGTATTCAGAGATGGCAGCAAGAAGTCTAAGCTCGTTCACCAACACAATGAAACTGCAAGTCTTCCACTGGTGAACAAAATGTTGGAGAAGCTTCCAAAATTTCCTTTACACAACTTCAGATATAAGTGGCAGGCAGGCCAGTACAAAGAACTCCTTGATAACTTGCCTGGAGATGCTTACCTATCCGTGGTTGACTTCGCAGAGAATTATACTTTTAAGGAGCAGAATGAAGTTCAGTCCATGCGCTGGGTCAACAACCAGATAACTATATTTGTTCAAATAACCTATATCAGGTTGATCCACAGACAAACACCATTGAGAAGGAAACACACTACTATGTGTCGGATGATAGGGAACATGACACACTTTTTGTTCAACATTGTTTTATGAAACATTTTGAGTACTTAAAGCAGAAAGGCAATGCCATCTACGATCCAAAATGCCATGGTGGCTCAACCATACCACGTGGGCTCCAACATGCCACCTTGGTGCCTAGGTGGCATGTTGGAGCACACGACACACGTGACATGTTTGAGCCACCTTGGCATATTTGAGCCTAGGTGGCATGTTTGAGTCACCTTGGCATGTTGGACCCCGCATGGCATGTTTGAGTCTAGGTGGCATGTTGGAGCCCGCATGGCATGTTTTAGCCACCTTGGCATGTTTGAGCCTATGTGGCATGTTGGAGCCTAGGTGGCACATTTGAGCCACCTGGGCATGTTGGAGCCTAGGTGGCATGTTGTGAGCCACCTTGGCTTGTTGGAGCCTAGGTGGCATGTTGGAGCCTACGTGGCATGTTTGAGCTATGGCATGTTTGAGCCTAGGTGGCAAGTTGAGCTGCAGAACCGAAAAGGAAAGGTATCTTATAAGTTGGTTGCACAAGAATATGTAGCATTATAACAGGGGGTTTTTTTTGTGATTTTATACGCTTTTTGGCATGGTTTTCATATGATTTCACGGGCGTATTCACGTGGACGTACTAAACGGTATTTCTAGAGTGCACCCATTTGTTGGCCATTGATTTCAAAGAAGAAGGAAAATCGTGTGGTTGTGGCGCTTTTATTGTTTGCATGTTTTTTTGGTTTAGGTTTCAAATATTAGGTTAATATTATAGGTTTTTTCTAGGGTTTTTCTAGGGCTGTGGCAGTTTTTTCATTCATCCACAGCAGGTTGTTCCGTATGCAATGCATTTCTAAGGGACAGTTTATTTGTTGTGGTTGTCGTGGGCTTAAACTAAATCCCTGCTTTGACAGGTGAAAATTTTGCAAAGATCTAGGATCCAAAGGTGCAAATCTACGGTCCTATTCTTGCCTTCCAAGTTGTTGCGAGATAGAGCAACAAAATCCGGTGGTGCCCCTCAAGAAAGCCGAGCCGATTTTGGGTCGATTTTGGGCTCTTACCAATCTAAAAAGGGCCGAAGTGAAATTTAGGCAAAAAGGTGCTTCATGCACATGTGCACCTATCAATTGCCGGATTTGAGAAGGTCGAACTGTTGGGTGCCAGCCAGATTGCATAGCCAAAAGCCGCAGAAGATATCGATCAATTTGGTTCCGTGGGCAAACTTCCATACATTATTCTCTCGCTTGTTCGTTAAATGCGTGGGCGGGATGCCATATATTGTTTGTGTTTTGTTTGCTTGCTCTGGATTTCGTAGCCAGAAATTGTGTGCTGCAGTGATAAAGGCTATGGCTGAAAGATTTGATATTGTGGAAATCGCCGATTTAGTTGCTTGCTCCATCAAAGAGTATGGTTGCAAAAGCATTGAAGCATGAATCTAACATGCACAGAATTTAACACCTGACAAAGAAGATGCGTGCAGTTTGCAAGGGCGAAAAAATGTGCCTTGGTATGTTGATCCTTTTTAAACTTGCCTTGTAAAGGTTTTAGCATATCTCTATATCTTGTTGTAGCTGGAATGTGATGATTTCTTTGTTGTTGATGGCATTGCAGTGCTTACAATCAAACGTTGTCCAAGACCTTTATTTTCCTATTTAATTGGAATAAGGATGATCATAAGACATGCAAGTTACAATCCATTGCTGGGTTCCAGAAAAGAGCATCCATTCTAGCAAACCCAATCTTATGATCATCCATGGCTTTGGTGGAGACTAACTCGAAATGGGTGGAATGAAATCCCTTTCCTTGTTCGTGATTTTGCTCTCTACATTCCAGACCTCATTTTCTTCGCCAATCCTACTCCCAAATGCAAGATCAGAAATATTTCAAGCCCAATGCTTGTCAGTACCTCCTTCACAATGAATCGACAATGAAATCGGGCCAATTTCGGTACTAGCTATGGCAGATTTGTGGCTTTCCACGTGGCTCATTTGGCTCCTCATTTGGTTACCAAAGTAATCATCTCTAGTTCGTGTTTGCATGGATCAGGCTTAACGAACAGCAGCTTTTAATCGACTCAAATGCTCTCACGCTTCAGATTTGCTCATACCTAATCATCCCATCAAAGTCAAGAATGCAATCAACTTTGCATTGCATAAACCCATCAAATATATCCCACATTTTTTGCTTTCCTTGCTCCAGCAAGTAAGCACATCTTCTCTTGTATGAGCCTTAGATAAAGCTCCGGAAGATGCAACGACTTGTAAAAGCAAGAGTTATCAAAGCTTGGGCACGGGCCTTAGATAAAGCTTCAGGTTGATGCAAACAAAGCTTCAGGTTGTTGATGCATAGATGATTGGCTAGATCCTTTTAGTGGAGAACTTGGTTGACCTTCAGCAGGCTGGGTAGGGGCTCACGCAGAAGTGGGTATGGGCTTCCTCTTGGAAGTGGGGATGGGAACCCTATTGCCTCGTTTCGTGGCCAGGACTGTTGCTGCATAACTTGTGATTGTGCTCATTTACATGTTTCTTTATTCTCTGCTTATCGTTTATTAGAACTTTCTTCATTATTACCTGACAGCCTTTATAATCCACTGGTTGCCCAAGCTTATACATTATCCTTCAGAACCTATAAGGCCGCAGCTAGAGTTATGAGATTGATTGTGTGCAATTTTGATAGAATTGAGTTTATTCAAGATGTTCAACAAGGTAAAGCCATGTATGTTGCTTTTCCTTGCTTTTTCTTTGTCTAATACTCTTGCGTATAAGTCTCTACATTTCAGCTATCTTGGTTGCAGGAGGAAAAATGAAATGTAAACATATCATACACAAAATGGTGTCAAATATTACCAGGGCCTGTTATTATCTTATATTATCATGTTGCTCTCTTTGGTTGTGAAGGAGGTTGCTGGTTGGTAGAGCTTTTCTAAGAAATTGCTATAGGACTAGGTTGCATATTTATTATGTTACTGACAAGTGCGAAGCATTTGGGTAAAAGCATGTTAGGGTGTCCCTTAAAAAGTATTATTTAGTGACCAAAAAAGTACCTAAAAAGGTACCCAGGACTGGGTACTGGGTACCTGTGTAATATCCCAATAAAAGGTACATTCTAGAACTTTTATATATATTTTGGTCTCCGATAGCATTATCTTTATCTTAAGTTTGAATATTAATGCGTCCTTGACTTGTATTTTGGACATTTGTACTAGTTTTAATGAAACTAAAAATGAGAAAGTACCCAGTTCTGAAGTACCTAGTGTATGTACTTTTGCAGGTTCCAAAAGTGGTACACCCTAACATGCTTTTACCCATTTGATAATAAGACATTGTAAGATGGGTTACCATTTGTCTATTATTTATCATGGAATTATGTCACACTTAATATTAGGACTTCGAATGTAATGGCTTGTTTTTAGCTCTACTACTATTTTCTATTATGATTCATATGCATTAAGGAATCTCTATGCACAGATATTATATGCACAATATTACATGCACAGATATTACATGCACAATATTACATATTACATGCAGAAGTGTTTCTAAAATTGTTACATGCATTTATGGATTTCTTAGTGCCCTTCCATCCCTACACCATCCTTAAGGCCCCGAAGGGGCCAAAAAAATTTTTAGTTAACACAAACCATTAACACACAACAACCATTAACATTATTAACACAAACCATTGCATTTGACACATTTAAATCAAAATCCCCCTTTAAACCCCCTTTGGTTTGGGTGCATATTCACACGGGGGGTTACGTAGGGCAGCGAGAGCCCCAAAAATTTACAATACATGTACAAAATCAACACCATTAAGTACGTTCTCTCAAACCTTATAGTATTTTGCAAACCTTAATACACAGTATACAAAAACTTGTACATGCATACCCCACAAACGAGGATCGCTATGTATGGTCCAGATCTTGGAATAAAGGGCAAATATGCCCATCCAACAGCTCTCGTTGCCCGGAGTAACCCCCCCGTGTGAATATGCACCCAAACCAAAGGGGGTTTAAAGGGGGATTTTGATTTAAATGTGTCAAATGCAATGGTTTGTGTTAATAATGTTAATGGTTGTTGTGTGTTAATGGTTTGTCTTAACTAAAAATTTTTTTGGCCCCTTCGGGGCCTTAAGGATGGTGTGGGGATGGAAGGGCACTAAGAAATCCATAAATGCATGTAACAATTTTAGAAACACTTCTGCATGTAATATGTAATAGTGTGCATGTAATATCTGTGCATGTAATATTGTGCATATAATATCTGTGCATAGAGATTCCTTAATGCATATGAATCATAATAGAAAACATGGAGAAGTGTGTTGGAGCTTACGTACTGATATATTCTTGAGTTCAAATCCCAAGCTAAATACCTTCTTCTTTTCAACGTATCTGAAAATGAGATAAGAATGAATACCACTGCAACCCAAAAACTTTACAGGGAGCAATACGACATAAGGGTGTGGAGGGAAGAAAGAAAAACAATGAATTATAACTAGTGCAAAACAAAAGCTGAACTATTGGAGAAAAAAAGGAACGATTTTTTAATAATGCAGACTGTTGGGTGTAGAGCTAGCTTGTCCATTCTTTCACAAGCTTTGAAACTGGAACTCTTCTGTTCAAAAAATAAACAAAGGATTTATGCAGCAATCAAGCACTGGGTCTTGCTCTGATGTAAGATGTAATGGCCAATTCTTGATTTAATTGGAACTGATGTAAAGAAATTCTTCAAAATGGGGTTTTAAGAATCAAGTGTGAGAAATTAGATTTTTGAAAGACATATCTCGAGATCGCATAATTGTAAGAGTGCAGATTTGACTACAAAATAGGATAAAAAACAGTTTACCACAGATACATGACCTACTGCATATACCAGAGCAGTTATTTTTGCAAGCAGCAAAGAAGAAGAATCCTTATCACAGTTAATAATGAATCAAGGAAGAAGCACTGGTCGAAGCGAATAGAAATTAGGGCAATTAGGCTCCGCATCCTGCCCAGGACGCCACTTAGACTAGATTACATAACATAATTGCAGCCTTATAATGCCACTAGTTGGAAGATACGCTCGCTCGCATGAGGGCTGAAGCTGTTTGGAATCGGCTCACTTTTTCACAATCACAATACTTAACTGTAACACTCCACAATCCTCTCCGATAGATGGGCATTTGAATAACAGCAGTCTACCAAGCTCTGGTATAAAACCGGACTGGAGACAGAGCGGTCTAAGGTTGGTATAAGGCTGCGACCAAAGGGAATCGCCATGAAACAGAGATGATGGTTCTTCAAGGCGACGATCTTTCGGTGCCTACCACGACCTTCTACAGATCTTTCGGAACCTGCCCGACCTTCTATACACACCCCCGCTTCAATCAGCCTTCAATCGCCTCTTCCTCCTTTTTATAGGAAATCAAAGAGATCTCTAGATCATTCGAGAAAGCGCAGGGCGTTCTAGAGAAGCTTCCAGAAAGCCCTCCATAGTTTCTTCTTGATCGTACTTACTTCTTGATCGATTTCTTTAGAACCTTCTAATACCTTTAATTACAGTCACCATTGAAAGTCTACATTTTAATGTCTAATTTTAGAACATTCTAGAATCTACCCTACTATAATTATATGTTAGAGATAATGTTTTAGTGCAAGTAATGGACACGCCCTAAATCAGACGGTTTTTATTCATTGATGCCATGTGGCAATATCTTGACCTTTCCTTCCAGGTGAAAGCATGTTGTAGTGGAACACCCTGGGTGTCCCCCTTGTCCCCCCTAAAAATGTGGTGGGAGATATCAAATTTGTGGTGCGATTTTAAATGTCTGTTTGGCACCTAGTGCATGTATTGAACTGCAACAACCCGATTCCTACGCCACCCGTCCCATTCCAATTTCCTACGCCACCCGTCCCATTCCAATCTCCACCTAACCGATTCCTAAACCCACGACCCACCCGCGACTTTCCTGAAGCACACGGCTATGGCGCTTAATCTGGTTGTGGATCAATCCGGTTCATACTTTGAATCATTTAATTTGGAAGCAAATCTGCCTAAAATCTCAAACTGGAACACAGGTAAGAGAAAGAGAACTCCAGAACAAGAACGGAATCATAAAAGACGCCAAAGGAAAAGAAAAAGGGAAGCTAAAGAAGAATTAGCAAAAATTGCATCAGCAGAGGGAGGATCCACCAGAACGGCCTCTACTAGGCGTCGGATGGTGTTGAAATTATTATCTTCATTTCATAGCACAACTAAAGGCTTGGCTGACAGTGATAAGAAAGAGGTTTTACGAGATTTTCTGGAAGATGACACAATGGACATCGTACTTGGTGAAGAGCTGAAAGATTTGCAAGCCAAGAGCATTGTGGTCAGCAACCTGTTTAGCAGCCAAGAGTAGTTGCCTTGCTATGGCCATAAGAGGAAGCATTAATACCGAAAGTGCTAATCCCGCTTTCGGGGTTTGGTAAACTGGCAAGTGTTCATCCTAGGAATCTTACCAAAGCAAAATTGAAGAGGGAAGAGATAGATTGCAAAGGGGGAAATGGGTTTTGTACAAAAGAGTTAGAAGAGCGGTCCCAATTCCCAATTCTGTCATAGAACTTGTGCAAAGAATTTTGGACCGAAAAACAAGAGGGTCTCTCCAAATGCAAAGGATGTTAAGTTCGGAAGATTGGAACGAAATGTAAGAGAGGATCATGCCACTCACTATCCGGAAGAATCACAGGTTATTTCATTTCTTCATCTTCACCACATTGTTTATTATTAATGTGGTATGTGGTATGTGGTTAGTGATTGCTTGTGATATGTGGTTGGTGTGGTTAGTGGTTGCTCGTGGTGTGTGGTGCCTATTCATGTTGTGATATATGATATGTGCTGCCTAGTGTGGTGAGGCACGTGGTGTAAAATAAATGCTGTAAATATATGCTTTGTGGTGCCTAGTGTGGTGAATAACATGGTGTAAAAAATACATCTTTGTAATATATGCTATCCGGTGCCTAGTGTGGTGATTAATTTGGTGTAAAATAAATGCTCTAAATATAGGCTTTGTGGTGCCTAGTATGGTGAATAACATGGTGTAAAATAAATGCTGTAATATATGCTATGTGGTGCCTAATGTGGTGAATAACATGGTGTAAAATAAATGCTGTAATATATTCTATGTGGTGCCTAGTGTGGTGAAAAATATGGTGTAAAATAAATGCTTTAATTATGCTATGTGGTGCCTAGTGTGGTGAAAAATATGGTGTGCAATAAATTATGCAATATATGCTTTGTGGTGCCTAGTGTGGTGAATAACGAGGTGTAAGATTAATGTCTGTAATATATGCTATGTGGTGCCTAGTGTGGTGAAAAATATGGTGTACAATAAATTATGTATTATATGCTTTGTGGTGCCTAGTGTGGTGAATAACGAGGTGTAAGATGAATGTCTGTAATATATGCTATGTGGTGCCTAGTGTGGTGGAAAATGTAGTGTGCAATAAATATGTTGATCACCTTGTTATCTTCCTTGCAGTTGCAATTGTTCAGGAAATTCAAGACGGAACATCCTAGTGTTATGATCAAACAGAGGATGTTTGAAAAGCTGAAACCATGGTTTGTTGTAAAATTAAAGGACTTCAATAGTTGCTGCTGTATATACCATGTTAGAATCACGAGATGCTAATAGATGGCTTCAATAGTATGAGAACTAAGCACCCAAAAAGCTGCAATGCACTTGTCGACTTTGCGGTCGACATATATGGTGAATGCAGATGCCCGAATACAAAATAAGTAGCACAAGAAGTCCGTGGCGGGAATTTTATGTGAAAAACAAGCTTCCAACCTTACCATAAGAGGGAATGCATTCGGGTGAGTGTAAAGAGTGTGGGATTAAGAAGTTCCCTATCCGCCCACATGAACAATCTAGTGATAGTGGCATGGTGAAGTGGGAATACCTAGACTATGAAAAAGCGTATTCGTGAGATGGCAGCAAGAAGTCTAAGCTCGTTCACCAACACAATGAAACTGCAAGTCTTCCACTGGTGAACAAAATGTTGGAGAAGCTTCCAAAATTTCCTTTACACAACTTCAAATATAAGTGGCAGGCATGCCAGTACAAAGAACTCCTTGATAACTTGCCTGGAGATGCTTACCTATCCGTGGTTGACTTCGCAGAGAATTATACTTTTAAGGAGCAGAATGAAGTTCAGTCCATGCGCTGGGTCAACAACCAGATAACTATATTTGTTCAAATAACCTATATCAGGTTGATCCACAGACAAACACCATTGAGAAGGAAACACACTACTATGTGTCGGATGATAGGGAACATGACACACTTTTTGTTCAACATTGTTTTATGAAACATTTTGAGTACTTAAAGCAGAAAGGCAATGCCATCTACGATCCAAAATGCCATGGCGGCTCAAACATGCCATCTACGATCCAAAATGCCATGGTGGCTCAACCATACCACGTGGGCTCCAACATGCCACCTTGGTGCCTAGGTGGCATGTTGGAGCACACGACACACGTGGCATGTTTGAGCCACCTTGGCATATTTGAGCCTAGGTGGCATGTTTGAGTCACCTTGGCATGTTGGACCCCGCATGGCATGTTTGAGTCTAGGTGGCATGTTGGAGCCCGCATGGCATGTTTTAGCCACCTTGGCATGTTTGAGCCTATGTGGCATGTTGGAGCCTAGGTGGCACATTTGAGCCACCTGGGCATGTTGGAGCCTAGGTGGCATGTTGTGAGCCACCTTGGCTTGTTGGAGCCTAGGTGGCATGTTGGAGCCTATGTGGCATGTTTGAGCCTAGGTGGCATGTTGAGCTGCAGAACCGAAAAGGAAAGGTATCTTAAATAAGTTGGTTGCACAAGAATAGCCAAGAGTAAACATGGAGAAGTGTGTTGGAGCTTACGTACTGATATATTCTTGAGTTCAAATCCCAAGCTAAATACCCTCTGCTTTTCAACGTATCTGAAAATGAGACCAAATTGTTGAATAAATGCACTAGAGAAGAAAACAATTGGGTCGGGTTCTGATAAGAATGAATACCACTGCAACCCAAAAATTTTACAGGGAGCAATACGACATAAGCGTGTGGAGGGAAGAAAGCAAAACAATGAATTATAACTAGTGCAAAACAAAAGCTGAACTATTGGAGAAAAAAGAACGATTTTTTAATAATGTAGACTGTTGGGTGTAGAGCTAGCTTGTCCATTCTTCCACAAGCTTTGAAACTGGAACTCTTCTGTTCAAAAAATAAACAAAGGATTTATGCAGCAATCAAGCACTGGGTCTTGCTCTGATGTAAGATGTAATGGCCAATTCTTGATTTAATTGGAACTGATGTAAAGAAATTCTTCAAAATGGGGTTTTAAGAATCGAGTGTGAGAAATTAGATTTTTGAAAGACATATCTCGAGATCGCATAATTGTAAGAGTGCAGATTTGACTACAAAATAGGATAAAAAATTGTTTACCACAGATACATGACCTACTGCATATACCAGAGCAGTTATTTTTGCAAGCAGCAAAGAAGAAGAATCCTTATCACAGTTAATAATGAATCAAGGAGAAAGCACTGGTCGAAGCGAATAGAAATTAGGGCAATTAGGCTCCGCATCCTGCCCAGGACGCCACTTTAGACTAGATTACATAACATAATTGTAGCCTTATAACGCCACTAGTTGGAAGATACGCTCGCTCGCATGAGGGCTGAAGCTGTTTGGAATCGGCTCACTTTTTCACAATCACAATACTTCTGTAACACTCCACAATCCTCTCCGATAGATGGGCATTTGAATAACAGCAGTGTACCAAGCTCTGGTATAAAACCGGACTGGAGACAGAGCTGTCTAAGGTTGGTATAAGGCTGCGACCAAAGGGAATCGCCATGAAACAGAGATGATGGTTCTTCAAGGCGACGATCTTTCGGTGCCTACCACGACCTTCTACAGATCTTTTGGAACCTGCCCGACCTTCTATAGACACCCCCGCTTCAATCAGCCTTCAATCGCCTCCTCTTTCTTTTTATAGGAAATCAAAGAGCTCTCTAGATCATTCGAGAAAGCGCAGGGCGTTCTAGAGAAGCTTCCAGAAAGCCCTCCATAGTTTCTTCTTGATCGTAGTTTCTTCTTGATCGATTTTTTTAGAACCTTCTAATACCTTTGATTACAGTCACCATTGAAAGTCTATATTTTAATGTCTAATTTTAGAACATTCTAGAATCTACCCTACTATAATTATATGTTAGAGATAATGTTTTAGTGCAAGTAATGGACACGCCCTAAATCAGACGGTTTTTATTCATTGATGTCATGTGGCAATATCTTGACCTTTCCTTCTGGGTGAAAGCATGTTGTAGTGGAACACCCTGGTGTCCCCCCTGTCCCCCCTAAAAATGTGGTGGGAGATATCAAATTTGTGGTGCGATTTTAAATGTTTGTTTGGCGTCTAGTGCATGTACTGCATGGATTCAATCATTTCTTGAACTGCAACAACCCGATTTCTACGCCACCCGTCCCATTCCAATTTCCTACGCCACCCGTCCCATTCCAATCTCCACCTAACCGATTCCTAAACCCACAACCCACCCGCGACTTTCCTGAAGCACACGGCTATGGCGCTTAATCCGGTTGTGGATCTATCCGGTTCATACTTTGAATCATTTAATTTGGAAGCAAATCTGCCTAAAATCTCAAACCGGAGCACAGGTAAGAGAAAGAGAACTCCAGAACAAGAACGGGATCATAAAAGATGCCAAAGGAAAAGAAAAAGGGAAGCTAAAGAAGAATTAGCAAAAATTGCATCAGCAGAGGGAGGATCCACCAGAACGGCCTCTACTAGGCGTCGGATGGTGTTGAAATTATTATCTTCATTTCATAGCACAACTAAAGGCTTGGCTGACAGTGATAAGAAAGAGGTTTTACGAGATTTTCTGGAAGATGACACAATGGACAGCGTACTTGGTGAAGAGATGAAAGCATTGTGGTCAGCAACCTCAGGGCTTCCATTCAACTTGTGAAGAAGTCTAACAGCAATGACAGTTTAGCAGCCAAGAGTAGTTGCCTTGCTATGGCCATAAGAGGAAGCATTAATACCGAAAGTGCTAATCCTGTCAGTGCTCGGGGTTTGGTAAACTGCTGGGTGTTCATCCTAGGAATCTTACCAAAGCAAAATTGAAGAGGGAAGAGATAGATTGCAAAGGGGGGAAATGGGTTTTGTACAAAAGAGTTAGAAGAGCAGATGCAATTCCCAATTCTGTCATAGAACTTGTGCAGCAATTTTGGACCGAAAACAGTAGGGTCTCTCCAAATGCAAAGGATGTTAAGTTCAGAAGATTGGAACGAAATGTAAGAGAGGATCATGCCACTCACTATCTGGAAGAATCACAGGTTATTTCATTTCTTCATCTTCACCACATTTTTTATTGTTAATGTGGTATGTGGTTAGTGATTGCTTGTGATATGTGGTTGGTGTGGTTAGTGATTGCTCGTGGTGTGTGGTGCCTATTAATGTTGTGATATATGATATGTGCTGCCTAGTGTGGTGAGGCACGTGGTGTAAAATAAATGCTGTAAATATATGCTTTGTGGTGCCTAGTGTGGTGAATAACATGGTGTAAAATACATGCACGACATATTTAGCAAAATTTAGACTTATTCAAGTCTAACTGATGTGACTTTGCATAGTTTTCTACACAATCTTGAAGAACCTTGATGCCTCTCAATATTTATAAGCCATCAGTAATATGAGTAAATGCCAGGAAGTGTATCAACTAGCTATATAAGCACAAGAAGATGCCTCCCAATATTTATAAGCCATCAGTAATATAGTAAGAGCTATATCAATAACACACGAATGAGTAAATGCAATGGAAAATATGGAGCTTTCGATGCTCGTACATTGGCCATAGGAGCCAACTAGACCCAAGATCAAATGCCTTCTTCATAGATTGGACCCATGCATCTGGGTAACATGCTAAGGGATTAAATTGACTATCTAGTGTACACATTATTTGACATCTCAATGAGGAGGAGATTGAACTTTAACTATGTTTATAAAAGTTTAGGCAAGTGAGCAAGAACTATTTCTCAACCATTAATCGAAAGTGTCCATATACTTAGTAAAAAAAAGGAGTAAAGGTGGAACCACAATTGCTTTATAGGTCTTACACCATTCACCTTAAACAAAACTTTTTTCCCCCTCTTTAATTGGTTATCGAATTGGACATGTTGCTCTATAGTTCTTGTATTGTCCACTTTATACGAAACATAGAAGAAACATAGAATGCGAGATACGACAAAAATACTTCTTTTTCTTATTGAGCAACATCTATGTTATAAAGAACATATAAATAGAATGTATAATGGTCAAATTGCTCTTAAGATTATACAACATTCAGGATATATTTCTTCTTCTAAATGAATTGGACATTTATGTTATAATAAACATATAAATAGAATGTATAATGATCAAATTGCTTTTAAGAATATACATTTAGGAAGAAGTTGTACAATAGGAATGGTTAGATAGTATCCAACATCAGCCATCCTTTTTTCACAATTTATGTCCCAAATATTGTCTTGCTAAGCCTGCATTGATGCGTCTACCTTGATATCCTGTATTTAAGGCCAATAACATTGTCGCAGCATTAGACATTCTGACTTGGCTGCTGGTAGTTGTATACCTTTTAACACGAGAAGCTCTAGTCTGCTCATGTTGTCTAATATCACGAGAATTGCTTCCTTTACTATCACTACAATCATTGTACGTGAAATTAGTCTTCGTTTCAGATCCAGGAGCTGATCCATCATTTTCTCTAGGTGCCCAATACTCTTGAGCATAATATAAAGATTTCTGTACATCATCAGAATTTTCTTCCCATCTTTCACGAAAAAATTCCTTCTTGAAATTACATCTCAAAAACTCTTGTGTGCTTCCATTATTACATGCTTCTCGTAAATAAGGCAATATCTTCCTTACTCCCCCTGTATTGGAAAGGATGCAAGACAACATATTTTGGATTTCGAAATGATTTTCTGTAATCATCATCAACCATAATAGTGTTATGCACACTATACTCTGGATATTGCCTCCATACCTTCTTGAGATCTTTGATAAAAAATGGCCTCTTATGGAAAAGCTCGTCATAACCTAAATTTGTGCATTTACTTTGACACCATAAGAATTTGAAGACCTTGTCATTGGGCACAATCTTTTCCAAACAAGTCAATAAACCTGTCTCGGACATTGTTGTCCAAATTGCAACCTCTGCAAACTTTAGAAGGTGTTCGATAAAAGCAAGGCAGTTCGGTCTGACTATGATCTCATGTTTATTATCTGCCAAACGTACACATTTCAATAAAACTCCATTCATATCAAGAATAATAAGTTTCCGCGAGCCTTGTTGAAATATTGGTGTTGCTTGTACAACTTCCATATCTATTAACAAGTTGAGAGTTATTCAATTAGTTGATCACACAAAGAGCAATTTTAAAGGGTATGAAAATAGCATTTTATAATTGATTGACATAAACAAACTGTACGATTATAAAACCATATCATTCTTGTCTTTCCAATGACAGGAAATCTACAACATATACTGAACATAAAGAGGTTCTGGACATTCATAAAAAAAGCTCTGGATCCTTCATTCGACCATCATCATATTCCTACGAATGAAGAAAACAATTAGTTTAAACATCGAACATATGTTCGAGGTGATACATTATGCTTCATTAAAATCAAGGTTCAAATTTGAGCCATATTCATCAAGTTGAATCTCTTCTAACATATTTTTAACCTCAAAATCACTTGTAGAGCCGTAAGCTCTAAAACATAATGCATTTCTCTTAGGAACATAGAAAAGATTTTCACCGGATTTTTAGCCACCTTCCTTGTTTGCAAGCATTGGGGAGTGCAACCCTTCCTCTTGTAACTCGACCTCATGTTCTTCTCCACCATGATGTTCTATATCATGCTCTCCAGACGTTGGTATGGCTTCTTCCTCATGTTCTTCTCCACCACCATGATGTTCTATATCATGCTCTCCAGACTTTGGTGAGGCTTCTTCCTTTCTTGCAGGGGAGTGTAACCCTTCCTCCTGGAAGGGTAGATGATGTGCTTCTGCATTCTGTGCTTCCTCTACATCTTCATGCATGTTCCCATCTACATCTACATCCATATCCACATCTACATCTACATCTACATCTACATCTACATCTACATCTACATCTACATCTACATCTACATCTACATCTACATCTACATCTACATCTACATCTACATCTGCATCTTCATCTTCATCTTCTACATCTTTATGAGAAAGCTCTTTTGGAGAAGATGTAGACAAGACTTGTTGTGCAGTCTGAAAAGCTGTAGATGTAGATTCTAGTTCCTGAACTTCACATGATATACCCGAATTTATCTGCACCCTTTTCTTGAGTATGTGAAATAGAGACAGCTTTGAGAACTCAGATATAATGGATTCAATTGTAGTCTTTTGAATGGCATTATCTGTTAAGACAATCACTTGCCTATCAAGTAGCAATGCTTCCCGAACAACATTGCCTCCACAATTGACCTCCACTATTGTTTGGTTTGGCCTAGAGAGAGCATCAATAAACCTAAGGCTTCAGATATAAATCCAATTCTTTAGAATCTTCAACCTGTAAAACTGGATCGTAATCTGGAGCTGGATCTTCTGTTCGAAAATATAATGAGCAATCCTTGAGTGATCCTTTTGCATCCTTTGAAACACGTGCAAGAATGACAAAAGTCTTTAGTGCAAGGACACCTTTATCTGGTGCATTACTTTCATGATAACCAAAAAGAATTTGCACTTTGCCTTCGATAGCATTTAAGGTCTCTGTACAATCATGTATCTCATGTGGTGTGAGGAAAAATAGATAAGAATAAGAGCTCTGCATGAAGAAAAAATTAAGATTCAATAAATTTAAAAATAATATGAAAGTATTCCATAAATCTTTATCAAAACATACCTCTTTATTGATATCAGCCACCAGATTAATAATATCTTCAAAATCTTTTTTCTTCCACCCTTCTTGTGTGTGAACTACAATTAAATCTATAGTTCTCTCTTTCTCAAAAACCCTTACATCTCTAGTCTTTGTGACCCCTGGTCCTATGTTGTACACAACAATAACTTTATGGTCCATTCTAACTTGCCCATGATCTGTATCCCACATGGCTTCAAGCTGATCAGTGGCGAGGCTTGGCATCCTACTACTTTTACTCTTATCCAAAACTTCTTTGCACCATGCTGAACAATAGCCTCTAAATTGCTCCCATGATGAAGCGATTGTAGGACTCTCTGCAAATAACCTTGACAAAGTCAAGTTATGGTCCCACGTATAATTTTTCATATGAGTTAACATGCCCTGTTTTAGTATACGACATTCTTTCAGCCGATCAGCATACTCTGACACATGTTCTAGCCCCCGTTCATTCGCCTTCTTGCTCTTCCAAGTAATTGATCCTTTCAACAATGCATTCGCAACATCTTCTAATTCCCTAATGTTTAATTGTTGCGTGCAACGAAACAATGATAACACTATCTCCTTTCCGCTTCTAGCACCTCCAGTATTCCCTTTCTAATCTGGCAATTCACCCTTGTTATACAGATCAATAGCTTTCCTCCACTTATCAAATATATTTCTCTCTGTTGTTAAAAGGTTGTAAATCACAGACACTGAAGCCTTCCCTCCAAATGTGACTTTTGCAATTTCAGCAAACTCCTGCATAATAGAAATTATATCTATTAGAAACCTCCAACACTAGTTGGAAGTTGAATCATAAATTTAGCTATAAGAAACACTTCCAACACATGTTGGTAGTGTGATGTCAAACTACAAAAAATAACAAAATCAAATAACCACCTTAAATTCTGTACTGGTCGGCTTTCCTTGAATTGGTTTTGGAGGGCACTTCATGATCTCCCATTGTGCTCTAGCCTGCTCAAACTGGTCTAGAAAAGGTGAGACAAATTTATTTTTTTCATTCTTTTTGTTTGCCTCAGACGAGATTTCCATTAAGTTTAACATTGGTGTGTCATGAGCAATGATCCTGGCTGCACGCATGCCCCACCTTCTCTTGTATTCTGGAGATTCATTTGAAAGTAACTGCATCGCCCTCATGGAATGTTGACCAGCTATTACTACGAACCTCATATCTTTGCTGCAAACTTCATCCAATTTCTTTACACAAAGAGGCCGCAATGTAGTAGCATCTATAGGCAATAGGTCAGCGGTCTCCGGAGTGCTAGTAGGATGCCTCAACATTTCATTTCGCAGCCACTGAACATGACTTGGATTGAATTTCCGATAGTTCCATTGTGCAAATTCCTTAGATTTACTAAGGTCAGGAATGATGCAATTATGAACGTTAATCATGATGGGAAGCGGGAAACCAAATATAAAATACTTTGAATCTTCTTTAACTGCCTCTCCAATGCTAAGTTCCTGTTTATTCTTCTTCTTCGAACTTCCTGCACTACCCACAACCTTTTTTCCATCATCTGGCTTCAGTTTTAATGGGAACTTCTCAATAATAGCATCCTTTGGTGACCCTTCCGGTAAGCAAATTATGGCACTATCCTTTGATATTATTACGGCATTGACATCTGTGCCTCCTTTTTTTGCTAAAGCTATCTCTTTCCCTTCCTCTTGAGATTTTCTTTTCTTATTTTTTGCGTCCTCTTTAGTTTTCTCCTTACTTTCTTCCTGAGACTTCCTTTTCTTCTTTTGTCCATCATCCATACATTTTGGAGCATCTTTTTTCTTCTTCAATAATTTAGAACAACTCTGAGTACCTTTAGGCATCTTGTTTGCAAGCTTTGCATAAACTTGAGAACCAGTATCCTCTCTGGATAATTTTGAACGAATCATATGAAGCCCGTCATAAAGGTCATCATGAGAACGCAGACCGGCTGCTTCCAAGTCATTATAATTAGGCAGCTTCCAACCATAACGTCGGCAACTAACTTCAATTTCCTCAGTCTGGACCATTTTATTAAACATCAAAATTTTCAAAGCAAAGAGAGTATCCATAAATTTTGTTCTCCCCTGGATTTTCCACCAAAGCCTCAAGCATACAATTACCATCTTCACTAGGCACATCATGAAGCTTCAATAATATTCCATAAATATTTCGATCTTCATCCAATAAGCAAACATCGTTGAAAGATGTATACCCATGTAACACTTCAAAAAACCATTTCTTCTTTATTAGATCTTGCTTCATATCATAGTCTACAAAACTAACGTCTTCCAATGAAATTGCTCTGAACCTCGCATTGCTGTCTGTGAAAAACAATGAGACAAATATTAGTTATGAAGTCTTAGTTAGGCCAATACATTGAAAACAAGTTTAAAAACCTCCAACATATGTTGGAGGCCAAATATCAAATTAGAGGACATTAAATTGGACAGAGGCCTACCTCAAAAATGTGAGAAAATTTCATGGGAATTTCATTTACCCTCCAACCTATGTTGGAAGTTAGGCCAACACATTAAAAACAAGTTTAAAAACCTCCAACATATGTTGGAGGCCAAATATCAAATTAGAGGACATTAAATTGGACAGAGGCCTACCTCAAAAATGTGAGAAGCTTAAGTACTCAGGTTCAAGAAGCTTAAGCACGTTGCATTTGTCGTTATAGAGACACCATGGCTTCTCAGGTGTGGATGTCATCTTTTATTCAAGTTATGAAATTGTTATGTGCATTATGTAACCAAGCAAAAGTGCTAATAACAGAGCGAGGAAATCCAAGAAGGAATGCAAGTTGAACTCATGGAGAATGATATGAATGTAGCAGAAGGAACCATATTCACCATGGATCCAAACAGATATTGCCACAACCAAATATTAGGTGATGGATATGTCTCCATTTCTTTAAAGGTTGTCTATGACAAACCTACAACTTCATCACGTGATTATCTACTTGAGCATATTGGTTCTTTCGTGAGATGGAAAAAGAGCGACTTGAGGCCACTATTAACAGGTGCACCAAATGTTGAAAATCATGCTTCCAGTCCTAAAGGAACGACCTCGCCCAAACAAACTGGTCACGAGTTCAATCCATATGATAGATCTACATGGCCAGGCAATAGGGTGATTGTCCTAGATAAAGAGAACAATAAGTTGGGATTTGCTTTTATCGTTGTGGCCTTCACAAACGAAGTTGTTGATAGTGCCTACTTGGGAGAAGATGACCTTGGAATTACAGTGTTTGAGATGCTGGTTGACGATAATTCATTCGAGATTGGAAAACTTATGCGGTGGCCTATCAAAAACTTGATGTTACTCAATGGGGAATCATTGGTTGGAGCAAAGCACGTAATTGACGAAGAAGTTACTAATGTGGGGGGAGGAATGAAGAAATACAGGCGTCCTTATCGTTTCATAAAGAGAAAGAGAGCCAAATTAGTAGTGAAAAAAGCCAAGAGTGACCATTGTGATATGGAGAATATTGCTATTGTTGCATCTATTGATTGTTGCCCAAAGCATTGTTGCCAATATGCTAATCGAGAGAAGATCTTAACTGCCCGGACCGAATATCATTCTTTAAAATTTGATGATCAGACAACTTTCACATATGATAGCTTTGCAGCAAGTGTAAAAGGTGAAGATGGAAAATATGAGGGCATGTTATTTGATGGAAAAATTGTATGTTGTAAAGGATGGTATACAATTTATGGGATTTGTAAAGCCACCTTCTATAACAGGAGAATCAAGTGGCTTAATGGAGCAAAAAAAGGCATGCATGGAAACAAACTTGTAAAGCGAAGTACAGAAAGAATGGAGGCTGCAAAGGTTGCACTTACACAATTGGTAGATGTTACAGCTAATCAGATGCCACATCGAAGTAGAATTACATGTGATGGAGAGAGAGATTATCAAAAGGTGATGCCACCTACCTACAATATGACGTCCATGTTAAAGGAAGTGTCTAAATTTTCCTAAATACGTCATATGCTGTAATATATGCTATGTGGTGCCTAGTGTGGTAAAAAATATGGTGAAAAATAAATGCTCTAAATATACGCTTTGTGGTGCCTAGTATGGTGAATAACATGATGTAAAATAAATGCTGTAATATATGCTATGTGGTGCCTAGTGTGGTGAATAACATGGTGTAAAATAAATGCTGTAATATATTCTATGTGGTGCCTAGTGTGGTGAAAAATATGGTGTAAAATAAATGCTGTAATATATGCTATGTGGTGCCTAGTGTGGTGAAAAATATGGTGTGTGACGCTCCCTGCTAAACATACGGCGCCCAGCCGTACACTCGGCAGGAAATCCCCCATCCGGCTCAACAACCGCACGGGCCCTTCGTCTACCCCACACTCTGAGGTGACCCTTAGTGCGGGGAGGGAACACGAAGGTGTCTTGCGCGCCCTTCCCCTATGGGCTCCTATAACAGCGGAAGCGACAACACGTCAGAACTAGCATAAAACATATACAAATACTACCTCGAAGGGTAGTGCACCACACATATACCAATGCAAAGATGATAATCACGAACCATAAAACAGGAGAGCTCCTACCCCGGCTCAGACGCATAAGGAGGACAACTGACGGGCTAGGCCTCAAGATAGAGCAGACCGAGTCGTGGCAATGGCGAGGGCTGGCATAGAACAATGGCTAGGGTTGACCACTCCATCCGCCCCTCCTGTGCATACTTTGCGATGGGCTAAATCAGCTCGGCATGACTCTAGCCTTCCTGGATCGCAATCCCATGGCATCACCCATCTGGGACTACTCCAGTTGCATCTCCCCGGTCCGATGAGGCAGGAAGGGTTGCATCTCCCCTTCCTGTGGTCTAGAGGTTCCGTGGCGGCTAGAGAATCGTGGCGACCCACGATTCATACCCCACTTAACCCCCTAAACGAGAGCCAAGCCAACACTTGCAGCTCTCGAGAGGCAGGGCGACACCATTGCCCCAGGAGGTGTCGGACCCATGCTCGGCCCACGCGAAGTGACCGACCATAAGCCTAGCCCACTATGGGATCCCCCGAAGCCCCCACTTGGCAGGGATCCTCCCTCCACATTCCCTCTAGCCCCGTTATGTGGTGCTGAGTCATATCATAGCCTCGATAGCCGGGTGGGCTCCTATGCACAGGCCGCAACTAATAGGAACTAAGGGATCTACTCTAGGAGCATACTACGTATGGCCCTAGGTCTCTACCCCCCTTCCCAATACAAGAGGAGCAAACAAGATCAACCAACATCCATACTCGTCACATCATGAGAATAATCATAAGAATAACATCTTAACCTAATCATACAAATCTAACTAATAGTTAGGGTTCCTTGATTAGGGTTCAAGATGTTGAATATGGGCTCTAGGATGGCTCTACTCTAGATACCAGATACTAGCATATCTGGAATGCTAATTCCAGATAAGCTATCACGACTACTACTCTACATACCTGCTCCTGATGCTCTCCCTCCAGATCCGTGCGCCTCCATGGTCTTCGACTCACAAGATGCTGCTCCTACTCCAAGAACGAGTCTACCCTGCTGGGGCTGCTGCACCAGTCTATACCACAACAAACGATGTCCGAAACGGGGTTTCGAACGAGTAGGTGAGTCTCTGGGTGCTAGGGCTGGAAAGAGGCCTAGGGTTAGGGTTTAGGCCTATATAAGCTAGGTCCACCTAGGATGCCACGTGGCACCAATCGGGTGAGTCCTGTGTGGCGGGTGCCCAATAGGTTAAGGCCACGTGGATAATGGTCTAAACCTATGGTTGGCTAAGTTATGAGAATAACTTGGCCATGCCCCCTAGTGCCACAACCTATGGTATACAAGGCTATGAAGATAGACTTGTATAGTGACGGATCCAGGAATATACGTATTTATGGCGTATATTCCCCTGGACCGTCACATTCTCCCCCCCTTAGGACAATGCTGTCCTCAGCATTGCGCTAAAGTGACGAACCTACCTTATGCCTGCAAAACAACACATAACACAACCTTTAGTTTACTTTAGCAATCAAGTTTTATTAATTAAAGGTCAAAATTTAGGCTATATTTGTACTTATACAAAATTATATAGCCTTAACACAGTTATTTCTTATAATAATTCAAAATACTATTATAAGAGTTATTAGGGTTCATAATCTAAATTATGGCTCCCCCTATCTTCTCATAACGCGCTCCTCGTTGAGGTCCTCCTTCTACTTGCCTGCAAAAGGAGCACATTACGTTAGTTTAGTTAATAATTTGTGGTTTTAGGGGACCACCCCCCTTACCTCCTTGAGCCGAACTACTGGCTGAAGGTTGTCCTACTACCTTGCCCAAGATCATGGCCCTTTCGGATTTGAGCTTAGGGATCATTTAAGATGCTCCCATCATTGCCCATGATCGAGTGCTACCTTGTACACGATCCCCCAGATCGAGTACACCCCAGTGCCTCATGCCCCGAGGGTTTCAGCTAGGGAACGTCTCACGATCCCATCATCGCGCATGATCACTTTAACCTTCACCATGACCCTCCTACGGTCAGGTGTGCGTACCCCGCATCGTGGCATAGAGATCATCCGATCGATGTCCCATCATCGCCCACCATGCCTCATTCCTCACTCACATGACCCTAATGGTCATGCGCACCTCTTGGTGCGTGTGGCCTAGAGAATGCCCTAAAGGCTTATCCCATCATCGCCCACACGATCCAAGGTTCTGGCACATGCACCCTACTAACTAGAATGCATGCGCCAGGCTTAAGGCTTACTAACAACATACTAGCTAACCACACGGCAAGTCGGGTCGACCAAGTCGAGACTTCGCCCATCAAACTCCTTCATAAATTAAGGTATTGCTTCTCCAAATCTTGCTTCAATACCCATGTCGCATCTTCCACGGGTAAGTGCTTCCACTTAACCAAATATTGGAGGAACTGAGACCTCCTAGTCTTCTTGAATGACTTATCAAGAAGTAACTCAGGCACTATTTCTACTTGCTCTTCCGTCATTTCCAACAAGGTTGGAGTATCCAAAACCTCCTCAGGGTTAGGATTGTGCCTTTTTAATAAACTTACGTGGAAGACCTTGTGAACCTTGAGATGGGCTGGAAGGTCCAACTTGTAGGCTTGAGAGCCCACTCTTTCCAAAATCTTGAACGGACCAGCCCACCTAGGGGCAAGCTTCTTACAACTCCCAATCCGCAGCTTGGCTTGCTTCACCTTGATCTTCAACCAAACGCTATCGCCTACCTTGAACTCCCTTACGGTCCTGTGCTTGTCGGCTACACTCTTCTGCCGACTTCTTGCTGCCAATAAGTAACCCCTTACCTCTTCCACTAACTGCTGCATATCCCCTAACATCTGCTGGGATACTTCTACCTTGGACACAGGATTGTGCCAGGTATCCGGGGTTAAGCACTGGTACCCGTAATTGGGTGTAAATATGGTAATGCTACCCAAAAAGCACTGTCCGGACAAGTGCTTTAAGTGCTTTAGGTGCTTTACCCTCGAGTGCTTTTTCATTCAACGACCTCGGGGGGTTGTTACTCCAGAAATAGGATGGATCATTCCGTGGAGGTAAGGATCGATGAGATGGATGATCCCGCGGTGGGAGATCTCCTAAATGGTAAGGATCACGACGAGGATCTTCAAGGGGGAACTCCATTGGCGGAACTCCATTGGCGGGACAAGATTGATGGAGTTTCTCTTTTTCAATGCAGTATAAGAACACAAATTAGAGTTCAAATCGGCATAGAAATCATAGGTGAATTAACAATGTTTTATTGCAATTTGATTTAGATTGAAAATTCAATCTCTGTTGCATTGGAGATTGAATTGTGGGCAGCTCTCTTGAAAGCATCCATTTAACCGGAAGAAGCTTTTTAGGATTCAAATCAAGTGAGAAGAGACAATCTGATTATTCTTTGTTTTTCTTAAGAGTATTTTTGTTCCATTCCTTCAATGTATTATGCATCTCTAATGTTGTATCCTAGATCTACGTTATTTTTTTTTTTTCCCAAATGGGAAAATTGACGAGCACTCAGACATTGATATCTTGAGTTCTACCAATCTATTTGGAGCGATTTCATTTTGATCTAGAAGTATACTTCGGTCTCTTTCTTTTGCAATCAAAATCACACAAATCCGATCTCTAAGGAGTGAGAAATAGCCTCTCAAACTTGGCTGATTTTCTGTTACAGTGGGTGCAGAAATTGATGTCACAAGAATATACAAAATTCAGACTTTAATATCTTGAGTGGTGCTGATTGGTTTTGAGTGATCTCACATGCATTTAAAACTAGACACTTAGCACTTTCTCTTGCAATTTAAATCACTCAAATCTGAGCTATGAGGAGTGAGAAACAGTCTCTCAAAGTTCTGATTTTTTGTTACAGGTTCTGATTTTTTGTCACAGAAATATACCAAAACTCAGAATTTGATATCTTGAGTTTTAATGAATAATTTTTGATGATTTTACCTGCATCTAAAAGTAGACACTATGGCCTTTCTCTTGCAGTTTAAATCAATTAAATCTGAGCTTGGATGCGGGAGAAATGACCTCTCAAAGTTGGTCAATTTTCACTAATAGTGGGTTAACATTGTCTTTTATATGATCATTGTTGTTCTATATTGTTGTGAGTAGTCTTGCGTGCATTCACATTTCGTCATTTACATTATTGATCAAGCTTTGTTAATCAGAGTTTTGAGATCCTTTTGTATCAAAGCAATCTTAATACATTCTTGCAATTCCGTCTCTGTATTAAAACAATCTTAATACTATTCATGCAATTCCATTACTTCTTAGTTTTATCCTTGCAATTCCATTACTTCTTTTTGAACAGACAACCAGTCTTCTTTGTTTGTTATTTTCTCTCTAACTTTCTCCATACTCTATTGAAACCAATCCAACATCGAAACTGCCATGTAATGTATCTCAGCAAAAAAAAAATTGACATTACACGGCATCAAAATGCAAAGATTGGAGAGTATCAGAGGTGATAATTATTAATCTAACTTAGCCGAGAACAAAGTACGCGGTGAAGCATTTACGGCATGACTTTTGGCGTCTGTGACCAAGTGCTTTAAGTGCTTTAAGTGCTAAGTGCTTTCGCGTTTTTTTGGGTAGCATTACCATATTTACACCCAATTTACCATGAAAGGAGACATCTGAGAAGACTCCTGCTTGGCGCTGTTGTAGGCGAATTCCACCAAGTGGATGTACTCATCCCACTTGGACTGCTTGTTCCACACATAACTTCGAAGCATGTCTTCAATGATCCGATTCGTCCTTTCCGTCTGGCCATCTGTTTGGGGATGATATGCCGTGCTCATGGAGAGCTTCGTCTGAATGGTGCTAAAGAGATCCTGCCAAAAGGCACTCATAAACTTAGAATCTCTATCAGATATTATCTCCCGAGGCATGCCATGGAGTCTAAAAATCTCCCTTACAAATAACTTGGCAGTATCTAATGCGGTGTCCGTAGTCTTGCAAGGCACAAAATGTGCCATCTTAGATAACTTGTCTACGACAACCATCAATGCATCCTTGCCTCGAAGAGTTCTAGGGAGACCTGTGATGAAATCCATGCTTATGACCTCCCACTTTGCATTTGGCACCCCCAATGGCTCAAGAGCACCTGGAATCCGAAGTTGCTCCGCTTTGGTCTGCTGACATAACTGGCAATCCCGAATATATGCCGCTATATCGCCTCTTCATACGGCGGTAGCTACTTCGAATCTTGAAATAGGTCTTCATGAAGCCAGCATGCCCTGCTATTGGGCTGTTATGTGTGTCATGAAGAATTAACTTCCTTACCCCTGAAGATTCGGGCACACACAACTTATGCTTGTGATACAACAGGTTGCCTTCCTTCTTATAATGCTTGAAGGCTTCCCGCTCCTTATATCGTTCGGCTTCCTTGGAAAGACTTTCCCATACCTCCTTGAAGTCCACATCCGTTGGCAAGGACTCCTCAATCTTCTTGCCAAACTCACTTTCGAAAGAGTGGAAATCGCATTACAATCGTCCTTGTTCGAAATGGTCTCACGGAGAGGGCATCTGCTACAACATTAAGCTTGCCAGGCTTATATATAATATCAAAATCATACTCCTCCAGGAATTCCATCCACCTCCTTTGCCTTAAGTTGAGGAGTGGCTGGGTGAAAAGGTATTGAAGGCTCTGGTGATCAGTATCTAACTGAAACTTCCTTCCCAGCAAATAATGCCTCCATATCCTCAATGCCCTGACAATGGCTAGCAGCTCCTGATCATGGGTTGGGTAAGCGTTACTTTCGGCGTCGTTCATCTTCTTCAATCGTGGGGCGACTACCCTTCCTTCTTGCATCAAGATCCCCTTGTTGCTATCTTGCTCGCGACTGTTGCCACCAACTTATCTTTACTCGGGTCCGGAGAACAAGCACCGGTGTTTGTTGTTAAAACCTCTTTAAGCTTCTCGAAGGAAGCTTGGACTTTCTCTAACCAATGGCTAGTCCAATCCTTAATCTTCTTGGCCTTAGTGAGGTCCGGACAAAGGGGACGCCCACCCATAAAGTCCCTCACGAACTTCCCCGTAATATCCCGCCAACCCGAAAAACTTCTTACTTCGCCACATTCCTTGGAGCTGGCCAATCAACTATTGCCTCAATCTTGGATGGATCTGTGGAGATTCCTTCGGATGTTACTACATGCCCCAAATACTCCACTCGCCCTGTTGCAAAGTGGCGCTTAGAGAGCTTCCCATACAACCGATGACGTCTCAACTTTTCCAACACTTTCCTGAGATGCTGACAATGCTCTTCAAGGGACTTGCTGTAGACTAGAATGTCGTCGAAGAAGACAATGACAAACTCATCCAAGAAGTCTCTGAAGATGTCGCTTCATAAAGCGATAAAAATGTTGCGGGAGCGTTTGACAATCCAAAGGGCATTACTGTAAACTCAAAATGACCATACCGTGTTCTGAAAGCAGTCTTGTGGATATCCTCTTCTTTTATCCTTATCTGATGGTATCCTGATCTCAAATCAATTTTAGGGAATACCTTTGCTCCTTGTAACTGATCCATTAGGTCATCTGCCCTTGGCAATGCATATTTGTTCTTTATCGTCTGCTTATTAAGCTGGCGATAGTCTATGCACATTCTTAAGCTCCCGTCTTTCTTCTTCACGAAGAGTATAGGTGCTCCAAAAGGAGACACACTTGCCCTTATGAATCCCAGCTCGAGCAATTCCTGAAGCTGCTTCTTGAGCTCAATCAATTCTGGGGTGCTCATTCTATATGGTGCCTTACTGGTAGGCTTCGCATCTGGAGTCAATGTGATCTCACATTCCACACCCCTATAAGGTGGCAGCTGCCGGATTTCATCCGGAAATACATCCTTGAACTCTGAAATAAGCCTTGCTACCTGCTTGGGCAATTGATTTCCCTTTGGGTCACTTCCATCCTGTTTGCCTGGCTCAACTGATTCCATCCTCAGGATGTAGTCCACCTTATTCCTTTCTATACTCTTCCTTAGCTGCTTCAAAGAAATACACTGCATGGGAGAATCTAGCTTCTTACCTTTGACTATCAACTTGTTGCCGTCTGGTGTCGTCATGGTGACTTCGTTTCGGTCACAATCAATTATTGCTTTCGCTGGCTTCAAGAATTCCATTCCCACAATCATGTCATACCTTCCGATATCCATGACTTCTGCCCCCATCGGCCACTTAGCCCCACTAAGGTCTATATCAAAGATGATCCTCCTCCCCTTAGTGTGCCGAATGGCGCCGTTTGCCATAGCTACTGGCCTTGGCTTAGACTTCAATACCTTGTTCTTCATTAAGGCAGTCAATCTAGGAGATGCAAAATTGTGAGAGCTACCTGTATCTATGAGGACTACATATGGATTACTATCTATGATCCCATCAGCCGCGATGACAGTCGACTGACTCTCAATATCATGTGACTCAATGTTTGCACATATGTGGCACTCACCATCTATGAAGTCCTGGGCCTCCTGCTGGTCGTCGTCTTCATCTGCTTCTGTTGGGGAATCCCAACCATAAGCTCTGCCAAGGCTGACTGCATGACGAATGGACAATCATGTGTTCGGTGCCCTGGCTAGAAGCACCTGAAGCATAACTTTTTCTCAATGCATTCCTGTCTCTTTTCCTTCGGCAGACTGTCTAGGAGACGCTTGAGAGCACTGCCCCCTGATGCATTCTGTGGCTTACGGTCCCCAAAAGCTTTGTTCTGACCCTTAGCTTGCTGCTGACTCCCCGATGGTGTAGCTGCTGATTGCTTACCCTGATATTGTCCCTGATACTGCCCTGAACTCTTACCCCTGAAGGTTGACTGCTTCTCTGCTGGAGTTGCTGGTGCCTCTTCCAAACTTATAGCTTTATCTTCGGCCTCTGCAACTGACCTTGGGTTGATTGCTCTAACAAGCCTCTTGATATTGCTGTTCAACCCCTCAATATAGGTATCCACTGCCTGCCTTTCTGATACTCCCGGGACATGAAGCCTAAGTCTCATGAATTCTTCGGTATACTTAGCCACTGATAAGCTACCCTGGTTCAACCTGTAAAACTGCTGGATCTGTCTACTAGTATGGGACCTTGGCACATAGTGCTTACGGAAAGCCTTGCTAAAAGTCTTAAATCTGCAATTGTTCCTCTTCAGCTTGTTAGACTTAGCGTATCCCTTCCACCAGATCCTTGCCGGTCCAATAAGGTTAGCTGTAGCAACTTTCCCTATATCCTTGTCTTTCATACCGTAGGAGTTGCCAAATTCTTCCATTTCATCAAGCCATGCCTCAGCTTGCATGCCTGATCTGTCTTTCCCTGAGAACTGGCCCAGCTTTCTTGTCTTCCACACATTGCTCATAGCACTGTCCACCTTTTTCTGATAATCATCTGTCTTTCTTGCCCTTTTCCTTGCCTTAGGTGTACCAGGCTGACTGTCGGAGCTAGAGCTATCATCACTGGAAGAACTATCTGATGAGCTGGAGCTAGATGACGATGGGCTCCTGGTTCTCCTCTTCCTTCTCCTATCCCTGACGTGCCCTTGGTTGCCCTCCCCTTCCTGCTGAGGGACCTCGTCACCGCCTGGAAGGCAAGGTGGAGGTGGGGGACCATCTTCCTGCTCATTCATCAGAGGTGTCGCCCAGTTGATCAGGTTTTGCATCTGGTTCCTCATCTGCACCAGCCTTGCGTTGATTGCCTCTGGTGACATATCCTGCTCAAGGTCTTCTTGTTCTCTGCCAAACAAATTCCTTGGAACCCAATTGCGTGGTCGGTGCTGGTCCTGAGATCCTGCACTTGAGTTCCTTGCTGCAAGGGTCGATCATCCATGCATGTTATTAAGTTAGATAGTAGTCATTTGTGCTTACAATTGAATTGTTGTTAGGTACAAAAGAAATCACATGGAAATTTCATTTATCAGTCAACATCATAGTAATACATTAATTAGTATATAGGAATACATCTAATGGAGTTCGTGATAATACTAAAAAGGAGTTACAATGTACTTTAATTAAGTTAGCGAAGCAAATCTATCAATGATGTCGCTTGAAGAAGTTCTTGATTTTCTTGAATCGTGAGCCCTTGCCCATGTTCTGTAGGATTCTGGCCGCCGATCCTCCCTCCAATGCTCTTGCCACTTGTGGTGCCGGGGAGTTACGTGCGTTGCGCCACTCTTGACAAGTGCGCATCTCTGAGGTGGCCCCTTGCGAAGTCGAGGGCATGAAGGGCTACTGATCTTTTGAAGAGTATCACATGGTCCATCCCAAAATCTATCCCCGGCATCTTTGTCCAAACCCCGAGAGTGCTATGAGGAGCGCCCGCAGTTCTTCACCCCTTGGGCTGAATTCCTTGTGGAAGACTATCATCGACCTTGACCGAGGGCCGGAAGATAGTACACGAGTGATTTGCCCCTGTCTTGCTGCGTGCCTCCCGTACCCTTCCTTTGAGCCGCCTCGCCCAACACATCTAATGCGATCAGATCTTCGTGATCCCTCCACATAGTCGTTCGTTCTCCAAGTTGATCTTTGCTAGATGATTCGGCGCATACTCACGGAAGGCGCACCGTCGGCCCGGAGCTTGGGCCTCTTCCCGCTTGTACAACTGCTTTGGATTTCCTGAAATTCTTCTTCGATGATGGGTTCCTCTTGGCAAAAACATGTACCTAATCTGTTGATATGCCTGGATGTCTGACATGGTTTCCCCTGCATAGGAGTGTCGCTCGGCTACCTCCCGTGGAATCTCTTGGTAGGAGTAGTCGATGAAGTCACTGCCCTGCTCTTGTGCTATGAGGCTTAGAAGCTCGTCGATCCTGAGGCCCTCCTCTTGACAGTAGGGAAGGTTGAGGATGTCGGTGGCGAATATGTACTCCTCGCCGTCGATAATCACTGGAGTAAGGGCCGTAATACCTACTGGTGGCTCAAAGTCTCGCCTTAGAACTTCCTGTTGTCGAGCTATACGCCTCTCCATCCTTCTTGCCTCCCTCATCTCCCAACTTGGGTTCTCTTCCTCCTCCTCTTCGTAGTCGTGTTCGATCTGCAACATAGGTGTTTCCGATGTGGAGCCGTAGTGTTCGTATGCTGAGGTCTCGATCTCGTGGATGTTTATCTGTGCTGCCCGAGTGTCGAGAGGTGCCAAATCCAAGGGTTGGATTGACGGCTCCCCTGGTTGGTTAACTGCCCTATACTGCATGAACAATGCTAAGGCTGCTTGGCCTGAGAGATACCTATGCCTATGATGCTTACAGGTCATGTAGTCTGGCATGTTTCTGGTTCTATCCCACAGCTTGTTCTTGCCCCTGGATCCCCCACCTATGGCTTGAGCAAGAGAATCTAGAGAAACCCATTTCCCTCCCCTAGGTGGCAAGCTAACTTCCGAGGGCAGAATTTGCTGATCATATTGACACATGATGTCAGTGTAATAGGGGGTTCTGGTCAAGGTGGCATGAAGATCAAAGAGATGATCGAAGACATGAAAGGCTTGCTCAGCAGGGAGTTCACGGATATGATTAGAGTCATTGTACCATCTAACAAAGCTTGATGGCGCCATTGAGCAGAGATGGCTATGAAAAATGGCTGCTGAAATTGAGCAAAGGGCTAGAAAATCGCCACAGGAGCTAGGAGCGGTTCTGATGGGGAGAAAATGACAAATGAGGGCCCTTTTTATAGACTAGGGGTGCCTCGGGTTCCGTGCACAAAGGTTCTTGATGGGGAAGACTCCAAATCTATGGCCCTAAGTGTCCAAATGAGCTACCATGAAGTGCAATTCTAGACAAAGCAAAGCAAGAAACACTACATGAGAGTTTGTTGGGTCAAAATTGGTCAATCTAGGCAAGATTGGGCGAAATCGGGTGGCGTCGCGAGAATTTGCTCTGCGTCGGGGACGCAGGGTGGTTTTTCGCGACGCGACCCGGTTTCGGGTCAATTTACTTTCTACGGGGGGTTTTAGGGAATCTAAACATCCTAACATGACTTTCCAGCATGATTTTACCCTAACTAGCAACTTTTCTTACTTAAATTGGACATTTATTAGCATCAAAATGCCGAAATCGGGTGGCGTCGCGAGAAGTAGCCCTGCGTCGAGGGCGCAGACCCAATTTTCGCGACGCGACCCGGTTTCGCCAATTGGCGGTTTTTTTGGACTAATTAAGCTAGGGTTTCTAACTAATTAATTTTTTTTTCTTCAACAATGCAATTTTAATGGTCAAAATTAAAGTGAAATTTGAGCTAATTAGACATAATTTCATACAAGAATTAAGGTCAATTTACAACAAAATTTTATATTTATAAGAGACTTAATAATTACATTACTTTGAACAAAAATGCATCCTCAAGGGTATTCCTTGCGGATGCGACGCGCCAAGTGTATATCCTTGGGCATCAACGTCACCCTCTTCGCGTGGATCGCGCAGAGGTTCCCTTCCTCAAACAACTGGGTGAGCTCGGCCTCAGCGGCTACTTGCAACACCCGAGTTGTGAGCGACGTCACTCTGTAGTCGGTGACGAACTCCGCCATCACCTCCCGCATGAGCCGCTCAAAAGGTGCCTTCCTAATCAGGAGATTAGTGCACTGTTGAAAGTGTCTAATCTCCCGGAAGACACGGGAGTGCGGGGAATTAGGTCCATGGTGGACCTTCTTCGGCTTCTCCGGTGGTGGCGGAGGCGGCTTGGGCTGGTTCTTGGCTGGACGCCCCCCCTCCACGTACCGGTTGACGTTCTGCCGGCAATACCAGTCATTATACCTCGTCCACCGACGGAGGTATTCCTGGTACGCCTTGAGGCGGCGTCTGAAGAGACGATCCTCCTTCAGGGCGAAGGATCGCTCGCCCGCCTTCTGCTTCTTGACCACCTTAGGTGGCTTAGGCCACTTTGGATAAGGTGGTCTGGCGTCGGGGTTTGAAGGTTCCCCGGCGCGCTCGTCCTCCTCGTCTTCCTCCTCTTCAACCTCCTCTTCCACTTCCTCCCGCTGCGGTTCCTCGATAACGACGGTCCGGCGAGGCCCGTCGTTTCTTCTCTTCGTCCTCCGCTCCTGCCGCCTCAGCTCCTCCTCCCGCTGCCTCTTCCTCCTTGCGGCCCTCTCCTCCGGCCACTCAGTGACCTTGTCCTTGCCCTTTTTCTTTGGCGCCGAAGGCCCCGCTTCGTCCACCTGCTGCTGGACCTGCTCTTCCTCCTGCTCTTCCACTTCGGTGTCTGTCGCCCCGAAGTGGCGCGACTCGTCGGTTCTTTGCGTTCCTGCCGACGAAGGGCTGCTGCTGGGGCTGCTCTCGGCATCGTGATACGTCTCGTCGTTGCTGCTACTGCTGGGGGGGGGCTCCTCTTCCCCCTTCTTGGGTCAGAGGTGCTCCGGGATCTTCTTCACGTGTCGCCCGGCTGCTAAGTGCGCCATCGAGAGCGTCGGTCGCTGCCCTACCCTCCTAGATGTTTGCTTGGTTCTTGCCATATTTAACGGTCTAGAAAACGGGTGGGGATAGGCTGATCAAGAGAAAGAAGGTGGAGGAAAGTTTGGAGGGAAAAATGAGGTGTCAGGGATATTTAAAAGGAAGGGTCCCTGGGAATATTCTCCTACCATAATTACCCCTATTTATTAGCCCCCCTTATTAATTACACCCTATTTAGTAGTTATTTAATTATTAAAATATATATTAAACCTATATTAGTTGATATTATACTTATTTTTTCGAATTTTCTAATGGTTCGAAGTGCAATTTATGAATTTGCGCCATTTTTCACCCGGGTCTCCGATTGGTATTCTTCTTCGACCCATTTTAAGTGAAATTTGATGCAGATGCATAATTTTCACTCCAAATTTACTAGAAGATGAATTTGGCTCACTCAAACCTTCTCTAACTCTTAACCTAAGTCCTGACCCACTACCTAGGAGAAAAATTTTTTTCCCCCATTTTCGCGGTTCAATGGTGGAAATGTTTATTTCACACCCCTATAGGCCTGTTAGACTACTTCATGGTTATGGTCAGTGCTAGTTCTTGGTCAACCAAGAACATCGCTCTGATACCATTGTGACGCTCCCTGCTAAACATACGGCGCCCAGCCGTACACTCGGCAGGAAATCCCCCATCCGGCTCAACAACCGCACGGGCCCTTCGTCTACCCCGCACTCTGAGGTGACCCTTAGTGCGGGGAGGGAACACGAAGGTGTCTTGCGCGCCCTTCCCCTATGGGCTCCTATAACAGCGGAAGCGACAACACGTCAGAACTAGCATAAAACATATACAAATACTACCTCGAAGGGTAGTGCACCACACATATACCAATGCAAAGATGATAATCACGAACCATAAAACAGGAGAGCTCCTACCCCGGCTCAGACGCATAAGGAGGACAACTGACGGGCTAGGCCTTAAGATAGAGCAGACCGAGTCGTGGCAATGGCGAGGGCTGGCATAGAACAATGGCTAGGGTTGACCACTCCATCCGCCCCTCCTGTGCATACTTTGCAGATGGGCTAAATCAGGCTCTGGCATGACTCTAGCCTTCCGGATACGCAATCCCATGGCATCACCCATCGGGACTACTCCAGGTTGCATCTCCCTGGTCCGATGAGGCAGGAAGGGTTGCATCTCCCCTTCCCAGGGTCTAGAGGTTCCGTGGGCGGCTAGAGAATCGTGGCGACACACGATTCATACCCGACTTAACCCCCCGAAACGAGAGCCAAGCCAACACTTGCAGCTCTCGAGAGGCAGGGCGACACCATTGCCCCAGGAGGTGTCGGACCCATGCTCGGCCCACGCGAAGTGACCGACCATAAGCCTAGCCCACTATGGGATCCCCCGAAGCCCCCACTTGGCAGGGATCCTCCCTCCACATTCCCTCTAGCCCCGTTATGTGGTGCTGAGTCATATCATAGCCTCGATAGCCGGGTGGGCTCCTATGCACAGGCCGCAACTAATAGGAACTAAGGGATCTACTCTAGGAGCATACTACGTATGGCCCTAGGTCTCTACCCCCCTTCCCAATACAAGAGGAGCAAACAAGATCAACCAACATCCATACTCGTCACATCATGAGAATAATCATAAGAATAACATCTTAACCTAATCATACAAATCTAACTAATAGTTAGGGTTCCTTGATTAGGGTTCAAGATGTTGAATATGGGCTCTAGGATGGCTCTACTCTAGATACCAGATACTAGCATATCTGGAATGCTAATTCGAGATAAGCTATCACGACTACTACTCTACATACCGCTCCCGATGCTCTCCCTCCGGATCCGATGCGCCTCCATGGTCTTGACTCACAAGATGCTGCTCCTACTCCAAGAACGAGTCTACCTGGCGGGGCTCTTTGCACCGATCTATACCACAACAAGCGATGTCCCAAAGCGGGGTTTCGAGCAGTAGGTGAGTCTCACGGGTGCTAGGGCTGGAAAGAGGCCTAGGGTTAGGGTTTAGGCCTATATAAGCTAGGTCCACCTAGGATGCCACGTGGCACCAATCGGGTGAGTCCTGTGTGGCGGGTGCCCAATAGGTTAAGGCCACGTGGATAATGGTCTAAACCTATGGTTGGCTAAGTTATGAGAATAACTTGGCCATGCCCCCTAGTGCCACAACCTATGGTATACAAGGCTATGAAGATAGACTTGTATAGTGACGGATCCAGGAATATACGTATTTATGGCGTATATTCCCCTGGACCGTCACATGGTGTGCAATAAATTATGTATTATATGCTTTGTGGTGCCTAGTGTGGTGAATAACGAGGTGTAAGATGAATGTCTGTAATGGTGCCTAGTGTGGTGAAAAATATGGTGTACAATAAATTATGTATTATATGCTTTGTGGTGCCTAGTGTGGTGAATAACGAGGTGTAAGATGAATGTCTGTAATATATGCTATGTGGTGCCTAGTGTGGTGGAAAATATAGTGTGCAATAAATATGCTGATCTCCTTGTTATCTTCCTTGCAGTTGCAATTGTTCAGGAAATTCAAGACGGAACATCCTAGTGTTATGATCAAACAGAGGATGTTTGAAAAGCTGGAACCATGGTTTGTTGTAAAATTAAAGGACTTCAATAGTTGCTACTGTATATACCATGTTAGAATGCAGATGCTAATAGATGGCTTCAATAGTATGAGAACTAAGCACCCAAAAAGCTGCGGACTTGTCGACTTTGGTGTCGGACATATATGGTGAATGCGGGGCCCTGAATACAAAATAAGTAGCACAAGAAGTCTGTGGCAGGGAATTTTATGTGAGAAAACAAGCTTCCAACCTTACCATAAGAGGGAATGCATTCTGGGTGAGTGTAAAGAGTGTGGGATTAAGAAGTTCCCTATCTGCCCACATGAACAATCTAGTGATAGTGGCATGGTGAAGTGGGAATACCTAGACTATGAAAAAACTGTATTCAGAGATGGCAGCAAGAAGTCTAAGCTCGTTCACCAACACAATGAAACTGCAAGTCTTCCACTGGTGAACAAAATGTTGGAGAAGCTTCCAAAATTTCCTTTACACAACTTCAGATATAAGTGGCAGGCAGGCCAGTACAAAGAACTTCTTGATAACTTGCCTGGAGATGCTTACCTATCCGTGGTTGACTTCAGAAGAATTATACTTTTAAGGAGCGAGAATGAAGTTCACCCATGCTTGGGGTCAACAACCAGATAACTATATTTGTTCAAATAACCTATCAGGTTGATCCACAGACAAACACCATTGAGAAGGAAACACACTACTATGTGTCAGATGATAGGGAACATGACACACTTTTTGTTCAACATTGTTTTATGAAACATTTTGAGTACTTAAAGCAGAAAGGCAATGCCATCAACGATCCAAAATGCCATGGCGGCTCAAACATGCCATCTACGATCCAAAATGCCATGGTGGCTCAACCATACCACGTGGGCTCCAACATGCCACCTTGGTGCCTAGGTGGCATGTTGGAGCACACGACACACATGGCATGTTTGAGCCACCTTGGCATGTTTGAGCCTAGGTGGCATGTTTGAGTCACCTTGGCATGTTGGACCCCGCATGGCATGTTTGAGTCTAGGTGGCATGTTGGAGCCCGGGCTCCAACATGCCAAGGTGGCTCAAACATGCCACGTTGGCTCCAACATGGCATCTAGGCTCCAACATGGCAAAGAAGCTCAAAAATGCCACTTAGACTCCAACATGTCAAGGTGGCTCAACCATGCCACGTGGGCTCCAGCGTGCCAAGGTGGCTCAAACATGCCACCAACCTAGGCTCCAACATGCCAAGCCGGCTCAAACATGCCATCTACGATCCAAAATGCCATGGTGGCTCAACCATATCACGTGGGCTCCAACATGCCACCTTGGTGCCTAGCAGGGTTGCCCTTAAGGCCATATCTGCATAGGCGTGATTTAGAAGGTGAGGCGAATCATAAGCTTTCTATATTAATTTTGTAGGCGATTACTTTTTGCGACTTGAACTATTTCATAGAAACTCTGGCGAATCTTGCCAACATTAATGTGGTAATTGAAATAAATAAATTAGGTGTCAATTCACATACAACTTACAGGATTAAAAAAACCTATTATGTTTAGCAAAATTTGAGTAGTTGTTGACTAGAGCTAGCAAACAATTACTTGATCTACAATGTTGGTAAGGGGATAATCTATGATCCTAAATACTTAGATCCATGGAACTGGAGGCGAAACTCTAGATCTGAGCTTAAGAATGTATGGCTAATTTAAGAAAGGCGGGTGGACGAAATGGTAAAACTTTGGCGAAAGAACATAATTTATTTTCAATAGTAACCTATTCAGCTTTAGTATCTCATTTTCGAAAATATTCAAAATATAGCCATTTGGCTATAAATAGCCCCTTAAGGGCAACCCTGGTGCCTAGGTGGCATGTTGGAGCACATGTGGCATGTTTGAGCCACCTTGGCATGTTTGAGACTAGGTGGCATACCGGAGCCTAGGTGGCATGTTTGAGCCACCTTGGCATGTTGGAGCCCAGGTGGCATGTTTGAGCCACCTTGGCATGTTTGAGCCTTGGAGCCTGCGTGGCATGTTTGAGCCATCTTGACATGTTTGAACTACCTTGGCATGTTGGAGCCTAGGTGGCATGTTTGAGCCACCTTGGCATGTTTGAGCCACCTTGATGTGTTGGAGCCTAGGTGGCATGTTCGAGCTCACGTGGCATGTTTGAGCCACATTGGCATGTTGGAGCCTAGGTGGCATGTTGGAGCACCTTGGCATGTTAGAGACTAGTTGACATGTTGGAGCCCATGTGGCATGTTTGAGCCTAGGTGGCATGTTGGAGCCCACGTGGCATGTTTGAGCCACCTTGGCATGTTTGAGCGTAGGTGGCCTAGGTGGCATGTTTGAGCCACCTTGGCATGTTTGAGCCTAGGTGGCCTAGGTGGCATGTTGAAACCTAAGCGACATCTTTCAGCAACTTGACATGTTTGAGCCACCTTGGCATGTTGGAGCCCACGTGGCATGTTTGAGCCCTAGGTGGCATGTTGGAGCCCCAGCATGGCATAGTCGAGCCACCTTGGCATGTTTGAGTCTCGGTGGCACGTTGGAGCCTAGGTGACATGTTGGAGCCTGCATGGCATGTTTTAGCCACCTTGGCATGTTGGAGCCTAGGTGGCAAGTTTGAGCCTAGGTGGCCTGTTCAAGCCCACGTGGCATGTTTGAGCCAGCTCGGCATGTTTGAGCTTATGTGGCATGTTGGAGCCTAGGTGGCATGTTTGAGCCAACCTTAGCATGTTGCAGCACACGTGGCATGTTTGAGCCACCTTGGCATGTTGGAGCCACCTTGGCATGTTGGAGCGTCGGTGGTATGTTGGAGCCTAGGTGGCATGTTTGGGCTACCTTTGGCATGTTGGAGCCTAGGTGGCATGTTGGAAACCACGTGGCATGTTTGAGCCACCTTGGCATGTTTGAGCCTAGGTGGCATGTTGGAGCCTAGGTGGCACATTTGAGCCACCTTGGCATGTTGGAGCCTAGATGGCATGTTGTGAGCCACCTTGGCTTGTTGGAGCCTATGTGGCATGTTGGAGCCTACGTAGCATAGTTGATCTATGTCATGTTTGAGCCTATGTGGCATGTTGGAGCCTAGGTGACATGTTTGAGCCACCTTAGCATGTTAGAGCCTAGGTGGCATGTTGGATCCCACTTGGCATGTTTAAGCTACCTTGGCATGTTGGAGCCTAGGTGGCATGTTGGATCCCATGTGGCATGTTTGAGCCACCTTGGCATGTTTGAGCCTAGGTGGCATGTTGGAGCCTAGGTGGCATGTTTGAGCCACCTTGGCATGTTGGAGCCTAGGTGGCATGTTTGAGCCACTTTGGCATATTTGAACCACCTTGGCATGTTTGAGCCTAGGTGGCTTGGAGCCTATGCGGCATGTTTGAGCCACCTTGGCATGTTGGAGCCTAGGTGGTATGTTGTGAGCCACCTTAGCATGTTGGAGCCTAGGTGGCATGTTGGAGCCCGCGTCGCATGTTTGAGCTACCTTGGCATGTTTGAGCCTAGGTGGCATGTTGGAGCCTAGGTGACATGTCTGAGCCACCTTGGCATGTTGGAGCTAGGTGGCATGTGGGAGCCCATGTGGCACGTCTGAGCCACCTTGGCATGTTGGAGCCTAGGTGGAATGTTGGAACCCACGTGGCATGTTTGAGCTTAGGTGGCATGTTTGAGCCACTTTGGTGTGTTGGAGCCTAGGTGGCATGTTGGAGCCAACATGGCATGTTTGAGCCACCTTGGCATGTTTGAGTCACCTTGGCATGTTGGACCCCGCATGGCATGTTTGAGTCTAGGTGGCATGTTGGAGCCCGCATGGCATGTTTTAGCCACCTTGGCATGTTTGAGTCTATGTGGCATGTTGGAGCCTAGGTGGCACATTTGAGCCACCTGGGCATGTTGGAGCCTAGGTGGCATGTTGTGAGCCACCTTGGCTTGTTGGAGCCTAGGTGGCATGTTGGAGCCTAAGTGGCATGTTTGAGCTATGGCATGTTTGAGCCTAGGTGGCATGTTGGAGTCTAGGTGACATGTTTGAGCCACCTTAGCATGTTGGAGCCTAGGTGGCATGTTTGAGCCACCTTAGCATGTTGGAGCCTAGGTGGCATGTTGGATCCTATGTGGCATGTTTGATCCACCTCGGCATAAGCCCACGTGGCATGTTTGAGTCCTTCAAGAAATGCCTATGTGATGCCAAACCAGTGTCTATCTTTGGTTCTTCGTATCAATGTGCCTTCTACAAGTTGGCAAATGATGGATGTCTTCACGTGTCATGCTCTACAAGCGCGCGCGCACACACACACATGTATGAAATCAAATGCTAGTGAGTGTGTCAAGCATGCATACATCTCTTTTATGCCACTAATTTTGGCAGTAATGGCATGTGGACAACTTGGTCATACATGGTTTCTTAGAAAACCATAAAAAACCACACCTCAAAAAAACACTACCTTAAAAAATAACATCCCTTCAAAAAACCATACTGCCTGAGGAAACAACACATCCTTAAAATAGAAACTACACCTCCTTAAGAAACCACACATTCTTAAAAAAAAAATAAGCTATGGCTCCCTAAGAAAAACTACTGCATATTCTTGAAAAACCACACCTCCATATAACTACGTGTAGTTTTTTTTCAAATCTTCAAAAAAACAATCTATATTCTATTTTTACTGTTGTTTTCAGCCATAGACCAAACGTTGGGGTTGTAATGCCTCATTATAATCTTTAGCTTGCCCAATGCATCTAGCAGGCCTAACTGCATTGAAGGCAATGGAACCACTCAAGCTAGTGGAGCTTCCATCTACATAAAATGAGATTCTTCCATAGCATGTGATGCCATAACCACTATATTAGGTGCTATATTGTCCTGCCCACAACATGTGGTTGCTTGTGCAATAAATAGGACAATAGCACGTGATGCCTCATCAGACGACATTGGTATTGAAGACACTTTAGGTAAAGAGAACACAAGAGTAGATACCAAGATCGGGGAAGAACTCATTAAAGGAGAGACACAAGGAGATGTAAATATATAACAGAAGTGGTGAAAAGTTGAAGTCATAGGAGAAGTAGTAACAGAGTTTGTGTCTGAAGATGAACACGTGAAGAGATAATAATGCAGAAGGTGGAGTCTTTAGGTACTGAATAGTAGAAGTTGGAGATACAGAAGATTTAGTATGGGTGGAGGACTAGCAAATGGAAATGTATGATTATTTGAGAACATAAATGCAAGTTCTGAAGCATTTAACAAAGTCAAAGTTTACTTCTTGTAGTAATTGCCACTTTTGACCATCACAGTGTTAGGACATAATCTTTCTCCAAGAACTCATGCCAAGTGTATTCTCAAGCCTATTAACCTTAGGATTTAATTGTATAAATAACCTTAACTCCTATTAACTTTATATGCAACATCGGTGTATAGTTCCACACCACACTTTAGGCATGTCAATCATTATTTTGGACAGGTTAACCTTTGATCTATCCTAATAAGCTTCGAGAATGATGATCTTCATTTTTTGTTGGTGGCCAAAAAGGTTGTAAAGTTACTTACACATGTGGCATGCATTTTTACATGTGTTTATCGCATGCGTATACGATATACACTTGTCCCATGCACATGTGGCATGCACAGGGACATGTTTTTTTGCACTCGCAACCAGGGATCTTGGAAGAACATAATTGATTTTTGTTGCATTGTGGAATTTGGTCTAGTAGTAACACACTAGTCATAGAATAGAATTATTTCTTGAGTTCGAGACTACCCAGAGTCGCACTATAGTTCTATCCCATGGCATGATCTATTATAATATGATTTATATGTCAAAAACACAAAAAAAAACATGTCTTGCCAACGGTCGTAGATTATTAGCTTTTAACACAAGCCTGTCATAAACAACCACATGTCTATCTAGCAAATGTTACAATCAAACCACATATTTATCTAGCAGATGTTACAATCAATATCTAGCAAATGTTACAATCATTAATGATGCTACAATCAGTGACGTTGTTTACGTGCTATGCAATAATCAAACCACAGGTCTATATAGCAGATGTTACAATCAATGATATGCTGTTACAGTCATGATGATTGATGTTTAATGATTGTGCATGATGATGTATATTTATTGTGCAAATTTGAAACCTGCTGGCATAGAGTAAAAAATACTATCTATCTAAGTTATCTTCTCTAGCTTTCTGCATGATTTGCTCAAAACTAAATTGAATTGAATCGAATCGAATTGAATCGAATTCGATATATAGAAGAAGACATCTTATTTAAGAAGACATAAGAAGCCATTTTTATGTCGAGCACAATAATGCAAAGGGAAGCCCTAACAAGAATGTCCACCAAGCAAAGTTGACAGGAGAGGCAAAAGATGGAGGAGGAGGGGGAGGAGGAGAGGGAGGTGGAGGGGGATAGTGATGGGGAGGCGAAGGAGGGGGGCTCGGAGGCGGAGGCGGAGGGGGAGGGATGACTTCCAAATAGAGAATACCTTCATCGCTCAGCTTTAACACCAGAGTATTCAAATTGTCAGCTTGATAACCAGTTAGATTGTAAACGATTGCAGTATCCACCGTCGTTATCAAGCTTAGGGCGTAAAAGAAGACAGTGCTTTGATTGCCTTGAGCAGGAAACTGGTGTAAACCCAACGCGCAGAAGTTATCTGGTGTATAACCAGATGCCATGTTACAAGCGTAATGAGCAGTTGTAGTTGCAAAGGAAACATTATTAATATTCATCACGCAGCTCCAGGCTCCGCTGGTATCTGATACAGCGATTTCAAGTATGCCCTCGTATTTGGTGGACAGAGACCTGACAAATGTATATTGTTGTGGCATTGGCTGGGTCTGATTTGCTGTGATATTGGCATACTGAGACAAAGAATCTGAACACAGACAACCCTGTAAAATCATGGAAAAGAGGTAGACAAGCAATAGCCAGGCCCCGAGCCCCTGGACTCCGGCCGCCATAGCCTCCCAGCTAACTTAGTCCGTATGAGTCTGGCTGCATTGCAGGTATCTATGTATGCAGATTGCACAAGAATACGTGCATATTGCGGCATAAGTTCATGCTGTCTGTTTATTTACGTGGTAAGTGGATTCCACGTTCTGCCCTAGGTGGCACTTTGTATGTGCTGAAAAGCGGCTATAAAACATTTATAAAATGAAAAGAATCTACTTCCTTGATCAGAAGAACATCGTAATGTAGGAAATCACTCTATGATCTGGCTGGAAAGACACGTTGTCACACAGTCTGTCCATGGTCTGTGTAATTGGAATGTGGCAGAGAAGATGGAAATGATCGGGGAGCTATGGTTAAGGGTGCTTTCCCATGGGCAGAAAACCTCCAGGTTTCTGAAGGTCTGGTCTGCTATTCCGATGTTCCCATGAGCTAAGAATCTGAGTAGCTGAGGTTAAGAACCTCATTTGAAAAATAATCCCGACGATTATTTTTGGACCTGGGTCTGACCTCATCCAGGTCCGTCCATCCATGGGAAAGCACCCTAAGCCCAGTGCACAGATCGAAGTGATCTTAGTCTGCACCCTCTTGATTTTCACCCTCGCTGTTTGTTCATACCCAGTGTTCGCAAACATCACAGCGGTTATGGGCCTGCCAATGCCCCAGTGGCACAGATTTGTCACTTCTTCAAACTCCAAATACGCAGCAGATATCGGGATCAACATTTCAGATCGGGGGGGCTGGAATTGCTTGATGAGAATAATGAACATTCCATCTGGGACTGCAGCGACGTTGTATTCTTGTAGCATGTCTCCTGGATACACAAGCGACAATGGCTGTGCACTAGCTGCCAATCGAATTGTTGATGGTGGTTTCTATTGTTACAGGGTGTCGCTGCTAACGAACGAGGGTTTTTGTGCTATTTCGAATCTGA
Organism: Isoetes taiwanensis; assembly: GCA_021234155.1. Classification (NCBI taxonomy): domain Eukaryota; kingdom Viridiplantae; phylum Streptophyta; class Lycopodiopsida; order Isoetales; family Isoetaceae; genus Isoetes; species Isoetes taiwanensis. The sequence continues at coordinate 3,436,361 of JAJEKV010000086.1, forward strand.
CAGGGTATCAAGTAGACAACTTGGAAAGCTTGGCAGTTGAATTAACAGATGAAGGGACACTCTACTTCGAGGTCCATATCCAGCCTCCACCTCCGCCTCCTCCGCCCCCCTCTCCTCCTCCATCGCCACCTCCTCTGCCACCCTCTCCTCCTGCATTATTATCCCCTCCCGTTTTTTCCCCTCCTCTTTCTCCGCATAAGACGTCTCACCTCATAGAAATCCTTGGGTAACTTTTCCTTTTCTTCTATCTATCTATCTATCTATCTATCTATCTTCGCAGTGTCGTATGGCCATAACATTATTATATGCCTTCTAACACGATGTTGTTTTTATAGGATCATTTTCGGATTTACTGGTGTCGTGCTCGCTGCTTTTATAGGCCATAAAATAATAATAAAGGTAGAAAACTAGCAGAACTGCAGGGTTGGGAAGAAGGCTAGGCAGTTGGGTTCGCGTTGGAATTTTAATCGTGGTAATTTGAATTTCGGCGACAACCTTCTTAAGGTCTTTTTTTGTTATGTCAGGGCGTACCAGTATGCCTGCGAAGGCTTGAATTCCATTGAGTCTTGATGTGTATACAGCATACATTGGTATTGTTGGCTAGGTGCAATGGACTTGTACCTTATTGTGTTTGGTATAGGAATTTTTTGACTAACATATGAATAGAGTGTGCACTGTAGTTTGAATTCATTTGGAATCATCTAAAAGGCGAATAAGGTTGTCTCAATGATCTTAATATTTCTAAAATGAGATTAGCAAAAGGCGAAAGACCAATAATAGTTCACAAGGCGAATCTTAATCAAAGGCTAACTAACATTCATGGCAAAAATTATGGTAAATTATGGTACATTGATGTAGAGTATTTTCTAGGCACATTCAATAGTTGGAAATTGCAATGTTTAAAATGGTTATTAAGTCAAGAAAATGCTCGTGCATTCATTTAGATGATGGGTAGAAAGAAGGGCATTGTTGTTGGTCAACATTGTTCAATGTTTTTAGTCTTCATGTGTATATAGGGTATACATTGGTATTGTTTGCTAGGTGCAATGGACTTGTAGCTTATTGGAATTTTTTGATCTTTAACATAAAAATAGAGTGTGCACTATAGCCTGAATTCACTTGGAGTCACCTAAAAGGCGAATAAGGTTGTCTCAATGATCTTGAGAAGTGTATATATAATTAGACATTGTGAACCTTTACATTAGTGAATATAGGTTCTCCACAAAATGCACCCAGGCCTAAGCCACCCAAAACAGACTTTATGTGGAATGCACCTTGAACCTGTATAGAGTCAACAAGATGATGTTTGATCTGCAATATCATTTTCAACTTAACTTTTTTCATAATGACTTCTAAATTCTCATAAGGAACAGATTGAAAGAGCCAAGGTCTATGATACCATTTTAGCAGTATTGTCCTTGCTGCCCAACGACCATAGAGCTGGTCTTATATCAATGAATTGCAGGTGTATGACCTTTACATGTGAATGCATCAATTCAGCCTGATATTCCATATCTTCAAATTTGTATCAGAAGCAAATGGAAGTCCACGGAGATGGCTCATCTCTCACAATGTTACATTACTACCAAAGCTCATCTGATTTGAAAACCAGAATGCATGAACATTCACAAGGCCCTCAAAATTGAATTAGTATGATTTTTGTTTAATGATTTTAATAAAAAACAATTCATAAAATCAATATCGATTTGTGGGCCAAAAAGTTTACAAACCATGTCTAGTTATACAATACAGTTTACCAATGCAATTGCTTAATGTGACAAACATATATTGTTTTGGAACATGGTACTGAAAGATGATAATTATAGCTAGTTTTCATGACAACTTGCTTAATGTGACAAACATATATTGTTTTGGAACATGGTACTGAAAGATAATATAATTATAGCTGGTTTTCATAACAACTTGCTTAATGTAACAAACATATATTGTTTTGGAACATGGTACTGAAAGATGATAATTATAGCTGGTTTTCATCACAACTTAAATATACGATATGTGCACCCATCACCACTACCTGTGCACCCATCTACCCATGAAAAAGCGCAGGGTGATTGCTTCCATTCGCACAGGTGCACACCACCTCCGCATTGAGACAGGGAGATGGATTCGATCCGGCGTGAGGGCGAGTCCATCAATCTTTGTCAACGAGGCCATTGAGGATGAAAGTCACGCCCTCCGGGCTGTCCGGCCAGACGAGCATATCCGGGCTCGGTATGCTTTCGGGATACTTGTGCCCCATCGGGCCTTGCATGAGCTCTTGAGCAGCACGGCCTGTAGGCTTGTTGGGATCGTACCTCCGTGGAGGTAATGGATACGCGGACTCGATTATGCCCCCTCGTCCGACATTAACCTCACCGTACTTGTGATTATGTATATAATCATGCGGTATGTCGGCATCCTTATTGCTACTAAGGTTTTTCCCAGAAAACCCTTCGGGGGGGGGTTTTAATCTCCCGGTAGTAATCGCTGCTGCTTTGCTCTCTCTTTGTACTTGGGTCCCATAGGCCAGTTGGTCTCCGTGGACGATAAAATCATATTCTATTCTATTCTATTATCTTTGGTTTATTCACAGTGTAATTTTACATGCATAATTAGTATAATATTTTATAGTGATTAATCATCATTGTATTTTTAAGTGCATAGTCCGTGTAATATTTCATAATGATTAATCATCAATAGAATTGTTATCGGTTTAGATAAACTAATATGTTTTTCTTTCCATGATATCAATACAATTAAAGAATGTTGTAAATATATCTAATTTTGAATGTGAAAAACTAATGTGTTTTCTTTTTTATGATATCAATACAATTCTAGAAGGTTGTAAATTATACGTGATTTTAATATTAACATCTAATAGTGCATGTATCAAGTTTGGTGATATGGCAAGAGATTGGAGTATTCCACCTTAATATATTAGCTTAATAAGTTTGAGGGCATCGACATGATTTTTTTCACGTGATTCCAAATTGTGGTGTCAGTAACTAATCAACATATTTCAGCTATTGTTCATTTGAACATTTTTTTTATTTATGAGACGGAATTCAAAAGCAAAGGCTATAGAAGACAAAGATGCTTAAAAATTTTGCCATTAAAATTTGCTTCAGTACAATAGTATCAGGCTTTTACAGCCATCAAATACCTTAACGAATACTAAAAGTTAAGTTCTATGAGCTGCCTGGCAATAAACAGGGCTTCAGAACTTGAGTTCAACCTCCGTGCGCAATTGATCTATAATAACTTCACTTTGCGACCACCTTCAAAGGTTGGGCTTGTTTCAAAATTGCCATAGTGAAGCAGCTCCATTTTATTTGCTCTCTAGCTTGGAAAAAAAGGTAAAACCCCGCAACAGGGTTATTTTTTTTTTTTTTTTTGAAGAACGACAAACTTTATTGAAACTCCAAGCCAAAAGCAAAATACAAATGCAGAGGCGAGAAATACATGTGCCGTGTAAATACAAGAGTGTCTATATGTGTGATAAATATACGAAAAAGTAATAATATAAATAAGTAATTCAAATGTGTACCGACGTGAATATAACCTATGGTTAAGATACAATACAGTAGGATTGTGGAAACATTAAAGATAATTAAAAGGAGAAAGCTATTTAAACACATAATCAAACATAATAGAAGGAGATAATTATGTATGTCTTACACAAACTTCTGAGGGAATAACAAGACTTAGATTATGTTTATAACACGGTTATAAATAATAAATGATGAAGAATGCGTGTCTGTAATTAATATTAGAGTATATAGGTAAAAATGTCAGATACAGTACAATATATAATTGTATTAAAGGGTAAGTATAAATGTGAGGGTCATGTAAAACACTGACGATAGCAATATACGAGTTGTTAAAACAATAACGAAATAAGAAAACAAAATTTAGATACAAAAAATTAAATTAGGGCTCACTGTAATAAAACAAACTGTAAGGTGAAGGGAAAATATAACAAACATATAGACATAGTTTAATAGCATCAGAATGAATTGTAGTATGATAGAATTATAACTGTCTACTATATTAAAAGAACAAATAGAAGTTCTTTATATCTATACCTGTTTGTAGTATATAATCAGTTACATCTATGTGTACAGGCAATGAATTCAAAATTAGGTATACTGTGAAAACAGTGAGACTTCCACAAACCTTGACTGTTGACTTTTGACAATCCTAAAAGATGATCATGTCTGACCTAAACCTCTACCTTTTATATCCCAGAGTTATAAATTGCACATGATAAGTCATTTCAAACTTAATCACTTTGAACATGACAACGTCTGTGTAACGGTCCTAGGCCCTAAGACTGCAGCATTGGTACTGCACATAAAGCATATATCTAATAGATTGGGATATATGCATGGCATATATCCACATAAGCAAATCCACATAAGCAAGGTATAAAAAGGAAAATTATAGAAGAGGGCTTTTGGTGGTACGTGAGGAATTTTTGCAAGAGAGGAGCTCCAAGGAATTTGGGTTGCAGAGGAGTCGGAGGAGGCTATTTGGAGGCAAGAGGTTGCATAGACGGCATCAAATTCTTCTTCCTTTCCAGGTGGGGTTTGAATTCTAATTTTTAGGATTCAATTGAGGCTTGCATAGAGGCTTGCATAGGCTGCTAAGAGTCAAATTGCATATGATAAGAGCTGTGATTGAGAGGTTTTCCATCAGAGTAAGCAAGCAGGAGGTGTTTCTGGATATGAGAAGTATTAGGATAAGGCTTAAAGGAGGCCTGAATTAATCCTAATTGGAAAACTATGGGCTGCACGAAGGGTTATATTCTGCAACAAAATCGCAACAAAATCGTCACATGTGGAACTGGATCTTCTTGAGACTCTTGGAAATGACCTGGAACACATCGATTTGGTTTGTTAAAGGGCCGAAATTGGAGAAGCAATAGTTGTTTGGCTGAAATTAGAGCTGGAAGTAGTTGTTGGATGGTGACAGTAGCACCCAAAAACAGCCCAGAATGACTTAGAATTGCCATAGAATGATGTGAATCTCTTATGGGTCTATCAAGATAGGCTTTAGCAGCAATAACGAACCTGATTATGGAGGATTTGATCAAGATTGGGGGCTGCCGGATCTGTTTCAGAAGCCCAATCTATTGGTTGCTGCTGGATGTTTTTTTGATTGGAAACCACTTGGATCAGCGGATTTGGGGCTGGAACAGGCCGATTTCTCTGTGGGTCATTGATATAGAGAGAATCGATGCCCAAAATCATAGCCAAAAGAGGCTGAGTTTTCTCTTGGTTTCTCTTTGTTTCTCTGCTGTAACTTTTGTGGTCTTCTTTGTTTGTTAATTGTCTATATTTGAATATGCTAATTGTTGCTTGTAACGAGTTGTTATTTTTAGGATACATGGATATAAGAAAGGAAATATGGGAAGTATAAGATGATGGAATCAATCCACCAAGTAAGTCCTGGCAAGTTGCAGGTGATTGGGAGAACACAAGGGCTGGGAATATATGTAAGAAATCGTATTGCTTCAGAAAAACATGTAATAAAGAATAAGTGTAATTAAAGAGTAATAATTTGAGACCTCCTAAAAGTGGGATATTCTTGGCTCCTGGAGACTGGAGTAGCCTAGGGACTAGTTGGCAGAAGTTACAAGCAGTTGCGGTCATAAGACCCTGCCGATTTTAAAGCTGTATGCATGTAATTACGAGACTCCGCATTACTTGTTTCAATAAATTCATTAGCTAAGAAGTGGAACTTTAAATATTAAAACCTTGAAACCATATCTAAGGGAGCCTAAGTAAATAATATGGCGAAGTGAGTACTGCATCGACCTTACAGGGGTGGTTTGAGCACGCTACATCAACGTTTGAGTAGTCATTATGGTTTTCATCATCGATTTAGCTACATCGGCATGGTTAGGTTGTATGGGCAACCTCGACAAGAGCTAAGAGTATGATCTAGGCACATTTATAGTAAATTCTCTAATGAACACACATGTTATGGTCTTTGAATTGTTCCACTGTTGTTCTTGATATTATGTATGTACTTGGAACCTCCGGGGTCGGACTTCCAGGTTCGGTGGCCTGGGTAGCTCCAGCATTCTCATGTCATCTGTGTTCTTTGTATCTATGCTCTGTGACACCGGGCGTGGCCTCCTCACGGGCGTAGCTTCCCGGTGAGGTTATACGTCAACTCCTGTGACTCCATGGTAAGAGGTCCTCCAGCGCCGGGCGTGGGAAGGGAAGGGGTATCTTGCCTCGAGGTTTACCCCACCAACTCATGCCAACGGGGCTCGGAATGTGAGTGGCCGGGGCATTTCTCTCGCTAAGGGGCCTGCTTGTAGGTCGGCCGAGCTTCCCACCGTGTCCGGAGCTTGCTATGTTGTTTTGGTACTTTGACTTTATATTTTGCTCCTGATGCTTACGATTTTCTTTATTGTCATTGTCTAGCACTGCACCATAGAATCTTGTGTTTGAATTGTCTATGTTCTTGTTATCCAAGATGCCCGAGTGTTTCCATGCATGCAGCAGCAGCTATGGGATCCCCACTTAGTCACGAGGACTAACCCCAGTGAGTGCATGTGCAGTGAACCCGCAAGGTGGCGGCCAAGTTGATGGTGGCAATGTGGCCGGGAATCGTGCTTGAATTCTAGAGCTAGCAGTTTCTGTTGATTTGCTCAGTCTTGTTGTACATGGATATTGATAACACATTGTAAATATTTGAGCTATTGATTTGCTCAGTTAGAACTTGGAATATAAAAGCTTATGAATATGTTGAATGCCTGAACCAGGATTGCTTGTTGAGCCTAAACTGTGGATTTAATTTGCAAAGGAAGACTTAATTCTTCACCTAAATTCACCTGTGCATAAATCTAGTTGTAAGTCAGACAAGATCCCGAGTTGCCCGGAGGGTCAACTCGGCAGGCTCGTCACAGTCTGTGTGAACTTATAATCTCACGCTATCTCTTTAAGGAGGGGAGACTTCCTTCCAATGTATGATGTGTTGCCCTACAACAAGAGTAGTCTTGATGCTAAGGACAACATCATTTTTAAGGTGGGGAGAATGTGACGTTCCACGTATTTATACGCCTTTTTAAGTATAAATACATGATATGTCACTATGAATAATTAATGGCACATTAATTATTCATAAGCTAAGGTTAGCTATGTTAAGTGGAAACCTAACCCAAAACCCTAATTAGAATTTAGGGCTTAACCTAATATTAAAAGGGGCTAAAATATTAAACTAGTTAATATTAGCCAACCCAGAGTTGCCACCTAGCCCAAATCGATTGGGCAAGAGAGAGTTGCTAATTTGGGACCCAAATTGGGGTTTTATACCCTTATTTGCCCCAAGTCGAATTGGGGGAGACTGGTGGAAGAGGAGCTGTTGTCCCACCCTGTTCCAGCCATAAGGATGGAGAACCAGAGCGATAGTGGATCTAGCTATGATTCCGGTTAGTACATAGATAGCTTGGATTCCTAGATAGTCGTAGGACTAACTCTTGTATGCTCAGAAGGTAGCTAGGATTAATACTTATATGAATAGATGTATGGTTAATCTCTATTTTATGTTCTATTCGAAGCTATGGATGGATGGATGTATAAGGATAGTTTTCTTTCTGTTCCTCCCGTGTTGTATGGGTAAAAGGGGGTAGAGACCTAAAGGCCATCTAGAAGTAGAGATGCTCCTAGATAGAACCCTTAAAACCCAGTAAATGCGGCCTGTGCACAAGGGCCAACCTGGGCTGTGGATGCTATAATGTGGTTCAGCACTAGATAACGAGTATGAGGTTGAATCGGGGGTGGGGTCTTGCCTAGCGCAGCTACAGGACTCCTGTAGTGTGCTAGGCTTATAGCCGGTCACTGTGTGTGGGCCGGGTATGGGTCTGACACTCTCTGGGCCGGAGGGCGAGAGTCTATATGGACGTCCTGGGCTCGAACGGGCTGGTGAGCCAGCCTTTAGATTTAGGGGAGTAAGTCGGGTACGGATGCGGGGGCCGCTGATGCGGCACGTGTTCTCTAGCACACCCAGGGATCCATCATGCTCGGGGAGGAGACGCCTCTCTGACCTGCCTCATCGGACAGGGGAGATGTAACCTGGAGTAATCCCGAAGGGTGATTCCTTGGGATTGCATCTCCGGAGGGCTACAAGCACGTCATAGCATGATTCAACCTATCTGCAAAGTGTGCACAGGAGGGGCGGATGGAGTGGACTACCCTAGCCATTGTCTTATGCCAGCCAACACCATGTTATACCTCTGTCTGCTGTTATCTTGAGGCCCTAACCGTTAGTCGACGCCATGGAGTCTGAGCCCGGGGTAGAGCCCTTAGTTATGGTGCATTTCCTTTGTTATGTTGGTATTCTATTGTTAGTTGTGTTGATAATGATGGGCCACCCTTCGTGGTGGTATGTTATTTATTAGTATTGTTGCTAGGTGCTAACATGTATGTACGCTTCTGCTATATAGGATTCCCATAGAAGGCGTGGGACGAATGACACCTCCGTGTCCTTCACCAGGACACTTGGCCATCAGAAGTGGTCCAAGTCAGACGGAGGGCCTTTCCGTGGTGATGGATTCGCCATGGGAGGGGAATTTCCCATATTTATACGATGGGAGCATCGTATGGATTCGGGGATCGTCACAATCTAGTGATCAAGATATTGGTTATGGGTAATCCCCACCCAGGCCCAAAACCCATTGACTATCATCGGGTGAATAAAATAAAGAAAAATGGTTCAATAGTGGGAATCTCATGGTCATTGACTATGAGGCTATTCTATGAGCGCAGGAACATAACACATTGATGCAGACCATGACTCTTGCACGTTCTCGAACTAATACATGATCATTTTTTGTGATGTCTGGGTGTTTAGTTTAGTGGTAATACACTAGTTCTAGCAACTACAGGTTTGGAGTTCGAGACCGCCTAGAATCGCACTCTCAATTGTTGGGCATCAAATCCCACAGATGTAATAGGGCCCAACCGAGCAATGTAGTGATGTGGGGTGTGGCACATGTCCAGTTGGATGCCAACTGAGCAATGTAGTGCTGTGGCATCTATCTTAACCGTGTAAACAAAAAAACCGATGTCTGCAACACCTTAATTGGTTTTTAGCTAACACCAAGACAGATAAGAAGCATTGGAGGGTACTAGTGGGCCCAACCTTCACATGTTTGAAACATAAGAGGTGTCTGCGACGCAAATTTCTTGTAAAATAGACTCTCCATACCCTTAAAATAAGAGCTACAATTAAATATTTCATAGGTCCTTCCTTTTCGTCCTGATCATCATAAATCATTATCAAGCGAAAGTCCTTCTTTGTGAAATCATGCGATTTATATAGTTCGCTATGACTATTTTTCTTACTAGAGTATGGAGTAAATAAGCAGGCTCACCTTTGTGCACCCTAGTGACAGCATCCACAAGGTTCTGTGCTTCTTCATCCAGACCAAGTCCCAGGAGCAAAGCTTGAGCAATCGAACTAGCGTATTTCCAGCAGTTTTCCAAAATGAGATTGTAATCCTTCTCAAATGAGACTAACACATGAAGGAACTTATCCAGGATGACGCCTTTGTTTATTTCTACTTGGCATACTGGGGACTCTGTAGGAAGCTGTTCCATCGATATACAACGAATACAAATACCAGGGCCAGTGGCCTCTGCCCTGGACTCATTGCCTGGAGAACCTTCATAACCCCCCATCTTCTCGGCTACAATATACAGGGAACAAGCTGTATTATCTTTCCTTAATTCCATAACGAGGAAGTCATGCTTCACATCTAATACATTTGGTATTCTTTGATCAAAGTTCACAGCTCTTTGATGGTACTTCAAATTGAGGAATTGGTACTCATCATCTCCACATTGGCCTCGAAGTAGCTCTAAGTCGGTGCTAATCGAGGCGTTACCCGGTTTCCAAGAATAGCTTACTGATGCACAAGATGACAAAGAAGAACAATAAACTGCAGTAGCAGCAGCAGACGCTACCAAAGCTTTTGCCAAAACTCTGTCTGCCATTGCATGAGAAACTCCCAAGATTGCAATAATTGAATTAAATCAAACCAATTTTTAGGGTACACGCAAGAAGGCAATTTCGGGGAAGGTTTGAGGCGTGATGTAGACATGTTAAATATTTTATTAGTCTACCAAAGTTGGAGGGTAAGGTTGGTGGGGCCCAAGATTGCAATAATTGAATTGAATGATTTTTATGGTACACGCAAAGAGGACGATGACTTTATCTACGCCCTATTTGCGATGACTTTATCTATGCCCAATTTGGGTTATCCACCAAGAAAGAGAAACTGAGGGCAATTTCAAGGAAGGCCTTCAAGGAAGGCTTGAGGCGTCATATAGACGTCTTAAATATTTTATTAGTGTACAAGGTTGGAGAGTGAGGTTGCTGGGGCCAGATTGCAATAATTGAATTATGTTTGGCCTGCTCTTGGATTTTACCTTATGACGACATTTTGCGCTCTTCCTTGATCGTTGAAGCTGAAACATTCAAGAAATTCCTCGGCCCTGATGTTAGAAAACAGGTGACCATCAAGAGGTCTATTGCTGGATATAAAATGGGCTGAAATCATAAGAAATATCGCCATCTGTTCCTTTATGGTACACACAAAGAGGAGGGCAATTTCGAGGAAGGCTTGAGGCATGATGTGATGTGGAACGGAAAGGGGGAGGGCATTCTTGCTAGCCCCCTGAATTGCAGAGGCACGACCAGATTCTGCAGGTCAAGGGGCTGGCAAGAACGCTTGACCCCTTCCCGTTCCACTACGTGAAGGTAAGTTTTACATTATTCTATAGGTTTTTTGGCAGCCTATTTGCCATTCTCGATTAGAATGATCTTGGATTTTGAAAGAATAGAGACCCACTTACCTTGATGTAGACATGAGTAGCTAGTCATCTTACATATTTTGTAAGTCTATGGTTGGTGGGGCCAAGATTGCAATAATTGAATTGAATGGAATTGAATTAATTATGGTACATGCAAAGAGGAAGGCAATTTCGAAGATGAGTAGGGTAGCCGTCTTAAATATTTTAGTAGTCTACCAAGGTTGGAGGGTACGGTTGGTGAGACTTGGACTCGCACCACACAATACATACCACACGATAAAGTCAATGGGTTTTGAATCTTGTTGGGTTCACCCTAACACAAGGCCTTAGCATTTATTAGTCTACCAAGGTTGGAGGGTCAGGTTGGTGAGACTTTGGGCTTGCACCACACATACCACACGATAAAGTCAATGAGTTTTGAATCTTGTTGGGGTCACCCTAATGTAATGTAAGGCCTTACCACTAAGCCACTATCGTGATGGACAAATCTATTTTCCAACTCGTTCTCATGGTTCGAAAGTAAATGTCTACCCATTTCTAAATTTTTCAGCCATCCAGAGCAACTCCGGCAATAAAATAAAATATTTTTGGCAAAATAATACGACGGTATTTTTGGCAATATTTTTACCGGTTGGACATATTACTATTTTTTAGCCTAGACTTTTTCTCGATACGAGAAAGGCTCTTAATCAACTTGCCCTGTTGTGAGGCGTGGAGGCCCAGCTGACAATAGGGAAAGTTGTCTAAGAGGCCTTTGCTCTAACGTCAAGGTAAGTGGGTCTGCCTTCCTGCAGTTTCTTGATTCATTCTTCTCAAGAATGGCAAATGGCTTGAGCAAACCTGTAGAATCCGGTTTTCAGCTTACCTTGACGTCGTAGAACGGAATGGGGGAAGGCATTCTTGCTTCCCCCTCCGGATTCTGCAGGTCAGGGGGAAGCAAGAATGCCTTCCCCCATTCCGTTCTACATCACGTAAAGCACAGTTGAACCAATCAGGTCCACATCGGCCTGTATGTAGCTATTATTGACAGAAAGACAAAAAAAAAGGTATCTATTATTAACAGAAAGACAAAAAAAAAAGAGTGGTGAGTAAAAAGCACGTAAAAATAAGGGGAAGCATGAGTAAAAGTTTTTACAACGGTTTTTTTTCTTGAAAATTGACACGTGTCGCCTTACCATTGGAAGGGATTGTTTTCTGTTAAGTTTTTGGAAACGGTCTATGCTGCATTCTTACTACTTTTTAGTCCAATGTTTATCGTAGAATATCTACTACCTTTTCTGAGGCTGGAATGTAACTACTTCTTCTACTAGAGTCTACTACTTATTTGGAAACTGTCTAGTGCTTCATTCTCAATCGACCGTCTCTATGGGCCGCAAATCCAATGTTTCTCGTAGGATACCCACTAGTTCTTCTGGTTCTAGAATATCTGCTGGATCTTCTTCTGGTTCTAAATGCAAAGCCGGCGCCAACGAATCAGATGAGTTAAGGCGCCTTTTAAGTCAGATTGGAATGTGTGAGTACAAACTTGTCACTTTGATGTACAATCAAAGCCCCGTAGAAAATAGGCTGATGAATGTGAAGCATGACTTCCTTGTCTTTGAGCTAAAGAGGAAAACGGCTACAGAACCTTTGTTCATTTCTGCCGAGAAGATTAAAGGAGAAAAGACGGGCATTTTTCTTGATACGACAACGCTTGATCCTTCCTATACGCTAGTATACGAAGCACAAGTAAATGAATCGATTATCCTTAATGACTTGATTGGTTGGTTAAAATCTTTCAACCCTTTTTACGATATCATTTTTAATAACTGTTGGCAGTATGCGAGTTCTGCTGCGGAATTTGTGTTGAGAAGATTTAATTTGGATAACGAAGCAGACAATCTACTGATCGCCGTTGGCAGAGCACATCTAAGGGAATTTCCATTTCATGTCCGTACAACAATCCAAATTGTTATTTGTAGATATTTCCAAAATTTCCTCTCGGCGGTTATGTCCTCTCTTCTCGATTATTCCTCTTCACCCCTCTTCATCGTTTCACCAAAATTGTTTATCTTGACCATTCTTGTTGTTTATGTCATCAAGCTATTGACGAGCCAACGTTGCAGACGCAGCCTATTATCTCTAACGAGACTATTCAGTCGGATTTCCATCTGGCCGAGATTCAACCCTATATCAATTTCTCTTATTTGAAGTTCATGATTTCTGTTAATTTCATCGGACACAACAAAAGATATATTTGATTTACGTTAGTGTTTGTTAGCCGATGCCTTGATTCAAAGGCTTGCCTTTATGTGAAGGCTCCTAAAGGTCCTTAACACCTTGCTCCTTGGGTTTTTATGGCTAAAACAGTCATAATGCCCTAGGGCGTTATCACAAAGGCTCATAACACCCTCGGCTAGGGCGTTATCACAAAGGCTCATAACACCCTCGGAGCAGAGTGTTAAGGAAGATAACGCCCTGGCCCTCGGGCGTTAATGGGAATAAAATTCTCGGGCAATATGGCCATGGCCAAAATGGCTCCGGCATGCTTTTGCGCCCTGGCCATATTGCCCCATTGAATTTTATGTCCATAACCCTCGACCGACGGTATGCTATCTACCCCTTCACCCTGCACTTTCATGTATTGTTCAATAAATTCAATAAACGTGTCTTGTAAAAAAATGTGATCTCTAAATGAATTGAATACAGATATTTCAAGTCGAAATAATGCAGACAATGAACGGTGAAGAGAACAATGCTTGGAACTCGGTAATCTATTCATTACATTCAATCCTTTAAATACACATAAGATGCTTGAATCAAGCCCAAAATATCATGAGTTCATGGTGCCACAATCTTCTCCTTGCCGAGCTCTCCATAACTTTAACAACCTGGACCTCAAGTTTTAAGTTTTAAGGCTAAGATCAAATCTTAACCGTTGGTTGCAAGAGTGTTACCCACCAGTTAGTTTGTTATGCCAAATGGCTATAAACACCTAGCCTCCTGTTATGTCTCTAACTTAACAAAACTTCTTAACTACTAGTGTGAAGCACAAGCTTATTATAAAGGTTAGATTAAGTTGATTTCATGAGCTTAACTTAAGTGGTCCATAATTGGTATAGTGCGAATGCATACCTTCACAATCCTTTAAGTTAGTCTTAACTTAATGACTTTAATGGGAAATCGCAACCTACTTTCCCTTAAAACAGAGTTGCAATAGAAACGGGAGAATTTCATTGAAACGGGAGCAAAAGGAATATTCCTCGAAGATTCCTTTTTTTTCCTTAAAAAGAGCTAAAATGGGGTAAAAATCTTATTTTTATCATAAAATTGCATATTGACCCCCCAAAATCACTCATTTTTTTGTCCAAAGAGAAAATTGATTATGTCAGAGTGACACTTTTCCTAACAGTTAGAATTTACCTGAAGTGTGTTTTTAGAGAAAACCACTAATTTAAGTGTACGTCCTACACAACATTTTGTTAGCTTGGAGTGTATTCCAGAAAACGTACTTTTAGGTTACAATGAGTCATTTTTTAATGATATAATATTTTAAAGTACTAAAATTGTATTCCGGAATACACTTTTGCTATTTGAGGATAACAGAAGTGTATTCCGGAATACACTTTTGCTGTTCTTGAAAGTCAAAGTGTATTCCAGAATACACTTTTGGTTTTGCTCGAAATCCGAAGTGTATTCCGGAATACATTTTTGCTGCACAAGTTTTTGTGACTCAACAGTGATCTTGCAATTTTCCGCGTTTTTCGGATTTTCAATGACATTGCAATTTTTTTTGTTTCAATTGCCTTTCAAGCAATTACCTAGACACTTTTCATGCAATTAGACCTTTGGATCCTAATTTTCAATATGACCTTGGGATTTTTTTGTTTGTTTTGTGGGGATACAGATAAAAGGATTTGTTTTTTTTGTTTTGTGGGGACCAGGGATACAGGATATTGGTTCCAAAAAATAACTGGAATCTTATTCTGGAATACACTTTGTATTCCAGTTTGTATTCCAGAATAGATTTTGGTTTTCAGTTTTGGTTTGCATCCTTGTTTTTCTTGGCGATTTCTTTCAGTGGAGTGGACTGAGCGCCTACAATTTTAGTGTGGCGCTGGGTTGTATATAGATTTTGGCTACCGGACAAAGTATCGCTGGCCAAATTTTCCAACAAATCGGCTTTAGTGTGGCGCTGGCTTGTATTTAGATTTTGGCTACAGTACAAACTATCGCTGGCCAAATCGCTGGTCAACAAATCGGACTATGTTGGGCGATTGTGGTGGGCGAAAGAAGGCACAGAGCAGACAAGCAGAAGCTTTTAGGTAAGCTTTTCCTTTTGTATTTTTTTCATAAGAAGGCTCTGCGGCTAAGCAGGCCAGACGTTTACAAGTCAACCCTAAATTGCATCTAGCTTCTGGATTGGAAATCACGTTTGTAACAGATAAAATCCATCACAAATCTTCTCGATATGGAAAAAACGTCTTCTGGTCTTTATTTTGAATCTCTTCCAAGACGGCTCCCCATCTCTGAGATGATTCCTTCCATAATTCCGAAAGGATCGCCGGATGTTTTCGATCAGATCTGCCCAGGCTCTTGATAAAAAAGCCCCTGTTTCTTGCATTATTTTTGACGCCTTCCTTTCTGTCTGGCCTTCATGATGTGCAGAGAAATTTGGGCATATTCTGACATCTAGTGCTACTAATGTTGTTCTGACATCTAGTGCTACCAATGCTTGCTTCAATTGGCAGATGCCGGAGCTTATCAACAGGGCAAGTTGCCTGTAGGTATGTTTATTTATCCAAAGATCAGTCGTTTATGATATTGGGTCTTAAGTTTTTCTCTGTTTGTGCTGCTAGCTTAAATTATCACTTGGAATGCTTGCAGAATGTAATGAGGATATTTTTTCTGGAATTCCTAGAGTTCCGAACAAAGAGGGCAGAAAAGTCCCCCTTTTTTACCACAAGAAATATGCCAGCATAGATCCGGGAAGCAAGAGGCCATCCTTGTTTTGTGATTGTCAATTTTGTCATTACTTTAGATAGGCTAAACAGCCTTTTGAAACATTGCAATCAGCAAATGGGCTCCTTGTCAGATTCTCTGGAAAATACTCAAGACAATGCTCAATCTGATGCAACTGGGAACGTTAGAGATTTACTGAATAGGTGGAAAAGGCGACATGATATAGTTGTTTATTCTCCTATGAATATACATCTTTTGCAGAAGGATTTTGCCACAGGACTTAAGTTGCTTGATCAAATGTTATCAGAAAAATTTAACAGATCCCTTCTTGTGGTCAAAATTTGCTTACATCCCGCTACAGCTTGGTGACTTAGAAGGGGCAAAAAGTACATTCACGAAAGTGGAAGGCCTAGTCAAGGAGAGATTAGAAAGGGACAGCAGAGACAATGAGGCTCTTGCATCTTTGCTTGGTAGGCATAAAGGACTGCAGTTATTTGTTGAGAAAGATTATGCAGCTGCTATCAGGGCTTTCAACAGCATTCTTGATATTAACCCTGGTGATGCCATTTGTGCCAACAACAAAGCTTTGTCACTCATGTACTCACGAGATTTGATTAGAGCCACACAAGTGCTTGAGGATGTCTTGCAGAAAAATACCATACATGCATTGAATGAGACGCTAGTTTTAAACCTTTCTAGCTTGTATGAATTAGGTGTTGTTAATAGCAACGAATCTAAAAAGTCTCTCAGCACATGGATGATACGAGTTGCCCCTAATAATTTTGATCTCACTTGCACCCGTTTGTGATGAATCATGAATACTTGTGTAACAACATGTTAAAATTTTGTACAATAAGTGGAACATGCTCACTGATATGTATGTTGAGGGATGTAACGATTGTGTGACTTAAAATTGTAAAATGGGTTCCTACCTAGCACTTGTTATCTTACATGAAGTAGAAAATGAAGCACATATTGACCAACTTTGACCCGATCTAGCTGAAACAAAAAATTACAGTCTAAACTCATCAATCTCTGACCTCAATCCTTCAAAATTGAGAAAAAACACAACTGTGTTAACAGCAATTCAACCCCAACCAATAAGGTTCTCCGGGAACGAAGACATGAAGTTAAAAGCTGATGTATTTCAAGCTACAACTCAGACAAACCACTAACGTAGAACATAAAACGTAACATCTAACTGACAAGAAATGAATTCTGTATTAACAAGAACTGAATTTCATATTACTATATATATTGCATCTACTTCTATCGAGACAAGTTCCTACACTTATATTTTTTGCATGAATTAGCACGCTATGCTATGGTCTTTTCCAACATAGCTATAACTCTGTCTCTACAGAGTTATAGCTAGTAGATGCTTCATTGCTCAATTCAATGACCAACTTTCAAAAAGGAAAGGCGATATGCAGCTGTGCAGCCACAACTTTCAAAGATGGAAGATGGAATGTGTCAAGAGTATTGCATGTTGTGCATCAATGCTTTTAGTTTTCATCCTCAACAAAATATAGAGGCCGTGCATTAATGCTTTTAGTTTTCATCCTCAACAAAAATAAGGAGGTTATGGTAGGAAATAAATGCTTAACCAAATGGTAGGCAAATGTGTATTCCAATACACATGTTTGCTTTCTCAGGAAAGCAAAAGTGTATTCCGGAATACACTTTTGCTTTCTCCGAAAATCCAAAGTGTATTCTCGAATACACGTTCGTTTAAAAAAAAATAAAAGTGTATTCCAGAATACACTTTTGTTTTTACATTTTCTGTTTTATGTGTCCTAGTGTTCAATTATTTACTTGCTTATTTTCTTGTTGTTTATTCAGCCAATAGAACGCCAAACATGTTTGATGGAACAACTAAACGTGGAGACTTGGGACAGATATCCAGTTGCAACGTCTGACGAGCGTATTGTTCGATACGCACCAAATTTTGAGGGTGTGAAATTGATGCACTGAAAAAATTTAAAGAAATAATTATTATTTTTTCTTCTCTATTTTGATGTTCTTGATATCACACTTTGAGAGATTATGTAATCATGTCTACATTTTGCCATTTTCAAGGGTGTTTCTTTGCAAAATCCAAACTTGTCACTTCATGAGGAGCGAAAATGAGGGAAAAAAAAACTGAACCTTTTGAAATTCTCAAGTTTATCCAAAAAAGGCCAATTTTAAGAGCATGGTGTTTTTTTTAAGGGAATCTTTGAAACGGGAGTTATGCAACGCTCCCGTTTCAAATGCAACCTTGTTTTAAGTTAAGAGATAACTAACTAGTTAAGTTAACCAAACCTAATTGCGAGTGGGAAACTACCCTTATATTTCCAACTGCATTGTTGTTTTGGTGTTGCAGCAAAACTCCAATACCAGTTCCTAAGCAGTTGGCATTTGAAGCACTTAGTATGTCCATAGGAAATGCTTTGCCACTCCATAAGCAGATCAAGCAAATTGATTTGAGGCATTTTGGTGGCTCCTAAGCTTGTTTTGTATTATTGCGTTTGGCATTTGTATTTGTAGGAGCGCTTACTGATATTATGAGCACTGATGATTACTGGTTTTGTTGCAGTGGTTCAACATACAAATGCTTCGGCCTGATCAAGCTACTCCATAGCAGAGAGTGGAAAAACCCAACTCTCAGCTTGAGAGATGATTCGCCCCTAATAGCTGTTAGGAGCATTTCCAATAACCACTAACTTAACAACACCCTAAAATTATGTCGCCTGAAAATCATCACCGAAAACTTTCCCTCATCGAAATTCTGGGGCGTCATTTTCCCCCGTTTCTTGGTCTTCAATGTTGCGCAAATCCTTGATTTCCCATTAATTCTTCAATCCGCCTTGCTGATTTCCGGTCTAGAGGTATTTCTTAGCTTGTGCAATCCTTATTAATTCAATTCGAATCAATCTTACATTGTTCTGGTATCAAATTCTATTAGAACAGATATTGTTTCTTGGTTGCTTAGCTTGAATTCTATAAAGTCCAATGTCTAAGGCAACTAGATCTGCCTTGCTAGCAAGCAGCAAACCCTTTGTGCCTCCTCGCATTGAGAAAATGGCTCTAAGGAGGACCCGAAAGATGACAAGGCAGATTTCAATGAATGTGGACTTGGAGACAAATTCTGAGCCAATTCTAACAATTAAAGTAAGGAAAGGAGATGTAAGTGAGTTCTTAGCAAAATCCAAGCACCTGCCGGTATTGTGAGTGAATCTTCTCAGCTCGTTCAATAGCTCTTGCTGTTCAAGAAAAAGAAAATATCAAGCAAATTGACACAAAGAATAGGAAGGCTTTAGTCCAATGGACAGATCAGGGTGTTTCCACCTTCCTGAACCTCCTGAATGAGATGAAATTGGTTACTAATAGTAGTCTGAATCTTTCTAATACACAGTGAAGAGAAATTCTATTGAAATTACAGCCAATTGTTGGTGGATTAGTGGAAGTCAGGCAACTGAAGAACAAATGGGATAAACTTCAGGCAAAATTCAAGGATGAGAAAGAGGCTTCTAGTTATACAGGTTCAGAGCCTTCGAGTTTGCAGTGGTATGAAAGAATGGAAGAAGTCAAGTATGGAGTGACATCAGATAACCCCATTCCAGGGGTTGGGGATGATGGGGACTTTGGAAATGAAGCTTTTGAGGCAGTAGATTTGCACACTAATTTTTCTGACAATTCCTATGAAACACTTGGATCTGATGCTGCTTTCGATGATCCTTTTGAGAGTACTGAAGACACTCCCAATGTTAATGTTAACATAGATAATTCAGGAAACCCAAGAATGCATGAAATGCCAAATAATCGAACTCCAACACATAACAACACGAATTCCTCCAGGCCCAGATCTACAGCATGCAATCAACCTGGAGTATGTGGAAAGCCTACTGGAAGAAAGAAGTCCAGGTTGCAGATTGATGAAGACATTGCTATTGGAATTTCACAAATGACAAGCACTTTTGGAGACACTGAAGTGAAGAAATTGTATTTCATGAAGGAAGAATCTGCAAAGAAACTGGAATTGGTAAGGGAATTGGGGACTATTCGATCTGCAAGTAGTTTGAAAATTGTTGAATCTATGGCAACAATGACTCAGAGCATATGTCAGATGACAAAGGACGCACTTCTTGAAATTGTCAAACTGGCAGCCAAGAATAAAGAACAAAGGTATGATTTTCACTTTCCTACATTCTGTTATTCCTTTTTTTTGCAACTGTCTCAAATTGGTTAACTGTCTTAATATTCAATGATTGGTACTTCAATCTAGGCATATAGATATCGTAGCATATATCATTTAATGCTCGTCTTGTCAACTTATCCCATTTAAAGATCCCTTCTACGCACAAGCCATTCATAAAAAAAAAATGGCACCAAAGCGTCCAAGGAGTTATCTCAGCCCTCCGTCTTCCATGTCTTCCTCCTCTTCATCCGAAGAATACTTCCTTGAGGAGTATTATTCCCCTATGGATTTTTCTGAAGCCTCCCATGACATCAGAATCAGAGGAGAATTATTACTCCGAGTATTCTTCTTGGCCGGAGACTTCTACGGAAGAAGTTGATGAAGAGTCGTCCTCCTCCAGTATGTCGGCCCCTGCTCCTCCTCCTCTCCTGCAAATCCTTCTCCTCCTTCTCTTGTAGAAGAACATCAGGATTCCTTGCCTACTATCGAAGAGGAAGTCGAGGTTCTCAGCCACAAAGTCATCCATTGCTCTTTGTCGCAACGGGCAGTGATGAGCTTTTTGGACATGGGAGTTATTGTGGAAGCTGAGGTCTTGGCTTGGGCTGAAGCTGCACCTTTGAAGCAGAAAGCCCATGTGGAGTGTGTGTACATGTAGCATCATGGGAAATGGGCTCTGCATGAAGTCAAAACGGTCACACAAACCTGTGAGCTATGTGCTTAAGCAGAAGAGGAGCTCCTGCCAAGTTTTTTTTTTTTTTATTCTGTTATATTTTTTTGTAAAGTAACCTATTTTGCTATGAAATGCCCCTGGCATTCCCCTCATCAATAACTTTTTATTTTGTCAATAGAAAAGAATAGAAAACTTTTTATTTTGTCAATAACTGTTATTTTAATGTTTCTGTCTTCCATTATGCATTGTTATGTACTTGATAGGTTTTCTCTGTTTTGTCTTCAATTTCTGATTATTTTTGTTATTGCAGATCACTTATCATGGAATGGTGAAGAGTATTTCAAGTTTCACTGGAGTTTTTTAGGGTATAAGGAGCAGGCCAAAAAATATGGCCAATTTCATTTTTATGCACTTCAACTGCAGTTGTAATACAATACCATTTTGAATATAATTTCTCATTCAACTTTATTTATGTCATGTTACTAGTGTTATTGGTATTTAAGACTCATTAGAGTGTCAGATCAGATCAAATCAATAATATTCAAAAACTTGAATATATAGCACAATAACAGAGGGTTGTTTTAGTATATCTGCAAGCTTTTTTATTTTTCTGAAGAACTGTGTCATCAATAATTAAAAGAATGGTAATGTTACAAAGCAAGTGAGGAGGAAGGAGAACTGCCCCAAAGAGACAGCGATACCTCGACACTCCACAACAAACTCACAGAAAAACTGCAACTCTACTGCTGTACAAACCGACCAGGGCAAAAGTATGCTGGTGGGTATCAAATAAACGCGATGCAGCACCCAGCACTTTCCAGCACTTTTTTTTTTTGTTTTTCATAATCGGCCATGCAATTCGATCATACATGCAAAATTCCAGGGCCTAATTTGGGATATTGAGTGAGCAATTAGAGAAAACCCATTTTTGCAGCAATTTTGGTAAAATAGAACAAAATTTCTTGATTCAGCCCAAATTAAGCTAATTCAGATGGGGCTTTTCAGATTTTCATAATCAGCCATGCACCCATATCCTACGTGTAAAATTTCAGAACCTAATTTGTGATATTGTGTGAGCAATTAGAGAAAAACCTGGTACAGTGAAGAAATTTTTAATTCAGCCCAAATTAAGCTAAATCAGCTGGGGCTTTTCAGATTTTCATAATCGGCCATGCACCTATATCCTACGTGCAAAATTTCAGAACCTAATTTGGGATATTGAGTGAAAAATTAAAGAAAAACCATTCTTGCAACAGGTTTTTTGTAAAACAGTGAGAAATCTCTTAAATAAGCCCAATTTAAGCAAAATTAGATAGGGCTTTTAGGCTGAATATGGTCGAAATGCCAATCCTACCTTGGTGGATAAGTTGTAAGAAAAGATATGATGGATTGAGCAACTAATTGAAGATTCACATGTCAATTTGGAGTTTGTGTCATTTCTGCGCACTAGTCAGACTCCAATCTAATGAAATCGATGATAATCTGATGGAAAATTCGGGCAATGTGGAATGATTCTTGGCTGAAGAATCCTCTTAACAAATGAAGAGTGTAAAAAAACGAACCCACCAGCACCCATTGGCACCCAAAAAAAAGCAGGAAGCAGGAGTGCTAAAAGCATGCGTCCGGACGCATGCTTTTGATACCCACCAGCATACTTTTACCCACCATCACCATCTACAACACCCAAGAAGTCCCGCCAAATGGCAAACTTCCGCTCTACTAATCCCCGGAACACCAGAAAGCTTTGAAATAGCTTGTACCTGAGTCGAGGAATTAGAGAGGCTGCAGGCTGATGAATCCCCTGAAAGATCCACAACCGCCGCCACACCAACTAATCCACGCACAGATGCAAGGCTTGCTGCCGCAAGAGCGGCCAAGCACCAAAATACACATGAAGCAGCAATTGCTGGCTAGTCATTCTCACCTGAAACAGAGCCCTAACCCAATCCCAGGCAGCCTGCAAGTGAGGGCATAAAACCAGACAATGCTCCACAGTCTCATGATGAAGGCCACAACAAGGGCAGAGGGGGCTCACACCCGGCCTAAACTGACTCACAAGGGCATTTACCCTGATATAACGGTTATTTCTGTAAGCTTTTTAACATGGTTTTTATATGATTTCAAGGGCATATTCCATGGATGTACAGATCAGTACATCTAGAGTGCGCATACCCCAACAATGATTTTAATGTTTTCCTCCAATGGTGGGCACCCATGTATTTTTTATCTTGTACTTAGTGGTGTATGTATTTTGGGGCATTGCACGCAGCCTCAAAGGTTTTAATTTTAGGATTTGTGATTTTTTTGATGAAGCTTTGCTTTGGATATGGTTGTGAGTGAGGGACTTCAGAGTTTAGGAAGGAAGGAAGAAATTTTTAACGTCCGCGGAACCCAATCGGGTTATGGGACCCAATACAAAAGAGAGGGCAAAAGCCCAGACTGAAACTCGGGGATGAAGCCCCGTGACCAAACCAAAAAGGCCAAAGCCAAAATCAGATGTGGGGGCTAGCCCCAGTACACAAAACTCGGGGGACTATGCCCCATAGCAAATCACAATACTAGAATGAAACAAAACAAAAGGGCATAAGCCCAAGCAGATCGCGGAATCAAATCAACTACCCAGACATTGCCCATGGATCAAGTGGCCAGTGATCCCGAATGATAGCCTGGCCGCCTCTATACACAGCCCACTTCCGGTGCAGACGAGCCTCGCGGACTCGACATAATTCATCCTTCCGCCGGCAAAGCTGTGCTGGGGTAAGGTCTTCCTGGACGGAGAAAGAGGTCCCTTGCAAGTGATTGCCATGGCGGAGGATGTGCAGCCGGGACAAAGCATCCCTGGAACTGACCAGCAAATGACGGGGGCGATCAGGCCGTGCTGCTCCAACTCGACGAGCCAATAGAATGCCATCTGCCTGTAAGTGCATCACCTCTGCAAAGAAACGGGTCGCCTCAGCTGCCCCAGGAGTGTTGCCTGCTTCCTCCAAACCCACAATGCGTAGGTTCAGGGCTAATGGGTGCGATGTGGCCTGGTCAGGCTTCGAAAGCGGGACCTGTGCAGTGGGCAAACAATCCTCGGATGACAGCCATACCAAAAAAACTGCAAGAACCGACAGGATGCAGTACTCGAGCTTGTGGCAGCACCGATCTGATGCCAATTCCGGTGGAGCAGAGCCGAAGGCAGAGAGCAAATAGAAGGAGATGGCTATGCCCGGAGTAGCCGGATGCTGCCGAACTGGGCCCCAAGCTTGTCCAAACCCTTGCCAACGGCAGATGCTTGGCTAGAATCAGAGTTCTGGAGCTACCCTTCTCCTCTTCTGCTGCGTGTTAGGTTGGCGCCAGTGGCGCCTAGATGCTAAGGCGGTGCGAGAAGCAGGGGTGGTGAACTAGCTTCCACAAATGTATCAAGTTTGTGCATTTCTGTTGCTCTTCGTGTCAAACATAATTTGTCTTTGCCTAAAATATGGATTCCAGATGAGTGAAAAAGCCCGGCTCTGTACGTTTACCCTAAACCTCCCGAAAACGCAGCTTCCTCTAGCTGGATTTTGCAGTTTACTCTTGACATGAAGCTGGATCCTGCAGTTTATTCTTGCCAGGCCATTTCGCCCCATTTCAGATGGATTTCAACGAGTCCAGACAGTTCCAGACAGACTTGGGCGAGTCCAAACAGTTCCAGATGGATTTGGGCAAGTTCAAGCAATAGCAAATGTAAAGTGACCAAAGGGGTCGATTTCTCTGCAATCTAAAGCAGAGATGTAGAGATGTAGAAGCCACAGCCAGAGGAGGACATAGAAAGGATGCCATGAGGCTCAGCCCCTTAATGCAGATAACAAAATGAGAAGAAAGGGTGGGGATCTGGCATCTGAATTAAGTTGTGCCGTGGTCTACAAAGGATTGAAATGCCTATGACAGTAAAAATTTCCAGAAAACGGTTGAAACACATGGAAGACGGCAGATTATCTTTGGCAGCAGCTTACAGATAGCCGGATGCTCATGGCTACCACATAATTTGATTTGTTATGTCCGAGTCTACCTATATTTGAAGCTTATTGGTTGTTTCCAGTAAAAAAAACGTATAATTTTAAGTTTATCACCAGCTAACTTTCTTGCTCTTAGCTGTGCCATTAACAATATCCAAATTTGCTTGTTGAAACACATGGAAGGCGGCATATTATATTTGGCAGCAGCTTGCAGGTAGGCGGATGCTCATAGCTACAACATAATTTGATTTGCTATGTTCGAGTCTACCTATGTTTGAGGCTTGTTGGCTGTTTTCAGTAAAAAAACCTATAATTTTAAGTTTATCACCATTTATTGCTCTTAGTTGTGCAATTAACAATATCCAAATTTGCTTGTTGAAACACATGGAAGGTGGCAGATTATATTTGGCAGTAGCTTACAGGTAGTCGGATCCTCATGGCTACAACGTAATTTGATTTGCAATGTTCAAGGCTGCCCATTTTGAGCCTTGTTAGCTATTTCCAGTAAAAAAAACCTGTAATTTTAAGTTTATTACCAACTAAGTTTCTTGCTCTTAGCTATGCCATTAAGAATATCCAAATTTGCTTGGTTCATGGCATGGGTCCTGTCCACTTCTTCGTTTTTTGCACTTCAAAGACATACAATGGGATATCTTGCATGAAGATACACTTGTTCCCTAGCATTGCATGACGGTCTAAACTTTCCCATGACATCACATATTGCTTACCATTTCCTTGGACAACATAAGGTGACCCCATGCCTAATTGACCCTCCGAAGGACCCATGTTCAAGGGTCAAAACGTAGAGGCATCTCTTTTATTTTTCTGCGATCCAACTAAATTGCTAGTCCTTTATTGTGAATCCCTTATGATGGAGCTCTGGGGGGATGTCTATGTGCTTTTGTTACGGCCCGAAGGGCCTGAAATTTTTTTCTAATATAACAACCAGCACACAATTACCATTAAAATTAACTAGCACAAACTATTACATCCAACACCTTTAAAATAAAACCCCCCTGAAACCCCCTTTGGTTTGGGTGCATATTCACATGGGAGGTGATGTAGGGCAGCGAGGGCCCCTAAAATCATATACTACATGTATAAAATCAACACCATTCAGTAAATTCCCCCAAACCTTATAGTATTTTGCAAACCTCAATATACTGTATACAAAAATTTGTACAACCATATCCCACAAACGAGGATCGTTATATACGGTCTGGATCATGGAATAAAGGGCAAATATGTCTATCCAACAGCTCTCGATGCCCGGAGTCAACCCCCCCTATGACTATGCACCCAAACCAAAATTATCAAAAAAGTCTGTTGACAGAATCATCAAATTTTACAGCAAGACATGGCCATCCAAGTTCTCAAACAACACATGCCTCCTGTTCATAGCTTCAGTTTCATAGTAATAAACTGGTTCGGGCTCTTCTTCAATTGGCAACACGTCCCATCCCATGTCTTCCATAATGCAAAAGTTCCAAAGCACACAAGCTGCATGTATGATCTTGCACAAGGCTCCCAAAAAATAGTCATTATCAGTTTTTTACAATAGTTTTTATATAAAACCACCATAATAAATTAATATTACTAAGTGGGTTAAATGTTGAATAACGACTACTAGTTACACAGTTTATTATCATAGTTCGCCGTCATGGTTCTTTATGGTAGTTTGTTAATTTTGTTTATTGCTATGTTCTAGGCATGGGGAGCCATAAAGCACTAATGATTTTAGCTTTCACTTTGTGCAACTTAGAGTGGTTTCCCTATGAAATCGTCCTCTCTTTTTTATATGAACCATACAAGAAAATGTTACAACTTACTGTCATCAAGATAGTAAGGGATTGTGTTTTAAACCTGTCTTGTGTGGAGATAAAAGCAATGGTGTTTTGGATAGTCCAATTGGCGTTGGTTTATTAATTATAGTAGGACATACTGAGTTTGAAAATTATTGATGCTTTGTGAGGTCAATTGATATTGATTTTTACAACATATTAAAAAACGTTATGCAATTGTCCATGTGGATTTTAACAAAACCAGTGTTAAGAGTCTAAATATATACTAACGAAGATCTAGGGATTTGGACCCTAGTATTTCCAATTCTTTGATGGCTAGAATTCCTAACAGGTGACATTCTGGATGGAGATAATGACTAAACAAACTTTTTTGGATGGGTTTTCAAGCAAGGAAATCTATTGCTGAACAGAGTCAGGCAGTTGATGTACGCAAATCTCATGATTTGCACTTATAGTAAGCATTTCAGATCTGCAATAATCATTTCCCTTGCATGGGCTTAAGGAGAAATGACTTTATAAGCATTAGTAAAGGTAGAGATATAAAAGCAAAGCAAACGGATGTTGGAAATGACAAGGATATAGAAGCAAAGCAGATAGGCACTGGCAATGGCAAAGATATAGAAGCAAAGAAGATGGCAACCAATAGAACAGTATTTTTAGCTTCTACCTAGGTGAAAAGTAATTACACTGAACAGAGACAATTCAGAAAAAGCCTGGAATGATTAAATACCTGTGCTTAAAATTTTTGTGCTTCTTTCTTATTTTGCTAGTTGATCAAACAAGAATAAGAGCAAATAAATGTTGCATACCTCTCCACTTGCATTTCAATATGCAGACAATGCCAAGGATCTTCTTATTTAAGGTTTCCATGCTAGAAGAGTGCTGCTCCTCTTAGCAACCTACCACTTTATGTAATCCAAAAACACAAGATGTAATCTAACAGCACAAGAATCTTATTGTTTAATTCTGAGAATTGCATGCTGGAATTTCGGGCAACCTACCATTTTACTTAATCCAACAGCACAGGAAGACACAACTACTAGAGCAGAGTGCAAAATACATGCAGGCTGGTCCACACTCTACTGCAAGACCATAAAGCACAAATCGAAGGAGGCAGCAAGGTATTCAAAATAGAAGAAGAAAACTTTGCACAAGCAAATTATAATCATCAGGAAGCCCCACAAAACCAACATATTAAACTAAACCTTCGCAAAAGCCGAACTTAACTTTAAAATAATCGGCTCGAGACTTGCATGCGTAGAAGGAGACCCACAAATACAAATATAATTAAACGAATCCAACAATCAAATCATGGCAAAACCATATTAAAAAGTGCATAGAAGTATAAAGAAATCCTTTATTATTATGCTACATATTGCCAGTAGTGGTTGATTATTAACAATGGGACTTTGTATCTTCATTGAAATGTGATAACATGCCTTATATAGCCACTTATAATTAATTACTGATAAACGGGTCGTGTAACACTTCCGAGGGACCTGTAACACCAGATGTGTTACACTCCCTTCCCCCGAGCCTTCTTAAAGAAGATG
Source organism: Isoetes taiwanensis (assembly GCA_021234155.1). Taxonomy (NCBI): domain Eukaryota; kingdom Viridiplantae; phylum Streptophyta; class Lycopodiopsida; order Isoetales; family Isoetaceae; genus Isoetes; species Isoetes taiwanensis. The sequence goes on from JAJEKV010000086.1 coordinate 3,464,316, forward strand.
GGCGTCGTTCTCGGCGTCGAACATGATAATCTTTCATATTGACTATTCAAATATAAGTACATTAAACATATACAAACACTTTGACTATCCTAAGCACTTGAACACAAATTTATAAATTACAAATAATTTGGCTGGCTCGAGTTATGGGCTTGGGAAGTCTGCCCCCCTCCCTCTCCCCCCCCCTCCCCTCCCCCCTCCACCCAAAAAAAAAAAAAAAAAAAAAGAGAGAGAGAGAGACCTTAAGAAGAGAACCATCATTCTGGGGAAAGGGATGCCTGTTTTGGCGTCACGTCAATTTGGGCGTCAAATCTATCTATAGCCTGAGCCTTCTATGGTGCATGCTTTCTTTGGCTCTGTCTACTATTTATCCATGTTGCCTACTAGCATTCCTCATTGGGGTTTCATCTGAGCTGAAAACTATTTGTTCTAGAGTTTTCCTCCTCCCTCCTCTGAGTCTAGTCAGCTTGTATCGGCTCGTCTTAACATCTGTTGATTTCTTCTCGTTCCACCTACTGAGAGCTGGATCGACTCTTCTCTTCTATATCTTTGTGACTGGTGGCTTCTGCAATTTCCCAGCATAGCACTTGTCGCTTCTTCTAAAGGGCATCTAGGGGCAGACCCCGTGGTCGGGCCTAGACTATTTCTATCTTACTCTCTCTCTCTCTCTCACCGTAGCTCTGTGGCTTCCGAGTATTCTCATTTGTTGTGTCATTATCTCTGGAATCCTTTTTCCACCCTGCTCGTGTGTTTTTTGATTAGGTTGGCGTTCTGATGCTTGGCCCGTGAGGGTGTCTAACTCCTTGTCTTAAACTTCCATGTGGTCTGTTTCTTTACATCTGGCGCGCGATGGATCGTCTTTTCAATTTTTGATATTGTGCTATTGTGCTTGGTGGCTTGTGTTGAATATTAACTATTTGATTACTATCGGGTTGATTCTCAGTTGGCCAAGCCCTTGCATTTTTCCAGCATAGCACTTGTCTCTTCTAGAGGGCATCGAGGGGAAGCTCCTCTTAGTCGAGCCTGGATATAGATATTGGAATTCTCAATCTCGGCATAGCCTCATGGCTTCCAAGGATCCTCGTAGGTTGTTGCCCCGTATTGGGTTAAAGCATGGTATAGTGTCTTATTTTAGTTGTCCCCCTGTCCCCCCCTAATTAGTTCGAAAATTAGTTCGAAAGGTAGTTAGCCACTTACCTATTTTCGCTTCTTGCTTCAACCACCACCGCCTTGAGAGAATTCAAAATTTGGGGGAGAATTTTCGGTGCACCATCACTGATCACTGATGAAGAAGAATATATGGACTTTCTCCTAAGATTTGGGTCTGACAGAAGATCAAATTCGGCCTTACAAGAATGTAGAGCCTTTCTGCATACTTTCTTTCGAAGACAAAATTTTGGGTCTGTTGCTTTGCTTTGAATCCAAGATTTCTTTCATTGTAATTTGATTTCAATAGACATGACTTTGCTTTGTTTTTTATTTGCATGTACCTTTGGTTTCCTTAAATTTTTTTGGATCTCTTATTATTTGCAGAAGATCAAATTCGAATTTCAAGATTGTAAGGCCTCTTGAAATTTCGTTTGAAGACTAAAATTTGGGTATGTTGCCATTGAAAGTTTGCTTTTAATCACAGATTATTCTCATTCTAGCAATTAAAATTGATTGTAGTGCTCTCTTTGTTTTGTGTTTGATTTGCATGTAGATTTGGTTTCCTTCTTGTAATCATCCAGAAAAATATATCCGGCATGCATTCAAGAGCCATGCATGAAAAATATATCCGGTTTAATGTGGTGAATTCTAATTTTTTGTTTTGGCATATTGAAGACTTAAAGTATTACGATATGTAATTCCTTTTCTATATGATACTTTCTTACGTCTCATTAATTTTGTAAGCAGGGACTATTATAGGTGCGAAGGTGGCGTTTGCGAGCAATCAAGATGGAAGAAGTGGAGCAAAGAAACTTTATGGGAAAGAGGAAGAGGACAAGAGAGCAGGAGACTCTAAAGAAGAGGAAACAAAGAAAGAGAAAAAAAGAAGAGAAGAATGCTTTGATGCTGGAGTCCAAAGCTTATGCCAATCAAGTGAGTAAACAAAAGATTGTGTCTAATCTAGTGTTCTCATTCAAAAGGCAAGTTTGTCAAATGGATTTGGAAGATAAAAGGGAAGTGCTAAATGATTTCTTGAAGCACAAAGAAATGAAGGATGTCACTGCTGATCACTTGAAGGATTCAGAAGTCAAAAGCCATGTGATTGAGAACATTCGAGAATCTATTCAGACTATAAAAGGATCTAGTAGTTTAGAGCAAGAAGAAGTGTACTTGCCATGTCTATTGGGAAGGAGACTTTAAATCAAGCTATTAGCAAGAGAAGTTTGGGAAAAGTTTTGGGAGTCCATCCTAGATGTATTGCAGCAGCCAAGGAAAAACGTAAAGAAGTGGAGTTTAATAAGGAGGGATGGGTATATTTTAGAAGGTCACAGAGGTTTGATTCAATTGACAAATATGTCATTGAGCTGGTTCAAAGTTTTTGGGACACAAATACAAGAGTTTCCCCTAATGCAAAGGATGTGAAGTTCAGAAGACTGGAAAGAAATGTGAAGGAGGAACATGCTACACATTATCTGGAGGATACTCAGGTGCAGTTATGGCCATTAGTTGCAGTTATGACCATTAGTTGCAGGTTGTATGTTTGTAGTTTGTGTTTCTGTTGTCATAGTGAGTTACAGTGGCAGTTTATAGTTGCAGTTAGAGTAGAGTTACATGTTCATGTGTACTTGTTATTTGACATGTTACTCACATATTTCTTGATTATGTTTTGCGTCCGAGATGTTCATTAAATTCAAAAGAGTGTTTTGCAAAGACCCAAAAATTACAATTGGCCAAAAGAGCATTTGAAAAACTAAAACCATGGTATGTAATGAAATTGAAAACAGTTCAATTCATGTTGTTGCATTCATCATGTGAGACCTAGCCGATGCTCTTGGATGGCTTAAATTCACTTAGAAATATGCATGTAGAATGTTGCACCTTGTGCATGTGAGGTATGCCAATCTACAGGCCAACTATGTCTTTGCCAAGACTAAGAAGTATAAGTCAACCACTCAGCTCTCAATCAATCCATATTGTGTCCTAAAGAAGAAAATCAAGAATTCCACAAGAAAGATTGCATTTATGGAGATTGTGAGCAAGTGGTGTGTCTCGCCACCATGGTGTCCTCTAGAGTTGTCCTAAGAAGGATTTGTGAGTTGGGAGTATTGGGATTATGAGGAAGGAGGTAAGGATAAGTGGGGAAACCCAAGAAAGTACTCCAAAGATCTGTGGAGGAAAACAAAACCAAAAAGATCTTATGCACACATTGATTGACGATTGGCAAAGTTTCCAATTACGCCTTTTAGGCACAAAATGGCAAGCGATGCGGTTTAGGGATATCTTAGACAACCTCCCTTTTGGGGTTATTGTATCTCAGTAGTAGACTTTGCAGAGAACTTCACAATTCGGTTCACGAGGATCAAGTTCAATCAAGGTCTTGGACAAGCAAAATGTGTCACCATTCTTGTACAAATCACATACTATTTGGAGCCTTCATCGGTGATGTCATCAAGGACACCCATTACTATATATCCGATGATACAAAACATGACACAAAAACATGACACACTATTTGTCCAAAGATGCATTTATGATGCATCACTTAATTCATGAAAGAACAGGCATACATCCAAAAAGCATTGGGTATTTTCGGATGGAGCCGCATCCCAATTCAAAGCTGCCCGCCATTCTATTTTGTAGGAAGGTATTCTCATGAGACACTCATTGAAATGATGTGGAATTTTTTCGCCCAATCACGGCAAAGGGGAGCATGATGGGAAGGTCAGCAGAGTTGAAACGGTGGCTAAGGGAGATGATGAAGAGATCACAACCAGTAAAAGTAGAATGTGCTGCTGATATTGTGAATATAGCCAGGGAGAATTTCACTGCTGTTGCTCCATCTTCAAGTGTGAACAAGAAACCAGTAAGAAGGTCATTTTGGGAAGTGAAAAATGTGGATAGAAAGAATGCATGGGGTGCTGAGACTGTGGAGGACACGAGGAACATTCATTCTGTGTATGCATTTAACTTAGCATCTCCTACGCAATTGCATATAAGGCGTTTATCTTGTTTCTGTGCATATTGCCTTGATGCACAATGGGAGAAGTGTCTGAACAAGGAATATGTAGATGATTGGGAGCTCATAGTTGTTGAGCCAAGCAAGGCTATAGCTGATGAATATGAGTTGCGCAGATCTGAAAGAGCTCTATTTTCTGGAGATGCAGCTGTGTTGAGTGATTTGGTAAGGGAAGGAGATAACTTCGTTGTCGCAGCTCCAAAGGACAATGATGAGGACACTTTATTTTGGATATTATTGTGTACAAAAGAGAAATATGTGGTTCAGACAGATTTTGAAGCCTATGGGAATTGGTTTTATAAAGGGGAAGAAGTTTTAGAGGGAACTTACTACAAAAAAGTCCCAAGATCGCGTACAGGTTACACTTTATGTTCTAACGAGCCAAAAGGCATTGTTTATGCTACCCAAGTTTGCTCAATAAGACTTGATATGGCACAAGCAAAACATAGGCTGAAAGGAAACCAGGTTGTTTACAAACTTTGTGAAGCTGACAGTGAAAAGATTTTAGACAATCTCCCTGATGTACTATCAGACGAAGAGGATTAAATATTCGATTCACAGTTGGAATGTAGTTAGTGTTGCGCCTCACGACTTGAAGCTTTAAGTGAAACAAACAGATCGAAGGGTCTGATTTATATTGTGTGCAGCTATGATGTATGTTGTTATTAAGTTGTTGATGTTTGCTGCTGCATCATCAACAAACAGTTAATTTTTGAAGTCAAATTTTGGACTTCTATTGTACTGTTCTTTTTTCTTGAATAAAACAAATATCTCTGCTCTGGTTTGGAAATATCAGATTGGATGTGTATTTGTATTATCACTGTTTTGATTTGGAAGGGCTCTAAAACAAAACTTCCTGATACAAAACATGAACACTTATATTACAAAACAGATTAGAACAAATCAGGATTGCATACATAAAGTCGTGCTCTAAATAGCACTGATACAGATCAAAAAAAGGCCAACCCAAAAAGGCCATGCAACCAAATTAGGCAAATATATTTATAAAAAGCACTTTATCACCCATCACTTCATACATGCACCACTCTTGCTGGCAACTTCAGGTTTAGGGCAGATCCGGAAGGAAGTGAACCGTGAACCCTAGAAAAAAAAACCAATGGTTATTGCTGGCGTATATCCCACAAGCCTAACCCAAATGAAAGGGCTTCACATATAAGGAATTAAAAAATTATTTCTATTAATTGGGTTAATGTGGGGGCATGGGATGCCTTCTTGATGCATAGTTGTGTGTGTGTGTTGTCTTGGACCTATGCACAAATTTAGGTTGGATTGGTTGTTCATGGACCCCTGGCACCCTGGAATCCATGAGCAGCCATTCCTTTTGCCAAATTTCCATAGTTTTAAATGCCTATTGGAATTTGCCTTTTGGCACTAGTTAGAGTATCTTATGACCAAATGCACTAGTTTAAGGCATCTTCAAATCATAGATACCCGGATCGGGAACGTTTTCATCACGTGGACCTTCTCCCGAACCGAATCGAAATCCAGGGGGACGGAAACTGCTAACGTGAATTTGAACCTTAATCTTAAAAATGGAGTTCCCAACTATTATACTTGTACTTTTTTACTTGCTTTACTTTGTTTATCAAATTTAGTTTACATGGAAATTATAAACCTTAAATAGCAACATATACTGGCAGTACAAAGTACAATCCGACACTAGAATCAGAGAAACTAAATGATTTCAACCTCTAGACATGTAAATTTATGATTTTGACTTGTTTCCTTGTTAAAACTGTTGATTTCGACCTGTGTCTTGAAGAAAAAACTCAGACGTCACTATCTTCCGCCATATCCACGACCGCCAATTTATTTTAGTTTTTATTTTCTTGTAAAATTTAACTTTTAGGTCATTTGATAATGTTGAAATTTAATTTTTCTTTTCCCATGTTGGGAACGTGGTAACCGGAACATCGGGAACGGAGTTCCCAATGACGTTCCCGGTAAGACACACTTTGGGACGTAAGGGGAAGTTCCCGGAACGCCTCAAGCATGTTTCTTTTAACTATTGATGCTTCCATAGTTTTAGATTCGAATGTAAAGAATAAATTTATGTAGAACATTCTCTTGAACACTTGAACTATTGATCATCACTTGAATATGGTCTACATAAGTTTCATATGGTCAAATTGTTTTACATCACATAAGTTTCTACACCACATAAGTTTTAGATTCGAATGTAAAGAATAAATTTATGTAGAACATTCTCTTTACGAAAAAAATCTAGGTATGCTTGCATGGGCTCGGGTTCCGAGACAAGGACATTGATGGCACCTTTAACACCGTTTCTATATAATGCCATTTTTTCGCGCGATTTTTTCGTCTTCCACACACTTCCGACTTCCAGTTCCTTGTTCTTCCCATTCAGATCACTCAGTCCTCCAATTTCTTCCAGAGAGACATGGCCAGGATCAAGTACACGGCCAGGAAGGCCGACGCAGGATCCTCCCCGGCTTCCTCCACTTCCAGCAATGGGGGCATGCAAATGACCTTTGTTGCTAAATTTTCATGCAGGGAAGTCAATCGAGTCATTGAGCAAGGAGCTAAAGTTTCTAAGGTGTTTTGCCTCACGAGGAGCGCCTTTTGCAGATGACCATGCAATCTGATGGACTTTATCTTTATGTGGAGCTGCAGATGCCCCCTCCTGATCACTAGCCAATATAATGTCCAGCAGCTTAGAGCTTGTTTTTTTTTTTTGGTTTAAGGTTTAGAGCTTCGAGCTTGATTTTTTTTTGTACCTGATATGGTTTTCCTTCTATGTAGTACGAAACAGAAACTTTGTGTAAGATTTATGTGTAAGCTTTTCCTGTAAGACAACCACCTGATGGTTTTTCCTTAATATATTGACAGAAACTTTGTGTAATTTCTTATGTCCAGAAACTGTGTAATTTCTTTTGTCCAGATCTAGTAATGTGTTTACTTTGTGAATCATCTTTTTCTGCAAGTCCTACTTAAAAATACTGTCAAAGGAAATACAAAAACCAAAGTAGTTACAAGTTGCACTTCCAAACCAGAGCAACCAAACTGAAGCAAACAAACAAGCACATCTAATTGAAATGGACACCACTATCTGTGTTCTCCTTTCATGTTTCTAGTATAAATTTAGTCTAAATTTGATCTTCCTGTGTTCTCCTTTCATGTTTCTCAAGCTTTTCCACTTTCTCCCTTCTTTTCCGACCCTCCCCTGCTTTTGATCGATTCAATTTCCCCTTTGTTTGCATCCACATGCTTTATCATTGCCAAAATGAAGAGCGATTTTTAACCTAAAGCCCAAAACTCTGCCATTTCTCCATTGTTTTTTGGCACTTCAAAAAGAAGATCAGCAATCTCAGCTTTCAAACTTGAAGGACATCTCGTCCAAAAGGCTCAAATTTCATTCCCTTTGGCAATTTTTCGGATCTTACTCTTCAAAGCAAATTAATGGAGCCTCTTTTTCGACCGCAAGACGCCAATATGGGATAATCACTTCGAAAGATCCCAATTTCCTTGGTGTTATGCCTTCAATTGATCTTTCTACTGGCATTCCCGAGCCTTATGGTGTCCAAATGCCCTACTTTGTTGAAGTCAATTACGATCTTTGCTTGGGACAATATGCTTCAAAATGAACGGCCTCAACTAGGATCTAAACTTGCTATTTGTGCACGGTATTCATTTAAACTCTCCTATGGTTTTGAGAAAATGAAATGTCTTTTCAATTCTGCTGTCATTCTCAAAGTAAACAAAACAGGGATCAACATAGCTAACCTTTGGTCTCACTTGCTCTCTCTGCAAAAAGGCCTTACCATAAATGCTTTACCATCTTATAAAACTTCTAACTGATTTCTTGCTCATAGGGTACATGGAGCTATGCAGGGTCATCGAGAGAAAAAATTTGATAGAGGAGCAGATAGGTTTGAAGTTCAGTTATATGGAGATGAGAGAATTCATGAACACCAGGTCAAGTTCCCTCCCCATAATCAATGGTCTGTCAGACAGATGATCAGAGACAATGAAATAAGCAAGGCAAGAGAAAGGATTTGGGCAAGTATATATACAAGAGAAGTTATGCAAATGATTTACATGTTTTGGTTCATAAACTCGAACCATCATGAATTCACTGAAAGACAGTTCAGCAAATATAGGCAGATGTTCTACACTCACAGAATGTTAGCTGATGCTTATGGCACCCTTATACTTCTCATGGTTCAGCAGGATTTTTACAGATTAATAAGGGATAATCTATGGATGGCCGACTCCTATGTCATGGGAACTGCTGATTCATTCACTCAATCCTATAACCAACTGTTCAATACTGCCATAAACTCTGATGATCCAAAGATTCCTACCATTCCTGATGATACATACATTGACAGTATTGCCTCCTTTGAGATGCAATAGTATCTGTTTGGTTTTTGCAGGTTTGTTAACAGAGACAGTTTTTTGCTATTTGGACGAGATATGGGATTACCTCTTTGGAAAAGACCTCAGTTCCTGGCTCTAATCCTCTTCTACAACAAACAGATTAACACAAAAGTATAGGACTCAAGGCTTCGACAAGACTTGGACAAGACCTTAATATATGACAGAAACTTTGTGTAATTTCTTTTGACCAGAAACTTTGTGTAATTTCTTTTGACCAAAAACTGTGTAATTTCTTTTCTCCCTGGAGATCTATTAATGTATTTACTATGTGAATCATCTTTTTCTGCAAGTCCTACTTAATACTGTCAAAGGAAATATAAAAACCAAACTAGTTACAACTGATGCACTTCCAAACCAGAGCAGAGGCAATGTTGAACATCAAAAAGTACAAATGCAGTTCAAAAAGTACATCAATTTACATTATCAAGATGGCAACAACATGATCTTTGATCAATCACCAACCATAATCAAACTTCATTATCCAAAATGTTAAATGCAAATCTGGCATCAGGTACATCAAGAGTACTTAAACTTTTTCAGGATATCCATTGCTTGCTTAGATTCTTTATCCAACAGATTGGATAGTTTCTTCTCAAGCACGTAGTCTTTCACATTCTCAACTTCCAACAGCCCAAGAAGGAAAGGTTTCAAATGCTCCAAGTGAAAATTACCTTCACGGGCGAGATGGTCGATAACTGTTTGGGGTCACTATTTTGTGCCCAAGAGTATTCCTCAGAGCCGCTGTATAACATGTCATCAATCAAAACTGTGTTGTGTTCAGCCCATGTTCCCTTGTATCTAGAGTCGTGGTAGACCTTGTTGAGATCTTTCAGCAGAATAGGCTTTTTGCTCACTTTAAATGTGTTTGTGCACACATCTGAGTGCCAAGTAAATAGCAACTTGTCTCTAAGACTCCTTGAAAAGGTATGCTTCAGGATTAAATTTGCAGCCACACTCGTCAATATTGTCCAGATAGCAACCCTGAAGTGCTCCACGCACCATTCCAAAAACTCCAATGCTCTTGGACGCAAAACCAATATCTTTGAGAGATTGAGATGCTTTGCCTCTGCATCATCTTGAAGGCTGCTGGGCAATAGTTCCCCGTTCTCAAACAGATTTTGCACAAAACTCCTTCAAGCTCAAAATTAAAAAGCTTCATAGGCAGTTTAAGCCGCTTATTGATTCGCAACATAGAGGGACTGCTATGTATGTCACCGCCACGTTTACTTTTCTTTATAGTAGCCACCTGCTCTCTTGTACTTCCTGTAGAATTTAAATGTTAAAAACACGTACTAAGTGGAAGTTAAGAGATGGAATTTCTAAGTTACCAGGTGAATATGATTCCTCTGATCTCAAGGATTGACTTATTTGTTTCGGGCTGCCTATACTCTGCTCCTTCAACGTACAATTCTTTTTCACAGGAGTCCCTCTTTTCTCCTTACATGGACTGTGATCAACTTTGCTTTTCATACTAGGTGATGATGCAGTATCACTTAGTTCTTGTCCATGATATGGCCTCTCCGGCACATGTTCTTTATCTGCAAACACTTTAAATATTGTAAGGACTAAGAATTCACTTATTGACCTTTCCATTTTTCTATAAGCTACCTGGTGGAAGTGACATTGTGGCCAAATCTTCTGTCTCTTCAAGATAAATGTCATTCTCAACTTCAAAACATGCTTCACTCTTAATATCAGCTAAAACTTCTTTAACCGCGACATGCGAATCAAAACCTAAGTAAATAATTTCATAACCCGCACCCTCTCGTCATAACCTCGCATGTTATTTTAAACATGCATAAAACCTCAACTCATACAGCAAGACATTACCTTCTTTGACATTATTTTCAAGAATGACTAACGCCCGCCTTTTTGTGTTCTTCTTCAACAGTCAAATCAGCACTCAAACGCGTCTTGGCGTGACTTGTTTTTCCTTGGCGAGAGGACATGGATGTTGGAGTAAAGGCAGCCATTGCAAATCCTCCATTCCTATCTGCTCCACATGCATAAACATTCCTCAATATAAGGTATGATCATTTCAAACTTATCATAAATGTACAACCAACCATCACAAGACTCTATCATTGTGTTCATTTGCACTCTTTTTCGTCCGTTCAGACCAAGTAGAGATATCCATGTCATTGATATCTTGTGCTCACAATGGATCTCGCAACATTCTTCCGATACACTACACACGAGACATACATGGTTAAATAGTTAAAAAGAAAATGAGGCAAAAGAATGATAATGTTCAACTACCAAAAATGCACAAGACAACAAGGGAGATGATACGCATGCATGCATTCTCGCAACAATGGTAGGTAGAAGCATGCCATCTGCTTTTCAATGATCTCGTGACAAAATGGGCACGCTTCGCTCAATTCAATACTATCCTTCAGATTACTCATAACTATTGCTCCTCGTGGCGTGCGGAGGATCCAAATCAAATGGTGACTCATAGTTTGTCTAGCAAGTAACATTCTTTTAAGACAAGATTTCATCTTTTTCAGCTCATCCAATGTGCCATCCCTAGAAATTTCGAAAGTAATGTGTCGTTACTTGCATCCTTTATTACGTGTAATCTCAAAGAAGTTCTTTTTTCGTAGGTCAATGATGGCCTCAATGCCAACCCTTGCTATAGTGGGTAAGGTTGCAATTAATGCTTCATATCCGCCAATGTCACCCTCCAAGTGTGCTTGTTTATCGCCAAGGCCTTTGATTTTGTCGGTTAAGTCATTGCACACGCTCATTCATTGACCGGCTTTCAATGCCAATCTGCTAATCTTATCTTCTATCCCCTGAAATCCATTCTTTCAACCCCAAGTGACATTCTTTGTAACATGCATCCGATTAGACAAAATTGTATATACAAACCGCAACAACAAATGAGCATTGTTTGAGTTGAAACGCAACTAATAGCTAATCAAAACTAAAAACAAACCCCGAAACTACCACCAACCGCAACTCATCGCCAACAAAAACATTCGAATCAGAACTACATCTCGCGAATCGACATTCGAGCTATAACTCCAACAATAGTTGCAACTTGAACTGCAGCTGACACTACACCTGCAACTGACATTCGAACCTGAACTCAAAGTAGTTTCAACTCGAATCAGAATCGCCAAAGTTGCAAATTGAACACCAAACTAGAACTCCACCAGTTCTAATCGCGCCCTTTGCAACTATTAATGCGCATATAAACAACTTCTAACACTAACTAAAAATAAGACTGCACTAACTAAAACTAACACTGCCACTCAAATGTCACGAGCTCAGAATAAACAACAGAAATTTAAACGTATGCAAACGACACAGACACAAACTATGAACTATGGCAAACTGCCAACTTATCTATACACTCATCAAACAAGAAAGATACATCTAAATTACCTTGTGGATTGTTGCTGGAAGTTGCTCTCTGCTTAGTGTTAGATGTTACATAGGAGCTGGGTGCTCTTGGAGACGATATGACTTTAGGTACGTCATTCTCCTCCTCTTCATCAATTGTAACGACGTCTTCAGCACTATGACTCATTCTTTTAGTTCTTGAGGCTGAAGATGCATGCTCATAAAAGCTAAGCCAATCTACCGTCTGCCCATTGCAATGTAACACAAAAGCCATCGCTAAAGCACCTGGAACCTGCCCGCCTAAAACTTTATCTCTGTTGAATATTTTCTTGTATAGATCCATGAACTCCTTCTTTCTTTTCTCTTGTAGAAGCTTGTATCTGTAACAAGCTCTACCCTTCACTTTCTCACCCCACATCTTCCGCATCTCAATGTCATCGACCTTCTCCTCAGATTTATACAAATCCTTATAGGTGATCCCTCTCTCTTTGTCGGTCACGTTATGCTTATCTTCTTCCATGAACCTGAAAATAAAAAATGAAAAGCACAATTACAAACCACAAACTGACTATAATAATAAAGCAAAAAGACTTCTTTGGGAAAATGAGTGTTCTAAACTCTTTTATGTCGCATCATTACTGTTTCTTTGATATGTAGCAAGTCATTGAATAATATTAGGGCCACAATTTGCTGCCAAAAATGATACAAATGCAAGCTTTGCAGACTTACAAATGTGCAAAACTTCCTGCAAATGTGCACTTACCTGTTAGCTTCAATAAAAAGCAAAGCCTGCTAAAGCAAATAACAAGAAACACACAGCCATTTACATATACATGCGTTGAGACTTTAATAATGCTGTAATCAACAATGCTTTATTTAATAAGAATTCTGTAACAAAACAAATGTATTCTAAATGGCAGCCACTTCTTTCATATTGCTCAACCTTTGAAAAGTTTCAATATGAAATTCTTGGCCACAGTTAGATTGCTTTGCTGCTCATATCTAAAATTTATCTTATCTGAGAACCAAAAAAATCTCTCAGGTCTTCACAAATCCGACTCCAAAGAGTGGATTTAAAAGGTTCCACCAAAGCTAGAATAAAGGGGTGAAGCAAATCGAATGCCAAGGCTAAAGAAAAAACTGTAATAGTCTATGTGCATAACCAATCTTACTCAATAACTTCGAATCTTCAAATGGTAGCTTCCCTGTCACCCTGTCAATACATGCAGTGCAAATTCGACCTTGAAAAATTAAATCCTGTTGTAACTGTTTAATTGACGCCACAATTGCAAGCCCCCAAATCATGTTCTTGATGAAGGCGTCTGTGTGTGAACATCTGGTTCTGGAGATGCGGTAAAGGCTAAGCTCTTGGGTGCTTCAAACGAGTTCCCCCCAAAATTCCGTCATTCTCTGGTCGAAGTTCTTGGAGCTATTTTTGGACTAAAATTCCCACTATTTTGGATCTATTATTTGATGTTGCAAAACTAACATATTGAGCCACTATACCATGCTTTAACTCTATTGATGTTGTGATTCTTGTATTCCTGATCCTGGTGTAGCCTCGGGGCTTCTGGACATTCTCATAGAACATTTCTCTTTTTCCATACTGTAATCCTTGTATTGTTGGCCTAGATTTATAGTCTCCTAACACTTGGCTGGTGGATGGCTCCTAACCCTTACACTTCGATTATTGGCATAATTTTTGCAGTTTTTCGAGCTCTATCCTCACTGGTGCTTGTGGGGTGGTTTGTCTTGCAGAGTTGCCCAATTTTTAGCTGTGATCTCACTAGCGTGGTGGAGTTGCTTTTTCAGATGAGTGGCCAAGGGTCGGCGCATGGAATTAATGTGGCAACTTTTGCGGGACATGTTTGAGTTGCAGCTTGGATCGTTACCAAGGTGGACGCGTGTAATATTGGGGTGGGGATCTTAGTATGACTTGTTGGGGCATAGCTTCGACGAGTGGCAGTATTTTTTGGAGTTGCAGATTGAGCGGTGCAGCGGCGATCTTCTTGGCTTTCTTCTGTCTTATATTTCTATTGGGGCCTAGCCTCACTATGAAGGATTTTTATGTTACCCTCGAATTTATCTAGATAGTCGAGGATGCTATTGTTTCTTATTCATTTTGAGGTTCATCATTGGGTGCCCCTATGTGTCATTGTACTCATTCATTCAGCTCAATGGAACACCACTTCACTTGATGTTGTTGCTTTGCAAAGGACCTTTCCCTAGAATCTATCATATTAACTATTCAAATATAAGTACATCAAACAAAACAAACGCTTTGACTATCATAAGCACTTAAATGTAGAGACCACAAGTAATTTGGGTGGACGTTGTCCCCCAAAAAAAAAAATGGCTAGAGAGGGTTTTGTTGAAGGCATAGCAATAGCATGCATCACTGCTTCCCCCCCAGCGCCCTCCTCACTCTCTCTCTAGCGCCCTCACTCTCTCTCTAGCGCCCTCACTGCCCTTGCATGGAGCCCCCTTGATTTGCCCCTTTCTGGCTTTCTCTCTCTAGGGTTTACAATCTCTCTCTAGCCCCAAAACCCCCAAACCCCCAAAAGGTGCTCTAACCGCGATTTTGAGTCCCTAAATTGGATTCTGTGCACACTTTTTACAGCCAGAGACCCCTCAAACTTTGGAAGTCAGCGCACACAATAATGTTGAGCTAGGCTCCAACATTTGCCTGACATCTCCATAGCCCAACCAGTTGCCTCTTGGCCTTGTTGCCGCACCCCCAGTCATGGCCACAGATGGGCCAGCCTGGGAAAACCAAGGCGAGGGGCCGCCATGCAAACGGTCCCGATCAGCCATCATGGACAGGGGAGAGTCATTCTCCATGAAGAAGGACGCTCGGGCTAAGGCCAAGGCCTCCTCAGCACGGCCAGCCCGACCGAAGGGATTGATCGCTTAGACCACACAGGAACTCCTGCCTCTGCAGAGAATTGGAGCCACGTCAAAGCGGGCATGGAGGCTAACATTGCCCGCATTGAGGCTAACAGTGCCCGCCTGGCTGGCATGGCAGTGGAGATGGAGTCCTCGGCACCCCATGTGCTCAGAAGGCAACTGGTGGTCGAGAAGAACCGCATCCTGGGACACGGAAACCCGCACCTAAAGACGTAGAAGATGGCCTTGGCACGGCACACTTCGAGCGGCAACAAGTCGGCCGAGGGCTTCGGCCGACATGCGGGCCGCGCCTGGACTCTGTGTTCATCACTCCGGACACCATGACCCGGAGGAGGGGCGGGCAATGCACGAGACGATGGTCACCGTGTCTCGGCTTCAGTCGGAGGTTGAGGAAGCCACCACCATGGCATCGGGGGCCTTGCCGCTCTTGCGGGCAGCCGGACAAGCGGGTTCTTGAGGAGCACGATCCGAGCAGCAAGCCCAGCCTGGGGTGCCCGTGTCTTTGGGGGCCGAGCACGCCCTCGCTACTTTCGCACGGAGCTCGGGGGTTCGGGCAGACCATCCATAGAGCCGGGGGCGGGGGTCTCCCTCACCAGGGTTCATAATCGGCTGCGGTAGTCATGCGGACATGTAGATGGCCAAGCAGCGGCCGGCCCACCAGAGCTGTGCTCCCGACTTCACCCGGGGGGGCGGCTCAGACCGCCATCCCCTCCCCCACCCCCAAGATGCACAGCCTGGCGGCGGCACCCGGGACCACGCGCCTGCTGCCCTCAAGCCACCCCGCCATCCCAGCCACCACCACCACCCCGGCCACACGAGGCCCGGCCCTCGCCCACCTTTGACCCGCGGGCTGCGGAGAACTCCAAGAGCGCTTGAGCGGAGGCCCTGTCTGGTAGTCCGAGGCATGCCAGAAGAGGAGGGGGAGAGTCTCGCCCACAACATCCGAACACACATTCTCGATCGGATGACATTCCCTAGGCCAGTTCACATTTCTCGAGCAGCCCGCCATGGGGCTCAACGCCCGGGTCGTAACCGCATTGTCATATTCGTGGTTGCAGATGCACAGGTGCGTGATGCCATATTGCGCCAGGGCAAGATGTTGAAGGGGACGTCCCTATACGTGGACCGGGACCTCACACCCGCACAACAGGAGGCACGCAGACAGGAGCTTGTCAAGGTCAGAGGCATCCACCACCAAGGGGGTGCCGCAGGATTGGTTTGGGGCAGGATGCACATTTTCAGCCAGCCTGCTACAGCTGCAGACCCCGCAGCCCCAATCGCAGCTGAACGTGGTTCTGCTTCTGCTTCTCCTACCACAACCCCCCCTTCTCCTGCTCCTACTCCTGCTCCCTCACGATCCACGCCCTCTCAGCCACATGTTGCCTCCGCTCCATCTACTTCTCACTTAGCCTCTGCTTCCCCTCCTCCCCCCGCGACTCGGGCTGCGCATACCACTACTGCTGACAAATAGAAATTGTGCCTCCAGGTGGTCTCATGAAATTGTCGAGGCTTTCTTTGGCAGAAGGGGGACAGTCTCAACTCCTTGGCAGCTGATATGGATCTCATCTTTCTCATGGAGACATGGGAGCATGCCGGGCACATGCTACCTGATCTGCCGGGTTACCAATATTTCTCGGTCTTCAATACCTGTACAGGACAGAGGGGTCATGGTGGGGTTGCTTGCTACTACCAGACAACTTTGGCACATTCGGTTACCCTCCAGAAGACAGACAGACACAACCGGCACTTGTGGGTTCGTGTGCATAATACCAGTGGCAACCCTCTTTTTCTGGCCGCCTGTTATTTCCGTCACGCAGAGAGCACCTTCTATCGCAGCCACTCCGATGCGGATAGGATGGACCCTTATGTCGATCTATATGATGACATACAGCAGCACAAGCAGTTGGGTGGGGTCGTCCTTCTTGGGGATTTCAATGCACGGACAGGAGCCTTGTAAAAAAGAGGTACGTGCTCAAAACCCACATTTTTCCTATCCACAAAAAAATCTCCAGCTGGGCAATCATCATGAGGCAATAAGGCCAGCCATACTGCAACATCAGCCCCAATTTCAGCACTATGTCCATAATTTCCTATTAATGGTGTTTTGTTTTTGAAGAACGTGTTTTACTTCATATTATACACTCAAGATATTACAAAGTACTTCCAGAAGTAAGAAATATCCCTGAAGCATCAATCACTTTTAGATGATCACTCCATATTGGAAATTTAATACGATCAGGCCAATTGGAGATCTGAAAGCAATTATACAACTTCTTACGAATTTCTTAAAGTACCACCTGAGAAGAAATATGCTTATCATAAAAGACCTTTCTTCGCCTTCGCTTCCATACACTCCATACTAGCCAAGACTTTGCCATGTGAAATGCAATCCTTTTAGAAGCAGTCCACTGATTTGGATAAATACCCAAAAGAAAGTGCTGACTATCCAAAGATACTCCAAAAAGAGAATGCAGCCAGGACCTAAGACTACTCAGCTCTGCACACAAATATAAACAATGCTCCAATGTTTCAATGCACCGCTCACACATTGGGCAAAGTGGGCTTACTCCCGGCTTAAAGCGATGAACCATCTCATTAACTCTCAAAGAGCGATGAATCACCTGCCAAAGTAAAACATTTACCTTTGGAGGATTATATTTAGACCAAACAAAGTTCTAGATGGATTGCCATTGAGAAGGCAAAGTCTGTAAGTGCCATTTTCGAGAAGGTGATAAAGTACTTGAGGATGTAAGCAATCTGTAGCATGAACTTACTAGCTTCTTGCCTTCTTTAATACCTTGAACAAAGTTCCAGCATCTCTGGTCACCAACCTTCTTAATTAAAGGAAGAGCACTTGCTACATAAGCCCATATAGTGATATCTTTATCAAACAACCCATATTTCTCCTGAAACCATTGCCAAGGAGCAATGTCAATACCAAAATACCATTGTTCAATAGAAATAATACCTGCTCTCCTCCACCGTGCTTGGGAATACGCATGCATAAATTCTACCACTGGGTGTAGTTGTCCATGAGTATACAAAGGCAACCACAAAAGGGGGGAATATGCCTGAAGACAAGCTTCCCAATCAAATGTAATCACCTGCTGGACTACCTTCCAGGCCCGAAGCAAGCCTTTCAGTACTGGAGAGGCATGTGAATAAGCTTTCAATGGATATAACAATGCCCAAGGGAGCTCAATTCTCACACCTCGCTTATGAAAAACCATACACTTCTTCACTGATTGTTTAAGTAACTTCATACCTGGTGATGCACAATCATCTTTCAACAAACTGAACAATAGCTTAGAAGCTAAGACCTTACCATGTAAAGAAAGATCCAACATACCAAGTCCTCCTTGTTGTTTAAACAACATACATTTCTTCCACGCCACCTTCACAGTGCCTCCTTTATCAGTACACCAGACAAAATCTCTTACAATCTTTTTTATCTCTGCAAACTTAGAAGCTGGAGCCAATAGAACCGAAACCAAATAAATATGTGTATTGTTCAATACTGACTTAGCTACTTGAATTCTACCTGCCAAGGATAACTTTGAGCCTCTCCACCAAATCAGATGCCTTTGTAAATTTAAGATAATTTCATCCCATGCTTCATTTATGTCAATATCTAGACCAAAAGGGACTCATAGAAGCTTTGTCTTTGTAGAAGGTACAACCACCTTCCAGGCATACTCATATGAAAAATGCGGAACTGCTTCCTTCCCCACCCATAAAGCACTACACTTAGCCCAATTAAGGAGACAACCAGATGCAATTGAAAATATATCCAAAAGCTTTTTGATTATCTGCACATTATTCTCTTCACCATCCACTAGCAAGAAGGTATCGTCTGCAAACTGATTAACCAAAACCTGGTCACCTTCCACCAATAATAATCCCTTCACCAAACCATCCTTTTCAGCCTCATGCAATAGTTGCGAAAGTCCTTCTGCCACTATAGTAAACAAAAAAGGAGCTAAAGGGCAACCTTGCCTTATTCCACGTTCAATTGGAAAAAGCACCAAGGGTTCTCCATGATACAAGATTACTACCCCCTTTAGAAATCAACATTTTATGCATCATAGAGCGTAAAACCAGGCCCAAATCCCAATTTCAAAAGCATGGCATCCAAGAAAGTCCACTTCACACTATCATAAGCTTTAGCAAAATCCAATTTTAAATATAGAAGATTTTGACCCAACATTGGGCCCAATGAACTCCCTCATATCTTGCCATCAGATTATGAAAAATTTGCCGACACGGAAGAAAGCCCGACCGAGCCGCATCTATTCTCAATCCCAAAACCGGTTTAAGTCTTTCTGCATAGGCTTTTGCAATAATTTTATAGATAGTAGATAGAAGAGTTATTGGGCGCCAATCATGAATGCTCACAGGTTCTTTCACTTTAGGAATAAGAGAAATCAAACCCGTATTCAAAATCCTATCAAATTGATGTGAAGTACATAAATCTTTGTATGCCTCCATAATGCTTACTGACGTCCATTCCCAATACCGTTTAAAAAATTCTACAGGAATACCATCCATACCTGGGCATTTATCTGAAGCCAACTCAAATGTTGCTGCTCGCAATTCAGACATAGACAGTGGTGCCTCTAACAATTGAGATTCCTCTTGTGAAAGAATTGCATGGTGTTGAAGTGAGGCCAGGGCACACACAATTTGCATAAATTTTATGCCCTGACCCTCTGTTTGCTAAATTTCGGGCAAGCATCCTTGTATATGCACTCAAGGCCATTTTTGAAACACAGTAGTTGGTTATC
The DNA here is from genome assembly GCA_021234155.1 of Isoetes taiwanensis. Classification (NCBI taxonomy): domain Eukaryota; kingdom Viridiplantae; phylum Streptophyta; class Lycopodiopsida; order Isoetales; family Isoetaceae; genus Isoetes; species Isoetes taiwanensis. The sequence continues at coordinate 3,483,942 of JAJEKV010000086.1, forward strand.
AAGAGTGGCTTGTTTAAATCTAACACAGGCCATCCTTTTTCTATGCATATTCCTTGGTCCTGTGGTAAGACGTTAAACTGCCATACCCAAGGTCACGGGTTCAACGCCTCGTTGTGAAAGTGGCCATGCAATGTAAAGTTGGTGGGGGAAGGACCCACTTCAGCAATGTAAAGTGGTGGGGGCAGGACCCATCTGGGTGTGTTGTAAAGTGTCACATGTCCGATAGGACGCTGCCTTGTGGCGTGACGTTAAAATCTCTTCTTCTTCTTCTTGTTCTTCATCATGCAAAAAGTTCTCAATAAACGAATCGATGAGCTCTTCAGACAGGGCTTCTACGTTGGTCAGTTTTGGAACCCATTCTGCAGAAGTCTCTTCTTTGAGCCACTGAAGAAATAAAGTCGCAGATTGATTCTTGTAACTAGAAAGAGTGATAGAAAGAAATTCAAAGATGCAAAAGTCAATCTACAGAGGATGAAACGCTGAAAAAATAAGCTGGCAAGCCCAGCCGCGGTTCCACCTCATTCTTCCTTCAGATTTGGATTGCCTGTTATCCCCTTTTCTTTCTAAGTCCCTTCTAGTTATTCCAGAGCAAAATGAGAATCTGTTTGCTTACCCATCGATAGGGAACTATAGCTATTGCAAGTCCAAAAAAGGAGTATCCATCGTAGTTCATCTACATCGAAGCCTGATCATTTATTCCGCACATATAACCTGATCAAAATGGCGAGACCAGTGCCCGCTGCGACCTATGACCTCCGCCGCACCAGCATCCCCATGCTCGAGCTGGAGATAACCAGCGTTAAAGTGACCTACAAAGGTCACTTTAATTTTCAGTTCAATTTTGATTTTGCGTTATCATTCCATTAAAGTTGGTAACGTAACGCAAAGTGGTGTGAAGATAGTTTGTGTTAAGGATTTTAGGTTTAAAAAATTAACGGAATGCTAAATATTAACTTAACGGAATACTAACCTAACTTGTGGTGTGAACCTGAAAACTGTTAAAATCTTAACCCAATCCTAACTTAACGGCCGGTGCGAAGGTACCTATAGACAAATTTTTTGAATCCTCATAGGAAGAAAGATACAAGTTTTTAAGAGTAAACCAAGTTCAGGGCTTACATCAAGTCTGCTGGTGGCAGAGCTTATCATCACAATCCTGGAGTCTGCAGTTGCAGTCCTAAATATGGGAAGCATAGCCTCTGTCGGCTGTTTTGCACCATAGTAATTCGTTTGTATAACCAGCTTTGAATCCTTTAATGCCCCCACCCATGCGTTATTTATCTGCAGAGGAATATTGACTGTGAAAACTTAAAGTTAGCTTACTTATAGAACAGAGCAAATGTTCTTACAAGTATGTCCAGACCGCCCAATTCATTCTTGACCCAAGCAGCATATTCTTGTATTGAAGCCGGATCTGTAACATCCAAAACATGAGACAAAACATTGAGGCCTGCAAGCTGCTCCACAATCTCAAGGCCAATTCCAGTGCAGCTGCCGCTAACAACTGCAACACTATCAGAAGACCACCATGGATCCGCCATAGAATCCAAGCCAAGAAAACGCACTTAGATAATGGCAAAATTTTGACGTGTACATTGATGGGCGTGATAAGCGCGCACTGGACGAAATTAATAGCAACAGACGTGCTGGACGAAATTATTTAGCAAAAATGAAAGGTCCTATATATAATCTAACGTGTGGTTAATCCGGACACCTGTTATCAATGCAGTTTGACACCCAAAATGTAGGAATATAATAGCATGTACATAACCATTGAAAACAAATATGTGATGGCATGGCATGTTTCATCCGTGAAAGAGGACTTCAAAAGTAAAAATAAAAAGTCGAGTAAGGGAGCTGGGTGAAAAACGCACAAGACCCTCATGCGGATCATGCACTCGATTAGAAGAATGTGAAGAAAGAAACCATCGTCTACATTTGTATAAACCTGTCTGCCATGTTTTTTTTAAATTTGAATTTTAGAATGTTTAGGCACCAAATGCAACTCTTTGGATTTCGGAATGCAATTCTTTACCATTTTTAAGTCGAAATGGATGCCTCTAAAATTTTGAAATTGAAGTTCTGAGATTTATTTCTTCATTAACCGGCAGGTCCTCGGCAATTTTACATCCCAACCGTTGGATCAAGATCAGTGATTAAGCGTAATTTGCTGTCACAACCAGATAAACAGGCAGCGGCCTGTTTATCATGATAAACAGACAACAAGAATGATAAACAGGCAGCAGGAATGATAAACCGGCACAGAGGCAAGCTGTTTGTGGAAGAATCTGTTTGAGGCAGCTTGTGGAAGAACTCTGTTTTGCAGATTGATTGTCGTCTTCACCTAGCTCTTCGTCTTCATCCAGCTCGGCCTCAGAGGGAATCAGAGGATTGAATCAGAGGATCAGAGGCCTCAGAGGGAATCAGAGGATTGAATCATAGGATTGAATCAGGGGCTGCTGCAACGAATCAGAGGATTGAATCAGAAGGAAAATTGCCTCGGACCTCCCGGTTAAAGGGGTCAAAACCCCAGGCTCGCCCATTACGCCAAATAAATGGGCTCGCCCATATTATTAGGCGTAATGGGCTCTCCTGAGGTTTAACCCCTTCTTCATTGGCATGCCTTATCTGTGCTCTCCAAATAATGGGTGTAAATTCAATAATGGTACCCCAAAAAGCGCGAAAGCACTTGGCACATAAAGCACTTGTCTGATTATAAAACATGAGCACTAACACCGATTGATTTCATTCTTACCATATTTATAGCATCTGACCAAATCATCTTGCATGAAAGGGTATCTTTTGGTGTCTTCTGGTATCATTATTAGTGTTGCTATTCATGAATTAGATCTTCAAGAAGCACTTAAAGCACTTGTCCGGACAGTGCTTTTGGGGTACCATTATAGAATTTATACCCTAATGTGCTAAACCTTGTATTATAAGCTTCTCGGCCATTGGATAACAGCACATCTGGCAGCATATTCCCTATCCATAAATCCACAGCGTTCAAAGCGGGTCTTTTGCAGGTCAAACTGGCCCCTGTTGACCTGACTTCTAAGGGGACATTATTAAGGCAGAGACCATTGCATAAAATAGTATTTTCGCGACAATACAGTACAATATAAAAACAACATGACCAGTTATTGCATGGCAACACTCGGTGAGGCAAGAACATGAAGAACACCACAGAATGACAAGAGCCTCGGGAATTGAACCCCAGATAAATCCAAAGCTCAAGGCTTATCAACTTGCTTTGCACAAACGGGCAGCTTAATATTTCCTGGGCAAACTCCACCTGAATAATGCCAATGCCATGAAGAATCAAAATATTAATGTTTAATATGAACAACAAAATTATGCAAACAACTGATAGGAGCGAATCAAAACGATGACAGTACAGTAAACTATGAAGAAAAACTGGTTATGACGAAGCTTCAATAGAGGAATCATCATTGAACTCAGATCTTGGGAAGGAATATCATCGGCAAGGAAAACAACTGGATCAGAGTTTGTGCAGAGGGTCCACTTGCTGCCGGATTTGGCCGCTAATATGGCTGAATAATTTTCATATGGCAGAGGATCCCGCCGGAAAGGGGAAACAAGAAGATGGCATTGGTGCTTCGATGAGAATCCAACTGATTCTACAGATTCTAAGCAAAAATACTTGATTTAATTGGAATCTGTATGATTCTGGTGCATTAGCATACAGTGAACCCTGCAAAACGAATTGGCAAGCCGCTACACCACCAAGCATACAATTAGATGAACAATCAATTTGGGGGCTAGAAGGCCTTCAAAGACAAATTTGTAAGCCCCTGGAACAGCATGCTTGAGCTTTCAAATCGAATGCTGAAGCAGAAGAAGAAACGACCCAGCTTCTGCTTGCGACACCTGATGTGCACCGAATTAGCATCCTCCTCAGTCACGGACACCTACAGTCGCCTCCACGCCCATCTCAGGACCCTACTGCCAGTTAGGTTTCCAAAATGCATCCCAGATGCCAGCATCACAAAAATACGTTTTTGCATACAAATACCTGCCCTCACCTTAGGAAATTATATGTAACAAAAATAATATTCTTGATGGGGACCACATTATTGCATTGAATTATAAATGCATCCTTATAAATGTTGCTAATATCTAATATACTAGAAACGTGTGCCCGGCGATGCCGGGCATTGGTCTGGGACATGTGGAATGGGTAAAAATAATGGAATTTCTATGTGGATAAAGTTATAAATGTAATTGTGTCCACGGTGTGAAGGGTTTAGAGAGGTCAGACGTTAGCCATAGCACGTGGAATGAATAGGAGTAGCGACTGTGGAATAGAAAGGGTAGTTGATGGAGTATAGAGATTATATGAAAGGTGGAAGATGTCTATTTACTTTCTAGGTTGTTGGTTCCTTGCAAAAGTTAAAGACCACATCTTGTAGGCCCCCTACTTAGCTCATTGCAAAAGACAAAATCAAGTAAAAGATGGTGTTACAATTTTGCAGTCTCTTTGTGGCTAATCTAAAGTTGGCAGTAGTACTTCAAAAACATGAGATAGGAATTTTTTCCCATGATTAATGAACTTGTTTATTGACAATTAAGAAAAATAACGGTTTAGAATTGTTCACTGTATATGGTCCCCATGTTATAAATTGTTTGGTCCCTAACACTTGTTTCCAATCTCTTAGCAATATTTGTGATCTTTGCATCAATAGAGAACGTGGATTGAGAGGGGTATTTAGGTGCATGTGGTATCAATTTGAATTGGATGGTGCGGCTAGTGCAAAAGGGGTGAGTGCCTTAAATGATTGCCCATCTTCTAGCTGGAAACATGCAAAATGAACAGGCAAGCAAATGAGAATAAGGTAACAAAGACATATGATATACGTAAAAACTACGAAAATCTTCAAATATCAAGCATATTAAATTGATCACTTATGCCCATGTTTCTATCTATAATCTATAGATGTGCAGTATATGCAAGAGCTGCAATCAGAATCGCATAAAGAATATAAACTTCCACCCATTACAATTTTAGATCCACAATTGCCTCTTAGAAATGAATCAGATTTTACACAAGATCCACAACTGCAGCACAAAATAATATACAACTTAGAAAAAAAGAAGTTGCCCACTGACTTTTATTGAAGTCAGAATCATCACCAACATCTACATTGCAAAAAACAGAATTGCCCTGCTAAAAAAAGCCCATTAAAGTGATTCTCTAGCTACTCTTCCATTCATCCAAGGTCGGAACTAACTTTCAAAAAATGCATGATATGGAAAACATGCACATCCAAAACACAATAAACATGTCTCCAAGAGATCCTACATGAACCTGCGGGCTTCTCTTGAAAGTCTCTAAAAGACTTGGACACTTGTAAAAGTCTTGTATACCCTAAAGGGGATAATACGTAGAAACTACATTCCAATATCAACTTGATGTAGTCTGCAAGGAACATTCAGCGGAAATACACTCACCTGCAACTCATTTTAGCAGTAATAGAAGTAATTTGCACCAGCAACACACCGAAGTATTTAAACAGCCTTGAAGAAAAAAAAAGCTACAACGTAAACTTTACATATTGCATTTCTAATTCTTAGCTGGAAATGAGATAAGCTTGTTAACTTTCATCAAACCAACTGAAAGTTTAAAAGTTAGTCCGGTAAAAATGCACTATTCTCTGGCTGACGGATGGGCATATTTGCCCTTTATTCCAAGATCCGGACCGTACATAGCGATCCTCGTTTGTGGGGTATGCATGTACAAGTTTTTGTATACTGTATATTAAGGTTTGCAAAATACTATAAGGTTTGATAGAATGTACTTAATGGTATTAATTTTGTACATGTATTGTGAATATATTTTAAGGGCTCTCGCTGCCCTACGTAACCCCCCGTGTGAATATGCACCCAAACCAAAGGGGGTTTAAGGGGGATTTTAATTTAAATGTGTTAAATGCAATGGTTTATGTTAATAATGTTAATGGTAGTTGTGTGCTGATTGTTATATTAAAAAAATTTTTGGGCCCTTCGGGCCCTAACTAAAACAAACATAGGTAAACTTTATGGGCCTAAATATTAATTACTAAAAAGCACAATAACACGAAGACAAATAAATTATTTCCATGGCAAATGGATTCAATTGATGATTGCATGTATGCATTCTTATATACATGACATTCAAGTATTACCCATTTTTCTCAAAACAGTGAATAAGCCGCTTAAGAATTTCCTAGCACTCTATATATACATGGCATTCAGATATTCCTCATTCTTCTCAAAATAGTCAATAAGCCGCTTAAAGGAAGCCCTGACGAGACACTCTTGCAGTATCACAAATGATGCAGCATTGTCTTCTTGCCCTTGTAATTGCAACATTCATTCTGCGTTGATCACAAAGAAACCCCACCTATGGCAACATTCATTACCAACAGTTAAGACATGTTCCTCGTGCATGTGCTAACTTGAAAGAAAAACTTCACATACAAAAAATATTTGCTGCTCACCTCTCGTAGAGCATTTGAACGAACCATAAAAATAATAATTGCTTCTTTCTCTCAGCCTTGAAACCCATCTACTATGCTGATTTCTAGCCCACTTAATAAATTTTCTTGATTTCAACCTGTTCTAGAAGAAGTTTAACACAGTAGAAAAAAAAGTTGCGAGCTCAATCAACAAATTTGGAACATCAAATAAACATCAAATGTTCTAGTTTCTCATTTTCTCTAACACATCTATTAGTTGTTGAAAACTGCATGCAACTCTATGATGATCATCTCAATTTGGAGTAATACACAAACATCACAAGAGTCATTTAAACATCAGATAAAGGGAGTAGATAACATTGAACACGATGTCAATCTAAGGAGACAACAATAGCATATTGCTCCTTAATGGTGTTTAAACTTTGCACAACATTGACTTGCACCACAATCCTTAGGCTTGGCAGCAAGCTCGAGGTTTTTACTACCTGCTCAAAGAGTCTGATGTGAATAATTGCAGCCTTTATAATCTACTGGCTTTTGAAGGATTGTGAACTCCTAGATTCCCAACCCACCTTAGCAAGCAGGGGCATTTAGAATAGAATGGCAAGGATTCAAATCCCATAGCTGCAAGCTAATTATTTCTAAACTGTAATATCTTGACAGGCACCGAGTAAAGTGAGCCATGTTATGGTGGTTGGCTGCATAGGGAGATTATTGATAAATTCCTCTGCTTCATCCAAACACCCTGCCCGTACAAGAAGGTTACAGTGCTCCTCCTTAAGCAAAATGTTATGGATTCTACTCATGCAAAGGAAAAAAAGACAACCGTGTGTGATCAAACCTGCATGGCTACAGGCAGAAAGGATATAACATCATTTGGCATGTGGCTCCTAAGCTGCATCACTCCAAAAAGATGGAGCACCTCCTCACCACACCCTTGATAAGCATAAGCTGCAAGCATGGAGGTGCATGTAACAACATCCGGCTTCTTCATTGTCTGAAATATATCCAATGCAGTGTCTAAACTGCCACATTTCCCATACATGTCCACTAGAGCATTTCCTACTGCAATGTCTAACTCTGACCGACTTGCTACAACATAAGCATGTATGTGTTTACCTTGAGCTAGTTCAGCTTCGGCAGCACATGCATCAAGAATGCAGGCAACCATAATGTTGTCTGGAGCCAATCCGTGTACCTTGCTCTGCTGAAAAAGTTTTATAGCTTCTGTGCAGGCCGGATTCAAATAATACTGCCATACCTGTTCCAGGGTAAAAAGGGGTCCAATACCAGGGTTTGGGAATGGATATACGAGATCTCTGAAATCATGCATGGAAGTCCTAGCACAGCTCTCCTGATACGATGCATCCATTGGACCTCTCTCGTTCTTCCCACCATCATCGGGTAGCCATCCATACACTTTCCCAGGCAAAAAAGCGGCTTCGGCAGTTTACCGTGGGGCTTTGAGGCGTTCCTTTCTCTCCCACGTAGCCGTCTAGTCCCATCTCACATGCTACAAATCACACCACGACCTTTAGGGAAATTCCAAATACACCACCCAACTTTTAACTGCAAAATCTGTTGGAGATTGTTGGAGATGTAAGATAGGTTTTCCAATCCGGATATGGAAGTGCTTGCATAGACCAGACCCTAATCCACACAACCCTAAAAATAATGGGAGGATATTGACACCCACCACACGATTTGCCCCTTTTTCTAAAATCAACGGCTAACAAAATGGTGCACTCTAGAAATACTATTTAGTACACCTGGATGAATACGGCCACCAAATCATATGAAAACCTTAGAGAAAACAGTACAAAAGCACAAAAAAAAACCCCTGTTATAATGCTACATATGGACAACGTAATCGGGTACAACCATGAAGGAGCCTAATTATCTATAATGACATCTTGAAATCTTATCCATTAGCCTTCTAACAAAATTCTAGCTTCATATATAAAGTGCAATCCAAATGAGAAGATATTCATATGCTTACCTCATTCAAATCTATGTGAAGTTAGATATTGATGGGCTTGCAGCAAAACATGGTAGTTAGTGATAAAGGAAAAACATCATAAAATAAATAAGTTCGTTCAAGAAGTACCTTGAACTAATCACATAGAAATAGATCAAGGGAATTGAACTCTCTATTACCAACCAACTAATCACATAGAAATAGATCAAGGGAATTGAACTCTCTATTACCAACCATGACGTGCATCCAAAAGAACTCACAAATATTTGTCTCTAACCCGGTTGAAGAGAAAAATATTGTGGCATTTGTAAATGATAGAAAAACAAAAGAGAAACAGCGAGAGAAAATACCAAAATTGATCTACAAAACCACATCAAGAGAGGCATCATTGCTTCTCAAGCCTACACATATAGAAGAATGAAAATAAGAGAGATCCATTTCAAATTTGGCCAGAATGATAGAAACAACCAAAATGTACTACCAATCTTGCTTCACAAAGCATTTCACATGCAAATGAAGATATTAGCACAAATCCAGCATAAAGATTTTATTGCAATGCATTAGCATTCCCAAATAGCGGCCTCAGGGATATGGCTGTCACACACATTCGCAACAAAAAAAGAAAAACTCTAATGGCAGCAAGAAGGGTATGGCTGCCACTAACAAATGCTAAATGGCGACCAGTTCATGATGCACACCACTCAACTCCCCCATCGAGAAGTATGGGCTACAAGAACATGCAGCAAACCTTAGAAAGATCTAGTGGAAGAAGGAACAAAGACTCTTTTTGCATGAGACTCAAAAATGCTTATAAAATGCTGATTATATTAATGCCATATAGAACTCCAGATTTCCTTTACCTCATAGCACGGCCATAGATACAGTAAGACAGACAAAAAATAGGAAGAGCAGTATATGGGAGAGATCAACCCTTCTTCAATTATTTCGGCATGAGCTCGAGAGCTGCACAGAATTTAGCATCAGAATGTAAAAAAATGGAGTGTCAACAAAAAGAGTGCACTTTTTATCCATTTTGCATATTAAGAATCTGTAATTTTGATTCATAGTTCAGCATTTGAGTTTGTTAGAGATCCCTGCCCACAGTACGATCAGGCGTGCCATCAGTATTGGTATTTAAATATTCGTTAGAGACCTTTCTGTTCCCCATGGTTTCCTTCTCTTTGCTTGTTGTTCTCATTCTGATTTCAAATTTGGATGACGTTTCCTTTTCCCCTTCCTCTTGTTTCAAGCCATTTAAGGATCCACGATTCATATCCTGAACATTATCTTTTGCTCTTTCTAGGGCTTTTGTGAGGTAAAGCATTCATTTACGAAGCTCCATGTATGCTTATCAGCACTATCATTCAAGCCACCAATCTTAGGCTTGCAATTTATCTCCTATTCATTGGAGAAATTATCAGGTGCAGGCACATGCTCTATATCATGCATCTCCATATCTTCCCTGATTGGATTTTCAACCTCAAAACTATTGATCTTTTCTATATCAATGTAAAGAGAAAATAAATCACCTCCTCCTTGTCACATAGGCAATGTCTCCAACCCTTTCAGAAATGCTCAGCCCAAGAACCGCTACATCAATATCGGAACTAAAGTGGGTCAACTCTGCATCATCACATTCATCATCTAGAGCTTTGGGAAAAAGCTTTGGTCTAGAATGCATGCAAATCCTACACCCTCCATGTTCAAGCAAAAGTGGATTAGACAAAGTGAGCAGAACTACCAACGCCCGACTGAACAAAGCAAGGTGGATCCCCTTCTTTTGTTGCAGATCTGAAGCTCTAAATTTTAAACGTTGCTGAAGAGATGTTGCTGGAGGGACAAAGCTCTTTGTTGCCGGACTGCAACACATTTCACAGTAATAGAGGCACCGTTTGCCTCCAACCTTACAGCTTTCGCCATAAGCGATAGTGCATAGTGTAATGTAAACCTAAGACAAAAAATATGGACTTATTAGCTATGCTTTATCACAAACTGAAGCCCAAAAGGGGAAAAAAAAAAACGTATTGATGTGTGGCGCAACTGGAGCAGGCGCTTTCTAAGGAGCCATTGCATGCGCCAAAAAATGCAATGCCTTAATCTTTTGCTCAGTTTGTTGATGTTCCGAGAGCTGTTTGCCGTGCTTGTAATGCTGAAAATAAATGGCACAATGATAAATTGAACTGCACAAATAGTAGCAATGCACAAACAGTAGCAAGGAAGAAACAACAAATGATTGTCGAACAAATGGCGGAGAAGAAATAACAGAGGATAAGGCAAAAGATTTACCATCGCCCAGTATTTTTTATCGGAACGATTTTTGCACTTGCAGACGTCCCCTATTAAATCAAAAGGGGCGCACAGATCTAAGGCACCAAAATACTAAAGCTCCAAAACGTACACTGCATACAGGGATGAAAGAAGTTCAGAGACGAAAGAAAAAAAAAATAAAAAAGGATGAACGTAGTTCAAACGCGGAAGAAAAATAATTCAAACTTTGGCGTCCCGCAAGGGGGAAGGGGAACGCCGCATCCGGCGTTACTTGCGGCGTTCCGTAATGCTCAAGTAACTCCTCTAAAGTAGCTTTTACATTCTAGTTATTATTTGAATAACCTTCTGAAAGATGCATATATGTGCAGCAAATTGTATATTAAAATACATTTGCATGATTTTAACTCTTTACATTCGTTGCATGAATTTTCTCCTGTGCATCTTGCTCAAAATTCAAATATAAGAGGGATCAGTCTGCTCGATTTTTTCCTATAAATTCCATTACAGTGGCAAGACAGAATTCAAGAATTAGCAATTCTAACTGATAGATATCCATATCTTAAATCTGGGATTCAGCTTCTCGGATCTATAAGAATAGTTTGAATTTGAACAATGTAGTTCCTGATTTGATTTTTTCTCGAATCCACTAAACATGGGCGACACAATCACCAATGTAATTGGTGAAGCTATACTTATAAGTACTTTTGTTTGTTCTTTTTTTGTGATGAGATATACCATGTGGTTCTTAAGTTGTCCATTTGTAGTAGTGTGCATAAAAAGGTCTGCCTAGGTATCAGTTTGCAGTTTGCAGTTTTCAGTTGTAGGCATGCTTTTGTACAGTGTACATTACGAATTAATGTGAATGAAATGTGTTTTCACAAAATGTACATACTGCTTTGTGTGCCATTGCTCTAAACAAACAATCTGAATGCATCTAGCTTTCGAGATGCATAGACAACACCAATATCCGAGCTTGGGTTGTGTAGCTTGAAATTAGAACAAAATAATCTAAATTCAAAACTCCAGCCTGTTATCTTGAAGTTTAATAATCCAAAGACAGTGAGATTACAATACCAGCTTCAATAGGTACCAAACTCCAACACTTGATTCCATTCTTTCCAATAAAATCTTTGAGTTTATCAAATTCATCAGGAGACCATAGACCTCTCTTAACTTACCTTGAGTTGCAACCATAATAGCAAGGCTTCATTATAAAATTTGATCCTGCAACTTGCACATAATTTTTCTTTTAGCAGTTAGTTGTGACCTTTACATTTTGCATCGGTTAAATAAACAGAAAATCTTGGTCCACAACACCAGTGAATGCTTTTGAATGTAATACATGGTTGAAGAAAGCAAAAGATAGACGGCTAAAACAACTAGCAACTAATAACTGCTTGACTGTGGCTTATATAAGAGTGCCACGTCAGCAATAGGCGTGCACTGACAGGTCAGCAGTGTGACATCATCACTAACAAGCCAGCATGAGTCTAACACCCCTCCTGATGACTAGCACTGCTGGAATTGTATGTACTAAAAGGAAAGACATGTAAAAGTTGCTTCATATCCACCAAGCGTTTGCCCACAAGAGGTTTGGTAAAACCATCTGCTGCTTGATCTTGAGAAGAGCAATGAAAAAGAGAAATAGAGCCACTGTCAAGAATTTCTCGAACAAAGCAGACTTTAATATCCAAGTGTTTAGTAAGATGATGCCACTTGGAATCCTTAGCATGACAAATAGCTCCCTCATTATCCGCAAAGAAGATAAGTTGGTGTATTCTTGATGCCAAGATCTTCATATAAATGAACCAACCACATCATTTCTTGGACCGCATGATAACCATGGCTTTAAGTTCGAAACCCCGGTGGTACTAATCTTGCAAGTATCCCGCTTTTAGAACTCCATGTCCGCGGGATTACCACAAAAAAATGAGACAAACCCGGTAAAGAGATCTCGAGACTCTACATCAGCGGTGGCATGATCGAATCTGCAAAAAAAGCAACTTCGGAGAAGAATTACTCATATAGTGAATGCCTTCGATTGCGGTCCCTTGAAGATAATTAAGGACCTTCTTAGCTGCTTTCGCCCGAGAGGCTATTTAGGATCTTTGCATAAACCTTGTTAACACTCCCACAATGTAGACAATGTCGGCGAGTAATTGTGATAAATAGAAGTGCTCCAACCAGGTTTGCCTATAAAGAGTTGCATCTACATCTTCTTGTTCGAGAATCAAGAGTTAAGACATTGCACGGATCATGAGGAGATTTTGGCGGCTTCAGATCGCCATGTTGAACCTATGAAGTACCTCATTAATATACTTCTGTTGAGCAAGAAAGATACCATGAGATTGCTGCCAAACTTCTAGTCCCAGACAATAATGCATGAGACCTAAACTTGTGATCTCAAAGCTGGTGCTAAGAGACTCCTTGGTACTTAATATAAGATCAGATGCATCTCCTGTTAGTACCATATCATCAACATATAAGAGAAGAATAGAAATTCGAGAACCAATGGTCTTGTAATATAGATTACAATCTGCCCGTGACCTTTGGTAACCAAGACTTAAAAGACAAGAATTAATTTTCTGATGCCAACATCCTGGAGCCTGCTTAAGACCATATAAACTTCTTTTGAGTTTACAAACATAATGAGGATATGTAGGATCTTGAAAACTGGTGGCTGCTGCATGTAAATATCCTCTTCTAAATCTCCATTAAGAAAAGCCGACTTGAAATCAAGCTGATAAACAGGCCAAAGTTTGGATGCTGCCAAGGCCAGGACAACATGCAAAGTATCCAAACGAACAACAGGAGCAAAAACTTCATTATAGTCAAACCCCTCCTGCTGTGTAAAACCCTTGGCCACAAGACGAGCTTTGTATTTAGATAAGGAGCCATCAGAATGAAATTTGGTCTTGTGGACCCACTTTGCACCAATAATATTTGTGTCAGATGGCCTAGGAACTAACTCCCATGCATTTTGCTTACGAAGCATACTAATTTCATCCTGCATAGCTTGGAGCCAATGAGAATCTTTGGCAGCTTGAGAAAAAGTACTAGGTTCCTTATATTCTTGTATTTTGGCCATCAAAGCAAAATTATAAGAAACTTCCAAGGGAGGATAACCTGTTAATCTGCGAGATCTTCTTAGAGTTCCATCTGTGGAGAAACAGACAATGGAGTAGACAATGGAGTTGAAGATGGGGACATTACAGGCTCAACATAATCCAAGGGTTCAAACATGGCATATGGAGAAGGCTGCAAATCAGGTGAAGATGAAAGATTATGTGTATCAGATGGGATATCAATAGTAGAAGCCGGAACATCCGGTCAGTAATGAAAGAGGAGAAGAAGGAATCTTGGGACCGATGGGATGAAATAGGTAATCTGAGGATGGAATAGAAGAAACAAAGAGGTAAGGAGGCTGATGGTGAGAAAGAAGCTGATGGTACAGAAAGGGATGAAACAGAGTCTTTCAAACAACTGGATTTATTGAAACCTCTTACCTCAAACAAATTTTGAAGATTTTGGTCATAGTTGGCATTTGTCATATCATAAAAATCTGAAGAATATACGGCGTCTTCAACAAACCGCATACTTCGAGATGAGAAAAACACATTTAGTAAGGGGATTATAACGCCTCCACCCTTTTATATTATCCTGATAACCAATGAAAATAACCTTGACAGCCACCACATCGGCTAGTTTACCCTATTTTTGTAAGAGCTCTCTTGGAATTGTGGCATAAGCCAAACACCCAAATACTTTCGAAAATGGGTGACATCTTGTTTAACTCCATAAAGGGCCTCAAAAGGAGTCTTCAAATTTAAGGACTTAGTAGGTGCTCTATTAGAGACATAAAGCTAGCATTTTAATGGCTTCACGACCCAAAAATCAAGAGGTAATTGTTTATGCTTGATCATACCACGTGCCAAATCCATAAGTGTTACGTTCTTTTGCGCGGCCACCCCATTTTGTGGATGGCGTAAGGAACAATAAGTTGCCTATGAATACCTTTACTATCAAGATATTCTTGAAATCGTCGAAAGAAATTCGCCAAACATTATCCGTGCGAATAGCCTTAATAGGAGTAGAGAACTCTTTCACTACAAAAATTGCCCCGTTATTTACGGCGTCTATTACGACGCCCGTGGGCGTCGCTTGAACGTCGATGAACGACGCCAAAGTCGATGAACGCGGCGCTATAACGGCGTCGCGCATGTCGCTTTTCGACGGCGACGCCGCCGCTATCACAGCGTCGCAACGGCGTCGTCTTAAAAGCGGCGTGGCGTCGTTCAACGGCGCCACGCATACACATAAAACCACGCCACGGGCGACCAGGCGGGCGTCGGCGAAGCGGGTTCTTGACGCGGGCGTGGCGACACGGTTTGACGTCGTTTAACGGCGTCACGCATTACGGCAGCCACGCGGCCGGCGACGGCGCGGCGTTACCCGCCGCCGTTCGCGGCGTGGCGACCCGTAAAAGCAACGTCGTTTAATGACGTTGCTTACGTGTATTAAAAAAAAAAATTAATTTTTTAATTTTTTTTAATAAATTGAAAAAAATAATAATAATACATTTATTATGAATGAAGTTAATACATTTAATTTAAAACCTATAAAATGAATTTAACCAATAAAGAAATATAAGATTTTAACGTCATTAAATGATGTCGCTTAAATATATTAAAAAAAATACAAAAATAAATGAAGCCCCAATTTTTTTAGCTAAATACATTAATCAATAAATTAAGCTAAATACATTAATCAATACATTAAGCATATTGAAAATTAAATGCTTTCCTGGTACAAGGTGGCAAAGTTGTTTTGCACAAACAACGCATTTGCTAGGAGTGTACATGCAAAACAATAAATTCAATGATTAGTAAAATATTAGTATAAATAAACAACTTAAGGGAAAAAAAAATATGGAAAATCAATGGGGGAGGGGTGGTTTCAATGACGTCCCCTTCTTGGATAACAATTTAACCTAAATAAAGCATTAGTATTTTATTAGCGTATTGAAAAAATTAAATCCTTACCTGGAAGAACAACACAAAACTTGCCAACTTGTTTTGCAAGAACAACACATTTTGCTAGGAGTGTACATGCAAAACAAAAAATTCAATGATTAGAAAGAAATAGTATAAAACAACTAATAAGGAAAAATTTTGGAAAGAAGAAGGGTCTCGTCTTTTAACGACGTCTTCTTAGATGGGAAAAAAATTAGAAGAAGAATGGAAGAATTCCGAAGACGAAAAGGCGAAGAAGAAGAGGAGGAACCCGAAAATGGGGAGGAAGAATACAAAGAAGATGAAGCGCAAGAGGAGGGATTAAGAGTAAGAATTTGAATAAGAGGAGGAAGAAGTAGTATAAGAGGAGGAAGAATCGAAGAAGAAGATGACAAAGGGAATGGAAGAATATGTATGGAAGAAGGATGCAAGAATGGAAGAAGAAGAATGAAGGTTGAAGGAAGAACAAACAACAAATACAAAAAGCCCTAAATCTACCCAAAAACAAGTTTAGATTCAAAAAACGAGTTGGTTGATCCGTGCACATACCTTATGAAGCTTGTCTTACACTTAGAATAGACCCCAAAGTAGATCCGCGCCAAAAATCGCCTCAAAAAACGCTCCTCCATAAGCTTTGCTTGCTCGAAAATAAGCGGCGGGATTGCCGCCTGTTTTCGATTTAAATCACAGGTCGTCGTTTAACGACGTCGTGACGTCGTTAAACGATGACAAAAAACGTCGTTGAACGACGTTTGTAACGACGTTTTTTTTTTTTTACGACGACCAAAAAAAAAAACTAGCAAAAGGCACACCAGAAGGCTTTAGCAAGATAAGACTTGTTAGGTTTTTATTTAGGCTTGGTGTTAGTAGACTGCAATTGGTGGCTAAGCTTCTTCATTTGTATTTCATTTAGAAGCAATATTTCTTGTTTTTGTATTTCATTTTATTTAGCATTTTTTAGTTGTGAAATTTTGCTTCATGTCATATGGTTCTATACAATGTATATTTATAGCGTGGTCTATGTTTTTGTTCGAGTTTAAACTTTCCTATGCACAAAGTGTGTTTGTGAACATTTTGATGTTTTACCTTGCAATGGTTTACCATGTCTAGAAGGTCTAGCAAGTGGAGAGCATCTTATTGCATTATGATATGGGAAATACAAAATATAAAATAGAAAATAAGGTTATGTGTAGTAGATGAGTGTGTTGCACGATAACGATAACGTACCATCCTTATACACATCAACACATAAGGACGTGCAATACACAAGACATGCATTATGTATGGGAAGATTATTTCTCATTTTTGGTACAAAGACCAGGTAATATAGTGAGCATTAAATGTAGAACAAGGTTATAACTTTAAGTGGGAACAACAATATGAGGACTATTTCTTGCTTTAAGCGGAAAGTGTTTTTTCATCTTATTTGGGGGCAATATAGAATCACTTTTTAACCGTTAAATATAAAATTCCGTAGCAATAGAAGAAGAAGAGTGGATGAGATACAAATGCATCATATTAAAGTTAGTATTTTTCTGCTATGAGCTGCAGTATTGTTTTTATGTAAATTTTGCCTTTTAATGTCTATTGCCTCTGTTTTGATTACCTTTCCAGGTTTCTTTTTGCCATAACACTATATGGTAGAGAAAGCAAACAAACTGTTTCAAGGGGCGGTAAGGCGTCTCGTCTTTGCCATGATGCTTTTATACATATTTCAATAGAAATGCCCATTTGTGTAGGAGCATAGTTCCTTTAATGGCATTTCCAGCGTAGAACAACCAAAGTGTCAAAATGTTTAAAGTGTCAAAACATTTCCAGCTTTAAAGTGTCAAAATATTTCAAAACAAATCGCCTTTCTTGTACATGTGACCCTAATATCTTTTTTGTGATTCCTTAGTTGGATCTCCTATTTGCTGCATCTCTGGTTGCCTGCAAATATTGAGGAATCATCTTAAAGAGTGGCATACAAAGTACACCATGATAAACCGCGTGACAAAAGATCCGTAAATCAATATGGTTATTAGAGAGTAGAGTACCTCCTCTTTTAAAAAGACCGTGTAGTTCTTTTACGCAATCATCAAGGCGTAAACAAGACCATTTGTTTGTTCATAATAATTTCTCCAATATGATCGTGAAGTGTTTTGTCCACCAACATCCAAACAGTAAAGTTTCTCTGAGAGAAAGGTAGAAAATGCTAAAATGCCTTCAACAATGTAACTGATTGACAGTTGTATAGCCAAAGGGTATTCAGATGAATCTCTCTTGTTGCATTTGCATAGCATTATAAAACACTATAAAGCTCTTTCTTTAAACCCGTTATGAGTGGGGATATTTTAATCCTGGCAAATGGTTCAATCTGAAAGGTCACACCCCTCAAGCGTAAGGCTGAAGCTTTATTAAGCACATTCTCACTTTATGTATCTGCCTTTGATTTGAATGGAATATGTATGCTGAAGAACCATTTAAACAATCAAAAGCTACCCATTACTGTAGCAAAAATTCTGTGGAAGCTTTTGACATCATCATATTGTAGGAATGTTACAAATTATTTACCTATCTCTGGCAGATCAGATAAAGACCAGAAAATGAAATAGAACTCATGAGCTAAGCAATTGAACCACAGAAATGCAACGATGGCCCTTACTTCTTATATTGCATGGTCTTTATGTTAAAACCGAGGGTAGGGCTTATGCTGCTGATGTCCTCTCAATTGATGTCAAGACCCCTACAAAAATAAAAAGCAATTGAAGATCTTGGATACTTCAACTTGTAAAGTAAAATGCAAGGCTTAATGTGGGAGAAACACCTTTCAATAAAAACAATTTATTTTACAGGAGGAACAGAGCACCCACTTGCTTCAATTCTGGAAATGGAACTTGGCAAAGTTGCTTTTGAACATACTGCACTTAGCATCCGATGTGTAGGCCAAACTCAAAACAAAGCAATTTAACATAGAAAGGTAAATTTAACATTCTATGGCACTCTCCCATATTAAAGTAACATCATTCTTGGGGGCCAGCGTTACTATTGTGCATGGACATCAGGCATTTTCTACCCTTTGTCATGAGGCAATTATGCATGCCAGGACAATGGGGTATAAGACTGTATTTACAGATCACTCTTTATATGGTTTTGCCGATCTTGGCAGCAGTCACATGTAAGGTGCTTCATTTTACCCTTGTTTATGTGCAAGAAGCAATCTATGTGTCACGCACAAGCAAGGAAAGTACGGTCTTGAGATCAGACCCATCTCCAGATAGAGTTTTTGTGATACCTAATCTGTAGGCACAGCCATATTCAAGCCTGAACCAGCAGCTCGTCTATCAGATAAAGTAGTAATTGTTGTTATAAGCAGATTGGTGTATAGAAAGGGTACAGATCTTCTCATAGAAGTCATCCCAAAAGTTTGCAAGCAGTTTCCGGATGTAAGTACTATCCTCCTTTTTATGCATTGTTATATGTTTTAATTAAGTTTCCGGAAGAAACGTCTCCTTCACCGTCCATTGCTAGTAAATATTTCAACATCTGGTCATGATGAAGTGGGCAAATGATAAACTTACTTTTATTTTAACTTTATAGGAGGCATACCTGGTAAGGATAATTTTTAGAGCAAAAACAAAGTCTTGCACAAACCACAGGAGTTCAAATCCTTCCAAATGTGTCGCTTATATGAATGGGCTATGCTAAATGAAGACACACATCATGCCACTATCAAACTTAAAAAGAGAAACATAGAGACACAAATGTGCAATAAAGGGCAAAAGTAATTATTAGTATATTTGTTCCTTAACAGGTGGAAAGAAACTATGTAGAGATGGCAATAATTTACAAAGATAGACATTATCAAACTGAAAGACCAAGACATTGGTACACATATTTTTATCCTTGATCCAAGGAGCTCTGCTGGATTGTGCTCACAGAAGGCTTCTACACCCCATAGGACAAAATAGTAAATTATATCAGGTTTTGACAGCTTCCAAGAATCGAGATGGCAAGACTATTGATCAAGGGGAGTAATTCTGACCTCCCAAGAGTTGACCTCTTTGTGATTATAACTTTGTGAATAAGCTGGACTCTATGAAATTTAAGAAGAGAATGGCATTATCTACTGTAAGAAGCTAACCTTTTTGACGATAGATTTGCACATGCAATACAGTTCAATTGGTTCAAGCTCCAGAAGGTAAATTGGGTCCCTGCAACGCATGAATCAGATAGTAGAAGAGAAAAAAGAGTATAGAACCAAATGCTTACGACAATCATGTAAATTCTTCACAAAAGCCTTCAAAAGCAAAGCCTATTTGCACTAAGTATAGGGCAAATTCCCTTGTTGCTGTGAAATAAAGGCAGGAAATCAAGGCAGTCATCAAGTCTTCTTACGTTTAACTTACCACAGTACAAGCGGCTGACAAGCACCTATATCTCAAACCAGGGGCAAATGTCCCGTCCAACACAGGACTCCAGAATACTGGACTCCATGGCAACATGAGGAAGATCTCCTGTAAAGAAAAATTGTTCAAAGCCTTGGATCCCAATTCACGCATCTAACGCATTCAAGATAGCATTGCATTCACCGAGCAGCATTATGATAACAGACATCTTTGCAAGGAATCACTTGAGATGTGGGATAGTAGTTGCAGGGAATAGGCCGCTTCCGTCTGTATCAGAAGAGCAAAAAGTAGGAAGCTGATAGTACACCGATTTCCCAGAGAAGACCGGTCATGCAAAGTTCTCTTTGGGGCTTACATCAAGTACTTAGTCCTATTCTTGCAAGAGATGGAGCCCTGTGCTCTTTAGTTCCAAATGCCACTCAACGAAGGCCTTGCATTTTAACAGATCGATTGAAACCGCACGAACGAAAAAGCGAAACAAAAAAAAGCATGACCATACCTTGGTATACCACAAGAAATGGGATGATTGCCAAGTTCATGTGCAAGCAAATTGCCATTACTACATCAAACATTGGGCTGGAAAAGAATGAAGGTACATTTTGCAGCCAGGAAAGCTCGGATATCACGGTGGTTGGAACATCTTGAAGTGCCAAAGACGACCATGGGATAGCAAAGCGAAATTAAGCATGTTCTATTTGCAATAAGCTCGAAAAGACCTAAAATGAACAATGCTAGCAACAAAAAAAGGAAGAAATGTCAATCCGTGATAGTCACCATAGCTTTGCCGTTCAAAAAAAAAACCAGCTCAACAAACAATTTTACAGTCTCAGTTAATATTACACGTTACCAACAATCGCCTAATCGAGTCAAAGTCGTGTGTAATTTTGTTGTTTGACGCCGTCAAAAAACCTTCCCAAAGTCGTGAAATCTGTCTAATTAAAGGTGCATGGACCGAGCCAGAAGTCAAAAGGTTAGTGGGTCCAAGGAAGAAAAAACATGGAGAGATGTAAACGAATTTGGCAATAAAAAAAGCTTGATCGACATAGATTACAGGCGACAAAGAACTTAAACGTCTTTATACTTGGCGCAATGCCTTAAAAGCGATGAAAGAGCATGGTAAAATGTAATAGCGTCATAGCCGCACTCGGACACTGGTGCACATGCTCAAAACAATTTAAGCCTCTTATCTCTAGAATCTGCTCCGGCATATCGTGATGGGTCGCATCATAATGTTGTGCCATAGCCGCCTCTGACACGGCAAACATCTAACTTGATGCGATCTTCTTTACTCCGTGGGTATCCACAACCGGACATGGTTCCAATTCGAAAAAATCTTTTGCAAACACCGTGGGGAAACGACAAAAGATTTGGGAAAAGGCGGTAGGAGATTAATACAAATTTTAAGACTTATGGATCTTGAATCTTGTGATCTTGAAGAAAGGCGCTAGAGTTGGCTATGGCGGAGGGCAAATCGTGAAGAGATGGGGTTTCTTTGTCTGGACAACAAATCATTTTGCCCTCGTTCCCTTGAAAAACTTCTGGCCGTTCCCTTGAAAAACTTCTGGCCGAGCACTTCAAGCTCCCGAGGAAGAGCAACTCCACGCAATGGGAAGTTATTCCGTGGCTTCTTCCATCTCCGTGCCTATTTTCAGGCTATTACTAGTTACAGTGCCCAGCGTTGCTGGGCATAATTTGAAAATATGTAAATGTTAGAACGTATCAATTTGCCTTAGTTATATTTCTAAATTGACTTAATTATATTATTTCTAACTTTTGCTATATAGACCTTGTGTTTAAGAAACCATAAAAAATTGACATGTTATATTGTGTTTATGTTATATTTAAGAAACCATAAAAAATTGACATGTTTCACTAAATTATATTGTCATACGGAAAGGCACTCAATTCGCAATAGTAATAAATTAAATCGTGCCGGCTTGAGTTAGGAACCTGTAAATGATGGTCGCTCAGTAAATATTGTTGGGCTTGAGTTAGAAACATGTAAATGTTGGTCGCTCAATAATCATTCATGTTCTGTTTTCGCAATTCCTCTCTGTATTTGTCGTGCTGGGCTTGGGTTGGGTTTGAGTTACGAACATGTAAATAATGCTCGTTCAGTAATTATTCATGTTTTTGCAATTGCTCTATGTATTTTTTGGTTGTCTAAAATAAGATGCTCTTCAATCTTGATTACCATAATGATTAGGAAGGCAACAAACACAAACATCCTCTATTGTTTGGCATCCATTAAATTAAACTTATTTGTGCCATTAAATGTTTGCCATGTTCCTCATTTTGCAAATTATTTTATTTCATGTTTGATAGATATATACTTTTCTCTACTATGTTTCCCATTTTGCAAGTTATTTTTTCTTATTCAAGTATGTTTATTTTAAATACATGGTGTATTTTATTAAATGTTCAAATACAATTTGTTATCTTTAAAACTTTGGGCATCCAAACAAACTGGGCCCAACTTCTTATTAAGGACAATGGGCATATGCATGCTACAGGTCTACCTCCTTCGCATTTTCATAAAGAATGAAATAGGCAATGGTTCCCCCCTTAGTTAATGCGCAAAACATGAAATTACATCACAGGAAATAGAAGTAGCATCTTTTACCTTAACACACTGCCCCTCAAGTTTATAGTGATCCAACGGTTCAGATCAATCTTGATCAGTGTGTTACTGGAGCTATAACACACTGCCACTCCATAACACCCTAGGATGTTATGAAATGAACGGATCCAGATCGATTTTGATAATGATCGGATGGCCCAAAACTCTCGGGGCAGTGTGTTAAGGGCGATAACGCCCTGGCCCTCGGGTGTTACTTCAAAAAAAATTTTCGGGCCATCAAAATTGCTCGGGCGTGCGCTACGCGCACACCCTCGCCATTTTGATGGCCCTCAATTTTTTTTTTCAGTAACACCCTCGGCCCAAGGCGTTATCTACTCCATAACATTCTTAGGTCCATCCTCCACTATGGGGATAACCATGAAGTGATGTTACATTTGAATAAGGTACTTTGAAAGATACATATTCCTCTACAAAGCCCAGTAGAGGTCACCAGGAATTGTTGAGACCTACAAAAATAAAATAAGTACTGGTGTCATGTGACATTGTTTATCCTTAACGTGATCGTAACCTTGATTCCCAACACACCCTGTGAAATTCCACAAATCATTTAGTGTCTTGATTCTCAGAAACTAATAGCAAACAAATTCAATTACACTTACCTGATATAAAAGGACATGTCTTGCAGCACTGCAATAATACTCATTCACAAGACTTCCCGATAATATCATGTACCCATCCTTGAATTTCATAGATTTTGCACGTTAAGCGGAGTTTACCACTGATAATAACCTACATAAGCATCTGGCCAAGACTTAGAGAAGATAATTTCAACTCTACTGTAAGCAATATGGCAGAGCTAATTCAAATTTACCTCACAACCCTTGGCACCACTTTCCATGATAAGTCTAAGAACACCATAGCATGCCCTGAAATAGAGCTCATATTTACTAATAAATGGAGCACTCAGCCAGCCCACGAAGCAATTTATATTGCAAAGACTCTGCCTCAGCAATTGCAAATAGACACATGGTTGCTCCCTTTCTTGGCATAAAGAATCGACACTATTTTCAGGAAAGCTAAGCCTCTTCTGGACTAAGGATGTCAATTCTCTGATCCTTTGGCCCTTCTCACCTGAGCAATGCTAAAATCCTAAGCTTTTTTTCCATCTACATATGGTTACAGTAAAAAAAAAATAAAGGTGACTTACCAAAGACATTTTGAGTTCTTATGGGTGTGACCCGTACTTCACCATCAGAATACATATTTTCAGCAAGCTCTCTTGCTTGTTAGAACATCATTTAGCTTCGCAAAAACTACAGTGTCTGCCAAATCTTGATGTACCTTCAATAGCTTGGAAGTCAATTCCCGTGGTTAACAGGGGTTAAACCATGGCTTCATGGCTTAGTTCAAAATCTACACTCCATGCTATCCAAACTCCTCCTTAACTGTAATGCCTTCTTGCCACAGGAAATGCACCCCAAATAATGTATAAACTAAATCTTTGCAACAAAAAGATCCTTTATAAAAAGAGGCAACTCCATCTACCGAACATGCAGCAGGGCATCGACCATACAAACGTAAACATAGAGACAGTGATGTAGGGCTTTTTGCCATAGCCAATGCATAGCTGCCGCTGTGGGTACTTGAAGCAGAAAGCTCCATGCTTTCTGTAAGATAAATTGATAGTGCTTTCTAAGAGCAGACATGTCGGACGCCCTAAACTGTGCTGAGCTGCATGAAATCACAACCATATAGATCAACTAATTCAATCTCGACCTGCCTTTGCCTACTGTGTCTTTCTTCTTCCTCACAATCCTTCCATAGAATAAGATTGACGACTCTAGTTGGATTACTTCCTTTACCTCTGCTTTCCGCCCAAATAAAGCCATGAAGCTCCTGCCACAAACCTTCCAGATATTCAACACGAAGCGAAGCTATCAACGAAGAAAAAAACCTAGATGTAGTGGGAGCCATAGGATCATCTCTAGATCCCTTCAGACGATCTCGAGCGTCCAGATTAGGGCGTGATGCATAACAGACACACCCCATAACATTATAATATAGGATCTAATTTCCCTGGCCTTAGATTTGTAGAAGCAGAGATCTGACGGTGGAAAATAAGGCACATCAGATTTTGATGAGATGGAGATTACACGTGGATAGGCTAGAATTTGAGGAAAGGCTGTAGGCCCGGTAGGGCTGGTGTGCTAAAAAAAAATATATATATTTAAATAGTATAGAATGCATGTACACTTGATACATGGGTTTATTTAACTGGATAGGGGTTTATTTGACTTGCTACACCCGTTAAAGTTATGAAATATACCACCATGAAAATGTTCAATGTTTTGTGGTACATCCGTTGAGCTATGAGGTATATAATACGATGATGATAACTAGTAATACCTTACCTGCTACGATAACTAATACCTTACTAATATGCAAAGATGTAGTTTATCTTAAAATTTTATTTTGTTAGATTTAAAAAGGTTAGGTTTCCACCAATAGTATATGTAGCTACGTGTTCGCTTGTTACGACGACATATATATATATATATATATATATATATATATATATATATATATATATATATATATATATATATATATATATATATATATATATATATATATATATATATATATATATATATATATATATATATATACAAGTTTTTATATTATCAATGGGTTTGTGAGCTATGGTTTATGAAGACTTGGGAGTAAACCCAAGTTTAAAAAGATCAGTATCTAAAGTTGAGTGTCAAAAATTAAGTTAGAAGAAGCCACGATGGAAGCTGGATCGGTCATGAAGTTTGAAGCTAAATCTCTTGCATGATAGCCATTCAATGAAGCTTACTATTGTTCGTTAAAGCTTTTAGAAGTCACAAGTTCACGTCTTTTTATTAGAACCTCTTTGTCCACAGAATAAGAATGATTCAATGACGTGGAAAGTACCATATTGAAACATTCGATATATCGTCCCATTTGGAAATTATTAAATTGATTTTGTAAAGGTAATAACTCGGATACTTTTGCCCTAGCTTTCATTGATTGCAAAACAAACATACGAAGTGCATCTCCTTCGAAATCCCCACTAAATAAAGATCACACTAAGGGGATTATTGCTTTTGCCTTTAATTTTTTGAATCCTAACTCTAGGCGCAATCCGAGAATGTTTGTGAATGGAAGGCAATATCTTAGAAAAAATGAAATTACTCTAGAGTTCTTGATGAAGAGTTTGTCAAGAAAGTTGAAAGTTGAAGTTACCTTAACGGGCAAGGTCAAAGAAAAAATTGAAGTTAAATCTGAATTAAACTAAAAGAGTCGGTTCTCTCAACATGGTCATGCCTATACTATTAAATGTCAAAAACTTGAATGTCTTTCTCAATATGATATTGTGATCACATCTAATATGAAAGCAATGATATTATAACAAATAGCTATGCTAAATTTATATAGAGGTGGTGATATAATGTACTAGGTAATTTTCGTGGGAGGGGCCTTTGTGCCCCGTAAAACGTTGGGGCAGTGTTGCCAGACGAGGCATCACGAGCGGTTGGAAAAGAGATTGGAATTAGGTTCTAAGGCTGAAACACCATATGAAATGGGTCTTGCAAAACCAAGCACTTGCAAAGACAAAAAGCTTGACATATCATGTTACCCATCTCACTTAGGCATTTACATAAAAGCATGGTAAAAGGATCAAGATGATGAAATATTTATGTACATATTGATGCTAGGTTTTAATGTCTTATAGACCTTACAAAGATTGTACATCAGTATAGTTAATTTTATAGGCCATGCAAAATCTGCATATTGGCTCAGACAACAATAAAAGAAATTTGGGCTTTTGGGGCTATAGTTATTTGGATCGAACTTGTATAAAAAAAGCCTAGAAATTGTAATTTTTTGCATTATAGATATCGAAAAGAATAGGTTAGAGGATTTTGATTCCATATTATGCACGATCTGGTCTTCCTTCACATTGTTCTAAAAAGGCGAAGAATTGGATATGCCTGAACAATCATAGAACTACATAAATTAGTGTCCAATGACTTAAGCCTTAGTAGTGCACACATTTGAAAGGCATGTTTCGTTTGTGTTTAACAATCATATGGTTTTCTTATTGGGGAGGATAGGTAGCAACTATATAGAATAAGATTTATCTTTTGATATGTCTTCATTACCAATAACCGCCATTGGAAATATTACCACTTTTACTACAAAATATGTTTTCAACTTCAACAAATAATTCCTACTCTGTGGTGCTATAGTATTACCCCAAGCAAGTAAAAATTGTAAGGCATTCTCTCGTCAAAAGAGGCAAAATGATCTCAACTGAAATTCTGAAGCACTTGACAGATATCAGGCACAATGCAAAAATAGAAAGTTAATTAAAACTGTGAAGTCATTTTTTAAATCTTTCAATTAGCTTTCCCAGTGCACGATCTTCCATAAAATTCAAAACTGTTCATACTTAGGTGTCAATAATGAACAGTTAAAACTTGAGTATGAACAGTTTTGAATCTTTACATATCTGTATAGATGCGAGCTTGTGTATTTTGTTGATAAATTTATATGGTGGTCATTACTACTGAGGATCTTTGTGCTATCTTTATCCTTAACGCCAAAGCGGAGCCGTTAAACTTTATTGCTAATCCTGTACTGCTCTGATCATAACAATGTCTTAATGTGCAAAATCGTTTATGTGGAACAATTGGTTATAATGTGTTTGTAGTGGTGCAGGTCTTTAGAAGATGAATTACTTGATGAAGCAATAAAGATGTATGTAGACTCGTCTTTAGCATTGCTTGAACATGAAGACAGAGAGCAAATGGCCTTTAACACGTATCGTGCAGCAACAAGCCTGTATTTGAACCTGGAAAGGCATGAATTGTGAGCACTCTCACACCTATGAATGTGAGCAGTAGATACATAATGACTAGCACCTTCAAGATATGATGGTCCCGAACACAATGTCTATGTCAATTCCCAACGTGGCAGACCTCAATAAATCGTCAATAGCCAGCAAAGAGCACATAGTAGAAGTAAAACGACCTCCGATACAAAATAGACTGAGAGAAGACGAGCAATGTAAAATAGCTAATACTGTCGCTTACTGCTTACTGTCACCTATTTGGTGATGAACGTGCATGCGAGCTGGCAAACAGACTTTTCATATAGGCATGTACTTCCTGAAAGACTTGAGAGCCCCTGTTTTTCATATCACAAAGTGCTTCGCATCATTGAATATATAATAGATTAAACCTTGATGCAGAAGTTTTCAGCATCATTAAGTAAAATCAGCATTTACTTAATTCCTAGCATATGCAAAGGTTATGGACCAGAAGAGTTACTAAACATATGTACAACTAAATCCATAAGCTCTGAATCAAGTTTTAGTTGAAGATATGCAGCATCTGTGGCATCTTTTAATGCTTAACCTCAGCATCTGTGTACTACTTTTTGAATATATGCGAATGATCACCATGCGTTTGTGCTCATGATGAGCTCCCTACATCAGCAGTGAAATGTTCTGATCTCTGCATTCTGACTAAAATATGCTTCAGCAATCAAGTATTGTTGAAAAGTGACTGGACAATACTGCATGCACGACCCTCTGAAAATCAAATTCTGATCACATAACCACTTTGCAGCCAAAATAACAGAACGGATCTATGCTTTAGGGGGATCCCAGAAAGACGACGTGGCTATCAACAAATTTATAATGGCATAGGAAGGAAATTTCAACAAACTGCAGCACATGCCCATTGATTTTGTAGAGTATTTATGACTGGATTGGCTTAGATAATGCATTCCAGTCAAATGAATAATAAAGTCTACAGCACCTGTTAACATTACCATTAGTTGCCTGCTTGTCTGGACCAGGAAAATGGCAAACTTGTGCATCAAACAATCTCAGAAGGGGAAGCAAGAAGGGCAAGCTGTCTTTGGTCAATTACATCAGCAGGGCGATATGTCCTTAGGCCCAGATAGTGTGTGATAGCTATGAAACTGCACGAAACACTTTCAGAGTATTCTATATTCCACCAAATATGGGTGGCACATGATTTGACAACAATAGAGCAACTGTGACAGAGAATAGAATATGAGAGAGAGCAATAGCGACAGAGGAAACAAAAAGCACAACTAAAAACAAACTAGGAGCAAACAGCAAAGGTACAAAACCTAAAAATGCTGGGTAAATGCATCGAGTTGTGAAAGCACAAGTGCATTGCTGTAACTAGGGATGCTAAATACAAAACCTGACGGAACAACAAAGCCATAGTTTCCCAATAATACAACAAAGCCATAGTTTCCCAATAATACAGTAACACTCACAGAAAATAGAGCAAGAGAGAGCAACAGCGACAGAGGAAGGTAGAAGATTAGCTTCAAGGCAAATAGAGAATTGGGTCACCCGATCTCCACACAGGTTTAAAGCTAGATGATAGAACGGCATGCTTGTCTTTTTCCAAACTGGCACCCAGCTCTTACCTTTTTCTTGCCTCTTTTTATAGATGTCCAAAATCAAGAAAAAATTGCAAATTGGCATGGTAACTTAAATATTGTTAAGTTCAACAATTACAGTTGCCCGTCTCTGCTTAGGAACATAAAACCTGACATGCTGCAAGAACAACCCGACATGCTGCAAGAACAAAAACCATATGCATTTAACATAAGTTACAGCCCACTGGAACTTGTGGATCCATTGGCAGAAGCTCACATATAATGATTGGCAAAGTTCAAAAGGAAGGCAAGCACATAGGCATCATCACATTTCATAAATCAAAGCTCCGTCCATTTCAAGAAAGGCGCTCGGACTTCATGTCCAAACGCTTGAACTTATGAAAGCATAGGGAGATCATTATAGAGAAGTAATACCAATCAGCTATCAAAGTTTTGCTGCAAGAACTACCTCGATATGGCATATACGTTTTCTCTGTTTTGCACCATTTCTGCTACCAATCTGAAAAATATACACCTAAGAAGATTTGTAGATCTTTCTCCAACCTTTCCAACGCATGTTTTCGCACCAAAAATGGAGCTCGTTTATGGGAGTTATGCCCATTTTTCTGATGAGGTCTAAAATAAATTTAAACTATCCTAAATTGAGCAACGAGCAAAAGACAGCGGCGCATCTAGAAATAGTGCACACAGACATAAGATCCCGCACACAAGTAGACATAAGCTCTTGCACACAAGTAGAACTGCCATCAAACTGTAGTTCCCACCTCATCATCAATGAATGCTGGCCGGCAGTGATCAACCAGAGATCTGATTTATCAAAACCCTCTTAGATATTTCAAAAGCCTAGCCAGGTTGAATAATGTTAACAAAGTGGCGTCCAGCTGATATATGGCAAATGTTTCATATGACCCATCCATATTTAAGCATTTGATCCACAAAATGAACAAACTGGAATGCAGCCTAATCGCTTTACAAAACTTACTAGCTAGAATAGCAAAGTAGAACTAGTCTCCCGTCTCTGCCACCATAGACGCTTTGAATTTTTTTGCTACGACCTGCCAAGAGTTGCCATGACCTACAAAAGCAACAAAAAACAATGCAACGGTGTGAGGTAAAGAAGAACAAAAATATTTAATGTGGAGGAAAAGGTAAACAAAGATCCACTTGTACGTAGAATAAACTGGCTACGCATTTGCCAGAACATCCCAACGTCCACTACACAATCACGATTGATAGTCCATAAATTTCACTTGCTTTTTTGTCCAAGCTAAGGTGTCGTTACCTGTTACCTGTAAATATTGGCTTCAAAAAGCACAACCAATATAAGAACAAAATCTGTTGGCTGCCAAGTACAGGAGCATTTACCTTTCTTGCCGTCACGTTGCTAGATTGATGTCCTCAGAAATGCCGCATCTATATCTTTGGCATGCCAAATGCATCTACAAACCCAACCGACACATTCCGAAATGAAAAAAATGCATTCCACCTTGTCTTTCAACCTTATCATGAAAAGGACAGCATAATAACATGAGATATAAATACCTGGAAGAAGAAGCAAAAGCAACTGCAACTCCTAGACCAGCTGATGCATAAACTGCGACAGATGATCGGCCAGCTTACATCCTCTTAGCATCTTGGAGATCTGTAAAACATTGGCAAGTTAGACAAAGTGATTTAGCATAAATTTAGAACACAAAGTATACAGAACAAAAATTATATTAGACTTGATCTGAACTAGCTTTAAATATTGCAAATTATATTTGTGTCTCAACAACCTGAAGGTTTTGCAGACAGATTTACAGCGCAATGAAGGTCAAATACTAAAAAAATAGAATCTTTGCATCAAAATACCTGAGACAAAATCCAAAGAAACTGACGGATAGAAGCAGGGGATCGTAGAAGGACATCCGTAGGACCAAACGTTTCCAGACCAGGGCCTGTATATGGAAAAAAACAAAGAAGGAGATCGAATGTTGGGAGCTTGCATTTTGCTCCTTAAACATAATGCCTGGTAGCTGACCATATTTGGCACACATCATTCGAATTTATAGATGGCAACGCCAAACCCCAGCCTATTTCGCGATCAAATCCGGCAAAGCTGGTCAGCCGTTTACGGTTCCCATACAAATCCGAGCCCGAAATTCAACAAGGAGTCTTTCAATAGTCTAACCTGTGCGCAAGAGAAAGCAGGTAAATCCAAATGCAGGTGCTTAGAAACTTATGGCTTTAGAAACAGGCAACCGCTGCTATTGCACCATTTATGTTCTTCTACAGATTAAAAATTTATGCCGAAGAAAACCATCTGCCAAATCGAACAACAAAAGCAAATGCAAACGCAAACCTGGTAGTAAATCGGCCGGCTCGAGAGCGTCCTTTTACCGGAGGGAAGCAACCTCATTTTGGATCACTCTCACTACTTCGCATTAGAAGCTCGAAAATCGCTGGACCTGGCAGACGAAGAAGCCGCCTTCAACAAATGTATCGACTCTTTTGGCATATCCATTAATGGTTTTTGACACGCTTAGCAAAGGTAAACGATGCAAACTTCGGGAGGAGAGAATATCATTATTTTTTTATGCCACCTCATTGTGGAGTCAGATACGTGGCCTAAAGTGGTGCCACCTCTTCAAATGCATTAAATTGTATTAAATTGCATTGACTTTTTAGCCGACGGTCCAGATCGAACCCCTAAATCCAATGGTCTAGAACAAAAGTCCCAAATAAGGGGGTTGCTTGGGGAGGATGGCGTGGCTTCCTCTCGTGGTCGGATCTCACTGTCTGGGCCGTCCAGCATGGCGGCACCACCTCCTGCAGAAACATTTGGTACACTTATTTAAGTGGGGTGCTTAGGGATGATGACGTGGCTTCCTTTCGGCCGTCAGATCTTACAATCTAAACCGTCCAGACGGCGACACCTCGGGTTACAAACATTTGGTACACTTATATAATTGTATATATATAACAGATATATATATATATATATACAAGTCTTTGTACTATGAGCGGTTGCACTATGAGAGACTGTACAAATCCAACTAGAAGCCAAATGCAGAGCTATCTAATAAAGATAGCTCTGCATGGGAGTAAAGTTTAACATAATCCTTTATCGACCCATGGGAGTCGACACAACTTACAACTTGGTATTTATCGACAGTAGGCAAACTTTCAGTCCTATCAATCTGCATGCATAGAGCATACCATGATTCTTGCTCTTTATTTTTATCCTTGTCCTTTATCTTTGGCCAATGTTTTTTGGAATGTGTCATACTGTATTGGGTTTTAATTGAACTTTGTGTTGTGTAATGTGACGTATCGCGCTTTCAAAAAAAACACATATCATGTTCCATAATTTTTGCAAGATGCAAAGATTCGACGTAGAGGCAAGTTTGAGGTCGAGGATGCTTCTTTTGAATGGTTCATTTTATATGTTTAGAATTGTCTATCTTGAGATTCTATAATCTATGGAAATTGGATAAGGCATTGTGTACCCTTGTCTGTCCCCAAGAAACTGGGTTTGTTGGAATTATCAAACATGTTATTGGTTAATTAATATGGCATCATAGCCATTACCAAGCATTACCAAGCTGTTGTTCCATATTCGCTCAACCAAGCAAACAATTGTAAAAATCAACACCAGACAACCACTTGCTCTATCTTTTTTGTATCACTATATCCAAGAAGCTGAGAAAGTGGATGGTTTAACGTTCGTATAATCATAGGGAATGATAAGCAATCTACCAATGAGAACAT
The DNA here is from genome assembly GCA_021234155.1 of Isoetes taiwanensis. Taxonomy (NCBI): domain Eukaryota; kingdom Viridiplantae; phylum Streptophyta; class Lycopodiopsida; order Isoetales; family Isoetaceae; genus Isoetes; species Isoetes taiwanensis. The sequence goes on from JAJEKV010000086.1 coordinate 3,516,872, forward strand.
TGACACATATCGAGATCATCTAGCATGCTTGCCTTATACACAAGTCGAGATCAACCTAATTTGATCATAATTTGATCTTCAAATAATGGCATTTTATTTGTTCGTGGCACCATCCCTGTTGGATTGGTGGAATAAAAAGGAAAAAGATATGCAAATTAATGGAATTATTCACATCATGAGCCCTTGTTAAAATGCCCTATTGTATATGAATTATCAATATCCAAGTTTGAGAATGCAAATATAAAACCCCACTTTCAAACCAATAGATAAATGCACATCTTTGGGCTTATAGTAGTTTGCAAAGATGGCTACTTATTTAAGGCCCCTACACAATAGTACTGTTAAGTCTTATTTCCACAGCCAGATTATTGTGACAACATAAAAGAATTTTGAAGTGGAAAAATCCACGGCATCTAAAATCCACACATAGCTTTAGCAACCAACCATCAATCCATCTGCCATGACGGAAAACTTGGCGGTAATCCTCAACTACACGTACATGGATGCTAACTAGAACTTGTCATGCAATAAGAATATTCAAAACTCTCTTGATTACTATTTGCAAGGAGATGCTAAAAGGGCAATGTGTATTCTCAACTTGCAATGTGTATTCCATCGCATGAAGTTAGTCTTTCGCGTCTAGCGTCTTGACATGACATACTCAAAGGTTAGGTTAAAAGTTTTAAGCACATAATCCACCGCCACCTTTTTAATCGAGAGCAAACATCATGATAATGCACTCCAAATCCATAAAGGTAGAGATGTCCATGACATCCATTGTCATTCTCAATTGGGATTTTCATATGCCTAAGCACCAATGTCTTTGCATGGCCATTCACTTAAAAAATTTCAAGGTCCAAGAAACGAGCTCCACGATATGAAGGAAGACTGTTCAGCAGAAACTAATATAGAAAATGCATCCCATTTGGAAATCGAAGCCCCAAGTCCCACCGAAATTGCAAGCTTTAGCTTATCGCATACTAACTAAGTTGGAAACTAAATAGAAGATGTGCAATGGCTTTTGGAAAGATTGAAATTCAACAAAGAATCGGCTTGTAGATTCATCAACTCCGGATATTACAAATGCTGATTGCACAAGATTTTAAGATCGGTAGCTACATGGGTTTGAACCCCTAGGCATTTCTCAAATATTTGCACCTTTATTGCGTAAACATTTCAAAGAAGATTTGAGGCAAAGCTAAATTGCCTCGCCTTTTAACTTCGTCTCGAGCACCAACTGCATTGGCGGGCTCCATCATTGAATTCTTTGGAAAATAATTGGTATGATCATTTCAATATAAAACACGCAGCTAAGAACATTACACGTGCGATTCATCTGGATTAGTGCTAGAGAACCTGCGCAGATGCAGAGTGATCACAATAATCGATGTTCCATATATGCATTTTTTTTATGCATTCCCTAAATGCTTAGATCCCAAGCTTCGTGCATTGATAGAAATATTTACCTTCAATTAGAATGGACAAATCTACACCGCTGGCGGCAAAAATTGAGGAGCATCTTTAGCGACGAGCAACAACACTCAAAACTTAGCATGAGCCTAGGATATTATCATTTACACGTTGATTTGAAAGCCATACATTGCTTCTAAATTGCTAATTAACGAGAACTAAACAATCAAGGCAAAAACATCTCAAAAAGAGTGAAGCTCTATAAATATGGTGTAGAAATACCTCAAAACTCTCTAATCGTGATTTGCATCCAGTGTCTTGGATCGTGCAAATCGCGCTCTTTGGATCGAGCTATCCAAAGAAACCTCATGGGCTTATGGAAAAATCCGCCATATAGGTATTCCCGATCAAATTAGAAATCACATGGCCAAGGACTCTCGTAAATGGTCACGAACCTAAAACAAACTTAGCCCTAAAAATCTTCTCGGTGACCATCTTTAATGCGGGGCTTCAATCATGAAGCGACCACTCTTGTGGCCTCATGACCTTAAACAGACGCCATAGCCCTTGGCGTGGTTTGAGTCGAAAATGGAGAAAAATGGCCCAATTCAGCGAGATCCATTTCCCATAGAAGAACATAAATCGTATGGATTATACTAACTTTGAGTTTTGAACAATACATGTCTCGTTTTCAGATCTTATTTCTCCCGTCTTCTTTGTAACCAATACTAGATGACCCCACAATAAAAACCTACTTCCGTGACCCGGCCGATCCCCAGCTTGAATGTCTTGATGCGGACCATTGCAAATAAAATGGAGCAATGTAAGGGCGAAAACATTCAAACAAAAAAGGATAAATCATGTTTGTTCCAGAACAAAAAGCGCCCACCAAACTGGCTGCTCTCCAATCTCTCTTCATTTTGAATCAATGATCTCAAGCCTCATCTTGCATACCGTAAGAAGAAAACCTATGTATCTGAGCAGGGAAACAAACACAAGACATAAGAAGATCGAGAACCAAACCGAATCGCGGCACGTAAAGCTTTGCCATGGCGGATGCAAAGACATTCGACACAAACCTAGAGATGAAATTACGGTTGCCCAAATCTTTGCTCCTCAAATCGGCATATTTTAAGCCCAACTCTCTACCTCGGCGACCCAAATGACCTCTCTCATGCACCATCGCATACACCATTGCAAGGGCTTAAAAGATAAGAAATGTGAAGAAAAAATGAAGCCGATTTGGGGGAGCTTAGAAGCGGATACACATCCGGTTGTGTTTCGAGGCAATTTTTAGAGCATTACCCTCCATAGAATAGAATGTTGTCATCTATCAATGTAGCAACATGAGAAAGTCGACCGAGGTGAGATCCACCACATCTATTCTACTCGGGTTGGGCAACTAACATCTAGCATCCACACATCAAAAATAAGTGCCATCTCCAACACCACCAAAGATGTATATCGCATTACAAATTTGCCCAACTCAATATAGCCTAACAACACGATCTGAACTAAAAACCTAGCTCAAAAAGCAGGATCAATCGTCAAAGAGCATAGAGGCGGGGACATTGTCATCTCAACTGAAAATGAGTTCAAATTCAGCCCAAGCGGGCCCGCGGGAGAGTAATTTCTCACCTTCAAGCCCACCGCGGTGATGGCTATATGACACACGACGAAGTCGGGACCCGAAGAACTTCGCGGTTTCAAGCTGCAATTCCGGCGACCCAAAACTTATAAGCTTAAATTGTAAATCGAAACAAAAAAGGCCGATTGGGAAAAGGTTGAATCGTACCTTAGACCAAGTAAAATTTTCGAGATCTAAAACATCAATGTAAGCCCGGATATCGATCACCACCGTCTACGCCATAAACTATGAGTTGGTTACCCACAATCAACTGCCGATATGGCTATCTCTACGTCTAGGCAAATCCCGTCACAATTGGGCTTGTCCAACGCATTGAATCAAGCTCTAGAACATGAATATCGTTTAAATAGTTGCAATCTCCTTAGCGGATCCTCCAAATTCAAGCATTTTGTTTTCGGATCGAGTAGCGGTATGGCTCTCTCTAGGACACGGTGGATCCCCTTCTACCGAAGGTGGGTCCAAATTAGAGTCTCGGATCAAAAATATGCACATCATTGTTTAAGCGGCTTGAACCATTTGTGCCACCGAATATCACCATTTTAGAGCCATAGAGAATGGCGGTATGGCTATCCCTAGGACCGGTGTTCTCGGTAGATGCTAAAGAGCTCCATGCCATAGTTAGGAGGTCTAGAGTTAGCACATCGCTAAAATGAAGTCCTGCTTTCTCCATCCCCCAAAAAACATGTGTGGATTCATGAGCTCATTGGCAGTTTTGGCTATGGTCGGAGAAAGGGTAATGTGGGTTTTGGGTTTTGTTCTTACCCCAAACACATAAAGCTTGCCTTAAAACATGCCGCGGCGAGTGACCCCATCTCTCTGGCGGTTTGATCCTGCTATTTCATTATTTACATCCACACGGGCCTGTTAAGCCATGGCTCACCCGGCTTGGATTTGGATCTTTGTTGCCATGAAAATTAGCTCTTCAAAGCATCGGTCGGGCAAAAATCATCTGCATTTTCCCAAATGGTGAAGGATGGCTCTTCAGGATAATAAGAAATAATACCACCTGCAATCTTCTCAAAATTCCGTCTAGAACGCGAAAAAGATGTTACATACGCATTTCTCACAAAAATTGAAGATACTAGCTTCTTAAGCCCGGAACTATGTCCAAATGCTTGACCCAAGAAGAGCGGCATTGAAAGGAAACGATTTATAGTATCCTCTCTTGCAACAACAATTTGGGGAAGGCGGAAGGGAGCGAAAAAACATATTCTCGGTCCGATTGTTAACCTTCCGGGTTCGTTGCATCCACTATCTTAGGAGCAAACCTCATCAATGCAGCCCATCATAAAAGTCTGAAAAAAAAAAAAAGAAACAATCGGTTCGAAAAAAATTATTCTACATTTTTTTTAAAGGCCCTAAGGTCATGTCATTAGAGAGTCATAAATAGTGTTGCCACCTCATGACGTTGCATTAAATGCAAAAGAAACAATTAAATGCAAAAGAAACAATCAGTTCGAAAAAAATCAATTTTTTGCAGACTTCCTTTTTTTCTACATTTTTTTTTTCAAAGGTCCTAATGCCACGTCATTAGAGAGTCATAAATACTGCTGCCACTTGCATTAAATGCAATCAATATAAGTGGCTAAATCTGATGCCCTAATTTGAAGGGCATAGATCAAATGCCCCAAAAATTACACCTTCCTTGAAGTTTCCCAAAACAAATGGATGGCTAGGATTTCTCCTTCCGCCTTTGATCCAACGGTTTAGGGATGGGGTGCATGCCCCATGCATGCCCCCCATCATATTTCTATGCCCATGCATGACTTCTCCCATGAGGTGGCGACATCGTGGCCTTTCATTTCCAATCGGACGGCTGGCATTAATCTCTATATAGCATGGGTACATCCTTTCCTGGGACACATAGAATAGTTTTATATATATAATGATATATATATATATTTTTTTTTAATTTTGTCCCCTGCTATGAGAACTAATACCCTACCAACATGCGAAGATGTAGTTTATCTCAACAAGCTAGCTGACTTAGGAAGCTAGCTGACAAAAAAATCAGAATTTAAGTCCGTATTTCGGAGCCTCCGCAATGTCCGAACGACAAAACACTTTGGTTTCTACACTGTCGCCCGCAGGACGCTTCGCGGTTTGATATGTTCTCGGGGCCGAATGTTGGATTTTTTTTTTCTCGGACCAGTTCCTTGAACAAAGGATTCAACGGTGGGATCACGGGAACCGAGATCCGGGAGTGTGGTCTTTAAGCGTCACGCCCCCGAGCGCCCGGAAAGGCTGCCTCGGGGAAGCTTTTGGGGCTGCGCCTCTGGGGTTCCGGACTCTCCCCTCTAATGAGGAGGCCTTGCAAGGTCCTGGCCTTGTTTGACTTGGGCAAGTGTGCCGGCTTTCGGTTGCCCAACAACGAGCTGCGGTTGTTCTAGTGCAAACTATTTGATCTAAACCTTATCCAAAATTTTTGAAAGTTGGCTGTATGTTGGCGATGACTTAGGAAGCTAGGTGACAAAACTTCGAAATTTAAGTCCAGGTACTATGCATTAATTACGAATTTATGAATGTCTTGCTACTGCAAAGCGGGCCTTGACTTCTAAGCGCCACAACGGGAGGAGTCTGAGGTCCAAACTCCATTCGTCAGTTCCCCTTGCCCGCGTTCTCAAGCGCATGTGATAGGCCACGTCCCAAGTGCAAAAGACCAAAACCACGGCACCCAAAGCGCCAAACCACCGCTAGAACACCCACAACTCATAGGGTTTACGTTTGGAGGCTCTATCCTTGTCGGTTGACTAGGACCTTTGCGCCGATGTCTTGGCGTAGAGGGGTGCTGGCGCCGCAGCACGGACCCTAAAAACCACCCGGCGGCTTGCCCCAAAAAGTCCTCTCGAAGGCCACGGCGCGGGGACGGGCAACTTTCCCTCTCCGGGCAAGTGATGTCTCTGCCAATGGACTCGAGCGTCGAAATTGCCCTATGGACCAAGTGTTGTGGCGAAGCCCACCCTTCTCGAAGAAGCGCCAAACTATCTCATGTGCAACGCGCTCGTAGTCAATTGGCCTAGGAGGTGGGCTGGCGAATCTTTGCAATGTAGGGCGTAAGTGTTTCTTTCTTTTTGCAAAGCGGGCCGTGTAACTTGGTCCCTAGGGTAATTTTGGCATTCCGGGCGATGTGGCAAAGTCGGATCGACATTTCGAACCTCGCAATGTCCGAGCGACAAAACACTTTGGTTTCTCCACTGTCGCCCGCGGGGCGCTTGCGGTTTGATATGTTCTCGGGGCCGGATGTTGGATTTTTGGACCTTCTCGGACTACGTTCCTTGAACAAAGGATTCAGCGATTCGGATCACGAGGCGAGATCGGGGAGTGTGGTCTTTAAGCGTACACCCGTGGGCTTGGCTGCCGAAAAGGCGCCTCGGGGAAGCTTTTTTGGGGCTCGCCTCACGGGGTTCGGACTCTCCCCTCTAATGAGGAGGCCTTGCAAAGGTCGGCCTTGTTTGACTTGAGCAAAATGTGCCGGGCTGCCCAACAACAACAGTGCCCGGTTGTTCTAGTGCAAACTATTTGATCTAAACCTTATCCAAAATTTTTGAAAGTTGGCACATATGTTGGCGATGACTTAGGAAGCTAGTGACAAAAAATCAGAATTTAAGTCCGTTACTATGCATTAATTACGAATTCTGAATGTCTTGCTCTTTGCAAAAGCGGGCCTTGACTTCTAAGCGCCACAACGGAGGAGGAGTCTGGTCCAAACTCCATTCCGTCGGTTCCCCTTGCTTCCTTTGCATGTGATCGGCCCGCGTCCCAAGTGCAAAAGACCAAACTTCGGCACCCAAAACGCCAACCCTGCTAGAACTTTGTCAACTCATAGGGTTTACGTTTGAGGCTCTATCCTTGTCGGTTGACTAGGACCTTGCGCCAGATGTCTTGGCGTAGAGGGGTGTTGGCTAGAGCACCTGGACCCTAAAAAACCACGAGGCGGCTTGCCCCAAAAAGTCCTCTCCCGAAGGTCTGGCGTGAGGGCGGGCAACTTCCCCTCTCGGGCAGGTGATCTGTCTCGCTAATGGACTCGGAGCGTCGAAATTGCCCTAGGGATCAAGTTTTGTGGCGAAGCCCACCCCTTCTCGAAGCGCCAAACTATCTCATGTGCAACGCTTTTCGTGAGTCAATTGGCCTAGGAGGTGGGCTGGCGAATCTTTGCAATGTAGGGCGTAAGTGTTTCTTTCTTTTGCCAAAACCGGCCGTGTAACTTGGTCCCTAGGGTAATTTTGGCATTCCGGACGATGTGGCGAAGTCGGATCGCTATTTTGAACCTCTCTTAATGTCACGAGCGACAAAACACTTTGGTTTCTACATTGTCGCCCAGAGGGGCGCCAGCGGTTTGATATGTTCTCGGGGCCGGATGTTGGATTTTTGGACCTTCTAGGACCGGGTTCCTTGAACAAAGGATTCAACGGTCGGATCACGGGAAGAGATCACGGGAGTGTGGTCTTTAGCGTCACGCCCCCGAGAGCTTTTGCCGAAAAAGGCTGCCTTGGGAAGCTTTTGGGGCTCGCCTCACGGGGTTGGGACTCTCCCCTCTAATGAGGAGGCCTTGCAAGGTCCTGGCCTTGTTTGACTTGGGCAAGTGTGCCCGGCTCGTTTGTAACAACAGGCTGCCCGAGGCTGTTCTAATGCAAACTCTTTGATCTAAACCTTATCCAAAATTTTTGAAAGTTGGCTGTATGTTGGCGATGACTTAGGAAACTAGGCGACAAAAAATCAAATTTAAGTCCGTGCTATGCATTAATTACAATTCTGAATGTCTTGCTACTTGCAAAAGCGGGCCTTGACTTCTAAGCGCCACAACGGGAGGAATACAGGTCCAAACTCCATTCCGTCCGGTTCCCTTGCTTCCGTTTCTCAATCGCATGTGATCGGCCACGTCCCAAGTGCAAAAGACCAAAACTTCGGCACCCAAAGCGCAAACCACGCTGCTAGAACACGTCAACTCATAGGGTTTACGTTTGGGAGGCTCTATCCTTGTCGATTTGACTAGGACCTTCTTGGCGTGTCTTGGCGTAGAGGGGGTGTTGGCCTTGAGCACGGACCCTAAAACCACCCGAGGCGGCTTGCCCCAAAGTCCTCTCCCGAAGGCCACAGCGGCGGACGAGCAACTTCCCCTCTCAGGAGCAGTGATGCGTCTCGCCAATGGACTCGGGGCGTCCGAAATTGCCCTAGGGACCAAGTTTTTTGTGGCGGAAGCCCACCCTTCTCGAAGAAGCGCCAAACTATCTCATGTGCAACGCGCTCGTAGTCAATTGGCCTAGGAGGTGGGCTGGCGCAATATAGAGGCGTAAGTGTTTCTTTCTTTTGCAAAGCCCGGCCAGGTGTAACTTGGTCCCTAGGGTAATTTTGGCATTCGGACGATGTGGCGAAGTCGGATCGACATTTGAACCTCATAATGTCGAGCGACAAAACACTTTGGTTTCTACATTGTAAGCCCGCCGGGGCGCTTAGCGGTTTGATATGTTCTCCCAGACGGATGTTGGATTTTTTGGACCTTCTCGGACTAGGTTCCTTGAACAAAGGATTCAACGGTCGGATCACGGGACCAAGATCCCGGAGTGTGGTCTTTAAGCGTACACCCGCCCGTGAGCGTGACGCCTGCCGGAAAGGCTGCCTCGGGGGAAGCTTTTGGGGCTCGCCTCACGGGGTTCGGACTCTCCCCTCTAATGAGGAGGCCTTGCAAGGTCCTTGCCTTGTTTGACTTGGGCAAGTGTGCCCATTTCGGTTTGCCCAACAACGAGCTGCCGGACTGTTCTAGTGCAAACTATTTGATCTAAACCTTATCCAAAATTTTTGAAAGTTGGCCTGTATGTTGGCGATAACTTAGGAAGCTAGCTGACAAAATCAGAATTTAAGTCCGTACTATGCATTAATTACGAATTTACGAATGTCTTGCTCTTTTGCAAAAGCGGCCCTTGACTTCTAAGCGCCACAACGGGAGGAGTGCAGGTCCAAACTCCATTCCGTCGGTTCCCCTTGCTTCGCGTTCTCAAGCTGCATGTGATCGGCCCGTCCCAAGTGCAAAAAGACCAAAACTTCGGCACCCAAAAACGCAAACCACTGCTAGAACACGGCAACTCATAGGGTTTACGTTTGAGGCTCTATCCTTGTCGATTTGACTAGGACCTTCTTGTTGTGTCTTGATGTAGAGGGGTTGGCCTTGAACACGGACCCTAAAACCACCCGAGGCGGCTTGCCCCAAAATTCCTCTCCCGGGGCCACAGCGACGGACGGGTAACTTCCCCTCTCGGGAACCGTGATCATCTCTCGCCAATGGACTCGGAACGTCGACATTGCCCTAGGGACCAAGTTTTGTGGCGAAGCCCACCCTTCTCGAAGAAGCCAAAACTATCTCATGTGCAACACACTCGTAGTCAATTGGCCTAGGAGGTGGGCTGCTTTGAATCTTTTACAATGTAGGGCATAAGTGTTTCTTTCTTTTGCAAAGCCCGACCGTGTAACTTGATCCCTAGGGTAATTTTGGCATTCCGGACGGATCGCTATTTCGAACCTCCGCAATGTCCGAACGACAAAACACTTTGGTTTCTACTGTCGTCGCCCATTTGGGCGCTTTCAGCGGTTTGATATGTTCTCCGGACGGATGTTGGATTTTTTTGGACCTTCTCGGACCAGGTTCCTTGAACAAAGGATTCAACGGTCGGATCGGAAACCGAGATCCGGGAGTGTGGTCTTTAGCGTCGCCCCGTGGGCGGCTGCCAGAAAGGCCGCCTCGGGGAAGCTTTTGGGGCTCGCCTCACGGGGTTGGACTCTCCCTCTAATGAGGAGGCCTTGCAAGGTCCTGCCTTGTTTGACTTGGGCAAGTGTGCCCAGCTCGGCTGCCCAACAACAAAGCTACCCAATTTGTTCTAATGCAAACTCTTTGATCTAAACCTTATCCAAAATTTTTTGAAAGTTGGCCTGTATGTTGGCGATGACTTAGGAAACTAGTGACAAAAAATCAGAATTTAAGTCCGTACTATGCATTAATTACGAATTCTGAATGTCTTGCCTCTCTCAAAGCGGGCCTTGACTTCTAAGCCGCCACAACGGGAGGAGTACAGTCCAAACTCCATTCCGTCCAGTTCCCCTTGCTTCGTTCTCAAGCTGCATGTGATCGGCCACGTCCCAAGTGCAAAAGACCAAAACTTCGGCACCCAAAACACAAACCACTGCTAGAACACGGCAACTCATAGGGTTTACGTTTGAGAGGCTTCCGGATGCGACTAGGACCTTCTTGGGTGTCTTGGCGTAGAGGGGTGTTGGCGCCAGAGCACCGGACCCTAAAAACCACCCGAAGCGGCTTGCCCCAAAAGTCCTCTCCCCCAGGCCACGGCGGACGGGCAACTTTCCTCTCGGGCACCGTGATTAGGCTCGCCAATGGACTCGAGCGTCGACATTGCCCTAGGGACCAAGTTTTGTGGGCGAGAAGGCCACCTTCTTGAAGAAGCGCCAAACTATCTTATGTCCAACACACTCGTAGTCAATTGGCATAGGAGGTGGGCATTGAATCTTGCAATGTAGGGCGTAAAGCGTGTCGTTTTGCAAAACTGGCCAGGTGTAACTTAGTCATAGGGTAAGTTTGGCATTCAAGCGATAAGCGGCGTCGATATTAATTTTTTTTTTTTTTTTTTTTTTTTTCCCAAAAAAAAAAAAAAAAAAAAAGTGACGTCGTTAAGCGGCGTTGCTTTACGTGGCACTCTGGCGACAATAAGCGTGGCGCGGACGATGCCGCCATCGCAAAAACTCCCCACGTCGGATATTTTAGCGTCGTTTAACGGCGTCATGTCGGCGTCTTGAGACACTTTGGCGTGCCCTGGCATGTCGGCCAAACCCGCGAAAGCCGGTCCCCGATTTTTTAGTCGTTGTTCAACGGCGTCATGTCGGCGATGGCGAGAACGGTGGCGTGCCGACCGGCATGTCGACCAACCCGCAGCCGGATGTGCCACGTCCGATCCACGGGCGGCGTTAAAAGCGGCGTTTTGTGCGATGGCCACGACATGCACGCTTACCCGGCTTGGCGGCGGTACCATGCCATGCGCGCCAATCCGACCGTCGACCACGAAAACGTCGTTGAGCGGCGTCGAAACGACGTTGTCGTCGTTGAACGACGATGTCGTCGATGTTCGACGACGACCCGTCGTTCTTCGACGTCGCGACGTCGTTGGACGTCGACTATCCCTTGTAGTGTTTCTCAACTAAAGCACTGAAATTCTGAAATTTATCGAAGGCATCAGACTTGAGTTTAAGTGTATAAACCCAAATATACCTGCTGAAATCATCAACAAGGACTAAAAAATACCTGCTACCTCCTAAAGACTCAATAGGCATATAACAAATGTCAGAATGAATAAGTTCCAAAGGTTTAGTAGCCCGAGATTCAGCTTGTGATGGATATGCAGCTTGGACTTGCTTTCCAAGTCTGCAAGCACAACAATCAAGCGAACTTCCGCTAAGCAATGGTAAGCCTTCAACCATTTTGAACTTAGAAGCAAACCCTAAAGCACCAACAGAAATATGGGCATACCTGTCATGCCATAAAGTCTCCAAAGTCTTTGGAACTGCTGCTACTAATGAGGACTCCACACTTAACGAATTGGTTTTGTTATTCAAAATATAAAAGCCATGTCCACGAGCTCTTTGGAGTGAGTTTGCGATCTACAAACTTGAGAGGATTCTTTTTGAGTAACATGAACTTCCCCATCTGTAAAAATAAGCTGAATAACCCATTCTTCGATCAAATTCGAAACACTCAATAGATTTACTAAGAGGCGGGCACTAAAATGATATCCTCAATTTTCAGTGGAATACATTGATTTGTCCGAAACCCCACAATTACCTTTTCCTTTAGATGAGCAAGATTACCATCCGCCATTTTCACAACCGTTTGATCATAGGGCTTTACATCTGAAAGAAGATTTGCTTTGCACGCCAAATGCTTAGTAGCTCGAGAATCAACAAGCCAAGCATCTTCTGGTAAATTTTTGCTGCTAGATTAAAAACTTCGGTCTCAATTTCTTGAGCGGACATACTAGAAACTTGAGCGAAAGTTCTTGTGTGGGAAGTGATGAAGGAACTGGTGAAGAAATCGGTGATGGAGTTGATACCGGATGTTTGGAGATCTGATCAGAAGATTTTTATGCCTGATCTTTAAGATATTGAGCCAAATCTTTATGCAATTACCTACAATCTTTCCTATAATGACCTTTCTTGCCACAGTGCCAGCAAAGAAAGGGTTGAGAAACTGGAGCAGCCACAGATTTAGAAGAACTGGAACTTGTGGGAGGCAAAGATGTAGATAAAGTTTTTGAAACACTAGAAAGAGATTGAACCTTTGAAAAATGAGCTGACTCAAGTTGATCATACCTTTTGTTTTCAAGTTACGCATCAAGAAGTCTCTTCTTTGGAACTCCGACTAAAAGGAATCTTGATCTTGACCTTCATCTTATAATAATCAGAAATACTCTTGTAATCTCTAGTCAAACCTTGCAAAGCATACATAATCAAAGTTGGATCATCAATAGTTCCACCAGCTCCATATAATTTCTCCTTTAGCGCCTTCAGCTGCTCTATATAATCCTTCATATTGGAACAATCTTGCAATCTAAGACTATTCATCTTACCCTTAACTGCTAACTGCTGACCAGCTCCTGCTTGTACACAAGTTTGCTTAAGAAAAAGAAGAGCATCTTTAAAACTGAGAATGCCTCTAATATCTCTCTTAAATGCATCTGAAACAGTAGCCTTCAACATATATAATGCAAGATTATCCTTCTTTTGCTCTTCTGGAGTAAGAGGAGATCATGTATGCAGAAGCACATCTCCTAGATCATTCAACTGAAGATTGATTTCTAAATTATCTTTCCAAGGATAATAATTGTCTCCATCAAGCAAACTTGCTGCTACAAACTTCCAAGAATGCATGGCAACCATAATCAAATCGAATCTGAGATTGAAATGATCCCAACTAGACAGAGAACCAGGCCCAATGTATGACAAACGTGTCAAGAAAGCTAAAGATCAAGGGATCGTAAAGCTTTTACTATGAATATGGCTAAATGACTGAGACGAACACCAAGAACGACAAAATTTTGCCGGAATTTGGATATCTTTCAGAAAAAAGCCACGGTGACAGAATTTTGCCTAAAAATAGCAAAAAATTCTCACGACTGGTCTAAAATTGGATGAAAATTGATTTGCCAAAAAGGCAACACCAATCCGACTCCAACAAAAAAAACACCTAGATGCTATCGATGCTATCTTCCGACCATGCCCCGCTCTGATACCATGAATGCTTTTGAATATAATACACGGTTGAAGAAAGCAAAAGATAGACGGCTAAAACAACTAGCAACTAATAACTGCTTGACTGTGGCTTATATAAGAGTGCCACGTCAAGAATGACAGCGATAACACTAACGGTCAAGGCGATGTGGCGTCATCACTAACAAGCCAGCATGAGTCTAACAACCAGAACGCTGCAGCTTTTAGGTTGGTTACCAATAATTTGCCACGTAAGAAGTCTAGGAACATAGGAATAGAATAGAATAGAATATGATTTTATCGTCCACGGAGGGTAGACCTGCTGCTAGACGTGCAAGACAAGGCAAGTTGTTGATCTGATGCCTAATGGCCTGGTATTTTCATTAATCTAGGTTAGGTTATGAAGGACAAATAAAATATCATGAGAACAATGATGAAAATACCATTATAGATGTTTCCTAGATGTTCTTGCCAAAAAGACAGATCTAATTTGCAAAAAAAATAAAAATAAGGATATCATCTAATATTGATGTCGGTAAATATCACACATCGGTGGACTTCTATGACATAAAAATATGGTGGACAACATATGATGGCGATGTGGCGGAGAGTAGAATTAACTTTGTCCCGGTGTGGTTTGTTGCGGCGTATCGGGGCCACAACATGTATCATTAGCATTATCGATGTGATTTATCTTGAACATGCATAATTAGCATTACCCGATGTGATTCATTTATTGAAGACATTCGGCAGGAGAAAACAAGAAGTCAAATCGAGAGAGTGTGGTCCAATTTCAATGTATCCGATCCCTCCATTTATGTTTCTTAAAATATAAAGCTAATCTTTTGAAACAGTATCTCCATTTCAAATGGAATAGTTTAGACAAGCAACATGGCAAGCAAATGATAACTTGAGGCTGCAAAGATGTTGCGACTTTTCATAAATTATGGTTCAAAGCACAAAGCACGAGAAGGCCTACCGTGCATATGTGTAGTGTTTTCAGTTCATGTTTACCTCCTTGTGCACTTAATTTTAGAATGTGTATCCGTTCTTTTGTTCTTTCATTGGTTTGAGGTCGTGAGATCATATGTTTAATTTGAAAATTCACTTTAAAATGCTTTAACCTTTATGTTGAAAGGTATAACCACATAAGCTAGATCTGAAGATCAGATTGGAGCCTTAGAGACATCAAGATAATAGTTCTGAAGCCCCAAACAAGATCGGATTTCAAAATAGTTTAGTTTTTTATTTTGAGCTTTGGAGATCTTCCAATATGTCCACTGCTTTGAGTCTTGCAAATACTTGCTTAATCCAGCTCACCATTGAGAGATTTGACTTCAAGTTGCACTTCCCATCATGAATTGATCATTTTTCAATAGTATTATACACAAACCAGTATATGAGTTAAAAAAGTTTCTGCAGATGTTTAAATAGGCAGCCCTTGATTTTTTCTGAATTTGGACACTAGAGTTGTCCCAGGGACCATTTCTGGTCCATGGACCAGAAATGGTCCACCATACCCCCTGCCACTTAAACCGATATATCTCACAAGATAAATTTTAATTTTAAAATATACCACCACTATTTGAGTCTTCACTTGATTCTTAACGACCTGTGAGAATTTCATGACCATTGGATACACCTTTATATTGGTATGATTGTTCAAACTTTGAAGAATTTGGCAGTTTTTTACAGCACTCTAGAACTGCATTCTTCAATTTTCTAGCATAAAAGTGTCTAAACCTTGCTAAATATGAAATTAATTGATGTATTATGTTAAAACATATCAATTTGCATGTTTCCATGTTTTGCCACTATCATTTGATTTTAATTGAAGTCGCCAAACCCTATTTTGCTTAAAAATGCTGCATGAGGTTCAAGAATTCTTTCTCTCTTATTATTACAAATTTTGACTTAATTTTTGTGACAATGAGTCCTTAACTAGGCAACCTATAGTCCAAAGATTTTTTTTTATGTTTATATGTTTTATTAGTATCGTTATTAACTAAAGAAATTATTGTACAGAATTCAAAATAAAAATATGGGTTAAAGTGCTTCAATAAATCACATCCATAAGTCTCATAAGGATAGTAAATGATGCATTCTAATCAACTCTATGTAGGAATTTACTTTATCAACATAAATATAGTGTAACTAGGGTATAACCATGCATTATCTAGATCTAAACGAGCTCTAATATAACAGGATGAACACAAAGAAAGGTTCCAAAGTGCATTGATTATACCTTTATAGGTCTAAAACTCAACAATAATGTAGGTAGTGATAGTTATTGATAAATAGAGGGCAATATCACGAAGTTTAGCCATGACTATAAATAAATAGATCAAAAGACTTTCCGTACCTGTTTTTCTAGTTCGTCTCAAAAATTAACTTATTGCACTATAATTCTTCCATAAGCCTTTTAAATGGCGCAATGTATGATAAAAAGGGATATTGAGATCCTTGTTGTGGTCTTATTAGGAAAAAAAATGAAGAAACCTACTTACTTTCCACTATTATAAAGTTAGACAATATGTGGCTGCTCCAAAATGTTGTAGTCTAAGTAGGACCATAGTACATGTAGATCAACTTTTATGATAGGCTATAAATTTTGTAAATTTGAACCTTTGTTGGCAATATATATCTCAAATTTCATGTTAGGATAATATATTATATACAAGATTTGAATATAAATAAGCATGGACTACGCTCACACTATCTCCCCCCGATTGGGGTTATTAAAAAAATAATTGAAACCCTTCCGATTTTCAAATGTGGAAACCCTTCCAAATTTCCGTGAAAACCGGAAGGGTTTCCACTGAAGCACGGTAGGGTTTCCGCAAACATATTATATTTTTAGATATCGAAGACAGCCACCGTTAATTAATGCTTGTAATTAAGTTTCTACGGCTTTGATTTAAGAGCTTTTCAAGAAAAGCAATTTTTTTTGTTCTTCCTCTTCTTCCGGCGCTTTGCAAATGAAGATTGAGTCGGATTGAGGTCTTGCCTGCCTACAGTCGATCGGGAGTTTTACAGAAAGACAGGATTATAGTTTTACAAAAAGACTGGTAAAGGAAAGGAGCCTTTTCAAGACGTTTTAAACGGAGTTATGGAGAAGAATTTTATTGATTGGAAAACGATGCCGATCTATCGGAGCTGAGAAGGCGTCTCAATCTTTCAATCTTCACACACAATTTCTTCTTCATCAAATTGCAGTGTGTCGGAATTGAGCGGCTTTTCCTCTCCAAAATCTCCAAAAGCTCCAGCTCTCCAAAATCTCACGGCATAGAAACCCTTCCAAATTTCGCTTTCGAGAAACAATTGGTAAGGCCGAGTCCTTCTTAAAAAATTTGCTCTGCCCGATGTAGATCCATGCTCACATGCCTCGGTTTTTTTTTTTCAATAGGTTGAGATTGCCGAACTCCGGTTCCTTCCACCACAAAAGTGGAATTTTTAAAGCGGGGCTGTCCCAGTTGTCCTCGGCCGGCTTGAGAAAAACCTAACGGCATTGATCTGCCGGCCCCTAGGTATGGCATTACTCTCGACGCTGGCCCATGGAATTTTCTCGACGATATCTCCCGCTTCATCATTTTGTTGCTATCTTCTTCGTCAAAGCTTTATATATATGGATGGGAGTCTGTACTTCTTCATTCAATCCATTCTTGCCTTTCAAGGTTTTCAGCATTTCTCGCCTACATTCTGTGCTTATGGCGAAGTTGTTTGAATTTGGAGCTAAACATGGCTTATTTTTCGGGCTTTTTTGTTCAACTTGGAATAGCATTTCGTTCTCCATTCCTACCAAAGCAAACAGATGTGAATTTTGATCAAAATTATTGGGTCGGATGGGGAATGATCACACTAGACAATTAGATGGAGGCCAACGTTGCGCCGGTTCGGATAAACAATCGAACGGTTTTCGCGTCTAAAGACAGATATTTATTTGGGCATATTAGCATGAAGATCAAACTAGTGCCCGGGAATCGTCCTGAACTGCGGATCGCTTCTATGTGAGTATTTTAATCTATACACTTCCCTGTTTTCTCCCTGGCTTATGTTTATACCCGTGTGATTTGTCTTTGTTTTGTTTTTTGTTCTCGAAATGAGTTGTGTGAATATCCGGATGTCCTCGAGACCAACAACCATGATGAACTAGATTTCGAATTTCTTGGGAACACCTCGCAGCCATACATTGTCCAAACCAACGCTTTTGCTAATGGAAAAGGTGATAGGGAGCAGAGAATATATCCGGGGTTTGATCCTACAAAATTTTTCACACTTATGGGTTCTTATGGAATCATAGCGGATCATGTAAGTCTCCAAAAGATTGTTTTTATGCATGTCCTTAGTTTGCCTAAACTTTAGATTGCAACTTATATGCAGATTTTATGTGGATGATGTCCCTATCACAGTATATAAAAATAACAAGGCATTTGGTGTTGATTTTCCACTCACCAACCAATGGGTATCTATTCCACCTACGGAATGGAGATGACCCAGGCCACAAGAGGTGGATTAGAGAAGATAAAATGGGATTATGCTCCATTTGTAGCATCATACAAAAGGTTCAACATAGATGCATGCAAATGGAGTGGCTCGGTGGATGCATGTGCCAATGCCAAAGGAGATTGGTGGAGGCAACAAAGTGTCGGACCACTAGCTCATCTACTTCAAGCAAGCTGAAATGGGTTCAAAAGAACTACATGATATATGATTATTGCAGGGATACTGCTCGCTTTTCCTCCACTAAGATGCCTCTAGAGTGTAAGCTCTGAGGGAAGAGCACCATGGCCCAACATTTTTTGCTTCTTGTATTCAAGAAGCCCATTATTCTTTTGTAAATAACACCAATTCTTTGCTAGTGATTGAGTATACATACTATTATCTTGTGATGTTGTAGCACTTTTTGTTTCTAACCAATAGCTGAGTTGCATATCTCTGTGTTAATGAAGGGTATCCAAATTCTTGAAACTTCTCGTAATTCCCGCTGGTATATTGTCAACACCATCTGCACCAGTGTTTGTTTTTCTTTTTCTTATTTCTTGCTGATTCTTATCACTCCGCCCTTTGTAGACTGCATGTATGTACTCCAACTTAAGATGCTAAAAAATTGCAATAGTTTGTAAATGGCACATTTTCTGCTCATATTCATAATCGGAGTGGTGCCATATCAAGTATTTTGCAGCGAGGCTCTTAGCTAGAAACACAGCAGTAATGTGTATGAACTCTCTATGTATTAGTTCAGATGCAAAGGCATTTTAGTTATGAGGATAACCATTACAAACTTATAATACTGACATTTACTAACCATTACAAACTCAGATGCAAGCATTTCGTATGTTGTTGCTAACCATACTGAACCTGACCATAGTGGCCTCATCCCAGATCTTTTAGATTTGGCTCCTGATGTAATCGTGATTGGGTCAAAAGTCTGCATACAATTTCTTCAAAATCTTGTCCTGCGCCCTTTCAAGAGCATGGTTGTTAAGGTATCTATTTTGACCTTCATATCCATATTATCAATGTTCTAATTGCACATGAAAGGATTTTTGAATGCTCCAATAATGACCTTGGGATATTCATCAATTTGTCAAATTTACTGGAGGAATTTATCAACGGCAATTCTCTGCAGTCTGGCGATAAATTGGATCTTGGTAGGGGACATGTCTTGGAGTTCGTCATGGCGCCAAACTTACACTGGCCAGAAATTTGTTCCCCTTAAAATTTTTTTATGAAACATGGAAACCCTTCCTATTTTCCCCCATTTGTGGAAACCCTTCCTATTTTCCCATGGGTTTGGAAAATAGGAAGGGTTTCCATTTGAATTAAAATTTAAATTCTTGAGTGTCGTGCATATTTATGAGCGTGCACCATTAATGGCGTGCACCATTAATGGCGGCGTGCGTGTTGGGCGGCATGCGCCTTGAAAAAAAAAATGGAAACCCTTCCCATTTTCCGCGGAAACCCTTCCGATTTTCAAATTGGAAACCCTTCCAATTTTCCATTAAAACCAGGAAGGGTTTCCATGGAAACCCTTCCTATTTTCCATGGAAACCCTTCCTATTTTCCAAACATGGAAAATAGGAAGGGTTTCCATGGAAACCCTTCCTGGTTTTAATGAAAGCCGGAAGGGTTTCCATGGAAACCCTTCCTATTTTCCATGGAAAATTGGAAGGGTTTCCATGGAAAATTGGAAGGGTTTCCATGGGAGCCCAACCCAAATAGGGAGTACTTAGAACCATCGCATGGACTATGTATAGGTCCAGGATTAAACCAACTGGATTGAGAAAATTGCTCTATTTATTTGCATTGGCTCTATTCATTTTGTTCCCTACAATGATATTATGATTTCTCATCGTCTATAAGATAATCTTTGAAAGGTGTAAGTGGACTTTCTCATACATTCAAAGTAGCCCTTAACTACTTATTTTTTGTGCTCCGATGTCACCTTTTAGATAGACAATCCTCCCTAATCAACTAATGTTATCATATATAATGTGATATAAACTATATTCTAAAGAATTGATTAAGATGATGATGTTCTTAACTTTTAAATGAGAGGTCATGTGGACCAATAATTGGCATCGGCATAGCAGTCTATCTTGATCTTCTTTAGGCATATCTTTTCATCTTTTTCCTTGGTTCATCTTGCATTGCTATCTTAACTTTGGGAAGCTTTGAAATATGGTGTTTGAAGTTCATTTTCAAGGCACAAATCTAGAGATCAAATATGGAAAATATTTGATGATAACTTGGAACTAATACTAAAAGTTTTAGCCCAAACCTAGCAATAGATATTTTTTATTGATAGAGGATCTCATGAAATACTAATATCCTAAAATTCGGCTTGAGATCCAATAAGGTAAAGAAGTTATTGATTTAAAATGAACCTGTGGACCAGTAATGGTCTTATGTATAGAAACCTTTATTGATTTATCATGATCGTGCCTTTTTCTCTTTTTCTTTACTTGTTTTTTCATTGGTTTCATATCCATACAAGCATTCATATATTATTTTTTCAATGACATACTATTTCAATAAATTTCTTTCAAATATAACAAAATAGACATCAATTAAAAGTTACTTAAAAGTGTTATTATAAGTTAAAGGTGAAGCTTCAAATTACAGCCCAACAAATATTTTTTATGCATGGACCAATTCGTCAACTACTTATATACCAAATTTGAAGTAAAAAATAATTTTCATGCAAAAGTTATAGAATTTTAATTGAAACAGCCTTCTGGGAACCATTATTGGTCCACAGAAGACAGAAAACTGTTTTGACCCTGTCATGTTTGACTGACTATATCTTCCTTTCTAGACTTCAGATTGGAACAAGGTTTTTTGTGTATTAATCCTTATCTCGTATAGAAAAATACCATTATAATGAAAAAAATCAATAAAATCCTTTTATTGAGACAGTTTTACATTATGTAAACATGAAGCAAACTGGACTTGACCCCCCTTGATTCACCTATACATAACTTTCAATTTTGGGGGTATATGCATTTTTAACTATTTTTTCTGTGCAACATAACTGCCATATATTAACTTGTAGAAAGGGTTTAACTAAATTTTATGTCATTGATTTTATATTGTACAAATGAACCATTTATGGTCCATCAATTCAAGCATATTAGTTTTTCCCATTCTTGAGGATCCACGCTACAAAGTAGAACATTCACATTGTCTTCGAAAACCATTTTTGAATTTTACAAACTGTGTTTGTAAAAATCATTTTTGCAGGTATAACTTGCTGTGCACATTAATTATAAGGCCGACTTGTGCTCTCTAGTGACACATGGATGAACCTGGATAATATACCTACTTATAGACTAGACCTAGTCTACTTATAGTTAGGTAAATAGGAACTCCCTCTAGTTGTCAATAGAGTGTAGGATTGCATCCTCATCATCAGAATGTAGGCTTCCTTTGTTACCAGATTCATAGAGTGTAAGAATTGATTTACAGTTTGTCATGTTAGCATTGCTCTTTAACAAAGTTTGTGTCTATGTGGCACATCTCATGAGATATCTGCTTTAGAAAATGAATTATTTGCCATCAAGAAGTTGCTTACCACTTAAGAAAACTTTATTTCTCATATAATAGATGTCCACTTATTAGAAAGAAATGTCGGGCGACTCTGTCTTTGCTTAGATGAAGGTAATGATTGTCGAAAGGTAAACCGCTACGATGTGGAAATTGCTACCTCTTTAGAAAATGCTCTTTTATAGCGAGAGGATTTTACTTGCGATCGACTCACGTGCGCAAAATAACATGTAGTCTCATCTTTGAACACGGATCGCTTAGTTCTACTCTCAATGGACCTAGTGCTGGTGTGGATGCATATAACCTGCTTTTGAGCTCCCATTATGAGAGACATCAGAATCCCGCACTTTGAAAACTTCTCAAACCAAGTGTTGCACAGGCTTTAGCTGCACATAAATGAGAGCCTTTGTGCTTTTATTGCAGTTAATGATTGGACACTTGACAATGCTCCCACATCTGCAGGCTTTGAAAGCCATGAATTTAATATGTATATCAATGCAATTTAATATGTATAGCCTTATCTTCATTTGCAGACAAGTGCAAGTTGGGTTCCTTAGGTTAATGCCTGGATTAATTCAAGAGAATACGTCCCAAAAATCCAAAAGATGGTAGATACAACCTTTTCTAATAAAAGGAGGCTTCAACAGAATTCTATGCTGGTCAAGATCTGGAAGTAGAATAAAAATTTAGGTGAATGAGAAACATTTCAAATGTTCCCCTAAGTCTAAGACAAGGAACATTCTTATTGAAAAGCACAAATCAAAACTTCCACTAGTTCCTTTCGAGTAAGGTAGATGCATTCAATGTCCAGATCTAGCACCCAAGCAAACATAAAGATAAAACCTAATTCTCTACAAAGTTAACAATTCAGAACACACGATTATTTGAGAGTTTTTCAACACATCTTTTAAACTATTTGCTCTTTCAGTGTGCTTTAAAGTTATGATCTGCAAACTTGGTAAGCTGATCTTTCATGTTCTTTAATAAAATAGATGCTTGCTGCCATGATTTGGCAGCATAGAAGAGCAAATGGCATTTCACATTAATGGCTAATAACTTGTTGAGACATGTGCATGGACCAAGTCAACTCAAGAGCTCGAGCTAAAGAACCAAGCAAGGACTTTCATTTGAAGCATCACAAGAAAGGATTCAAGGTGAAAAAGTCAGGGTCACACAAGAAGGAGGGCAAGGTCAACCTAAGGAAGCTTCGTGGCAATATCAAGATGGGAAGACCCCTTTGAGAAGTAAGATGTTCACTCAAGTTCAAATTCTTGGGCATGATTGATACTTTGAGCACCCTTTTCCTCTATTTGCCTTACCTCACTTGCCTCTACCCCTATGCACACCCCAATATGGTTCAAACTCTTTTCCTAGTCAAAAACTTCTCGCACATCCTTGAAATACCCTCCATTCACTTGAGACATGAAAAATCCGTACAAGGATTGACCTACCAATGGTCAAGATGACACATTCTCTCTCTAAGTCAAAAGGAGTGAGAAAGAATCCACATTTTCAATATCAAGTTGCTTGTACAAAAAATAAGCTCAAACATGGTCTAAACAATTGACCAAATTTGCATTTGATGGACTTGCTTTACAAAATATGCCATGCCATCATCCACCTCACCAAAGTTGGCCACCTCATCACACATCATATTCCTTTTTTTCTCACAAAGTTTTTGACTAGGGGAAAAGTTTTGCCAAGTCACCACATGCCAAGTCACCCCATGCCACGTCACCCTTGGATTGTCTACATATACCCTATACTTACCACATGTCCAAACTCCAAGATCACACCATTCCAAAAGAAAAAAAATATGTGCGAACAAATCTTTTTTCCAAAGAAATTCTGCCATAGGATGGGGCATCAAAAAGATTCCATGTAGCACAAAACGATTCCCAAATAGACCATGACTTGACCCTATAATTTGGTTCCTAGGGAAGAGTGCCCTATGGTTGGAAGATGCTAGCATATTATTTTCCTATGCACCCCTTTGCCTAAGCATCATTTCGCCCAATCCCCATGTGCCACGTTACCCTGATATTATTTTGCGAAGGAGGCCTGTGGGATATTGTTCTTCGATAAAAATTCTCTGACCTAAAAAGGTCAGGCCAAGATCCGACCTCTCCGGTGGATCTGGCCTGACAATCATGAGCTTAAACATCCCTTTTGTATCCTTGTGCCTCAAGAAACATCATAACACGGATAAGCCAAAACCAAACAAAACCAGATGCCAAGAATGTGCCGGAAATGAGAAAATAAAAAGGGGAAACATTTTTGAAACAAGGGCCGGCTTCTGTGCGAAAGATTTGATTTCTGTGATTATATCTGGAGCGGATTTGCGAAGTATGAGCTAAGAATGACCTGGCTTGCATGAATTACCTGTTTTTCTATGCAAATTACTTGAATGTGTCCCTTCATTTGATTATTTTCTATCCTGTGCCCAAGACTTCGAGCTTGGGAATTAAAGTACCTGTACTGTGTGATGATTCAATGAAAGAAAATCCGAACTTGGTAAGCATTACTCTCATTTGATTACCTAAAAGCGTATTGCTAAAGCAAAGTTATCATTCTTAATTCAATTAGCAAGTCTAATTATAGGTGTTTGCTTCACAAACCCAATATTAGAAAAAGAAATCAATTAAGCATTGTAGTTTTCCATTTATTCACTATAGGACCAAAGTTGCCATTTTTTATTTAAGATCTTCATAAAGAAAAAAAGGGGGGGATCAGATTTCAAAAAGGGATTTCATGCACCTACTCTGCAGAGTCATCAGAAACCATTCCAAGTGACAAAACTCCTGTTCACACATTTGCAAAAAAGAGCTCTCGGGTTGGGCTATTGACCAAAAATTGATCCAGTCAGTTTAATCAATTGCACATAGTTGCCCTAAGAGTTTTCAAACAAACCTTTGCAGGCAACTCAAGGTCCTATCTAGTCTCCAACAAGATTGATCTAATAGTAGAAAGATCAAGGAACCACACATGGGAGTTGCTTTGCTGTGATAGTCTTTAATCTGTTCAAGGAAACTAATTTATTGTGGCTATTTGAGCAGTTTTTTTGCAGTAATTCTCTCACAGAGTGGTTGCCTATAGCAACCTGGAGGTTCTACACTCTTGAGGTTGAAGGTTTGCCAGGAATACCTTCAACAATGCTTTATCATTCTAATCAACTAATATAAGCCTTATGGATGTATCGTTTTTGGAAGGCTCATTGACATATGCAGATATTACTAATCGACATACTGAATGAATCTTCCATCTTCCGCTTTTGGACAGATTTCTATTTTCTTCATTCCACAATTGTCACATTCACCTTTGATACATTCTAGTTTATGGCATTCATCTATGGCAACAAATTGTTGACCTCCACAAGCTGCTGACAACTTGAAACGTCTTCTTATTTGCTTGACATACGCCATTGTTTTCCTAGGATGCATAAACACTGAAACCGCAACTGCAATTAACATGTAGAGCCCTCCTCATATTATTGAAGGTTTTTTTGTACAAATTTGCTGGCTTATATTTGACACAACAATATGCGTTCCTCCCTTTCAATTTCCTTTATGCATTCAGGTTTCAAATACTCAAACTGTCAAAGGCAAATTTTGGTCTCAGAATTTTGATATACAAATGGTTGATAAAGCTCAAACTGCAATAACACAAGCATTAGACCATGTTAGCAACCAAATGCATCCGATGTGCTAATAACATTACATCTATACATATGTATATTTCATGTACATTAGATGTACATCGGATGTACATCCAACTATTCCGCCGCTGTTGTTTTTAGTTTACATATAATGTACATGTACATAAGTTTTATATCTATTGTGCATATATAAAGTACATTTAAAAATAAACGGATGTTAATCTAATATTTAAGTATATGTAAGTGCAGTTGGATGGACATGCAAATGCAAATGGATTTACATCTAAAAAGTACCTAATAGCACATGACTACAAGACTTTTGTTGCTATGTAAACAATGTAACAAACATTGCGATGCAATATATTTCATGAAAATTGGTGCATTCATTAATAAGTCACTGGAAAACTGCACTGGAATGTACAAAAGAAAGACAAGAAAGATTTGAGAAGAAAATACTTGATCTCCAATGAGAATTGATTCAATTTGCAAGAGCTTACTGTGAGATGCCAAGACGTTGTATTGTTTGTCTCCTCTAAATCACATCTCCAACTTTTAATTAAAATTTGGTATTATCAAGCTAAAATTCATGTGCTGACACTTGATTGAATCTTTAATTCTATTTGATCTTGGCCTCCTCTCGGCTAAAGCCACATATTTGCTCCACTTAATGACATTATCTTCCTTCTTGTTACAGCTTTGGATAAATTTCTTAGTTGTACTTTTAGCAATTTGGAAGAAACAACCTTGTTTACGTTGTCCCCTTTTTTTTTCCTCCCAGTAACCAACGATAATAGTGAATGTTTTGCGGCCAAGTTGTCTTTTTTGTTAGCAGATTTACATCCATCATTTAAGGTTTTGATCATTGATTCCATAACAATAACTTCAGAAGTCCAATCATGGGTTCAAGCAAAGTAAAAAAATCCTATCATCTTGCAACAAATAAGACTAAAAGGTAATCTTTGATCTAGACGAAGCATTTGCAAACAACTAAGAATGTAGTCCACCGACCCATCAACACGCTGCTTTATTTGTTTTGTGGCATAACGTAGGTCCAATGTCGGAATACCTACGTTGAGAAGCACCACTTCCAGTAGAGTCCTCGTCCTCCATATGAAGATTGAACTTGATTTGTATTTCTTGTAAATTCAATTGATATGTTTTTTTTTTTGATGAACGTGGACCTTTATTACTCAAAAGAGTACAAAGAGTACATGGGGGACTCAAAACCAAGTGGAGAAGATGTCCACTAGAGCAGCACTAACCACCACATACATAACATAGAAAAGCAACCAAAGAATACATATCACTACGAGCAAAGAATAGAATCTGCAGATATCGCTCCATTCAAACTGAGTTAGTATCTCGCCGTACACCTAAAACTTACCCCGAAAATGCACAAGTTCGTCGTTCAATTTAGTAAGATGTACATACATGCTTTCATGCTTTTACCCATGCATTTTATTTTTGGTACTTGTTCCCTTGCATGCAAGGCATATTACTCGATGAAAACCCAAAAACACCAAAGTGTACATTTTGTTCTTACTTGTTATGACACAAGCTTAATCATTTTGATATGTTACAGTTCTGCTAGATTGTCAAGATTTAATTCGAACTTACCAACCCCCAATGCATATTACATGTTGGCGTTTCTTACACGTTGGCCTAAGTGGAAAGCTGTACTATAAGGAATTATACCTTCGGTGCCTTGGATACATGATGTGGAAGTATTATTTTGGTATAAGCCTAAAGTTTACCATATGTTCCTATTTAACTCTAATTTGGACCTTAGAATTGAACTTCTAGGCTTAAAGGGTTTTTATTTCTTGGAAAACCATTGGCTACTTTAGATGTATAAATGGCCTTAGAAATTATATATGCACTTAATTTACTAGTTTTGGTCCATAACAGATCCCAAATCTTAGATCATATTTATCCCAAAACGGCTTTGCATTTATGAAGGGAGGCTGATATGCTGTCTGGCACACAAGATATGCTAACCTAAATGGCTTAGTCCAAGAATATCTTAGCGTGCCATCCAAAGAAAGATTTTATCTTTTTTCCTGGCAAAAATACCATGGTCTTAGTGTGATAGTTTCGTATTGTTGTATTTCCATATCCCATCTCTGATATTGAAGAATAGAATAGAATAGAACAGAATAAATTTTTTAATGTCCATGGAGACCAATAGGTCATGGGACCCATACAATGGGCTAGTACAATCATTACTACTAGGATTAAAAAACCCCTGCCTCGAAAGGTTTTCAAGGGAAAAACCTTTGCAGTAAGGGAAGAAATGCCTTAGGTTTATTAGCAAAAATCCATCAGTATTTTTGTGTATGACGCAAATTCTTTCAGTGTGCTTTAAAGTTATGATCTGCAAACTTGGTAAGCTGATCTTTCATGTTCTTTAATAAAATAGATGCTTGCTGCCATGATTTGGCAGCATAGAAGAGCAAATGGCATTTCACATTAATGGCTAATAACTTGTTGAGACATGTGCATGGACCAAGTCAACTCAAGAGCTCGAGCTAAAGAACCAAGCAAGGACTTTCATTTGAAGCATCACAAGAAAGGATTCAAGGTGAAAAAGTCAGGGTCACACAAGAAGGAGGGCAAGGTCAACCTAAGGAAGCTTCGTGGCAATATCAAGATGGGAAGTCCCCTTTGAGAAGTAAGATGTTCACTCAAGTTCAAATTCTTGGGCATGATTGATACTTTGAGCACCCTTTTCCTCTATTTGCCTTACCTCACTTGCCTCTACCCCTATGCACACCCCAATATGGTTCAAACTCTTTTCCTAGTCAAAAACTTCTCGCACATCCTTGAAATACCCTCCATTCACTTGAGCACGAAAAATCCGTACAAGGATTGACCTACCAATGGTCAAGATGACACATTCTCTCTCTAAGTCAAAAGGAGTGAGAAAGAATCCACATTTTCAATATCAAGTTGCTTGTACAAAAAATAAGCTCAAACATGGTCTAAACAATTGACCAAATTTGCATTTGATGGACTTGCTTTACAAAATATGCCATGCCATCATCCACCTCACCAAAGTTGGCCACCTCATCACACATCATATTCCTTTTTTTCTCACAAAGTTTTTGACTAGGGGAAAAGTTTTGCCAAGTCACCACATGACAAGTCACCCCATGCCACGTCACCCTTGGATTGTCTACACACACCCTATACTTACCACATGTCCAAACTCCAAGATCACACCATTCCAAAAGAAAAAAAATATGTGCGAACAAATCTTTTTTCCAAAGAAATTCTGCCATAGGATGGGGCATCAAAAAGATTCCATGTAGCACAAAACGATTCCCAAATAGACCATGACTTGACCCTATAATTTGGTTCCTAGGGAAGAGTGCCCTATGGTTGGAAGATGCTAGCATATTATTTTCCTATGCACCCCTTTGCCTAAGCATCATTTCGCCCAATCCCCATGTGCCATGTTACCCTGGTATTATTTTGCGAAGGAGGCCTGTGGGATATTGTTCTTCGATAAAAATTCTCTGACCTAAAAAGGTCAGGCCAAGATCCGACCTCTCCGGTGGTTCTGGCCTGACAATCATGAGCTTAAACATCCCTTTTGTATCCTTGTGCCTCAAGAAACATCATAACATGCATAAGCCAAAACCAAACAAAACCAGATGCCAAGAATGTGCCGGAAATGAGAAAATAAAAAGGGGAAACATTTTTGAAACAAGGGCCGGCTTCTGTGCGAAAGATTTGATTTCTGTGATTATATCTGGAGCGGATTTGCGAAGCGTGAGCTAAGAATGACCTGCCTTGCATGAATTACCTGTTTTTCTATGCAAATTACTTGAATGTGTACTTCATTTGATTATTTCCTATCCTGTGCCCAAGACTTCAAGCTTGGGAATTAAAGTACCTGTACTGTGTGATGATTTAATGAAAAAAAATCCGAACTTGGTAAGCATTACCCTCATTTGATTACCTAAAAGCGTATTGCTAAAGCAAAGTTATCATTCTTAATTCAATTAGCAAGTCTAATTATAGGTGTTTGCTTCACAAACCCAATATTAGCAAAAGAAATCAATTAAGCATTGTAGTTTTCCATTTATTCACTATAGGACCAAAGTTGCCATTTTTTATTTAAGATCTTCATAAAGAAAAAAAGGGGGGGTCAGATTTCAAAAAGGGATTTCATGCACCTACTCTGCAGAGTCATCAGAAACCATTCCAAGTGACAAAACTCGAAAAGGCATCCTGTTCACACATTTGCAAAAAAGAGCTCTCGGGTTGGGCTATTGACCAAAAATTGATCCAGTCAGTTTAATCAATTGCACATAGTTGCCCTAAGAGTTTTCAAACAGACCTTTGCAGGCAACTCAAGTGTCCTATCTAGTCTCCAACAAGATTGATCTAATAGTAGAAAGATCAAGGAACCACACATGGGAGTTGCTTTGCTGTGATAGTCTTTAATCTGTTCAAGGAAACTAATTTATTGTGGCTATTTGAGCAGTTTTTTTGCAGTAATTCTCTCACAGAATGGTTGCCTATAGCAACCTGGAGGTTCTACACCCTTGAGGTTGAAGGTTTGCCAGGAATACCTTCAACAATGCTTTATTCTGGGAAGGAACTCGCGAGAGACACAAAACCGGCCGGTCATTCATCACAGCAGCAGTATACAATGTGTGGAAAACTAGGGAGAGAGAGAGGGGATAGCCGACCATAGGAACAATATCGGACTACCCCCTAAAAAGAAATGTGCCAAGGCAAAATAAAAGGGTAATGGCGACAACTTCTCATCGGGATAAAAAACCCCGCCCTTTCGGGTTTTCGAGGAAAACCCTAATGAGAAATGGTCGCCAACAACCTTGAATGCGTTGCCTGGAGAACGGAGAGAAAACGAGTTGATGGCGAACGCAAAATAGAGCACGACCCCAGCAAAAGGAGTTGATGGCGAACGCAAAATAGAGCACGACCCCAAAGAAATCGGCAAAAAGCCTCCCCGCGACGTATCCATGGAGAACCAAAGGAGAGGGGTGATAGCGAACGTAAATAGAGCAAGACCCCAAAGAAACGCGGCAGAAAAACGGCGGAATCCCCGCAAGCAATACCAACAACTCCCAAAAAAGAACACCCGTGAAATGGTCGAGAAAAATAAATAGCACAAGCCGCACCAAGAAGGTCCGAAAATGAAAAAGAGAGGAAAAAGAACATAACGAAAAGATAGCATCACCCAAATGTGGAGAGAACCATTATGTAAAATATGCATCACCCCGAGGTGGAAATAAACAAAGATAAAGCATCACCCAAAGGGTGGAGAACCATGATGTAACAATATGCCACACCCTCGAGGTGGAAATAAACAATATCACCAAAGCAGTGGAGAACAACAAAGCAAGAGGGCGATGGAAATGTAAATATAAGAATAGCAACACTCACGGTGGAGAACAACAAAGAGGCATGAACAACAAAAAAATACAAATGAAAAAGACGATGCGCCACCGTGGAGCAGGGCGAGAAGGGAGGGAAGCTACGAGAGGATAAGGAGAGCTCTGTGAGAAAGACGCCGATAACCGAGCCAAAACAGAAATGGCCTAGATAGAGCCGTCCCCTTCCTAGGGATGTCGATCCGATGGCTCTGATCGATGGGATTCGGGAAGGAACTCGCGAGACACAAAACCGCCGACTACCAAAGGACTTCCTCAACCATAAGCCTAGTCAGCCGCTGCCGAACCTCCAGCCTTTTGCCGATAGCAAGAAGACACTCCCCGCCACCACCCCGAAAGCAAAATGGACAGACGCGAGAAAAAAAAAAGAGAGGAACGAAAAAGAGGGCCACCGGAGGGAGAAGCGAGGGAGATGAAAGGAACCGTAGAAATTAGGCATTGAAGGATAGTGGCAGGGCATGCGAATGAAGGCAAGCGGGCAGGGGAAGAAAGGAAACCAGGATCCGAAGAGTCTGGTTCAAGCGAGAAGAAAACTACACATTGACGACGAAAACCAACAGCGCGAGCGAGCCGTGGGGGAAAAAACGAAGCGGAAGAAGAAGAGCCGGAAGCACCAGCTACGGACGATATCAGCTCAATGACCTGAAAAAGGAAAGGATATTAGAGAAAAAACAATGAAAGGAAAAGTACGCCGCCCCGATGACGAATCTAAGGAAGTGCCCCGACTGGACGGCAGCAGCGCAATGACCTGAAAAAAGGAAGCACATTAGAGAACAAAAACAACGAAAAGGAAGGGACACCGCTATGATGATTTAATCAAGGAAGCGCCCGGCATGCCAACGAGAACAAAGAACAAAGCGAGGGACAAAACAAACCACGCGCAATACGCATAATGCATATATGATATGGATGCAAATCACGGACTGATGTCCGTGGATAGTTGTCTTATTTGAATACAGATTACGGACCAAAGCTCGTGAATGTGGCTACGGACTGAAGTCCGTGAATGTGGCTATGAGTCCTCCCGAACCTGTGGCCAAGAACTAATAACAAGTAACTGAGATAAAAAGGCAAGGAGGAAAAAACTTACGTATAGGAATGTAAAAATGCATAGACATAAAGAAGACAAAGTGCAACCCGACATATGTTGTCAACAAGAAGTCCAAAGCGAAGAAGGTTCAAAAGGATGTAAAAAGGGGAAACAAGATGAGGAGAATGAAAATGCTAAGGTCTGGTGCAAGGTAGCATAGGAGAAAGGTGCGTCTTTGTCGGCCGAAGACAAAATACCCTATGCATAAATCCATGAAAAAAGGCCCCAATAGGAAAACATACATACCGCGACAAAACGAGGGACGAGATTGATAAAGAGAATGTAGACATACTAACGTGAATCGCGATAAACTAGAAGCCCAAATTACCAATCCGCCAGTGTCGAAGGGGCACGGGCACGAGCGAGGTGAGACGAAGAGGAGCACCAACGACCGAAAGAGAAGAACGGGAACAAAGGCCCTCATGAGCGGTTAAAAAGAACAAAACGCCAAGATAATGGTGAAGCGGCAAGCTCAAGCAAGACGACAAGCACTCAAAATGACATGAGCGATTAAAATGATAAAAATCAACAATTCATGAAAAAGAGAGGATAGCATCACCCGTGGTTTGGAAAAAAGCATCACCCAGCGGGTGGAAGAAAAAACATGATAAACAAAAATTGGCGTGCAAAAATAGCTAAATAGCAAATATGATGTATAATGGTAGCACAATGTATAATGAATATTTTAAGCCCAAGCATAAATACGAGAAAAAACAACCATGAAACATCCGAAACCCCGATAGAGGCAAGAACGTGAAAAGCCAATGCAACCATTGTAATGCTCATTCGCCTAAAAAGAGGAGAACAACGTCCACGAATATGAAAAAAAAATCAACCCTCATAGTGCATAATAAGCATAACGTGGAAACCCAATGGAGACATCGTATATAGGAAAAAAGGCAAATTCAAATGATGCCGAACATAAAAGGTCAAAATAGATCACGTGAATGCATCATAGGGATAATATCAAGGTAAACAACAAGAATGACGAAAAAAACATAAGGTGCCAGAGATGAAAAGGACAATACATTTAGAATAATATGCCACACCTTTACCGTGATTCGCCCCGATGCTAAAAAGCAATATACACGTGCAAAAACACACCGTATGGAAAAAACACTTTAATGATCAAGCTAAACCCAGACAAATGCACCCATAAGTTCAACAGGCCAATGCTCTCCCATCATCCTAAAGAAATTCCAAACCACGGGGCATCAAAAAACAAGATAAACCACAAGTGCGAAAAATAAAACCCAACAACTATGGGAAACCTAGAATGTGGAAAATAACACCACCCGAATAACGTATAGCACCTAATAATAAGCATAACATGGAAACTAGGTTGAGACACCGTATATAGGAAAAAAAGCAAATTCAAATGACGCCGAACATAAAAAGTCAACAACTATGTAAACGCGTATAATGCAAAAACATGCCAACATAAAGCGAAAACCTATTGTCAACCATAACGCAAAAAAGATAACAACCATGAAACATCTAGAAACATATAGAGGCAATAACGTGAAAAAGCAAATGCAACCATGGTAATGCCCCGTCTGCCCAGGAGAACAACGTCCAAGAATATGAAAAAGAAAATCAACCCTCATAGTGCATAATAATCACAACGTGGAAACCAAGTGGAGACATCGTATATCGGAAAAAGGCAAATTCTAATGATGCCGAACATAAAAAGTCAAGATCACGTGAATGCAACATAGGGATAATATCAAGGTAAACAACAAGAATGACGAAAACATAAAGTGCCAGAGAGGAAAAGGACAATACATGTAGAATAATATGCCACACCTGACCGTGATCCGCCCCCTATGCCAAAAAGCAATATACACGCAGCAAAAACACACCTTATGGAAAAAACACTTTAATGACCAAGTTAAACCCATACAACTGCACCCATAAGGTCAAAAGGCCAATGCTCTCCCATCGTCCCAAAGAAATTCCAAACCAACAGGAATGACACATGTCCAGACAAAATTGAA
Source organism: Isoetes taiwanensis (assembly GCA_021234155.1). Lineage (NCBI taxonomy): Eukaryota > Viridiplantae > Streptophyta > Lycopodiopsida > Isoetales > Isoetaceae > Isoetes > Isoetes taiwanensis. The sequence goes on from JAJEKV010000086.1 coordinate 3,550,407, forward strand.
TATGTAACAAGATGAATCGAACACATAACCCAAAAATATTATGCTAAATCGAAATGAAATGGACATGGGAGCAAATGCAGCAAATAGGAAACATGCTAAACCACAGTTGCACAATGAAAATCCGCAAGGTCTATTCGTATACGCCACGGTAGAAAACCCGCCAAGAGTAGTTACCAGGAGTGTTGCGTAGTAAAGTGTTCAACCTCAAACGCACAAATGAGAAGGAACCGAAGAAAATAAAAGAGCACCACAAGATTAGAAATTGAACATTGGCAAAATATGAGCACGTATAAGTTTGTTTTCAGACCCAAATTGTACATAGGACAAGAATTGAAAATTCCCATATGAAAACAAGTCATGTACCATATTCACCTCTTCATGAAATACGCCTGCAAGAATGCCCTCATGGAAAAAACAATCCAATGATTAATCCGTAACCATACTCAAACGAATTAATGCAAAGCAATATGGATAAAACGAATACCCCACCTGGGACTCAATTAAGCCCTATGGCAATAATATACGTAATATATAGCCGATGGAATGATGTGATGGAGGTAAAGAATAAACAACCATAGGAAAACACAAAATTGATAAGATCAGGCTACATATAAATGAAGCACCTGGGCAACCAAAACGAAAAAGGTAAAAAAGAACATACAACCGTGATAAAGGAGGCATAAAGGCAAAGCACTCGGAAGTATTCCACAGAGCAGTCAACGCCATCTCCGGAGGTGCAAAAAGGGTCCTCTTCTAATGGACGAGCCAAGGACAAAGACTGAGGAGCCATCTATGGCAAGGAAAAATGCCTCAAAAATAACACCACATTAGCACAAAAGCAACGTCAACCACATCAATGTCAATACCAAAACCAAGGATCAAACCCAAATGACGTATAATGACAAGATAAAATACAATTAAATGCCCACCGAATGGAAAACCAGGCATAAGTCCAGATGCAAAAATTGATATCGAGGACATGCATAGAAGAAATTCGGTCTAAAATCAACTTGACGTATTGATCAAGGCGAAGAAACCCAAAGAAATATGCGAATGAGCATGCAAAAACAACGTGTAGAAAAACGAATGTGCGTAGGTATCCAATGAGACGTAGTATAAGAGCAACAACTAATATCACAATAATTATTCAAAGACTAATATGAGGACCAAAGTAAGCTAAACCTAACAATCGAAAACCCCGCATAGGAAAAAGAAAAGGGACACCCAAATGATAGAAAATATAATGTAAATGTGACTCAGAATTCCCTCCGAGGGTCTACAGGTAAAGGGGGGGCATAAGATAACTTATGTAACCATTATAACAGTAAGAAGGAAATATGCCAGAAGGAAAAGTTGGGGAAAACAAGGAGCAAACAAAATGTAAATATAAGGAAGAGTAAAGATAGATTGATAAGGGAGAGTACTCGAATGTATAAGGGAAACTGAACTAATGGTAGGTAAAGATAGGTCGAGAAGTGGATGGCTAAAAAGCAAAAAGAAGCTAAAAGGAGGCTAAAGTAATAAGTCCGGTATAGAGAAGAAAAAGACATGTGGAGAAAATCGCAGAGCCAAAGAGGTGAAAAAGAAAAATTAAACAAGTGCAACCACCATAAAACAATCACACCATCATAAATATTGGAAAACAATTAAACTTACCTCGAGGGGTCAGGGCCCGAATCGATGAAAAGCAAGTAGAGACATCTAGAGGGGCATAGGCAGCATCGTTAGAGGCATCTAGAAGATTCATGGAGCCAGAGCTAGAGTTTTGAACCAGGCTCGGAGTTGAGAGAAATGGCCTTAAGCAAGAACCCCTGACATATAGAAGACTTTTGCAAACTCCTCCCGAAAGGGGCGGCGGCACCAGCGAGAGAAGAGAAGAGGGGCAGCAAAGGCAGAAGAGAACCGGTGTCCAAAGGGTCTGGCTCAAAAAACAAAGCTTCATGTTGATGACGAGAACCCGCAGCACGAGCGAACCGTGGTGAAGAAAGCGAACCCGCAGAAGAAGAGTTGGAAATGTTCGCGATAGACGGCATCAGCTCAATAACCGGAAAAAAGGAAATACATTAGAGAACAAAAACAATGGTAAGAAGGGTATGCCAGCCACGAGATGGGGAAGAGGACGCCCTGACAAAAACAAGGCAAGCCCTCGTGATGAGGAGTCCAAGCAGGCGTACCGGCACGCCCCTACTAAGAGGACAACAAGAACAACGGAAAGAACCAACAATCTAAGTGTGAGAAATCCACCCGAATAAAAAGAAGGCGAACCGACCGAGAGAAGTCAATATCAGAGAAGTAAGAACAGATCAAGCTATGCAATTGCGGATAATGCATAAACACGAGAAGAAACCCAACTACGTCAATGCAGATAATGCAAAGGATGCAGCCCCTGTATGCAAACCCCAAGTCGTCAATAATGATAAATAACCCAACACCAAAGCAATAAGATGAAGAGGAGAAACCCCGATGGTAGTGTGGAAGATGTATAAACATGAAAAAGACAAAGGCAACCTGGCCAATGATGAACAATAAATCACCAAGCTAGCTAGGAATCAGAAACACGACATAGGCAAGAACGCGAAAAGAAAAGAAACCACCATAATGTGCCGTATGCCTAAAACAAGGAAAAAACAACGTGCGAAAAACAACCTTTCAAAGGGAAAATACAATATAGGCAACGAGAGCTACTCGAACCAAGGCACAAGCAACAACACGCAAAAGAAAAAACAAACCATAGTAAGTATAATGTCAAAATAGTTTGATATAGTGCAATTCAAATGATGGCCAACATAAGAACATAAAAAACAACCTATCGTAAAAAAGCAACACAAGGAAAGAGAGATAAGCCGAAGTTAAGAACCATAACTTCCCATCATAAGGCCCCTATAGGTGCGCCATACATAGTAAACAACAATAATAAGTATGAACCTTTATAAAAGAAAGCACATATAGGAGCCTAAACCCATTTAAGATCCAACATCGAAAAAGATATAAACATGAAAAAAGCAAAACAATGGTCTTATTCCATAGCCGGAAACTTAAAGAGCAAGTAGGAAGGCACAGAGGGAAGAAACGAATGGCTAAGTCACAAGAACATGCAAGCCGATGGAATGGAGGCCAAGAGCGAACTGGAGAAAAGCATGCAAGAATGAACTCGGCACCAAAAATCCAGCAAAAATAGCGAGCCCAAAGGGGAGCAGACGAGCATACAACAGAAGACCGGTGGGAAATGAACGAAACATACCATAGGAGAGCCTGGATCGTCGAATTCTGTCGGCACAGCACCTAGAAAGAGGAAAACCCGACTAGAAACCTGCGGCCAAGGGGTGAATGATCCGCAGACAAATACCATGCTCCAAGGAGGAGCCAAAAACCCAATTCACCAAATGGAAACGAATCACTGCGGAAGGAGGAGTAGATCCAGTGGAACAACTCAAAAAGGTGAGGCCGGGATAGCGTAAAAGGAATCGAAAAGGGCGATACAGCAAGGAAAAGAACGAGAGAACGAAAGCAAAAAGATCCTAAGCCGAGGTCGCTCAAGATAGGCTAAGAGCTCGATAGAAGCCAGAAATGGGCGAAGGCAATGTACCGGAAAATGGGAGAATCTATGCGCTGAAATGAGATCAAGAAAGATAACTGTGAGGCAATAAATCAATGGATGTAAGCTTAGCATACCGGATTGCAAAAGGAAAGAAGATTCGGCTGTTGGAACATGGAACTGGAGCCCTGGAATGGCGTTGGAACGAGCATGGATGCCATGGTGGATTGCTAGCGACTGGAAGAACCAATCCAATCTCCAAAATTCGTCATGAAGGGTTCGACACCGCTCCGCTGTAGCTAGATGGGAAATTTGATTGGAGGCCCTAAAGGCATGAGAAACATACCGGAATCTTGCAAACATACTGCTGTTGCTGGGAAGACCGCCATCGACCAAAACCAATGAACCAACTCCGACAGTAAAGAACTGGAGAGATCGGCCGTTTCTAAAAGGCTTTAGAGAAAAAAGGAAGGTCCCAAGGCCAGGCATCTTGTTGACCAAGATACCAATGCTAAAGCTTAAGCTTGCTCTGTAATTCTATTAACAATTCTAAAGTAACTCGCGGCTTGGAAGGATGACTGTTTATGAGGACTCTAGGCCTCGCGAACAAGCGAGGGAGGTCACATCACTAATGCATGCATCCCCTGTGTACAACCGATTCTCCTGTAAGAGGTCACATGTAAGGAATTCAACAATCCATGCATCCGCTGTATAAAACCGATCCTCCTGTAGATTCTGTGACAAAAATTCGCCACTCCAAAGGCACAAAACCGTGAGCAGAAAGGAAATTTTGTAACATAGCATTGAAAGTAAAATCCATATCATACCATGCAACTTGACTAAAAACAATCAGGATTTCACCAGATCTTCCTCTAAGCAACATAGCTATCTGCATGAAACATACCTCACCCAGAAGTTATAGGACTATTGGCATGCATACCTGGCAAGCTATACCTGGAATGAAGAAAAAAGAACCATACCTCATAAGCTATACCTGGCAAACCACCAAATCGCGGAGGCGGATGAGCCAAAAAACTGTAATATAGGAATTGGATCCTGCTATAAGTGGGTGATGGTGTATGATAAGAGCTGCAATATGAAGCGAGAAGGAAAACGAGGGATCTGCAAAGATGAGGCTAGAAGAAAGTGAGGGATCTGTGATATAGGTAAGATACGGAGGAAAAAAGCTACGAGAGGATAAGGAGAGCTGCTGTGAGAAGACGCCGATAACCGAGCCAAAACAGAAATGGCCTAATATAGGCGCTCGTCCCTTCCCAGAATGTCGATCCGATGGCTCGGATCGATGGGATCATTCTAATCAACTAATATAAGCCTTATGGATGTATCGTTTTTGGAAGGCTCATTGACATATGCAGATATTACTAATCGACATACTGAATGAATATTCCATCTTCCGCTTTTGGACAGATTTCTATTTTCTTCGTTCCACAATTGTCACATTCACCTTTGATACATTCTAGTTTATGGCATTCATCTATGTCAACAAATTGTTGACCTCCACAAGCTGTTGACAATTTGAAACGTCTTCTTATTTGCTTGACATACGCCATTGTTTTCCTAGGATGCATAAACACTGAAACCGCAACTGCAATTAACATGTAGAGCCCTCCTCATATTATTGAAGGTTTTTTTGTACAAATTTGCTGGCTTATATTTGACACAACGATATGTGTTCCTCCCTTTCAATTTCCTTTATGCATTCAGGTTTCAAATACTCAAACTGTCAAAGGCAAATTTTGGTCTCAGAATTTTGATATACAAATGGTTGATAAAGCTCAGACTGCAATAACACAAGCATTAGACCATGTTAGCAACCAAATGCATCCGATGTGCTAATAACATTACATCTATACATATGTATATTTCATGTACATTAGATGTACATCAGATGTACATCCAACTATTCCGCTGTTGTTTTTAGTTTACATATAATGTACATGTACATAAGTTTTATATCTATTGTGCTTATATAAAGTACATTTAAAAATAAACGGATGTTAATCTAATATTTAAGTATATGTAAGTGCGGTTGGATGGACATGCAAATGTAAATGGATTTACATCTAAAAAGTACCTAATAGCACATGACTACAAGACTTTTGTTGCTATGTAAACAATGTAACAAACATTGTGATGCAATATATTTCATGAAAATTGGTGCATTCATTAATAAGTCACTGGAAAACTGCACTGGAATGTACAAAAGAAAGACAAGAAAGATTTGAGAAGAAAATACTTGATCTCCAATGAGAATTGATTCAATTTGCAAGAGCTTACTGTGAGATGCCAAGACGTTGTATTGTTTGTCTCCTCTAAATCACATCTCCAACTTTTAATTAAAATTTGGTATTATCAAGCTAAAATTCATGTGCTGACACTTGATTGAATCTTTAATTCTATTTGATCTTGGCCTCCTCTCGGCTAAAGCCACATATTTGCTCCACTTAATGACATTATCTTCCTTCTTGTTGCAGCTTTGGATAAATTTCTTAGTTGTACTTTTAGCAATTTGGAAGAAACAACCTTGTTTACGTTGTCCCTTTTTTTTTTCCTCCCAGTAACCAACGATAATAGCGAATGTTTTGCGGCCAAGTTGTCTTTTTTGTTAGCAGATTTACATCCATCATTTAAGGTTTTGATCATTGATTCCATAACAATAACTTCAGAAGTCCAATCATGGGTTCAAGCAAAGTAAAAAAATCCTATCATCTTGCAACAAATAAGACTAAAAGCTAATCTTTGATCTAGACGAAGCATTTGCAAACAACTAAGAATGTAGTCCACCGACCCATCAACACGCTGCTTTATTTGTTTTGTGGCATAACGTAGGTCCAATGTCGGAATACCTACGTTGAGAAGCACCACTTCCAGTAGAGTCCTCGTCCTCCATATGAAGATTGAACTTGATTTGTATTTCTTGTAAATTCAATTGATATGTTTTTTTTTGATGAACGTGGACCTTTATTACTCAAAAGAGTACAAAGTGTACATGGGGGACTCAAAACCAAGTGGAGAAGATGTCCACTAGAGCAGCACTAACCACCACATACATAACATAGAAAAGCAACCAAAGAATACATATCACTACGAGCAAAGAATAGAATCTGCAGATATCGCTCCATTCAAACTGAGTTAGTATCTCGCCGTACACCTAAAACTTACCCCGAAAATGCACAAGTTCGTCGTTCAATTTAGTAAGATGTACATACATGCTTTCACGCTTTTACCCATGCATTTTATTTTTGGTACTTGTTCCCTTGCATGCAAGGCATATTATTCGATGAAAACCCAAAAACACCAAAGTGTACATTTTGTTCTTACTTGTTATGACACAAGCTTAATCATTTTGATATGTTACAGTTCTACTAGATTGTCAAGATTTAATTCGAACTTACCAACTTTAAATATTAGGTGTATAGATGCCCCCAATGCATATTACATGTTGGCGTTTCTTACACGTTGGCCTAAGTGGAAAGCTGTACCTTCGGTGCCTTGGATACATGATGTGGAAGTATTATTTTGGTATAAGCCTAAAGTTTACCATATGTTCCTATTTAACTCTAATTTGGACCTTAGAATTGAACTTCTAGGCTTAAAGGGTTTTTATTTCTTGGAAAACCATTGGCTACTTTAGATGTATAAATGGCCTTAGAAATTATATATGCACTTAATTTACTAGTTTTGGTCCATAACAGATCCCAAATCTTAGATCATATTTATCCCAAAACGGCTTTGCATTTATGAAGGGAGGCTGATATGCTGTCTGGCACACAAGATATGCTAACCTAAATGGCTTAGTCCAAGAATATCTTAGCGTGCCATCCAAAGAAAGATTTTATCTTTTTTCCTGGCAAAAATACCATGATCTTAGTGTGATAGTTTCGTGTTGTTGTATTTCCATATCCCATCTCTGATATTGAAGAATAGAATAGAATAGAATAGAATAAATTTTTTAACGTCCACGGAGGTCATGGGACCCATACAATGGGCTAGTACAATCATTACTACTAGGATTAAAAACCCACCTCGAAGGTTTTCAAGGGAAAACCTTTTGCAAAGAAGGGAAGAAATGCCTTAGGTTTATTAGCAAAAATCCATCAGTTATTTTTGTGTATGACGCAAATTCGGCCCTTCTTTTGGCTTGAACAAAGATGACCAAATCTGCCCCGCTTATGTTTGGTCATTTCTTCCAAAATAAGGATCCGAAGTTTCGAATGGTTTCATAGAAAATCGGACTTATCCATTTGCATATATTCTGTTGCTTCAATATATGGAGCTGGCTTCAAGAAAATGTGGAGATACATGCAATCGCTCCCCAACCCTTTTCATGTGGAAATTCAAATGAGGCTGTGGTCATGGAAGCAGCAGAAATATCAAGGCCTATAGTGGAGTAAATTGAAGATGAGCTTGAGTCTAAAATCAAAGTAAACCAGACATGGCAGTAATCCTTTTTGATAAAGAAAAATAGTTTTTATTTGAGTTAAGAATCCGTCTGCATGTTCAAGACATAGATAAGCTAAGGTTTGCACAATTTTTCTGGTCTCAAACCTAAGGGTGTGAAGCAGTGTAATGCTTTCTAGGTTCACTTCCTTAATACAGTGGGAATATCTTAACTTATTATGCTAAATATTTACTTATTTGATTCTGCTCACTTATTTCAGAACCATGTTTTTTTCAAGGATTATTTGCATTATATTCACGGACAAATAGCTCCCTCATTATCACAGTAAAGATAAGCTGGTGTATTCTTCTTGATGCCAAGTGTGACGTCCCCTACTCGTATACGGTGCACTCACCGTATACAAACAGGAGTTCATCCCCCATACCAGCTCCATGCTAATACAGGGCCCTCCACATGACACTGCAACTGTGACGGGTTCCAGTGGGAAGAGTGAAGGGGTCATTGTACCCCGTCTCCCTCAGAGCCTACCTAGCTGCGGAAGCGTAAACATACATGTCAGTAGCACATACATGAACATCACATGACCATCACGAAGGATGGTCCTCCACATATCTGCATAGACAAAGATCAGCACATCACATAGGGAATCCTACCCAAGGCTCAGACTCAAAGGGATGACTGACGGCTTGGGTCTCCAGAGTTCATTGCAGACAGAATTCATGACAATGGATTTGGCTGGCATATGAACATGGCATAGGGTTGTCCACTCCATCCGCCCCTCCTGTGCACACTTTGCAGAGTAGGCTGAAAAGTGTTGGGACCTGACTGTAGCCCGCCGGATGCATAGCCAACAGGGCTATTCCTGGTTTCATCCTCCCAGTTCCGATGGGGCAGGTAGGGATCCCTCCCTCCAGAGATCTACATGCTGACTCAAGGTGACTAGAGGGCCACTGCCCTTATTCGACTGAACCCCACTGGAAAGTGAACACCACTTCACGGGTGTCGAGCCCATGCCTTGCCCGCACGCAGTGGCAAGCCATTAGACCTAATCACAATGATCCCTGGTAGGCTTTACACACCAGAGGGATCGTTCAAGAGTCGACATGAACCTCCTTGTTAGCCGGGCCCGCCCCTTCACCCACAACCACCAGTGTGGTTCTTGTACACAGTCAATCTATAGTGTGCTAGAGAGGCTACTCTAGGAGCATCTACTACCAAGCTTTAGGTCTCTACCCCCCTTCCCAATACAAGGAGTTCATAGAGATACATCATCCATATACATCATAGCAGAACTAAAGAACTATATCTAATCTATATCATAGAGTTAGGTTCTTTAGTTAGAGGCTGGTATCTAGAGATCTAGAAGGCTGCTATGGGCAATTTAATAGGCTAAACCTACTGATTCTATGACTGAAATAGGGTTTAGACTATCTAATTGGCCAAATACCTGATCCTTGAGTGGCTCCTTCCACTGAGCTCGACCATCCTGGCAAAACGCTTGAATCAAGGGAAACTAATGTCGCAATCCTCTCGTGCAAAGTTCTGGAGGTGGTTTTAGTCGTTGAGGCACCAAAACAGAGTTCTAAAACCCTAGAATCGAAATTGGGCAAGTTAGGGTTTCCTACCCTATATAGACAAGGGGGTTGGCTAGGGTTTCCAATTATCCCCTTTTGGCATGTGGGATAATTGGAAATGGGCCCACTTGCCTTTAAGGGCTAGGTGGCCAAATGTGCCCACATGGAAATGTGTGCACCCAAATGTGCCCACATGGAAATGTGTGCACATTAATGAATGTGTACATTGGAGAATATGCACATTAATTGCACCTATGGGTGTGGCCCACTTGGCATGAAGTGGCCACATGGGAAAATGTGCATCTAAATGAATGTGCACATTATTTAATGTGCACATTAATGAATGCGCACTCCTTGCACGTTGCCCCCTAGGGCTATTAGCCTAGCTACACGTTGGCGCATACGTCGCCGGGTGGGGGCGGTACGCGACGCAGGCAAGATAGTATACCTCCCGGGGCGATATCCGTGGCCGGAACGTCACATTCTCCCCACCTTGAAATGATGCTGTCCGCAGCATCGTGGGTCTCCCCACCTTGGGCTCATCCCAACCTGCAATCAACCTGATACATACGATAACTACTATAATACTTACACATTTATTAAGATTACCTAAAGGTAATATTTTTAGGACATTATCACACCATTATATTATGAATTAACTTATCAATTCACAACATCACTAAAACAGGTTACTCAATAATCCACTTAACATGACAATTAAGTTTATCAAAATTAAAATTAACGTCCGAGGTACTCTTCATTCCTTGCAACACATTCCAACAAAATTTGTGTTGTAAGTCTTCAGAGGCTCGACCTCCCTGCCCCCCGAGAGCCTCTATTGGCCTGTGGTCGACACTACGCTAGTACCATTTAATTATTAATAAAAATTTTGGTTATATGGTGACCACCCCACCTATCTACATGGATGCATGGCTAATCTCCTACAGTGGGGAAGAGGGTGAATCTTCCATTATGGCCGTGGAGACAAATACTATATGCCTATATGCCGCCATGCCTACACCCTAGTTGCCCAAATGGGGAGGATAGGTCCTTCCCGTATATGGGGCGTGAAGGCATGATTCCTCCTATCAAAGCATATATGGGGCTAGAAGTGCTTTTCCTATTAGTGCATTCCTTCATGATCTCCTTTCTCTCGAGGTCGTCTACTTCCGTGGGACAGAAGTAGACTTTATAATCTACCTTCCACTCGCCCAAGCGGAAACGCGGTCATGCCTACATTGACATTACACCACGCCCTAGAGATTACCGTAGTGGTCCCATCATCGGTAACAACGCATGCGACCCATACCAAGCATAGGTGGCATGCGTAGATTAATCTTAACTACACAAGAATTAACCTACACAAATCGACATGCCTGAGCCGATTTCTTCGGAGATGATCTTGCCGTCCCATTGCTCCATAAACTGTGGGTACTGCTTTACTAAATCCTTCTTGAGTACCCATGTCGCGTCTTCCACTGGCAAGTGTTTCCACTTGACCAAATACTGGAGGAATTCTGATCTCCTCGTTTTCTTGAAAGCTTTATCAAGAATCAATTCTGGAACTATCTCCAGCTGCTCCTCCGTCATTTCCAACAACGTTGGAGTGTCCAAGACTTCGTCTGGATTGGGAGTATGCTTCTTCAACAAACTTACGCGGGAAGACTTTATGAATCTTTAGGTGCTACCGCAAGTTTAGCTTGTAGGATTGATTGCCTACTCTCTTGACTATTCTGAAAGGTCCAGCCCACCTTGGAGCAAGCTTCTTGCAATTCCCGATCCTGAGCTTTGCCTGCTTCACCTTGATCTTGAGCCATACATCATCTCCAACCTTGAACTCCCTGACTGTTCGATGCTTGTCGGCGATGCTCTTCTGACGACTTCTTGCTGCTAGCAGATATCCTCGAACTTCTTCCACAAGCCGCCGATATATCGGCCAACATCTGGCCGCGAAACTTCCACTTTTGACACGGGGTTGTGCCAAGTGTCCGGAGTTGAGGCACCGATAAGCCGTGAATTGATCATAAACGACGACATTTGGGATGATTCCTCGCTTGGTGCTATTGTATGCAAACTCCACCAAGTGAATAAATTCTTCCCACATACTTTGTTTATTCCGCACATAGTTTCGTAGCATGTCCTCTAAAATCCCGCTGGTCCGCTTCCGGCTGGCCATCCGTCTACGGATGATACGCCGCGTGCTCATGGATAGCTTCGCCTGATTGTCGCAAAAGAGGTCTTGCCAAAAGGCGCCATGAACTTCGCCCCTCGGCGGATATAATCTCCCTTGGCATGCCATGAAGCCTGAAGATCTCTTTGGTGAAGAGCTTTGCTGTATCCATAGCTGTATCTGTGGTTCTGCAAGGCACGAAATGTGCCATTTTCGACAATTTGTCGACTACTACCATCAAAGCGTCTTTCCCTCTTGCGTCCTTGGGAGCCCCGTGATAAAATCCATGCTAATCACCTCCCACTTAGCGCTTTGGCACCGCTAATGGCTCTAAGGCCCCCGAATTCGGCCGCCCCCGCCTTTGTCTCGGCCGACATAGCCGGGTATTCCTTGATGTAGCGAAGCTATTCCGCTTTTCATTCCTGGCCAATAGTAGCTGCCGCTGCATTTTTGAAAAATATGTTTTCATGAATCCCGCATGGCCAGCTATTGGGCTGTTGTGTGTGTCGTGGAGGATCAATTTCCTTACACCTGATGATTCGGCTACGCACAACTTGTTCTTATGGTATAACAGGTTGCCTTCCTTCTTAAAATGTTTAAAGGCTTCCCGCCTCCTTATCTCGCTTCTAGCCTCCCTAGAGAGGCTTGCCCATACTTCCTTGAAATCCACATCCGCTGGCAAGGATTCTTCAATCTTCCTACCAAAGTCGCTAGAGATCGCCGAAATTGCATTGCAATGCACTCTAGTTGTCGTGGGATGCCTTGAAAGCGCATCCGCTACCACATTGAGCTTCCCGCTTGTAGACTATATCAAAGTCGCATTCTTCAAGGAACTCCATCCACCCTCTCTCGCCTCGGGTTGAGGTGTGGTTGCGTGAATACATATTGGAGGCTCGGGACGGCCTCAGATCCAACCGGAACTTCTTTCCCAAAAAGATAGTGCCTCCAAATTCTTAATGCCCTGACAACCGCAAGCAATTCTTGATCGTGGGTGGGGTAGCGTGTTTCAGCGTCGTTCATCTTCCTGGAATCATACGCTACCACACGCTCTTCTTGCATGAGCACTGCCCTATAGCTATCTTACTTTCGGTCCGTCGCTATGAGTTTGTCTTTCTCCGGTCCGGGGTTAAGATCGGGCTGTTGTTAAAGCTTCCTTCAACAATTCAAACCCCGCTGGGCTTTCTTGTGCCCGCTGCTCTGCCCAATCTTTCACTTTCTCCGCCCTCGTCAAGTCTGTTAACGGGGCTGCTGGGTAAAAGCATGAAAGGGTGTCTATAAATGTAGCCCTTTTTGTACATATACATATGTACCGAATGCACATTTTGGAATAATCACATCATGACCAGCTAGTAACCGCCATGATTAATGGCTATCCACTACTCAACCCCACAATTATCGGATTTTGAAATTCTTTCCCAAATTCTTTCTTGGTTTGCCTCTCGCTCACTATCCCACCCCCGCCTTCTCTCGCTTGAATTCGATCACGAATTCTTCATCTAGCTATGGCCCCAAAACGCCCCGATGAGTGCTTGCTCATCACCACAGCCAAGCAAGATGCCAAGAGCCCGGCAGTGGAATTTTACCTCCAAGGAGTTTACGCTTTTGCCCTCCGAGGTGATCCAAGCCAAAGACCTCCGTGGAGAAACATGCAGAGGCCCACATACCCAACCTAGAGATGGTTATGAACGAGGTATGGGGTGAAGCTCCAAAAAAAATATTTAGGATTCAAGGAAGGGAGAATCTAGAACGATGGAAAGATGGATTTTTTAAATATTATGAATTGGTTTATGGCAAGAAATAGGTTACAAACCATTATATTTCAACCTATTTTGCCAGAGCATTTGCTCTTCACTTGAAGGGACGGCTTGTTGATTGATGGACGTGGCTAGGACCGCCAAAGATCTTGCCAAAACCCTCGCCTCGGACGCATGTAGGACCCTACAACAGGTAAATCCTCAACTATCAAACAGACATCGTATTGCAGCAGAATATTAGAGCCCCGGTTATTCTAGATCGATGTTGACACAATAAAGCGCTTATTTAAGCATGGGTTGGAGGAGAAAACTAACCTATTGAATGAAGTAGAAGCACCGGAAGAAAAAGGAGGGATGCATTGAAGGTCATCACCGGATTGAGGGTAGAAAGGATATGCTATCCAAGATCCAAGTGGCAGACCGCCGTAAAATAGATGAGACAAAAACAGAATTTGACAAATTGTCCTGTGATCCTGCTTGAAATGTCATTATGTTCGAGTGTTGAAGTATAAGTTGGAAGACTTGGTTATGAGTAGACATGATAAAGAACAACACTCTTCTAAACTAGAAATTGGTTTGCAGTGAAGCAACTAAAGACATTGAAAGGCATGAAATCTCAATTGAACAAGCAAAGGAAAAAACTTAATTGCATTGAATTGGTTCGTGAAAGGCATTCACAGATTTTGATTTCATGGGGAGAGCAGGACCTATTGTTCTCGCACCCGAGGCCCCACCCCAGAGGAGCTACTTCTATAGAGCAGCTTCATCACATTCACCATGTACCTGCTTGTGGCCAAGGCTTTGGCAAAACTGGTTTGTTGTTGCTAGCTCCATGCAGATGCTTATTGCCTCTTCACCAGGTTTATCCGGTCCATGAAAGACGTAATTGCATAAAAGGTTGCATCCGGGATGAGGGCATTCAATTCAGCTTGGTTTCCCTCCGTGGAAAAGGTATGCATTGCTCTCAACTAATTTAAACTTATATTTCTCTTCATTCATATTTGTTATTGTAATCTGCATAGTTCTACATGTATGGCTTTCTCAAAGCATTGCTATTCCTTGTACATGTATAACTTTTAGTGTACATCCGTAGCGAGGTAGGTACATAGGCATATATTTGCTTGTTTATTGATGCTTTTATTTTTGAGCTTGGACCGCAGTTGTATCAGCTTGTACATGTCTCTAATGGAGTCTACATCTGCAAATAGATGTACATGCATTTATCTTTAGAGTGCATCTGTAGATGGATTCATAAGTATGTGCATTTTTACATATATGTGCTTTTTTTGGCATAGATCTACATTCCCTAACCGATACCGGGTACATCCGGGTACATCAAAGTACATCCGGGTACATTGATGTACCTTTATGTACATTGAGGAACATGTACATGTACATTTGGCTATAGTTAAATGTAGTTACTTACATTTGGTACATTCTATGTACATGAAATGTACATGCTTGGCGTAATGTACCGTATATTTCATTAGTTCCTGTTTTCATGTTCTTTTATGTCTATTGAAATTTAGATCATTTGTTTGTTTGCATGAGGTCGTTCCTATCCCGTATGCCTTTTAATGGTCGATGTTCTGAGCCATCCGTGATCGACTCTCTTTACGATTTTACCGAAAGCATAATAAGCAGATCAATCAGACCCTCTACCTTCCAGCTTCAGATCACCAATGACATTTACAAAGGCCGCATTAGAACAATCTGCAACAAAGGTTCGCCCAACATGGCAAAGTGAAGTTGAGGAAATTGAGAGGATGGCACTTGAGAAAGCTAAAGAAAAAGCGTGTGCGAGCCTTCAATGACCAGCCGCAACGTAAAAATCTTTCATCACCAAGTGCTAAATTAGTAATTGAGAAGCTAAGAAAGATTCAAATTTCTGTCTCGGCATCATCTCCGTCCCGCCTCGACCTCGCTACGTATTAGAAGCTACAAAGACACACGAGATCCGATTTTAACCCGTGAGATACCGGGGAAGAGGAAGCCGAAGTTGGTAGTTGAGTCCACTCCAAAGAGGGAGGCAAAAAGAATGCTGGGTGATGGCACTCCAAAAGGAAAAAAAACAGCAAAATCTCCAAAGAACAAAAAAAATGTCCTCCGAAAAGAAAATCTCCAGCAAAAAGTGCCACCACCACCTAGAAAGAGGTATGTCCAAGATGAACTAATTTTGTTAAACATCTCGGATTTATGGTAATTAACCACATTTTTTTGTACATAGGACACACGATCACGCGTCGGAAGGAAGTCGATCCCCGATCCTTCCGAAGTCGGAACCGTAAGAGGAAGAGGATCTACAAGCAAATATTGATGTGATAACAAATAAGGTGCAGCAGCCTCTAAGATGCCAAAACAGTGATGAATTTACAAGGTGAGTAATATACAATTGATTACAATAGATATATTCTTTTGCTAATGCCGTTGTTTCCTTTGTACGCTTTTAGTGAACCGACCGAAAAGGTTGGTTCCATTCACTCCTTATAGGACCGGCCCTCCTAAGCCCGCACCCTCTATCTTTCAAAGTGATGTTGACGAAGTTCTCATTGAAGTGGACTTGACCTCTAAGATGGTAGATGTCTATGGGAGGTAGGCTAGCATTTCAACATATTTATGTTATTTCATTCCCTAAGTCACTCATCTTATGTATTAATATGTAACTGATTTGTGTGCGTGTACCTTTGTAGCAGCCTTCCATCCGATTGAAATACAAGTTTTTTACTGTTCGACCGGACACCTTCCAAATTTTGTGAATTCCCTCAAGAACGGGGCAGATGCACGTAACACTAACATAAAGGAAGGGCTGGATGGCATTTTGATTGCAAGATGCCAATACATATTTGTTCCACTCTCAAGGCCCAAATGTCGCGATTGGCAATACTTGTGCTTGCTGGTCCAATGAAAAGCTCTTTTTCCATCTATAGCTAGCCCAACTATACGCATCCTCTCTCCGCCAAAGGCTATGTACCCGATGCTAAAGTGGTCCGTAAGTAAGTATGAGTTTCTGTTTTGTTTTTATGATTTGATTATTCTCATATTGCAATTTCTTATGCTTGATTTATTCTCACATTGCAATTTTGCGGTTTCATAAGCTTGTGATCAATAACATGATGCTCGGATCCAACAAAATTAAACCATGGTAGGAAGAACTTTGATGCTCCCTGTTTCTCTCCTAAAATGCCGTAAACTAGTACCAAAGAACCCTTGCATGTACATTGTGGCTTACATGCACAAATTCATAGATGCCGGGTTGATGCACGCCCAAGCTCCATTTTTGTAAGTAGAACATGTTATTTTCCTATTAGTTATTTGTTGGTATAGTCCTCTAATACTTGTGCACCATGCAGATGACACCCAGCTTGGTTCACTCGATGCCTATGCCAAGTCACGGAGGGATCATCTAATGGAGGCATTAATTGTAGAAGGCTTAGATGAATATACAAGCAGCTTGTTCCTACACAGGTAGATAGTCCCTTTGACTTGTTTGTAAATTACGCTTTGTATGAGCCATGCTCCGAGCTTTTGTACTCAATAAGTAATGAAAAATTAATTTATTTGTCTCACTTACACCTGCAAAATAACAATCGTAATTATCAATGTGTTTTCTCAATTGTGTGTCCTAAAATGTAATTATAAATTGTGAATCTCAAGTGTTTTCTTGCTGACAGTGAATCATCTAATTGGAGAAAGCTCGCTATCTTTGACTTAAATTGCGGTTGGGCAAGAGGTGCACAAGAATGAAAATATTAACTCAAGATACCAACAGATCCGTAAAGATGAGCTTCAATTTAATATAGGAAACAGTTTTTTTTACTTTGCAGCCGGGTTAGCATCACCAAGTAGCATTTGTAAGAGAAGGGTTTGATGTTGCCATCCGGTCTTCACTCACTTCTAAAAATCTTCAACCAATTGTGGAACATATTTGTGATGCTTTTTCCATAAAGTGAAGTTTGTTTACAAACGTGAGCAAATGTTGGATTCCTCGCCACACAAACACCCTAACAACCTCAAAAGGGGTTGTTTGTGAAACCATTAGTCCCGTGGTATGGAAAGAGTACCCAGAGTACTATGGACATACAGCTCGATCGACGACGAAAAGATACAAATCCACTTTGAATCACAGAGGGAAGCTACATATGTCCTTTCTCTTGACACCGATCGATATAGCTAGTGACAGATTGCTTGTCATGGAGCTCATTCCATGGCTTAATGGATTCAAAATGGCCAAGATGGTATAGTTTATGTGAAAGAGCATCCAATGACTAATGCAAAGCAGATGGCATATCGTGAGGCAGGTGGAACAGATTTTGTCGACAAACTATGGCAAAGAACTTGGGTGCTCACGCCTAAATTTAGTCAATATACCTGAGCAAGGAATGGAGAAACTGCCATCATGTTATTGGCCTCTCGACCGCCCATTGTTGGTACAGACTTTGACTGATGTACAAATTCAAATGTTATGAATATATGTATCAAAGTTTTGTTCATTGCACTTGAGTACTTATTCTTCATCGTCTTTCTTATTGGTACAATTATGAGTGTGTATACATAATTAAGTGATCTTCATTTGCTTTGTAGATGAATGGACCAAAACACAAAAGACTATTAAGAAACTAAGAGATAGAGTTCTCACTGCACCCGAGGTAATACAAACCAACACAAGCCGCAAGTACATAGGGTTGGGGACCGATTATCGCCTCTATAATTGTTGTTCCCGAACTTTGGGAAAAGGTTGAGCAAATTGAAAATTATGAGGAACGAGCAACCATGAAAGGTATATTGGCAAAAATCACTTGTTGCACAACCCTTGGGGAAGGCACGGTCCTGGAAGATGCGTGCTATGTAGGATGGAAAGGTTTGCCGCTGGCACGCGCTATAGAAACCGCATGGACTATCGCTTTAGAGGATATCTCTTCAGCCTCGTGGCTGGCTGGAAGACATGATGCAATAGTCATAAGATATCGCTCCCACCGACATTTTGAAGCTTGGTCATGAATTATGAGCCATGCTCATTTTTGGGTGTGTGTTATATTTATGTCCACAATATAAATATATCAACCATTTGTACATGAAAACCCTGTCCATTTCTTATCTTTGCCATGACCTAAACCATTTTAGTGTTTATGCAATTCAACTTTCTTGTGTTCAATTCTAATCAACTTACACTTAACAAATTTTTATAATATTTCGAATGTACAACATATGTACATAAGATGTACATAAGATGTACATCTGTTGTACATCTTATGTACATTGATGTACATAATGCACTTCAAGTAGTCCAGTTCTTCATTCTTATAACAAAGTATTACAATATTTCAGAAAGTACTACAGATCCTGACTTAGTCCATGTCATCTACAATTGCCGGAAGTTGTGATAACAATGTCTCATGGACTTCATCCGGCAAGTGAAATGTTTGGCTTGCCCCTTCAAATTTTGTGTTTTACTTTCTTGAATGGGATTCAACCCCAATCACAGATTCTCGCAGTACCAAAACATTCTTAGTAGGAAGCAGTTTTATACTTATTGTGGCAGCCCCGATTAGTTCATAATATTGTCCTTCAATGACACTAGTGCCAAAGCAGAGTATTCATTTCCATAGTCATCAATTGAATCTTCTTCCAATGCATGCTTTTCCCCTGGTGCACATGAGAACATAGTATGAAACACCTTCCACATTGTCCAGTCCGCAAAAGACACAAATACATCCAAATGCCTACAAGTGTCATCTAAACCAGCCTTCCCCCTCTGATACAAAACTTCCACATCATTTTCAGCTTCAACACGAGGGCAATATGATCCGTGGGCTCCAAACTTTTAGAGACCATTCTCCACAATGTTTAATGTTCTCACAATTCAACCAATTGAAGTTAATGCAAGCATCACAAAAGCACGAGAGTGGTCTCGCATAGCAACTTTGTTGGATCTCATTGGTTTATAGTTGACACGTAATGTATCCGGGCTGAAAGTACCGTGTAAAGTCTTGCAATTGAATGCTTGCTGCCTGTTCACATCTGCTTTTCCAACCTCCCAAAACACCCTTTCACAATCCGATTCCTTGGCCCTTAAAACTGCATAAGCCGCTTCACGACTTGCCACCGGCATGCCATTTTGTTTTCTCTCGCCGCCTCTCAAGCCACAACTTTGCTATACCAGCCTCGCCATCATGTGTGCCTTTCCCATGGCCGATCCAAAGAAATTCCATATCACTTTAATTTTATTTTCAACATGGTATCTACAGATTCCATACCATGCACGCAAGCAGATTTGAATTGAGATGCACAACCATCCGACCACACATAATGAAGGTTTATGTGTCCACCTCCATTATTCTTAAGCCACCCCAAATGTAATTTAAAACCATGTTGCACAAAATGAGTGTCATGCTTCCTCATCATCCTAAACATAGAAATGCACTGCTTTTTTGCTTACCTTCTATTTTCATCATTGAAATATGGACCAAAATACTAATTTGATCGATTCCAATGCTCGGATTGCACTTCCCCCTCGGTTTCAATGTGTAGTTCTCTGCAAAGTCAACAAATGCACAACACACTATTATCCCGAGTTTCTCAACATCTTTTAAACTGCTTGCTCTGCCCGATTATTGTCAGAAAGTTATGATCTCAGAACTTAGCAAGCTGATTTTTCATGTTCTTTAACAAAATGATGCTTTGTCATTCCGATCAACTAATCTAAGCCTTACGATGTACCTTTTTGGATGGCTCATTGACATATGCATATACTTGCCACCCACATTCTCAATTCCATCTTCCTCGCTTGGACGAGATGTCTAATTTCTTCACTCCACATTCATCACATTCGCCTTTGATGCATTTTAGTTTATGCCATTCATCCGTCACATATTTCTCGCAAAACCGCTGACCTCCACAAGATACTAACATTATCAAAAGTTTTCTTGTTTGCTTGACATACTCCATTGTTTTGTTTGGGATGCACGGACACTACAGCCCATAAGTGCAATTAACATGTAGGGATCTCCTCATATCATTGAAGGCCTTTCTCAGACAGACCGCTTGCTCATGTTTGACACAACAACATGTGTTTCTCTCCTTCAATTTCCTTATGCAATCAGGTTTCGGATACTCGAATCGGTCGGCGGCTAATTTTGGTATCGGATTCTCGATATACAAACCGCTGATAAAGCTCGCATCGCAATAACAAAAGCATTAAAGACCATGTTAGCAAAATGATGTCGGCAACTGGATGCCAAAAGAGTATTGAACTATACTATTGTACAATTAATGTATGTTCTATGTACATAAAATGTCCATCCAACAGCCTCCATCGATCTCATTCTCAGACATCTAATGTACATCTAATGTACATCTAATGTACAGCAGTACATCTAATGTACAGCCAACAGTTCCACTGAACATCCAATGTACATCCAATGTACATCTAATTAATGTTCCAATATTAGTACATCACATTAATGTTACAATATTAGTACAACTAATGTACATATGTCTGATTTGTTTGGCTTCATTACCTGAAAGTACACTAAAATGTAGAATGATGTAATTTTGATATTCAAGTACATGTAAATGCAGCTGCATGGACATGTAACTGTTAATGGATGTACATCTAAAAAGTACCTAATAGCACATCACTGCAAGATTTCTGCTACTATGTAAACAATGTAAAATGCAATACATTTCATGAGAACCATGTGTATTCATTAACAGGTCACTCGGAACAGAACTAGAATGTACAGAATAAAGTCATGAAAGAATTTTGGAAGAAAACATAAACTCCAAGACTGAATTGATTCAATTACAAGAGCAAACCTGTGAGATATCAAGGTATTGTATTGCTTGTGTTCTCCTCTTCATGACATCTCTAACCTTTGGTGAAACTTTGGTATTGTCAAGCCAAAATTCCACGAACCCCGACATTTGATTGAATCATCGATTCTATTTGATCTTGGCATCCTTCCTGCCAAAGCCCATACATTTGCTCCACTTAATGACATTATCTTCCTTCTTGCTGCAGCTTTGGATAAATTTCTTGGCTGTATCTTTAGCAATTTTGAAGAAACATTCTTGTTTATATCTCCTTTTTTTCCAACAATCATTGATAACAGTGAATGTTTTGCAGCCAATTTATCTTTGCTATTAGCAAACTTTACTTCTTGAAGTCCATCTTTCAAGTTTCCGATCATTGATTTCATAACAATAACTTCGAAGGATTTCCAATTCTACGTGTTCAAAACAAAAAAGCCCGTCATCTTTGCAACAAACGATCACAAAAACTAATCTTTGATCTCGACGAAGCGTTTGCCAAAGAATCGAGGATGCAATCCACCGACCTGCAACACGCTTCTTTATTTGTTTTATGGCATAACACCGCCAATGTCGGCATACTTGCGCTTAGAACCATCACTTCTATTGGAATTCTCACCCTCCATGAACAGATTGAAATTGATTTGTATTTTGTAGATTCAATTGGCATGTGTTTGTTTCCGGAATTCCTTCTGTTCGGGTCCGTGAAAGGGGGAATTTCTAAAGGGAGGGACGGATCCATTCGAATTGGTTCGGTGGTTCGGTGGTTAACCAAGAATTTCGGGGGGAATGTCAGGGATGATCTTGCAATCATTGCATATCTGACACAAAACGACAAACCATAGTATCTTGATGTACATCTAAAATGTACCCCAAAAAAGCACAAATTCGTCCTTCAATTCAGTACGATGTACGTACACCCTTTCATGCTTTTACCCTGCTATCTTAGCAAAGTTCTTCACGAACTTCCTGTAGTACCCTGCTAGGCCGAGAAAACTTCTGACTTCATGCACATTCTTCGGGCGCCGCCAATCGAATGACGGCTTCAATCTTTGCGGGATCCGTCCGAGATGCCTTCACGAGATCACGTGACCAAGGTATTCCACCTTCTCTGTTGCGAAGTGGCACTTCGACAACTTGGCGTACAACTGGTGCCTCTTCAACTTTTCTAGCACTCTTCTCAAGTGTTGTATGTGCTCTTCAAGGGATCTGCTATACACCAAAATGTCATCAAAGAAAACAATCACAAAGGTGTCTAAAAACTCCCTGAAGATGTCGTTCATGAGCCTCATGAACGTTGCGGGGGCATTCGATAAGCCAAAAGGCATTACCGTGAACTCATAATGCCCATACCGCGTTCTGAAGGCGGTCTTATGGATGTCTTCTTCCTTTATCCGGATCTGATGATAGCCTGACCTTAAGTCGATTTTGGAGAAGACTTTTGCACCTTGGAGCTGATCCATCAAGTCATCTGATCTTGGGAGCGCATATTTGTTCTTAATGGTGTGCTTGTTCAACTGCCTATAGTCTATGCACATCCTTAAACTGCCATCCTTCTTCTTTACAAAGAGAATGGGTGCTCCAAATGGCGAGACACTAGGTCTAATGAAACCTAGGTCGAGCAGCTCCCCTCGCAGAATCGCTTTTTAGCTCGACAACTCCTCGCGTTGTCATTCTATATGGAGCCTTGCTTGTTGGCTTTGTTCCCCGGTTCGAAAGTGCTATCTCGCACTTTTCGACTCCCCTATAGGAGGAAGTCGCTGATCTCATCCGAAAGAGATCATGGAACTCCGTGATCAGCTTAGCTATTTGCTTCGGCAACTTGCTGAGCACCTTGTCTTCTTTGCTTCCTTCCGATTCCGGTTCACTCATCTCAAGCTTGAAGATGTATGCCACCTGCTCGCTCTTGATGCACTTGAACATCCGCTTAGAAGACATGCACTGCATGATGGGGACAACTTCTTTACCTGTGATCTCGATGATCTTGCCGTCAGGTGTTGGAAAGGTCACCTTCCGCTTTCCACAATCGATGACGGCCCCTGCTGGTCCAAGATACTCCATGCCTATGATCAAGTCATACTTGCCAATGCCCATTACTTCTGCCCCCATCTGGATATTAATCCCTGGCAAATCGATGTCGAAGTTGATTCTCTTGCCTACCGTCTGCCTTACTGCTCCACTTGCTAAGACAACGGGTCTTGGCTTTGACTTTAGTGGCTTCAACTTCAACATTTGAACCATTCTGGGGGATGCAAAGTTATGGCTACTTCCTGAGTCTATCAAGACTATGATGGTCTTGGCCTTCCCTACTGTGGAAATTACTTTGTACTGGCTCTCTGCTTGCTCTGTATCTATTGCGGCAAAGATGTGACACTCACCCTGAATGTAGTCGCGGCCTTCCTCGCCGTCGTCGTCAGACAGGATGTCCCAATCTCCCAACTCAAAGCTAGTCTTTGCCTCATGGCGTAGGGGGCGCCACGTCACAATGGCCTTGGCTGGAAGCACCTGAAGCAAAGCCGCTTTCTATGCACTCATCTCTTTTTCCTTGGGCATCGCGCTGCAAAAGGATCGCCTTTGCTTTGGAGTAGTTTGACCCTCACTGCTTGTCCTTGAAGGACACACCTTCTTCTCTGCTGTTTCCCCAGTTTGCCACCATCACGGGGCTCTAGCCTGGGCCTGGGCCGGCTGCCCTAGGGCTATAGCTTCTGTCGCCTTACCTTTATCACGGAAATACTTTTGCTTCGCCCGCTATTCCAGGTCCCGGCCCCTGCAAGCTTATAGCCTTGGACTCTGCCGATATCGCCCTAGGGTTTATTGCTCTCACAAGCTTATGGATCTCCTCATTCAGCCCCTCAATGTAGCTTTCTCTTTTGCATGCTTCTCTCCCAACTTTGGCACATCTACACCTTAGCCTCATGAATTCCTCTCAGATATTTCTGACTGATTTGTTTCCACTGTTGGAGCCTATAGAACTAACTTTGCATCATCTTTGGACTTATGTTCCCTTGGGACGTAATGACGCTTGAAGGCTTTAGCAAACTTCCTGAACTTACAAGCATCCCTGCTTAAGCCATGTGCCTTTGCACAACCCTTCCACCAAATCCGTGCGGCTCCCTTCAAGTTGGCTGTTGCCACTCTACCTTTGTCTTTATCCTTCATGCCATAAGCATTGCCGTACTCACTCATTTCGTCCAGCCATGCCTCTGCTTCTAATCCTGACCTGTTCTCCCCCGAGAAATGTTCCAGTTTCCGGGCCTTCCATACATTGCCCAGTACGGAATCTACCTTCTTCTGATAGTCAGAGGCCCTGGTGTCCCTTTGTCTTCCTTCTATAGTGTCCCTCTGTCTTGCATCTGTAGGGTTCCTCTGCCTTGCATCTGTTCGGTCCTGGGTTTGCTCTTCGTCTTCCTCGGAGTCGGAGTCGGAATCTGAGCTTGAGTCGGAAGATTCCGGGCTGGAGGATCTCCTTCTCTTGCTCCTCTTTTTGTCCCTTCCTGTTTTCCGAGCTGATGCTTGTGGCAATTGAGCATTGCCCACCGAACCTGCTCCTGCTTGCGCCGAGAGTAAGGCCTTTATCTGCTCAAGGTCCGTCCTCATCTGGGATATCTCCTCCTCTGGTGTCATGGGTTCCATTTCTTCGAATAGGTTCCTTGCCGGAGGTGGTCTGGGCGGAGTCTGTTCTTCCCTAAGGTCTTGGCGTTGTCGTTCCCCTGAGCCCAGGCCTCTAACTGCATACACAAGTGATTCATGGCTATATGGTTAGTTTTCCCTGTTCTCTTGTATTGTTTATGTTTGTTGGTATAGTTGTGGGGCAAAAATACATCAACAAAACATTTATTATATAATATTTTAGTACAAAAAGTCTCCGGGATCAAGAGTCTAACTAGTCTTGAAATCGCCGGTAAGACGGGTTGTCCTCAAGGAACTTCTTAACTTGGGCCGTTCCTACTGAGTGACCCAAGTTCCTGATGACGCTTGCTGACGAGCCACCCTGCAAGGCTCTCGCCAGCTCTTCCACCCTGCGGTTGGATGTGAGGGCCGCGGTCACCGCCAATCTCGCCTGACGTCGATGGGGTATGGCGAAGTCGAAGAGATCGAGTGCCATTGCTCTCTTGACCAGGACAGCATAGTCGACATTTGCCGCTATGCGAGCATGCCTGCCGAAGCCCGAGAGTGCAATCAGCATGAACACTCCTTCCTCCCCTCTGGGACTGAACTTGCGGTGTATCACCGCTATTCTCCCATCCAGCAGCAGCGGCAAGTAGTACCTGAGCGACCTGTCGTTGTGTGTCGCCGAAGCTTCTCCACTTGTTTGGCCTCCCGCCACGCATAATCGCCTCTGTCTATCTCGGTGAGCTCCCGGTAGTCTTCAATTGTGGAGTCGACTCTCCTGAGGTCGATTCCTCCTCCTCTTGCCGGGGGTGGTGTTGAGGGACTCGGCATTAGGATGCTCGTGGTCTTCCCACGGATCCCCATCTGTTCTTGGAGGGCGAGGAACTCCTCCTCTGTTGGCAGCTCCCGCTCGTCCATCATTTGCCTGATCTTTCTTTGTAGGCCCCCGATATCTGAAGTCGCTTCCCTGGTAGGTATCGGCCTCCCTCACTTGAAGGGAAGTCCGAGGCTCCCCGCGATGAAGTCGTCCATGTCGGTTCCGGCCGCTAGTTGGTGAAGCAGTTCATCCAATGCTGAGCTCCCTCTCCCGCATTCGGGGAAGGTTACGGATGTGTTGGTGGTAGATACTCCTCTCCGCTGATGATGATAGGGGCTAGGCTTGTGGTGCCTAGCCCAAGTGGGGAGCAACTCGATGGTCCGGCCGCCTTCCTCGCCGGTTGATCAGCTCTCGCTCTTCGCTTGGCCGTTCTTCGTCGAAGTCGAGCTCGTGTATTCCTCGCGTCGTCCAACTCCTCTTTCGCCCTCTCTTGCTTCTTGTTCCTCGCTGATCTTTGCAAAAAAGCATCTCGCTCTTCCTTTTGCATTGCTATGGGATCCACCTCCATCGGAGGGATAGAGGTTGCTCCCATCGGGTTTTCGCGCTGCGGATGGGATAAGAAAATGGCTAGGGCGGTGTAGGAGAAATACTTGATCCCGCTGGTCGCCGTGACCATGTAGTCAGGCAGCCTCTACGCCTTGTTGGTTAAGTACTTGGCGATGTTGGGAACATCACCCAAGGCTGTTTGAAGGGATGGGCGGGGAACGAAGTATCCTATATAAGGGGGGACCTGAACAAGGGAGGGTTCTACCCTAGCTTGAAATTCTTCTAGCACTTGCCTATATGCTGGGGTTGCGTTTAGCGTAGCTTGGATATCAATTTCCTTCCCAAAGACTTGGAAGATGTCGTTGACATCCGCCTCGGCAGCATGGGCATTGGCGCTGTACCATCGCCCGAAGTCAGCAGTGGCCATTGATCTAGCGAAGGAGAGAGTATCAAACGGATGTAGAAGCGCCTCAGGGAGCTGGAAGATCGCCTAAGCAGTGGAGAGCAAACTTGCAGGGTGCTAAATGAGAAATGGGGGACTTATTTATAGAAAAGGGGAAAACCCTAATTTTTGAGTGACCTAAATTTTGCTGGGATTGGGTGATTCTACACTATAAGGGGGTGAAATAGCAAATTTGAAGACTTCTTCTAGGGTTTGAGCATGTTAGAATGGACTGATGGACCTATCGCAGCGGTTTGGAAATCATTTAGGTATGGCATGGTGAAGAATTGTACGAGGTCTCACACGTTGCGCCCAGCCCGAAAATGAAAAAGTCATTTCCTGTCCTGGCGCGACGTGTGAGACATGGGTTCAAATTGGGCTAAACTTAATCAATTTGGATAATTTAAGGCTGTAATTCTACTATAGGCAGAATTGACCCCTTATTTGGTCGATTTGGGGTAGTTTATGGCACTTTTGGGCATATGGTCTCACACATTGCGCCCAGCCCGAAAATGAGAATCTCATTTCCTGTCCTAGCGCGACGTGTGAGACATCGTCTCAACTTGCTCGAAAACTCTAATTCAACTAAAATAAAAGCTAGAATTCCCTAACTTGACTTAATTAAGTTAGCTCAAGCACGTTATTTCCCCAGAAAAATTCTTTATATTAACAAAATTTTGGTTATTTACAAAATCTTAAAGGGCGTTCTCCCTTGATGTGTGTGGCCAGCTGCATGTCCTGCTTCATGAGGGTGACCCTCTTTGCGTGTACTGTGCAAGCCGTTGAATCTTCAAAATGCTGCACTATTTTCACTTCGGCTGCCTCCTGTAAGCACAACAGCATCTCGTCGGTCACGCGCATGTCCGTGTTGTATTCTTGCATAACTTCGCGGACCAAACGTTGAAATGGGGCCCGGGGGATCAAGAGTCCGTAACTTTTCTGGAAGTGCCGGATCTCCTTCAGGGCTCTGTTCTCCAGCTTCTTCCTGCCGGCCCGCTTCTTTCCTGGTGCTCGGGGAGGCTTGGGCTTTGGTGGGGGCGGCTTCAGAGTCTGCCTCGGGGGTACTCCTCCTTCGACGGCCCTCACCCGATGCTCCTGGTAGTAGGCATTGTATGCCTCCCACTTCTCCATGTAGGTGTTGTGCTCCCTGATCCTCTTCTGATAGACCTTGACAGGGTCTATCACATATGCCTCCTGTTGCGGCCGTG
This sequence comes from Isoetes taiwanensis, assembly GCA_021234155.1. Taxonomy (NCBI): domain Eukaryota; kingdom Viridiplantae; phylum Streptophyta; class Lycopodiopsida; order Isoetales; family Isoetaceae; genus Isoetes; species Isoetes taiwanensis. The sequence goes on from JAJEKV010000086.1 coordinate 3,578,297, forward strand.
GGGTCTTGACCCTATCCCACGTCGGGAAAGTTGGGGGCTTCGCCACTTGTCCGGCCTCCTCGTGCTCCGGTACTTTCTGCTGGGGGGCTTCTTCCTCCACGACCGGGGGTTTTGAAGAACTCGCTCCCTCCGGATTGGGGGCGTAATCCTCGTCCGAGTCGTCGGTAGAAGGCGGGGTCTCCTCTCCTGACGGCTCGTTGATGACGGGACCCACTGCTCGCTTCCTGACCTTCACCACTTTCCTTTTGCCGGCCTTAATGGCCTTGGCCTTCCTCTTCTTGGGCTCGCTGGCTGTGGTCGGGTCGTCTTCCCGACTCTTCGTCCTCTGCTCCCGGCGGCGCTCCTTGGTCTCGTATTTGCTGATGAAGCGCGCAAGATCTGCTTTCTCCTCGGGGCTAAGAGTCGGCTGCGGCTGTTCTTCTCTCCCTTGCTCCTCCTGTAGGTGGGTCTCAGCCTGGGGTTGCTCCTGGGTTGTTGACTGGCCTGCCTGCTCCCGTTGCTCCCTGCTCCTTCCCTCCTCCTCTGCGATCTCCTCGAGGATTTGGTGCATGATGTCCGGCCGGTCGTCCTCTATGAGCTCCGTATGGTCGCTCCGACTCGATCCTGCATCTTCGCTCGAAGAAGACTCGCCTTCTTGGAAAAGGCGTTCTTGGAGGACTCGCTGAAAGAGGCCAGGGCCGCTGGCGCTGGAGGATCCGCTTCGGCTAGGCTTCCTTGCAGTCTGCTTTGTGCGGGCCATCATTTGATGGTTTGTCGATCGAAGCTAAGCGCCAGAAGATCGCCTTGGCAATCACGAGCAAAGTTCTAAGGAAGAACGCGAAAATGGGAGGGATCTGGGTCTATTTATAGGGGCCAAATTTTTAGGTCAACTTTTAAACTACCTTTTTGGGTTGTCTAAAACATCTAAAACACCTAATTAAGCAAGGTCTCACACGTTGCGCCCAGCCCGAAAATGAAAAAGTCATTTCCTGTCCTGGCGCGACGTGTGAGACATGGTGGGACCCACTATTAAATTAACATGTAACATGCTAATTCTACCGATTCTTAGCTTAAAATTAGAATTATCAAGTTATTTTACTGTAATTTACAACTTTTTGGTGTCAAAGCTGAATGTCTCACACGTTGCGCCCAGCCCAAAAATGGAAATCTCATTTCCCACCCTACTTTTTGGATGTTGGCTCACCAATTTTAGTCTTTTTACGTTTTTATTCATTTTAATTGTTACTAGCTTAGCGTAAACTACAAAAATGAGAAAAAATTTTCCCATTTTTCGAGGTTTAGGATCCTATCAAGTTAGTACTACTGGAACGTGGCCAGTGCTTTGCTCTTGGTCTCCAAGAACATTGCTCTGATACCACTGTGACGTCCCCTACTCGTATACGGTGCACTCACCGTATACAAACAGGAGTTCATCCCCCATACCAGCTCCATGCTAATACAGGGCCCTCCACATGACACTGCAACCGTGACGGGTTCCATGTGGGAAGAGTGAAGGGGTCAATGTACCCCGTCTCCCTCAGGGCCTACCTAGCTGCGGAAGCGTAAACATACATGTCAGTAGCACATACATCAACATCACATGACCATCACGAAGGATGGTCCTCCACATATCTGCATAGAAAAAGATCAAGACATCACATAGGGGAATCCTACCCAAGGCTCGGACTCAAAGGGATGACCGACGGCGGCTTGGTCTCCGAGAGTTCATTGCGCATGCAATTCATGACAATGGATTTGGGCGGCATATGAACATGGCATAGGGTTGTCCACTCCATCCGCCCCTCCCGCACACTTTGCGAGTAGGCTGAAAAATGTTGGGACTCGACCAGCCCGCACGGGATGCATAGCCAATGGGGCTATTCCCCGGGTTCATCCTCCCAGTTCCGATGGGGCAGGTAGGGATCCCTCCCTCCAGAGATCTACATGCTGACTCAAGGTGACTAGAGGGCCACTGCCCTTATTCGACTGAACCCACTGGAAAGTGAACACCACTTCACGGGTGTCGAGCCCATGCCTTGCCCGCACGCAGTGGCAAGCCATTAGACCTAATCACAATGATCCCTGGTAGGCTTTACACACCAGAGGGATCGTTCAAGAGTCAGGACATGAACCTCCTTGTTAGCCAGTCTGGCCCCGTCACCCACAACCAGGTGTGGTTCTTGTACACAGGCCGAATCTATAGTGTGCTAGAGAGGCTACTCTAGGAGCATCTACTACCAAGCTTTAGGTCTCTACCCCCCTTCCCAATACAAGGAGTTCATAGAGATACATCATCCATATACATCATAGCAGAACTAAAGAACTATATCTAATCTATATCATAGAGTTAGGTTCTTTAGTTAGAGGCTGGTATCTAGAGATCTAGAAGGCTGCTATGGGCAATTTAATAGGCTAAACCTACTGATTCTATGACTGAAATAGGGTTTAGACTATCTAATTGGCCAAATACCTGATCCTTGAGTGGCTCCTCCTGACCTGAGCTCGACCATCCTGCTGAAACGCTTGAATCAAGGGAAACTAATGCTGCAATCCTCTCAGGCAGAGTCTGGGAGGCGGTTTTGGCTGTTGAGGCAGCCAAAACAGAGTTCTAAAACCCTAGAATCGAAATTGGGCAAGTTAGGGTTTCCTACCCTATATAGACAAGGGGGTTGGCTAGGGTTTCCAATTATCCCCTTTTGGCATGTGGGATAATTGGAAATGGGCCCACTTGCCTTTAAGGGCTAGGTGGCCAAATGTGCCCACATGGAAATGTGTGCACCCAAATGTGCCCACATGGAAATGTGTGCACATTAATGAATGTGTACATTGGAGAATATGCACATTAATTGCACCTATGGGTGTGGCCCACTTGGCATGAAGTGGCCACATGGGAAAATGTGCATCTAAATGAATGTGCACATTATTTAATGTGCACATTAATGAATGCGCACTCCTTGCACGTTGCCCCCTAGGGCTATTAGCCTAGCTACACATTGGCGTACACGTCAGTCGGGGTGGCGTGTACGCGTGACGAGGCAGTATAGTATACGTCCTGGGGGCGTATACTGTGCTGGAACGTCACACCAAGATCTTCATATAAATATGTAGCACAATAACAGGGGGTTAGTTTTAGATTTTTATACGCTTTTTCACATGGTTTTTCTATGATTTCGTTGTTGTATTCGTTGGGGTGTACTAAATAGTATTTCTAGAGTGCACCCTTTATGGGCCGTTGATTTTCGTTGGTTGGAACAATCCGAGGGTTGTTGTCTTTCTCTGCATGTGTTTGTGCATGAACACTGCGCATGTGTATGCATGTGCATGTGCACATGCATGTGCATGTGCACATGCATGTGCATGTGTGTGCATGTGCATGTTCATGTGCATGTGCATGTGTATTGTGCATGTGCAAGTGCAAGTGCATGTGCATGTGTGTGCATGTGTGTGCATGTGTGCATATGCATGTGTACTTGCCCTCTTTGATTCTTATTGCCGGAGTGGATTTTACTACCATGAGACGGATTTTTTGCTCACACTTACAAAGGTATTTGTTTTTAATGTTTCTTGATTAGCATAATGTTTTCTTTTACAAGGTATTGGTTTCTGATTCTACAATGTAGTCTTTGCAAAATTCCCTTTTGTTTCCTTCCTAATATTTCTTTGCAGATTCAAGTTTAGGCCCTCTGTTTCCTTCCAACTCTTGGATATTCCCAGGCTGCGGATTGTTCATAGCAGCCAGCCTTTTAGCTTTCAATCAACAAATGGATTCTTATGCACACAACAAGCGGATTATTCCACGCCCTTTTCCATGTCACGCAAATCAGTCAAACAGTGGCCACAAGAATGCATTTATATTGTAGGTTTGGAACTTTAATCGAACCATAAGGTGAATCATGCATTACCTTTAAACTAGAGATGGAGCATCCAAAATCATATGGATTGATAAACAATGGTGTCATTGTGAAAGAGAAATAGTTGTAGCGGAAGTAACAATATAGGGGGTACTTTATGACTTTCAGAATAATGGGATCAATCTGCTCTATCTTTATGGTAACTTTTACTTATGTTCTATTTGTTTTATTGTGATCAAATTCAAAAGCTACAGGTGATGAAAGCCTCAAATGAATTCTAGTTTTTTCCTGGTCTGAATTCTAAATTTTTTGTCACACCGGGGGGGGGGGGTGACGTCCCTAAGGCCCCGAAGGGGCCAAAATTTTTTTTTGGCAACACAAACCATTAACATCTAACATATAAAAATTAAATCCCCCAACACATAACAACCAACACATAACAACCATTGACATTAACAACCAACATATAACTACCATTGGCATTAATTAACACAACCATTGGGTCCAACACATTTAAATTAAAATCCCCCTTAAACCCCCTTTGGTTTGGGTGCATATTCACACGGGGGTGACGTAGGGCAGCGAGAGCCCTCATAATTGTATTTTGCACGTATGAAATCAACACCATATAGTATTCCACTTGAAATCTTACAGTATTTTGCGAATCTTGTTATACAGTATAGCAAATTTTGTACTTGCATACCCCACAAACGAGGAACTTTACGTACGGTATAGATTAAGGAATAAGGGGTGAATATGCCTATCCAACGGCTCTCGTTGTCCGAGTCACCCCTGTGAATATGCACCCAAACCAAAGGGGTTTAAGGGGATTTTAATTTAAATGTGTTGGACCCAATGGTTGTGTTAATTAATGCCAATGGTAGTTATATGACCACATCATTTCTTGGACCGCAAAGAACCATGGCTTTTTAAGTTCGAAACCGTAGTACTAATATCGCAAGTATCTTGCTTTTAGAACTCCATGTAACAGGGATTACCCGAGAAAAAAATGAGACAAACCCAATTAAGAGATCTCCGAGACTCTACATCACCGGTGGCATGATCCGAATCGCAAAAAGCAAAGAATCGAGGAGAAGAATTACTCATATAGTGAATGCCTTCGGTTCTGCAGTCCCTTGAAGATAATTAAGGACCTTCTTAGCTGCTCTCCAAAGGAGACTGTTTTAGGATCTTTGCGTAAACCTTGTTAACACTCCCACAATGTAGACAATGTCCGGCCGAGTAACCGTGATAAATAGAAGTGCTCCAACCAAATTTGCCTATAAAGAGTTGCATCTACATCTTCTTGTTCGTAATGAAGAGTTAAGACATTGCCTGGATCATGAGGAGATTTTGACGGACTTCTGATTTGCCATGTTGAACCTATGAAGTACCTCATTAATATATACTTTGAGCAAGAAAGATACCATGAGATTGTTTGCCAAACTTCTAGTCCCGCACAATAATGCATGAGACCTAAACTTGTGATCTCAAAGCTGGTGCTAAGAGACTCCTTGGTACTTAATATAAGATCAGATGCATCTCCTGTTAGTACCATATCATCAACATATAAGAGAAGAATAGAAATTCGAGAACCAATGGTCTTGTAATATAGATTACAATCGCCTGCAGTGACCTTTGGTAACCAAGACTTAAAAGACAAGAATTAATTTTCTGATGCCAACATCCTGGAGCCTGCTTAAGACCATATAAACTTCTTTTGAGTTTACAAACATAATGAGGATATGTAGGATCTTGAAAACTGGTGGCTGCTGCATGTAAATATCCTCTTCTAAATCTCCATTAAGAAAAGCCGACTTGAAATCAAGGCGATAAAAGGCCAAAGTTTGGATCTTTTGCCAAGGCCGGGACAACATGCAAAGTATCCAAACGAACAACGGAGCAAAACTTCATTATAGTCAAACCCCTCCTGCTGTGTAAAACCCTTGGCCACAAGACGAGCTTTGTATTTAGATAAGGAGCCATCAGAATGAAATTTGGTCTTGTGGACCCACTTTGCACCAATAATATTTGTGTCAGATGGCCTAGGAACTAACTCCCATGCATTTTGCTTATGAAGCATACTAATTTCATCCTGCATAGCTTGGAGCCAATGAGAATCTTTGGCAGCTTGAGAAAAAGTAGTAGGTTCCTTATATTCTTGTATTTTGGCCATCAAAGCAAAATTACAAGAAACTTCCAAGGGAGGATAACCTGCTAATCTGCGAGATCTTCTTAGAGTTCCATCTGTCCCAGCATGATAACTCAAGAAATCTTCCTGATTTTGTGGAGAAACAGACAATGGAGTAGACAATGGAGTTGAAGATGGGGACGTTACAGGCTCAACATAATCCAAGGGTTCAAACAGAGCATATGGAGAAGGCTGCAAATCAGGTGAAGATGAAAGATTATGTGTATCAGATGGGATATCAATAGTAGAAGCTGGAACATCTGGCTGTAATGAAAGAGGAGAAGAAGGAATACTGGACTGATGGGATGAAATAGGTAATGCAGATGGAATAGAAGAAACAAGAGGTAAGGAGGCTGATGGTGAGAAAGAAGCTGATGGTACAGAAAGGGATGAAACAGAGTCTTTCAAACAACTGGATTTATTGAAACCTCTTACCTCAAACAAAGTTTGAAGATTTTGGTCATAGTTGGCATTTGTCATATCATAAAAATCTGAAGAATATACGGCGTCTTCAACAAACTGCATACTTCGAGATGAGAAAACCTGTTTAGTAAGGGGATTATAACGCCTCCACCCTTTCATATTATCCGGATAACCAACGAAAATAACCTTGACAACGCTGTCAGCTAGTTTACCCTATTTTTGTAAGAGCTCTCTTGGAATTGTGGCATAAGCCAAACACCCAAATACTCGAAAATGGCTGACATCTGGTTTAACTCCATAAAGGGCCTCAAAAGGAGTCTTCAAATTTAAGGACTTAGTAGGTGCTCTATTAGAGACATAAACTGCTGTTTTAATGGCTTCAACCCAAAAATCAAGAGGTAATTGTTTATGCTTGATCATACTACGTGCCAAATCCATAAGTGTTCTGTTCTTGCGCTCAGCCACCCCATTTTGTGGATGAGCGTAAGGAACAATAAGTTGCCTATGAATACCTTTACTATCAAGATATTGCTGAAACTGTCCCGAAAGAAATTCGCCAGCATTATCCGTACGAATAGCCTTAATAGGAGTAGAGAACTCTTTCTCAACTAAAGCACTGAAATTTTGAAATTTATGGAAGGCATCAGACTTGAGTTTAAGTGTATAAACCCAAATATACCTGCTGAAATCATCAACAAGGACTAAAAAATACCTGCTACCTCCTAAAGACTCAATAGGCATATAGCAAATGTCAGAATGAATAAGTTCCAAAGGTTTAGTAGCCCGAGATTCAGCTTGTGATGGATATGCAGCTTGGACTTGCTTTCCAAGTCTGCAAGCACAACAATCAAGCGAACTTCCGCTAAGCAATGGTAAGCCTTCAACCATTTTGAACTTAGAAGCAAACCCTAGAGCACCAACAGAAATATGGGCATACCTGTCATGCCATAAAGTCTCCAAAGTCTTTGGAGTTGCTGCTACTAATGAGGACTCCACACTTAACGAATTGGTTTTGTTATTCAAAATATAAAGGCCTTCATCATTCAAATGTCCACGAGCTACTGGAGTGAGAGTTTGCAGATCTACAAACTTGAGAGGATTCTTTTGAGTAACATGAACTTCCCCATCTGTAAAAATAACTGAATAACCCATTCTTCGATCAAATTCCGAAACACTCAATAGATTTACTAAGAGGCCAGGCACCAAAATGATATCCTCAATTTTCAGTGGAATACATTGATCTGTCTGAAACCTGACAGTACCTTTTCCTTTGGACTGAGCAAGATTACCATCCGCCATTTTCACAACTGTTTGATCATAGGGCTTTACATCTGAAAGAAAATTTGCTTTGCCTGCCAAATGCTTAGTAGCTCCAGAATCAACAAGCCAAGCATCTTCTGGTAAATTTTTTGCTGCTAGATTAAGAAACTCAGTCTCAATTTCTTGAACAGACATACTAGAAACTTGAGCAGAAAGTGCTTGTGTGGGAAGTGATGAAGGAACTGGTGAAGAAATCGGTGATGGAGTTGATACCGGATGTTTCGAGATCTGATCAGAAGATTTTTGTGCCTGATCTTTAAGATATTGAGCCAAATCTTTCTGCAATTGCCTACAATCGTTCCTATAATGACCTTTCTTGCCACAGTGCCAGCAAAGAAAGGGTTGAGAAACTGGAGCAGCCACAGATTTAGAAGAACTGGAACTTGTGGGAGGCAAAGATGTAGATAAAGTTTTTGAAACACTAGGAAGAGATTGAACCTTTGAAAAATGAGCTGACTCAAGTTGATCATACCTTTTGTTTTCAAGTTTTGCATCAAGAAGCTGCTGCTGGAACTGACTAAAAGGAATCTTGATCTTGACCTTCATCTTATAATAATCAGAAATACTCTTGTAATCTCTAGTCAAACCTTGCAAAGCATATATAATCAAAGTTGGATCATCAATAGTTCCACCAGCTCCATATACTCCTTTAGCGTCTAGCTGCTCTATATAATCCTTTATATTGGAACAGTCTTGCAATCTAAGACTATTCATCTTACCCTTAATTGCTAACTGCTGACCAGCTCCTGCTTTTACACAAGTTTGCTTAAGAAAAAGAAGAACATCTTTAAAACTGAGAATGCCTCTAAGATCTCTCTTAAATGCATCTGAAACAGTAGCCTTCAACATATATAATGCAAGATTATCCTTCTTTTGCTCTTCTGGAGTAAGAGGAGACCATGTAGGCAGAAGCACATCTCCTAGATCATTCAACTGAAGATTGATTTCTAAATTATCTTTCCAAGGATAATAATTGTCTCCATCAAGCAAACTTGCTGCTACAAACTTCCAAGAATGCATGGCAACCATAATCAAATCGAATCTGAGATTGAAATGATCCCAACTAGACAGAGAACCAGGCCCAATGCATGACAAACATGTCAAGAAAGCTAAAGATCAAGGGATCGTAAAGCTTTTACTATGAATACGGCTAAATGACTGAGACGAACACCAAGAACGGCAAAATTTTGCCGGAATTTGGATATCTTTCAGAAAAAAGCCACGGTGACAGAAGTTTGCCTAAAAATAGCAAAAAATTCTCACGACTGGTCTAAAATTGGACGATAATTGATTTGCCGAAAAGGCAACACCAATCCGACTCCAACAAAAAAAACACCTAGATGCTATCGATGCTATCTTCCGACCATGCCCCGCTCTGATACCATAAATGCTTTTGAATGTAATACATGGTTGAAGAAAGCAAAAGATAGATGGCTAAAACAACTAGCAACTAATAACTGCTTGACTGTGGCTTATATAAGAGTGCCACGTCAGCAACAGGCGTGCACTAACAGGTCAGCAGTGTGACGTCATCACTAACAAGCCAGCATGAGTCTAACAACCAGAACGCTGCAGCTTTTAGGTTGGTTACCAATAATTTGCCACGTAAGAAGTCTAGGAACATAGGGTAGACCTGCTGCCTAGACGTGCAAGTCAAGGCAAGTTGTTGATCTGATGCCTAATGGCCTGGTATTTTCATTAATCTAGGTTAGGTTATGAAGGACAAATAAAATATCATGAGAGCAATGATGAAAATACCATTCTAGATGTTTTCTAGATGTTCTTGCCAAAAAGACAGATCTAATTTGCAAAAAAAAATAAAAATAAGGATATCATCTAATATTGATATCGGTAAATATCACATCTGGTGGACTTCTATGACATAAAAATATGGTGGACAACATATGATGGCAATGGCAGAGAGTAGAATTAACTTTGTCCTGGTGTGGTTTGCCGCTGTATCGGGGCCACAACATGTATCATTAGCATTATCTGATGTGATTTACTGCTGAACATGCATAATTAGCATTACCTGATGTGATTCACTGTTGAAGACATTCGGCAGGAGAAAACAAGAAGTCAAATCTGAGAGTGTGGTCCAATTTCAATGTATCCAGTCCTCCATTTATGTTTCTTAAAATATAAAGCTAATACTGAAACATGTATCTCCATTTCAAATGGAATAGTTTAGACAAGCAACATGGCAAGCAAATAATAACTTGAGGCTGCAGTATGTTGCAGCTTTTCATAAATTATGGTTCAAAGCACAAAGCAAGAGAAGGCCTACCGTGCATATGTGTAGTGTTTTCAGTTCATGTTTACCTCCTTGTGCACTTAATTTTAGAATGTGTATCCGTTCTTTTGTTCTTTCATTGGTTTGAGGTCGTGAGATCATATGTTTAATTTGAAAATTCATTTTAAAATGCTTTAACCTTTATGTTGAAAGGTATAACCACATAAGCTAGATCTGAAGATCAGATTGGAGCCTTAGAGACATCAAGATAATAGTTCTGAAGCCCCAAACAAGATCGGATTTCAAAATAGTTAGTTTTTTAATTTGAGCTTTAGAGATCTTCCAATATGTCCACTGCTTTGAGTCTTGCAAATACTTGCTTAATCCAGCTCACCATTGAGAGATTTGACTTCAAGTTGCACTTCCCATCATGAATTGATCATTTTTCAACGGTATTATACACAAACCAGTATATGAGTTAAAATAGTTTCTGCAGATGTTTAAATAGGCAGCCCTTGATTTTTTCTGAATTTGGTAGTGCTTAAAGATATTCAAGCATATTAGTTTTTCCCATTCTTGAGGATCCACGCTACAAAGTAGAACATTCACATTGTCTTCGAAAACCATTTTTGAATTTTACAAACTGTGTTTGTAAAAATCATTTTTGCAGGTATAACTTGCTGTGCACATTAATTATAAGGCCGACTTGTGCTCTCTAGTGACACATGGATGAACCCGGATAATATACCTACTTATAGACTAGACCTAGTCTACTTATAGTTAGGTAAATAGGAACTCCCTCTAGTTGTCAATAGAGTGTAGGATTCCATCCTCATCATCAGAATGTAGGCTTCCTTTGTTACCAGATTCATAGAGTGTAAGAATTGATTTACAGTTTGTCATGTTAGCATTGCTCTTTAACAAAGTTTGTGTCTATGTGGCACATCTCGTGAGATATCTGCTTTAGAAAATGAATTATTTGCCATCAAGAAGTTGCTTACCACTTAAGAAAACTTTATTTCTCATATAATAGATGTCCACTTATTAGAAAGAAATGTCGAAGCAGCTCTGTGCTGCTTAGATGAAGGTAATGAACTTGTAATAGGAGAACTGTCGAGCAGAAACTGTTCTGATGTGGAAATTGCTACCTCTTTAGAAAATGCTCTTTTATAGCAGAGGATTTTACTTGCTGATCAGCTCACAGAAGCTGCAAAATAACATGTAGTCTGTGCTGAACACAGATCAGTTAGTTCTACTCTCAATGGACCTAGTGCTGGTGTGGATGCATATAACCTGCCTATGAGCTCCCATTATGAGAGACATCAGAATCCTGCACTTTGAAAACTTCTCAAACCAAGTGTTGCATAGGCTTTAGCTACATATAAATGAGAGCCTCTGTGCTTTTATTGCAGCTAATGATTGGACACTTGACAATGCTCCCACATCTGCAGGCTTTGAAAGCCATGAATTTAATATGTATATCAATGCAATTTAATATGTATAGCCTTATCTTCATTTGCAGACAAGTGCAAGTTGGGTTCCTTAGGTTAATGTCTGATGCCAACGGTATCCTTAATGTTTCTATTGAGGATAAGAACATTGGCCAAAAGAACAAGATGACTAATACTAATGATAAGGGCAGGCTTACCAAGCAAGAAATATAAGGCTGAGGATGAGGAGCACAAGAAAAAGATTGAATCCAAGAGCTCTCTTGAGAACTATGATTAACATAAGAAATACCATCAAGGATGACAAGATTGCGGGCAAGCTTGAGCCCACTGATAAGCAGAAAATTGAGGATTCTGCTAACCAGGCTAGCCAATGGCTTGACCACCAGTTGGAGAATCAACATGTATTCCTAAGGTGCAACAACTGTTGCAAGATGTTTTCAATGGGAAGGAGCTCTGCTTTCAGGCTGCGATTTTGGATGAAGAAGGCAATAAGAAAGTTCAGGATCTACTGTTGCTTGATGTTACATCTCTGTCCCTTGGTCTTGAGATGGCTAGTGGTGTCGACTGTTTTGATCCCAAGAAATACTATGATTCTAACCAAGAAGAAACAGGTAATCTCTATTTACTCAGATTACCAGCCTGCTGTGTTGATTCAAGTTTATGAAGGTGGGAGGCCTAAGACTAGAGATAACAATCTCTTGGCTAAATTTGAGCTTTCTAGTGTTTTGCTTTGTAGGTGTCACCCTTTGCTTATAGATTATCTGCATTGTTTAAGAGAAAGACATTCTCTAAAATTCAACTTAGCATACTCAAATTGTTCATTGAATATGCCAGTGATGCTGCCAAAGATTATGCAGTTGTTCTTTGCCTATGATACAGTTGTATTTGGGCAGCACTGATCAAGATTTAACGCAATATAGTCGAAAAGATAAGTTCAAGTCAGAATGCAAGCCTTTGAATTACGATCAGACCATAGTCTGGGTCTTGGCAAGGGATTTAGCGAGAAAGTTTTTCTTGTTGTGCAACCTACAGGCATTGTTGTGCCCTATCAGGGATGTCTTTTCCAGCTTTTCCCTTGGATGAGTGGCGTGTCTATTCTATTCTACTCTATATTTCACATTAAACATTGTTAAGGATTTTCTTGTTCTGCACAATAATGGTAATAGTTTGTAGTTGTAGCAGTACATTGAACTTTTGCTATGGCAGAAATAGTTGATCACAGTTAAAGTTGGATGTTGACAGACTCTTGAGTTAGTTATTACTTTTGGACATGAACAAGAGGATATGATAGCTACTAATTCTGAATTGAAAGTAACTTCCCATTATGTTGTGATGCATAGTTGGAAAAATGGTACTGCAAAGATGGTATGCCACCATTAATTATGGTGGTCTCTTAACTCAGTTGTAGATAGCTTTGGATCAGCAAATGAAAATGTTCTAATCCATTATTATTCCAGGGTTGTGATTTTCTCTGCAGGCAAACATATAATGTCCTTACTTATGAGAACAGAGTTGCTGACAGGTTGTATGATGTATATGGTGTTTTTTCTGATCCAAATATTTCTAAGAAAATGCCTTCTCTGATGCACTTTCAAGGAACTCCTCTTTCAGATTCTATTACATGTGAAGTTATCCTTGACAAGAGAATTATAGATCATGATCTTGTAGCTCTTAATTGAAAGCAAGATGTCTAGCGGTTGCATGTCAGACAAAGATTTCAAGTCTATTCAAGAGTGGCTTGGTACAAGAAATTGTTGAGTTAGTTGCTCATCATATGAGTTGCCTGTTATTAGCAATGTTGAAATGCTGGCTGCATGGAGAACAAGTTGTTGTTAACTGAAAGCGAGCCTTCAACACATTGTGTTATACCCCATGGGACTTTAGAGATTAAGTTGCCTCGTTATCGATCTCTACTTTTCAAGGTTCTTAATGTTTTTCTTATTTATTATCACATGATAATTGTTCGAATTGAATGGTGCTGGACATGAGATGGTAGTGTAATGGTATTAGATCCCATGATTGCTTCCAAAGTTGCGTGCTATTCTAGGCATGCTGGACCATATAACTGTGCTTTTAGTGATACTTATAACTCCTTGCTATTAAACACATTATCTTTTCTTTTACAATAATAAACTAGGGATGGATGGAGCTCCTGGCTTGCAGCAGACTACAAACTAGGGGCCCTTCTTATTAGGTGCTTGCATGCCGAGGAAAGTGACAGCATTTAGGCATTTGGGCTGTTGCCAGCTTCATAATGCAATAAATTTAAAATATTGCAATGCACAAAGTTAGCAACTGGTGTGCTATTGCAAAGAAATAAAAGCTTCAAGATTCCGTAGATTGATCATCCAATTAATTCAAGAGAATACGTCCCAAAAATCCAAAAGATGGTAGATACAACCTTTTCTAATAAAAGGAGGCTTCAGCAGAATTCTATGCTGGTCAAGATCTGGAAGTAGAATAAAAATTTAGGTGAATGAGGAACATTTCAAATGTTCCCCTACGTCTAAGACAAGGAACATTCTTATTGAAAAGCACAAATCAAAACTTCCACTAGTTCCTTTCGAGTAAGGTAGATGCATTCAATGTCCAGATCTAGCACCCAAGCAAACATAAAGATAAAACCTAATTCTCTACAAAGTTAACAATTCAGAACACACGATTATTTGAGAGTTTTTCAACACATCTTTTAAACTATTTGCTCTTTCAGTGTGCTTTAAAGTTATGATCTGCAAACTTGATAAGCTGATCTTTCATGTTCTTTAATAAAATAGATGCTTGCTGCCATGATTTGGCAGCATAGAAGAGCAAATGGCATTTCACATTAATGGCTAATAACTTGTTGAGACATGTGCATGGACCAAGTCAACTCAAGAGCTCGAGCTAAAGAACCAAGCAAGGACTTTCATTTGAAGCATCACAAGAAAGGATTCAAGGTGAAAAAGTCAGGGTCACACAAGAAGGAGGGCAAGGTCAACCTAAGGAAGCTTCATGGCAATATCAAGATGGGAAGACCCCTTTGAGAAGTAAGATGTTCACTCAAGTTCAAATTCTTGGTCATGATTGATACTTTGAGCACCCTTTGCCTCTATTTGCCTCACCTCACTTGCCTCTACCCCTATGCACACCCCAATATAGTTCAAACTCTTTTCCTAGTCAAAAACTTCTCGCACATCCTTGAAATACCCTCCATTCACTTGAGACACGAAAAATCCGTACAAGGATTGACCTACCAATGGTCAAGATGACACATTCTCTCTCTAAGTCAAAAGGAGTGAGAAAGAATCCACATTTTCAATATCAAGTTGCTTGTACAAAAAATAAGCTCAAACATGGTCTAAACAATTGACCAAATTTGCATTTGATGGACTTGCTTTACAAAATATGCCATGTCATCATCCACCTCACCAAAGTTGGCCACCTCATCACACATCATATTCCTTTTTTTCTCACAAAGTTTTTGACTAGGGGAAAAGTTTTGCCAAGTCACCCCATGCCACGTCACCCTTGGATTGTCTACACATACCCTATACTTACCACATGTCCAAACTCCAAGATCACACCATTCCAAAAGAAAAAAATATGTGCGAACAAATCTTTTTTCCAAAGAAATTCTGCCATAGGATGGGGCATCAAAAAGATTCCATGTAGCACAAAACGATTCCAAAATAGACCATGACTTGACCCTATAATTTGGTTCCTAGGGAAGAGTGCCCTATGGTTGGAAGATTTTCCTATGCACCCCTTTGCCTAAGCATCATTTCGCCCAATCCCCATGTGCCACGTTACCCTGGTATTATTTTGCGAAGGAGGCCTGTGGGATATTGTTCTTCGATAAAAATTCTTTGACCTAAAAAGGTCAGGCCAAGATCCGACCTCTCCGGTGGATCTGGCCTGACAATCATGAGCTTAAACATCCCTTTTGTATCCTTGTGCCTCAAGAAACATCATAACACGCATAAGCCAAAACCAAACAAAACCAGATGCCAAGAATGTGTCGGAAATGAGAAAATAAAAACGGGAAACATTTTTGAAGCAAGGGCCGGCTTCTGTGCGAAAGATTTGATTTCTGTGATTATATCTGGAGCGGATTTGCGAAGCATGAGCTAAGAATGACCTGCCTTGCATGAATTACCTGTTTATTCTATGCAAATTACTTGAATGTGTACCTTCATTTGATTATTTCCTATCCTGTGCCCAAGACTTCGAGCTTGGGAATTAAAGTACATGTACTGTGTGATGATTCAATGAAAGAAAATCCAAACTTGGTAAGCATTACTCTCATTTGATTACCTAAAAGCGTATTGCTAAAGCAAAGTTATCATTCTTAATTCAATTAGCAAGTCTAATTATAGGTGTTTGCTTCACAAACCCAATATTAGCAAAAGAAATCAATTAAGCATTGTAGTTTTCCATTTATTCACTATAGGACCAAAGTTGCCACTTTTTATTCAAGATCTTCATAAAGAAAAAAAGGGGGGATCAGATTTCAAAAAGGGATTTCATGCACCTACTCTGCAGAGTCATCAGAAACCATTCCAAGTGACAAAACTCGAAAAGGCATCCTGTTCACACATTTGCAAAAAAGAGCTCTCGGGTTGCGCTATTGACCAAAAATTGACCCAGTCAGTTTAATCAATTGCACATAGTTGCCCTAAGAGTTTTCAAACAGACCTTTGCAGGCAACTCAAGTGTCCTATCTAGTCTCCAACAAGATTGATCTAATAGTAGAAAGATCAAGGAACCACACATGGGAGTTGCTTTGCTGTGATAGTCTTTAATCTGTTCAAGGAAACTAATTTATTGTGGCTATTTGAGCAGTTTTTTTGCAGTAATTCTCTCACAGAGTGGTTGCCTACAGCAACCTGGAGGTTCTACACCCTTGAGGTTGAAGGTTTGCCAGGAATACCTTCAACAATGCTTTATCATTCTAATCAACTAATATAAGCTTTATGGATGTATCATTTTTGGAAGGCTCATTGACATATGCAGATATTACTAATCGACATACTGAATGAATCTTCCATCTTCCGCTTTTGGACAGATTTCTATTTTCTTCATTCCACAATTGTCACATTCACCTTTGATACATTCTAGTTTATGGCATTCATCTATGGCAACAAATTGTTGACCTCCACAAGCTGCTGACAATTTGAAACGTCTTCTTATTTGCTTGACATACGCCATTGTTTTCCTAGGATGCATAAACACTGAAACCGCAACTGCAATTAACATGTAGAGCCCTCCTCATATTATTGAAGGTTTTTTTGTACAAATTTGCTGGCTTATATTTGACACAACAATATGCGTTCCTCCCTTTCAATTTCCTTTATGCATTCAGGTTTCAAATACTCAAACTGTCAAAGGCAAATTTTGGTCTCAGAATTTTGATATACAAATGGTTGATAAAGCTCAGACTGCAATAACACAAGCATTAGACCATGTTAGCAACCAAATGCATCCGATGTGCTAATAACATTATATATTTCATGTACATTAGATGTACAACATCCAACTATTCCGCTGTTGTTTTTAGTTTACATATAATGTACATGTACATAAGTTTTATATCTATTGTGCTTATATAAAGTACATTTAAAAATAAACGGATGTTAATCTACTATTTAAGTATATGTAAGTGCGGTTGGATGGACATGTAAATGTAAATGGATTTACATCTAAAAAGTACCTAATAGCACATGACTACAAGACTTTTGTTGCTATGTAAACAATGTAACAAACATTGCGATGCAATATATTTCATGAAAATTGGTGCATTCATTAATAAGTCACTGGAAAACTGCACTGGAATGTACAAAAGAAAGACAAGAAAGATTTGAGAAGAAAATACTTGATCTCCAATGAGAATTGATTCAATTTGCAAGAGCTTACTGTGAGATGCCAAGACGTTGTATTGTTTGTCTCCTCTAAATCACATCTCCAACTTTTAATTAAAATTTGGTATTATCAAGCTAAAATTCATGTGCTGACACTTGATTGAATCTTTAATTCTATTTGATCTTGGCCTCCTCTCGGCTAAAGTCACATATTTGCTCCACTTAATGACATTATCTTCCTTCTTGTTGCAGCTTTGGATAAATTTCTTAATTGTACTTTTAGCAATTTGGAAGAAACAACCTTGTTTACGTTGTCCCTTTTTTTTTCCTCCCAGTAACCAACGATAATAGTGAATGTTTTGCGGCCAAGTTGTCTTTTTTGTTAGCAGATTTACATCCATCATTTAAGGTTTTGATCATTGATTCCATAACAATAACTTCAGAAGTCCAATCATGGGTTCAAGCAAAGTAAAAAAATCCTATCATCTTGCAACAAATAAGACTAAAAGCTAATCTTTGATCTGGACGAAGCATTTGCAAACAACTAAGAATGTAGTCCACCCCCATCAACAACACGCTTTTATTTGTTTTGTGGCATAACGTAGGTCCAATGTCGGAATACCTGCGTTGAGAAGCACCACTTCCAGTAGAGTCCTCGTCCTCCATATGAAGATTGAACTTGATTTGTATTTCTTGTAAATTCAATTGATATGTTTTTTTTTTTATGAACGTGGACCTTTATTACTCAAAAGAGTACAAAGAGTACATGGGGGACTCAAAACCAAGTGGAGAAGATGTCCACTAGAGCAGCACTACCCACCACATACATAACATAGAAAAGCAACCAAAGAATACTTATCACTACGAGCAAAGAATAGAATCTGCAGATATCGCTCCATTCAAACCGAAGTTAGTATCTCGTAGGTACACCTAAAACTTACCCCGAAAATGCACAAGTTTGTCGTTCAATTTAGTAAGATGTACATACATGCTTTCACGCTTTTACCCATGCATTTTATTTTTGGTACTTGTTCCCTTGCATGCAAGGCATATTATTCGATGAAAACCCAAAAACACCAAAGTGTACATTCATTTTGTTCTTACTTGTTATTACACAAGCTTAATCATTTTGATATGTTACAGTTTTGCTAGATTGTCAAGATTTAATTCGAACTTACCAACTTTAAATATTAGGTGTATAGATGTGCCCCCAATGCATATTACATGTTGGCGTTTCTTACACGTTGGCCTAAGTGGAAAGCTGTACTATAAGGAATTATACCTTCGGTGCCTTGGATACATGATGTGGAAGTATTATTTTGGTATAAGCCTAAAGTTTACCATATGTTCCTATTTAACTCTAATTTGGACCTTAGAATTGAACTTCTAGGCTTAAAGGGTTTTTATTTCTTGGAAAACCATTGGCTACTTTAGATGTATAAATGGCCTTAGAAATTATATATGCACTTAATTTACTAGTTTTGGTCCATAACAGATCCCAAATCTTAGATCATATTTATCCCAAAATGGCTTTGCATTTATGAAGGGAGGCTGATATCTTGGTCGGCACACAAGATATGCTAACCTAAATGGCTTAGTCCAAGAATATCTTAGCGTGCCATCCAAAGAAAGATTTTATCTTTTTTCCTGGCAAAAATACCATGGTCTTAGTGTGATAGTTTCGTATTGTTGTATTTCCATATCCCATCTCTGATATTGAAGAATAGAATAGAATAGAATAGAATAAATTTTTTAACGTCCACGGAGGTCATGGGACCCATACAATGGGCTAGTACAATCATTACTACTAGGATTAAAAAACCCCTGCCTTGAAAGGTTTTCAAGGGAAAAACCTTTGCAGTAAGGGAAGAAATGCCTTAGGTTTATTAGCAAAAATCCATCAGTTATTTTTGTGTATGACGCAAATTCGGCCCTTCTTTTGGCTTGAACAGCATGACCAAATCTGGCCCTGCTTATGTTTGGTCATTTCTTCCAAAATAAGGATCTGAGTTTCTGGAATGGTTTCATAGAAAATCGGACTTATCCATTTGCATATATTCCGTTGCTTCAATATATGGAGCTGGCTTCAAGAAAATGTGGAGATACATGCAATCGCTCCCCAACCCTTTTCATGTGGAAATTCAAATGAGGCTGTGGTCATGGAAGCAGCAGAAATATCAAGGCCTATAGTGGAGTTCCAATTTCATCTTAAATTGAAGATGAGCTTGAGTCTAAAATCAAAGTAAACCAGACATGGCAGTAATCCTTTTTGATAAAGAAGAATAGTTTTTATTTGAGTTAAGAATCCGTCTGCATGTTCAAGACATAGATAAGCTAAGGTTTGCACAATTTTTCTGGTCTCAAACCTAAGGGTGTGAAGCAGTGTAATGCTTTCTAGGTTCACTTCCTTAATACAGTGGGAATATCTTAACTTATTATGCTAAGTATTTACTTATTTGCATTCTGCTCACTTATTTCAGAACCATGTTTTTTTCAAGGATTATTTGCATTATATTCACGGTCATCTATGCTAATAGGATGTGTTAGCTCTCTCCTTTTTGCATAAACTAGAGTGATTTCTTTCCATGCTCATTTGATCTTTTGGACAAAAGGTCTACATTACGTGATTGGTTGACAACCGAGAAGCCTAAGGTACCTTTTGGCCCGTGCAGCTTTACCCTTATCAGGTTAATGATGTATTGGTTGGCTGCAGGTACAAACTTTTCTTCTTAATGTATGCCTTTTGTTCAATAGGTTTTAGGTGAGCTGGAAATCTCGCATTGGAAGATGATTTGATCACAGAATGACTTGAGGATGTTAAATCATCTACAAATACATGGACTTGCATGGCCCTTTTGGGAGACATATGCTTATTTACAAACCTTTTTATTTGCACTTTGAAATGATCCTAAGGTACTCTGTTGCTTATTCTAACTTTTACTGCTACAAGTGGGTCTTGGCTAGTATTTTCTAGAGAATATGTTCTATGTTCTTACATAAATTATTACCATTTTGAAGAACAATTCTTGTCTATGCATGTTAGCTATAACAGGCTGGTTCCCTTGGACAAAACGTTTTTGAAATATACCCTGGCTGTGCCAATCTTATGCTGGAGACTTATTAAACTTACAACTATTTTGATACAAATGGAAGCTTTACTATTAGATGCTCCTTGTTTTGTACTAAAGCACTACAATTCTATATGCTATATTTTGACTTCAATATCCTATATAATAATGTTATATTGTGTTGCATCTCGCCCTAGATCTGACGGTTCACATCGTTGGGCATAGATCGGAGGGCCTGGGCTTTCACGGAAAGGTGGCCTGTTAGATCTTGGCTTGCAGACAGATATGGCCTCAAATAGATCGGAGGGCCTGGGCTTTCACGAAAAGGTGGTTTGTTAGATCTTGGCTTTCAGACAGATATGGCCTTTATTCCTTACCCGATCTCTTCCTGCAGAAGAAGGGGAGAGAGCTTTGTTCCATTGTTCGCTATGAAGGAATGCATGGCTATCTCTCTTCCAAGGTTGCATGATCAAAAAATTGTGCATCCCCGTTGCTCATGTTGAGCCCATCATTCAGAAGCTCTGGCCAGGGGGTCTTTTTAGATGAAAGCCCACAGATCCTCTTGCTCTGGATATAGGACTTAATTGGACGATGGAGATTTGAGACAAAAAGGGAAACGATTTTGGTAACAGATCAGAAGAACAGGTGACCGGGAGAAGGGGTGATAATTCTGCTGATGAATTTTGGCAGATGTCCATGGCGGCATATTCAACGAAAACGATTTTGGTAACGGTCGATCAAGAAACAGTGACCGGAGAAGGGGTGATAATTCTGCTGATGAATTTTGGCAGATGTCCATGGCGGCATATTCAACGCATGAGGGTGTAAGTCTTTCTCACAGATAGCACAGTGTTTCTCGATTCCTGATGCCTTGAATGCCCATAAGGTATGTCCAGTTCCTAATTCCACCCATCTCCAATTCCTAATGTTTTTTTTTTTTTTTTTTTTTTTAGTTAGGCGTAGCCAAGCATATATAGGTCTCTAAGTTTAGGATAATTTTCAATGGAGCGAAAGTAATGAATCATGCATCCTAGATTGATGCTACATGCTATAGATTCTGGGTGCTGCAAAGGCATTCTTGGAAGCTGGCAGTAAACCCTTTTCCATTTTCAGTTGTTTAAGGCTACTCTTTCAAAATCAGGCTGGACTTGCTCTTTTTGCAGGCCTGTAAAATTCCTTATTATAATGCAGGATGTCTCTACTGGAGATATTCAAGTGTCCAAGAGAGCTACCTTTTTGACCATTATAGATGGTTAACAGGCCATCATGACCTGCACTGTTGTCAAAGAGAGCAGAATTTGTATTGGAGGCTGTCATAAGAAAAGTGACCCACGAAAGTGAATTATTCAAGCAGTTCATGAAGTTCAAGCATTCCTTGGAGCCAGTTCTTGCAAAAAACCCATAGTAGGCATGTGCATTTTGCTCTATACCTTGAAATGCATTTTCAATTGCATTTGGTATCTTTCATCATTAACTCCCTGATGATCTTTTGCACCACGTATGCTCATGTTTTGGAGCGTTTTCTAAAATTCAAAGTGCCCAGGATGGATGACAAAGGAGAAATGCAGGTCAATAAAATGTTCTGCGTGCAATTCGACCAAGCTCTTGGCCCCTACAAGGTAGGTCTTCGTTTCCATCCTTTTATTAATATGAGTGTCATACAATTTCTTGCATTTAAACAGGTAATTGCATTTTGCATTCTCAAAGGTATTGTCAAATTCTCAATCTCAGTTGGTTTTTTGCTAGAAACTATTCAAGCCTTGAAGAATACTTTAACGTAACTTTGTTTAGGGGGTGCAAAAAAATGCAGCGACTCGATCCAAAGGGAAAAGGTGACAGTGAGGTAGCAATTCAGAACATTGGAGCTGAATGGAAAAACGAAAATTAAAAATCTGGATTTGATCTCTACACGTCCTACAACGAGTCACATCTTGGTAGAACCATATTTATAGAGTATGCGCAGTAAAAAGCAAACAGTTAAGCTTGGCAACTATATAATATAGCAATGGCAGTTTTCCTATTGATTGGACATTCTCATCTGCTCCTTCCTCTGTTGCATTGCTTAAACAGGTATGATATTTGAAATAGTGATATAAATTGGTATCCAATACAACATAATGCACTATTGTAGGAGAACATTTTTCAACCAATTGGTCTGGAATTCTGTCTACTAAATATGTATTTGGTGCCATCATAGTTTTACTTCTCAGCATATTTTCACTGCAGGCTTCCTAATGGCACGCATCATCTTGCCTATGCAGGAGCTCTATGATACCTTGAAGGAGGTAGTATATTTCTTACTTTGTCTTTCAACTTCAATCAGACCTTTTCTGATGCTATCCATACTAATACAGGAGATGGTCCACAACCTAAGAAGTTTGAAGGCAAGTGGAGCCAACATCCATTAATACCATGGACTCTTATGAAAAGGAGTGCTGATTATGTGAGAGAAACCGAATCTTCTGTCGAAGAGATGGAATAAAGAAATAAAACTCTATTTCAACTGCCAGTAAGTGCATTCAAATTTGTCATATTAAATAACTTAGAATTATTCGACTTAACACGAAGCAGTTACCTCATCCAATAATGGCTGGGATGCTTTTAGGCTCAGCAATCATTCTTCCTCTTACCAAATTCTACCCTAGCCTAATATTATAATCCTAGAAAGGGCATGGATGATTGGGAGGATTCGTATGGTGTCACAGAGAGCATTATTGCACTTGCCTTTCCAGCCATAGATGGAGACTGCACTTGCCTTTTCAGCCATAGGTGGAGAAGAAGGGGGAGACATCTTTGTCAATTCTACGGGCTCTCTCAGTGGTGAGTGTGTTTTTGCATACGTGCCATTTCTGAATATTGGATTCAATCATGCAAACATTGAAAATCGATCGTCAAAAGTCTTATATTGCTGTTTGAATTTAACTTCGATCTATTTTGATGCAGGGGACTATGCACGTTGAAAACCTATGCGCAGAAAGATCGTGCTACAAACTGTGCTACTGTTGTTCTAGACAGCACATTTTGTTGTCCTTGGCAAGTGCTTCCCTATTCAAAACCATTTGGGCAATCCTTCTTCATATCTACAATCTAATCCATAATACATTGTACATATTTATCACAATGCAAACACTATCATGGCACCTTATCTCAGGGCATACGGCACTTTATCTCAGGGCATATGCTGAGGTTCTCACAATGCAGGCGCTGTCATGCATACAGTTGCGCAAAGATAATAGAGTTCTTGATTTAAATGCATGCAGGTTCTCAGATTCAAGGCTGAATTTTTGTTGATTTTTCAAATGTTGTGGAAGGAACCTATATATCTACAACAGAATAAATTGTTGTATGCTAAATTGAAGATGTATAACAAGAGTCTTTTACATAAAACACAAAACTATGATGTTTTCTATATGACAATGCGTTGTAACAATACACATGCAAACCCAATGGTTGCATACACATGGATTTAAAGCTTAATTTGCTTATTAATGTAAGCTTTAACCTGTACAATCATGCACACACCATGACGCACGTATATCTAACTAGAGCATGTGCATGTATGCATAAACCTTTGCCAAATCTTTCAGAATCCAAAAAATTTAAGGGCAGAGTAAAATCTTACGAGACAATGTTTGAACTAAATCTTTAAGAATTCTACAAATTAAGAGATGGGTTACAAGATAACGTTTGAGTTGCAACTACTATCACGTCAACAAATTGCATAATGTTGATCAATCTTAAAAACACAAAAGCACCAACAAATTGCATAATGTTGATCATTCTTCAAAACACAAAAGCAACAGACACGATGCATTGTGGCTTTTCTTTTACAGGTTTCAACATATATGAGTCCCCAATTTACAACATATATTAGTTCCCAAACCCAACCCAGTTGACCAATCTTACAACATAAAAACATCACACACTATGCATTGCAGCTTCTGATTTATAGGTTTTCAACATATACAGTTTTTCAAATTATGTCCAGCTTTCATTTACAGGTATATAGGTTCCTAAACGATGCCTAAATTATGCCCATCTTTCGTTATAGGTTTTCAACATATACATGTTCCCAAATTATGCCCAGCAACGCTGGGCACCGTAACTAGTACAGTAGTAATATTTTGGGTTTCAAATGCTCATATACGAAAAGCTTAGATACACGCATAATGTTTTTGAAATGGCTACTTTTCTCTAGTCTTGCATGGCTTTAATTTGCTAAATTGTTCACTTTAAATATGATGCTTTCTTCGAAAGTAAAATTATGAAATATGGTGACCATTTATGTTTTGAGGCTAATTTGATATCCAGGCTAATAAGTAAGGTGTTGTAATAATGTATGAGATTATGTAACTGTATACCAAGGAAGAGCGATACCATCTTGGACTTAATTGTTCTCGTATTGCCAGATAAGACAGCAAAGGGATTGATCAATGCTGATGTTTGTGCTAGTTTTCACTAATTCAAGCCTTTTTTTTTTTTTTTTTGGGGATATTAGTTTCATGATTTTGCCATTTGAGTTACATCCCCTTGGTATACCGATTCAAAAAAATGGCCAGGCCAAACTACGCTATGCAATTTATCCAATATAAGTAGTGGCCAATATTTTATGCCCAGTAAAATATGTGGGCAAATTAAAAAATACGATGTTTTCAACTGATCAAAATGAAGATGAAATTACGTATAGAACTTGCATATTGATGAGACTATAATATTTCAAGCACATTTCTTTTCCATATCCTTGTAAATTATTAAATGCAAAATTTTTTGCAAATGATAAAAATCAAATCAAATCAATGTATTGTTTTATGTGGGTATCAGAATCCTATTCATATGGGCATAATAGAATTGCTCTTACAAAAAAAAAAAAAAAAAAAAAAAATCCTATTCTATTCTATTCTTACGTTGCATATCAATGACAATAGGTCTTTTTACTTTTCTTTGTCGAAGGATCACAATCCTAGTGGTACCATTAGAGGAAATTTGAGATCTCATTTCATCCCCATAAGAATCCTCCAATGGAATGGCTACCCTCTATTAACTGCAATTAATGCAGCACCAACAACTTCATTGCTGTTGTTTTTCACCCATAACTTTTGATCCACTTGTCAAAATGTTGCGACGTTTGTTGCATTAGATGCGGAATGAAAAGATCTTTCCAATGATATTGGTTATGATGTATGTCAATATGGTCATATGCGTTAACCTTAAAAAAATATGATTTTTTGCTTATTTCTTATATATTTATATCGTAAAAGATGTATGAATGGGTTATCACTAGATAGATCTTGTGAAGGCGAACCCATTGCTACAAAAAGTTTTTGAATCGGAGTTCTGGATCAAAAGTTATAATGAAAAAATGATACTACAGAAGTTAGTTGCAGCTGCATTAATTACAGGCTGCCACATAATACTGGAATGAGATATACTGAAGCTCTTCTCTTATTGGACAGTTTAAAAAGCTGACATGGCATTTTAAGCATCCCTTAATGGGACAAAATGTGATCTCATTTTTCCTCTAATGCAAAATTCACGTGGTGGAGATGACTATCACGACAATCCCATATATTGAAGGTTTTCAATTCAAATCCAAAAGAAATCAATTTGATAGTAGAATATCCCGTTGCAATGTCTAGAGAACATTACCAAAAAAAAAAGAAAAAATATATATATATATATATATCCGATGCAAAACAAGTTTTCGCATGCTCTAACCCACTTTTTTGGTGTACTTGAGACATGTATTCTCAAAGACCCTCAAATGTATTAGCCTTGCACAATGACCAACTATACCATAAACCAAAGTACAATCATTTTTGTAAACAAATAGGCCAAGGTGTTGCCGTAGCAACTATAATAGTAGTAATTGTTGATTTATTTTTCACTAGCCCATAATTTTGAAATTGGTTTCATGGCATAGTTGGTTATCACCTTAGTCTTACACACTAAGAGTTTCTAGTTCGAACTTGGATGAAACCATAATATTTCAAGCACATTTCTTTTTCCCATACTTGTTAGTTATTTCCAGAATGCAAGCGACTTGCTAATGCCCGTCTGCCAGGTCAATTCAATGGTGGTCATTACAGTTGAAGAATTATTTCCAAAATGCAGGCGTTAGCAAGGTCTGGTAGGTCAATTCAATGGTGGTCACAACAGGTGAAAAAACTATTCCCAAAATGAAGGCGACCTGCTAATGCCCATCTGCAAGATTCACAATAGGTGAAAAACAAAGAATACATGAAGAGGAAAAAAAAACTATTAGTTCTATTCATAAAATGCAGACGACCTGCTAACGCTCGTCTATTGGGTCAATTCAATAGTGGTCACAACAAGTGAAAAACTATATACAATATATCTAATATAGTTCAAACTATATTATACCTTGAATGACCTACATATGACCTAGAAACCAAGGAAATATGCTCATCCCTACCATCACACAAGGGTATCCAAAAAGCCTTACAAATATACAGTGTATAGAAACCAAAGTGGGCATAGATTAAAGATTAAATTATCAAAAGAACCTTTTCTTTATTCTATGTATCCAAACATTTATAATAAAGAATCATAGAAGTTCTATATTGCCTTCAAGCATTTGCACTACAATGCTCATGGTTGGTCTTGCTTTAGGATCCTCTTCGATGCACGAAAGTGCCACTGTTATAGCTCTTCTAGCTTCGTCCTCTTGGAATGCCTCATCTAGTCGAGGATCCACAATTTCCATCATTGACAGAACCTCCAATTTACGGCCAACCCAAATAGGAAGATAAATATCACTATCTTCAGAGGGTAGAGTGACACTTTTGCGTCCAGTCACTATCTCAAGAAGTAAAACTCCATAGCTGTATATATCTGTCTTACTAGTGATGCTACCGTACAGCCATTCTGGTGCCAAATAGCCAGGTGTGCCTCGCATTTGTGTCATAGTTTGTGTGCGGTCACGACGCATCAGCTTAGAGATTCCAAAGTCGGAAACTTTAGCCTCAAACTCAGCATCTAACAAGATGTTTTGGGGCTTGATGTCAAGATGAATTATGTATTAGATAATTTTGGGGTGCAGGGGCATTATGCCCCGTAAAAATTTGAGGCGGCGCCGCGAGGGCGGCACCGAGAATTTTTAAGGGGCATTAATGCCCCATGCGCCCCAAAATTATCGGACGTAATGCCCGGTTGCTTTAAATTTCCAAGCCAAACGTTTCTGCGGCCATGGACGAGGACTGCCTGCCGATCAGAGGCTCTGTTTTTGCAGCGAATCAGACCGTTTTTGCCACAAAAATTCTCTGCTTAAGCAAAAGAAACAAATCCATAGCTACAGAAAAATGTTTTTCTGTTGCAAAATCTGGAGAATCTTATTGATCCAAGCATTGGGTATCAGATCCATGAACAGACTTCCCATTCCGGTGAAGATAATCGAAATAAGCAACATTTTCTTTCCATTCATTCCATCTGCAGGGTGGCCCTTTCGAAATATAAATTGGGTTGCCAAGAACAGCACCGCTTAAATCCCCTTTTGTGGCAACATAAATCATCTTCTTCAACTCCGCCGGGCTTCTTCAACTCCGGCGTCCCTGGCAAGCCCTTATTACCAAAGAAGAACTTGCGTTAATGAGAAGCGGCGCCGCTCCGCATAATGCGGAGCACCATTCTGCCTTATAATTACAGGGTAATAATGTCGTAATTTAAAGCAACCGGGCATTACGGTTTGTTCACATCTTATATTATAATGTTTTAGTGCAAGTAATTGACCACGCCCTAAATCTAAAGGCCTGGATTTATCAATTGTAACAATGGTGGAGATGATGCCACGTCCTCAATTTTTCCCTTAGCCTCACGGGTTAAGGTTTTGTGTTGCGGCTCAGGCATGGGTACTCCGGCGTTGAAGTATGTGAGCTTTCTTTTATGGAAAACAAAAAACTTAGGGCTTTTACCATTGCTCAGGTGAGAAGGACCGACCGATCAGAGAAAACAGGTTTAGCTTTCTTGCAAACTCTGAGGCTTTCGCTCAAGGGCAACCATGGCTTCTGCTAGCATTGCCTCCCCGGCTACCACAGTCAGAGCTGCTCCATTGTCTTCCCAAACCGTTTTCTACTGAAAAAAAATGCAAGGATGTTTTCTGCAATGTCAACACAAAGGCGTAGGAGCTGGAGCTGGAGGCGTAGTAGCTGGAGCTGGAGCTGGTGCTGGTTGTGCGGTTATGCAGTCAAACATTTCCTGACTTATTTGAGGCACAACCCGATTTGTGCCTATAATCCGGATAAGAGAGAAACGAATTGGGGAAACAGCAGCAGAATGCATATCGGCAGCAGAGGTTTGTCCAAGAGGTTACCATCCAATACAATCTATGCAATGAGCCTTGGTAACTTTTTAAATATTCTGGATTTATCATAATTGCATTTTACATTTTGTCTTGCCCTGTTCAAATGCTCTGTTGAATACTTGGTCAAGGAGCAATTAGACGTTCAGTTTTGTAATATGTTTAGCAAAGTCCGAAGAGAAAGTTCAATGTCTCTTAAATTCAAATTTTCTGCTATCTTACTATCAAGTTAAAATACAGTATGAGCATAGTTGCAGATAGGAGATTGAAGAAATCACAGTACACTTCGGCACGTCTGAAGAAGGGAGAGGTTCTCTATGTTGAAACACATACATAAAGGTTCAATAGTCATTTTATAAATCACTTTTACATATTCAAGTAACGTCCCTATGATGTGTAGGATACTGTTTAATACGCTTGATGCATATATTCGGACGCTGAGGCAACTGCATTTATTATGCAGGTTTGAACTTTCTTCTGATAATGAAAAGACATCATGTAATGGTACTGCAGCTGCAAATACTGCGACTTCTTTTCCTCAAATTGCTGCTGCCTTTGAGAAAGGGAAAGATAAGTCTGTGGGCAGCCATGCTTCGCATGGTCACAATGGGCATGGCATAAATGGAGACAAAAACCATGGCAATGGTGGACAACATGCAACCGTAGAAGTTGTAAGAAACACACTTTACAATATGCCATGTGTTCATCAAGATCTTCACGTCCTGGCTGCACTTTTGAGCTCCTGGAAATGGCGGCAGCGGCTACCGTTCATCCTTGAATTTTCCTTCCTTTTAAAATTGCTTCATCCCTCTCAAATCAGGTGCATTCTAACTATAGATTTTTGTTTTCATTGTAGGCATAAGGCATGTGGAAAGCAAGATGTGTCTTGATGTTGATCATCTCTGCCATCATGTTGTCTTCTTTCATGATGCGAATGTTGACTTTTAACATGATGTTGCTGGTTGTGAGACGTGTTCTCATGCAGATGACTTCTTCCGTGCTTAAATGTTGGTTCACAGTAATCTTGATTCTGTCTTGAATCAGAACTTTGACGCCTTTTGAAAGTTCTCACCAAATTTGCAAGAGCACCTGTAAATACACATTCCATCAAACGAAAGCTGATCTTCCAGATATTTGCAGACTTTTTCAAAACACAAAGCACTATAAGCACAAGCTTTGGGATATTTAACACCATTCATATGGTCATGCTTGGTTGCTATCTCTTTATGGCAGCTAGCCCAGTCATCTTTTTTGCTCCAGATGTAACGTGGTGGCGCCTCACGATTTTCATTGTTTATAATCTTCTCATTAACATCCAATGCATTAACATCCAATGAACCAGGAAGATAGAACACCTGTTGGAGATGTTAGAACTAATGTCTACATAACATGAACGAAAGAGAGATAGGGGCATAGTGGTCCCTTCAGCAGATTCGGCGATGCTTCATGGCAGCTGGGCTTAATTCGGCACATCAACAGAGTAAGATTTATTAGAGAATTGTTGTTTCATTAACCCATAAGACTCAAACGAACAATTAGCAGAACAAAGAGCAAGAAGACAACGATGTTGTGTTATCCAGATTGTTTTGTGAGAAAAAAGGTTTGCTCTCTGAGTTCTTAATTGAAGAGATCAAGTGCTGGGCTCCTGGCAAGGAAGGCAACTTACATGCCCTTCTTTCTACTCCTTCTACACTCCAGTATGTACATCCTACAATTTTTTAGTCATAAGGATTCCATGGTTGAAATTTGCATATTGCAGGTGTTAATGGCCAGAGTTTGGTTGGCAAGACGAGAGCCACTTTCCTTAATAGATCATATTACAGGAGCTTCTGTGAAGGAAGCATACAGGAAGGTAACACTTTGTGTTCACCCTGACAAAGTGTGACAAGGTGCAGCAGGAAGGTGCCATAGTCCAACAGAGTTATATTGCTTTGTTGTTTCTTCTGTGTTTTTGGAAGATACATGACTTCCTCATCTTTTTTGCAGCTATGAAAGAAACCGGACTTTACTAAACAGGACTCCACATATCTGATTGCATCATTATGAGCCGCATCATTATGAGCAATAAAGGTGCCTTTGGTTTCTAGGTCTGTGCATTCTTGATTTGCAACAGCAAAACAGCATTGAGAAAGGTTACCAATGATATGTTGGGATCGTTATTTGGCCTTTGTCACAAAACCAATAAATTGTATTGCAGAACAGTCCCAACCAGTTGCTTTTGGCTTCTCAAACTAGAAGCACATTTAATGTCTTATTTCTCAATGAGGACTATTTAACCCAAGGACCATCATCTCGGCTTCAGAAAGCTTTGGGCCATGCCTTTGCTCACACAACAGACGTCTGTAGCTGCTTCATGATGGTTGCACAAATTATTACCATAGCATTTTCAGGATATAATCTTCTTAAAAGATTGCTACTTGGAGCAGACCCCGCAGCAGATCAAGGATGACATGAAGAATTTGAGTATCTCTTGCTCATACATCCAGTTTCTCACACTTAATCTTCTCAATCTATATTTATTCTCTGCTACACAAGTTAATTTTTCCTTTTGATTATATGGATTAAACACACGTTGGGAGTTTTATCCCCTGAGCAGAACAAAAAATATATTTATAAGAACTAGGCCTTGCATTTAATCTTCTCAATCTTACTTAGTTCTCTCTGATTTTATGGATTAGACACTTAAGAGTCCAAAAATTGTTTTTCTGGTCTACGTTTACGTGTTCTTGATGGAATACTACTGTTTGTCTGCATCTAAGAATGATGACAACAAGTTTATTGATATGTAAATTTTGTAACTTTTGAAATAGATTGTGCATAATCATACTCTAAGCATCAATGCCAAAAGTTACAAGAGACTTTGGCCAATAACTCCCAGTCCCTAGGTACAATAAGGGAGACATCCCATTAATCTAAAAAAAATTGAAGGTAAGAAGTTTGACATCCCATTAATCTTAATAAATTATAAAGGTGACATCCCATTAATCTTAAAGACTCCTAGATAAAATAAGGAAGACATCCCAATAATCTTCAAATAATTTTGAACCAATGCTCTCAGAACAACATGACTCTTGACAAGTAAACTCGACAATATACCATAACCATGGAATAATTTAAGGGCTAAATTTAGCTATTTGGCGATTTTTTAGCACATTTTCAAAAAAAATTGGCTAAAGTAAATGGAAAAATTTGGGAAAAAAATAATAATTTTAGCTTAACTTTTTTCGGGACTGCATCGACCCTGGAGCTCTTTAGCCAAACACTAGAAAGTAAGAGAGTGAAAATTTGTATTGTTTAGCCAAACCATAGAAACTTTTAGAATGAATTTCGGGCTAGTTTAGCTAACATCATTCTAGTTTTGCTAATTAGCATTATTTTAGAATGTTTTCACAAAGAAAATGACTAAAGTAAGTGGAAACAATTGAAAAAAAGTATAGTAATTTGGCTTAATATTTTCAAATGGCCACACCATAGAAAATTTTGGGATGATGTTTGGGGTAGTTTAGCTAAATGCGAGAAAGTATGAGAGGAAAAATATGTAGAGTTTAGCTAAACCACAGAAAGTTTTGGGATTAATATCGAGCAAGTTTAGCTAAAGTCATTCTGGCTAAAAAGAAATATGCGATTAGTAATTTATTCTCTGACCATAACTATATACTAACAATCAATGCAGAATCAATAAAGTCTACCATGACAACCAATTGCCAGAACATGTCCAGAAAACATCTATTACAAGTTGTTCATTCACAGGTAACTTTAACCTGTGAGATCGTTTTCAATACATTGTCTCCTTCCCATGAAGGAGGCTATTTATGTCAAACATGTGCACAACATTTGGATTGGCTCTTGAACAACACGAGTTGTATAGTTCACGTGATATGATACGAAGAATTATGCTTAAAGCATAGCGGGATTGGTTAGGACTGTTCATAATAGATTAATTCAATGGCTTAAATGGACAAAATCCTTTTCTATGTCACGATAATACCAAACTTGGCTTTCAGTATCATCTCATTCAAACTTGGATCAGGGCCTATAGTGCAAAGCTACAATAAGGAAGCAAAAGGGCATACAAAATGAGTATCATAGACTACCCAATTGTATATAATTCAAAGACACATTCAAGGGCTTAAATAGACAAAATCCTAAGACATTCTATTTACATAGCATCACAACATCATATAAACAAGGATGATGCTCCCTCCCATGAACCCATAATGGTGCCACCCCAAAACGGATAGTATAAAAATGTAATGTACATCAACATACATGTTCCCACCATTTGCAGGTATCCACATGACGCCTAACATCATTTACAGGTCCCCACATGATCCCAGCAACGCTGGGCACCTAACTAGTCCTTCATGAAGATAAGCAAGACCACGTGCTGTACCTAGAGCAATTTTGTACCTTGTGGCCCAATCTAGAAGGGCTCCATCCTGGCCAAACAGCCAATGGTCCAAAGACCCATTTGGCATGAATTCATAAACAAGTAAGCGGTGCCTCTTTTCACAGCAGTACCCTATTAACTGGATTAGGTTAAAGTGGCGGATGCTCCCAATAACAGATACCTCTGTTCTGAATCCCTTTTCGCCTTGTTTCGAATCAGCAGTCTCCATCCTCTTTACTGCAACCTGGGTTTGATTTGATAAGCTTCCGAAAAACACAGATCCAAAGCAACCTTCTCCAAGCATTTTGCTGAAATTTCGTGTTGCAGTGCACAGCTCTTTGTATGTGAATGGAATCGGCATTACAACTATAAAGCACAATTTCATTATAATGGGAAAAATTTTAGTAAACTGGAATTTTTTTGTTATGGGGGTTGTATAGACCTTATGCAGGGGTTGTATACACGTGTAAGACCACTGTATCATAGACCTTATGGGGGTTGTATACACGCAGCACCGTGTATCATACATACATGAATATTTAGAGAACATAATAACACCTGTATCATATACCAACTTCCAAACACAATAGAGACCGAATTATGAACTATGTATGTCCCTAGTAACCTTCCCCGTGTTCATAACCCCTTCCCTTCCCCTTTCCCTTCGCCGCTGAGGGTCTAACCCACGATCTGGGGTTAGGAGTCAAGAGCTCACGCTCCCAAACCTGATTCTTCCCACCATATGGGGTACCTAGTCATTAGAAAAAGTAATTCCACAGGATAATACTCACGGAAGAAGAGCGGACCCAACTCCACAAAACCGTTGTAAACGTGGTAGTACACCCTAATAAGGGCATACATCTGTCCCTTACAAATTTCATGAATGAACTCTGATATGTATGCATCCAGAGAGTGTGCTAAATATCCATCACGAAGAAGAGGCCTCAATTGCTATAGCATCTCGTCCAGATAAGGAGGGGGTTCAAGCATTCCCCTCATTGCAAGTCTCCTATAACATTCAGATGGATTAATTTCCATCAGTGGCTCATGACCACAATCAAATCGCTCGTAATGAAGTTGATCAACTCCATTGTAAGCTCCTTGGTGGGGCGGGCGCAACCTCCACTCAAGAAATGGTCCCATAGCTCATCCATTCCGGGCCGCCTGGAATGCCTGGGCATGCTTGCGTGCCTTCGAGTAGCCCAGGGAGGATTAGGTCCAATCATTTGCAAAAGCAAGCAAGGATCACCGACGGAGCAAGGAACACGGAGCAGAGCAAGTAGCAAGTTCAAGAGCAAACAACAAGATCAAGTAGCAGGGAGCACGGGAATGAAGTAGCAAGGAACAAGGATCAAGATCAAGTAGCAAAATGCAATGAACAAGGAAGATCAAGTAGCAAGAAGATCAAGGAACAAGGAAGATCAAGGAGCAAGAAGCAAGGATCAAGATCAAGTAGCAAGGAACAAGATCAAGTAGCAAGGAACAAGGATCAAGATCAAGCAGCGTAATGCAATGAACAAGGAAGATCAAGTAGCAAGAAGATCAAGGAACAAGGAAGATCAAGGAGCAAGAAGCAAGGATCAAGATCAAGTAGCAAGCAACAAGGTCAAGTAGCAAGGAGCACGGGAATGAAGTAGCAAGGAACAAGGATCAAGATCAAGTAGCAAGAAGCAATGAACAAGGAAGATCAAGTAGCCGTAAGATCAAGGAACAAGGAAGATCAAGTAGCCGAAGATCAAGGAACAAGGAAGATGAAGGAGCAAGAAGCAAGGATGAATAAGTGAGAAGTGAAAACAAGGTAAAAGAATTTATAGCTCTGAATCCAATAATGTTGAAGTATAATACCAATAATGTTGAAGTATAAAACCAATAATGCCGACGATAATAATACCAATAATGCCGACGATAATACCAATAATCTTTGAAGTATTATACCAATAATTCTACAACGACTATAAAAGCAGCTCCATATGATTCGGTAAGTCATTCATCTCCCATGGCTTATAATATTTATGAAGATCGGTTTGAGACCATTCTTTGCTCCATGAGCTACAATGATATTAATCACATACATAAAGGTGTTAAAAATTTGATCCTTACTTACAATCCAAAGCAGAAAGTCGTGAGTGTGATTGCCCCGACCTTACGTGTTGTGATCCATCTTCTTTGGGTTCCTGAGTGCCATGCCTACGAGCTGAATGGGATTACAATAGCAGGGATTGATGATGAGTGAATCATCGACTCTATAAAGCCATCAATAATATGTGCATCTTATATTATAAAGTTTTAGCGTATGTCTTCAATCAAACCCTAATTTAGATAGTTGAGATCGTCTGATTGCATTCGAAGGCCGAGATTTATCGCACAACTTCCCACCACCATGATTGGCCATGCTCTGATCTCTTAAGAGGAAAGGGAAAATGGCAGAGAAAAGGGCAAAGTGAGAGGCAAAAAGGCACGGGTAAAAGGAAAAGACGGAGAAGGGAAAAGGAAAGGGAAAAGAGCAGGAAAAAGGGAAAGAAAAAGAAATGGAGAAAAAGGAAGGAAAAAAGGACACTATGAAAAGGAAAAGGGGGAAAGGGTGAGGACGTAATAAGGGAAAAGAAAAGGGAAGGGAGGAAAAGGGAAGAAAAAATAGGGCAAACGGAAAAAAGGTGAAGACTTTAACTTGAGTGATTAAGGGAAAAAGGGAAGATAAGAATGATGGAGAGAAGGAAAAAAGGGCATGGAAAAATAGAAAGGGAAGGAAGAAGGAAAAAGGAGGCAAAAAAGGGAAAAGGGCATGAGGAAAAGGGAGAGGGAAATGAGAGAGGAAGGAGAAAGTGGCACGAGAAGAGGAAAAGGGTGAGGAAAGGAAAAAAAAAAAGAAAGGGAAAATAGATGGAAAAAGGGAAAAGGGAAAAGGGAAAAACGAAAAGCAAAAAGAGAACAGAAAACATGGAATAGGAAAAGAGGAAAAGGGAAAAGGGGAAGAGGGTGGGAAAAGGAGGAAAAAGGGCATGTGAAAAAGGTAAAAAAAAATGGAATGGAAAAAGGTGTGGGAAAATGGAAAGGAAAAGAGAGAAGGAAAAAAAAGGGTGGAAAGGAAAGAGGAAAAGGGCATGGAAAAAGAGAAAAGGATGAAAAAAAGAAGGAAGAGGAAAAAGGAAATGGGAGGCGAAAGGGGAAAGGGGAAAGAAAAACGAATACGAGGAATAAGGAGGGAAAATGGAAAAGAAAAAGGGAAAAAGGGCACAAAAAAAACTAGAAGAGGGAAAGGGTGAGGAAAGGGTAAAAATAAAGGGAAAAAGAGCATAGGGAAAGGGAAAAAAAAAGAAAAAAGGGGAATAGGGACGGGGAAAAGGGGAAGAGGGTAGGGAAAGGCGGAAGAAAAGGCAAGTAAAAAAAAGTGGAAGGGAATGGAAAAATACATGGGAAAAAGGGAAAAGGAAAAAGGAAAGGGAAAGGGAAAGAGAAAAGGAAGGGGGGAAGGAAAGAGGAAAAGGGCACGGGAAAAAGGGAAAGGGTGGGGAAATGATGAAAAAAGAAGGAAAGGGAAAAAGAAAAAGGGAGGCGGAAAGGGGGGAAGGAAAGGAAAAAAGGCATGAGAAAAAAGGAAGAAGAAAATGGGAAAAAAGAGACATGAGATAAAGAAGAAGAGGGTGAGGAGAGGAAGAAAAACATAGAAAAAAAGGTGGGGAAAAGGGAATGCAAAAAGGGCATGAGAAAAGGGAAGGGAGAAGAGAAAAGCAAAAGAATGGGAAAAGGAAAGGGAAAAAAGAGCATGAGAAAAATGGGAAGGGTGGAGAAAGGTGAAAAGTGAAGGAAAAAAGCCGTCAAAAAAGGGAAAGGGAAAGGGAAAAATGAGAAGGAGAAAAGGAAGGAAAAGAGGAGGGAGAAGAGGGTAAAAAAGAAAAGAAAAGAAAAGAGAGAGAAGGAGAAAAGTAAATGTGCAGGAAAAATAAGAAAAGGGAAAAAAGAAAGTGTGTAAGAAAATGAGGAAAAAAGGATATGCAGGATAGAGCAAAGGGAAGGTTATCAAATGCACAAAAACCTCTTATAGCCTAGATATAATGGACTTGGTTAATGAGTCTGAGCTGAATAGGTTTCCATCCACAAATGTTCCCAACATTTGCCCAGCAACGCTGGGCACCATTACTAGTCTAAATTATATGTATGCCATCAATAATATGTGCATCAGATGTAATGATGTGTATTAAACACCTATTATAAAAGATGTAAGGATGTTAGTATAAGCATAATGGAAGCTAATGGATGTATCGACAACGTATTAATTGTCCAAAATGCTTAAGTATTATAGCAAAAGAAATTACATACATGATCAGGGATAGGTTCAATACGTTGTACGTTTTATACGTAATACGTATGAATTCAGCATTAAACATATTTGCTGGAGTAAAACGAAAAAATACTAAGAAAAATCGTATTGTTTGAAGATTTTCGCAGACGCTGAACAACGCGGAAAGCCGTGACGCCGCTGAAAATTTTTTCGCCAGACGCCGAAACAGTTGAAAAACCGCCAGACGCTGGAATGGATTCGCCGTGACGCTGAACCTTCCTCCGTGATCACAGACGCCGAAGTATTTTCACAGACGCGATATTGTAAGAATTCATGCACGCGAGTCTTTAAAAAAAAAAAATTTTTTTTTTACGGATTTAAAAAAAATCTTTTTTTTTTTTGAATTTGGCGACGCGAAAATATCGGTGGAGCCAGACGCCGAAAATTTTTTCACAGACGCAGATGGGTAAGGTTCACAGACGCCGATTTTTTTTTTCTTTTGCGTCACAGACGCTGGGTTGCGTTTCGGCAGACGCCGGAAAAATTTTCACAGACGTACATCGGTTACAGACGCCAATTTTTTTCCCACGGCGTAGGTTTTTAATATGTTAAATACGTATTTTATTAAAAATACGTGTTTTTTGACTTTATACGTCAGGAATTTTAATTTTGTACGTATAGAACCTATCCCTGTACATGATTATCGAGAACATGACTGAGATTGAGAGCTTTTAGCTAATGCTATGTCCCCCCACATGTCAACAATGTATTTTGAATGCGAGCAGGTCTTGGTCTTTTGCCATTTGCATCCCATGCATAATGTATGGCATCTAACTTCTCATACCTTGATGGATCCGATGGATTGGGTCGCCAACGTTTAGTTAAGCAACCTGTATAGTCACGACCAACAGGCATCCACCATGATACATAAATGTGACCATAATTGGTAGACTCGGATCTAGGATGGCATCTTCTTTCCAGAAAAGCCCAACCACGTTGGAGTTTCATCATCTCCGTGTCCGACTAAAACAAACATACCTTTCGTAACATGTGCATGAGGATCGAAGTCATCCATAGGCAATACTTGGGCCGCCCATCTGGCGGCCCACAATATGTAGGCAAAGGTCTTACAAGCACAAATGCTTCATCGACCTCTGAGTAAATGCAAATTGTAGAGTTCTTGCCTTGTACGCAACCAAAAGTTATCATTTTGAGGTCGCCCCGGAGATACATCTTCCAAACACAAAAGAATCTCGTTCCAAAGAATCCATAGTTGCTTTGTACCGTCGTGCAAACACACTATCTTCTTGATTTTTTGCGAAGGAATTCCATAATGCTATGTACTTGCGTCTTGTCAGTCGAACCGTGCCGGGAGATCTTTCAATGTCTTCCTTGGAGGGATATTTTTTAGGCACCCTGTTGGTAACGTTGGCTCACCATTTTCATCCTCCTTCCACATTCTTATTCCATTTTCTGGAATCCACTCTTTATGGGTTGGCCGCATCTTATATTGCATAATGGGTCATTTCCCATCCATTTTAAATCGAATAGCAATGGGTCGGTATGGCTGTTAGACGTTGGCCCTTATCGTGGATATATCCCTTGACAAAGCCTTTCCAATCTGGAACTTCATCCACAAAATATGGAACAGAGACTTTGCATTGCACTTGCTAAACAAATAAAGCAACTCGTGCAAAGTTAGAGCATCCGATGAACTCATTAACGCGTCGAAAAGTTCCCAAACAATGCATCAATATCGTCATGAGTGTGCCCAACCATCATGAAACCAACCGAATCTCATCGAATACCTTAAGCCATGTCAAATAAGAGAGGTAGGAGAACACATATCTATTTTTATTTTGACCCGATGTATGCATTATCCAACCTGTAAGTAGAGATTTCGAGGAAGAGGATTGAAGCCTTCTAAGTTGGCACTAGAAGATGAAGGCATCTTCTCTTGTGTCCGCACTAGCTTATGCTTTGCAGGTGGTCGAGTATCTTTTAGGGCTTGCATCAATTTGCAATCAGAGTTCTCGCTTCCACACAAATCACCACACTTGTCTTCTTCCGGCAACTCAAGATAGTGTAGGATCCTAGAAAGTGATCCAACATGAAAGTTTGAGTCATCCTTCCAAAGATCAAGAGAGAAATGGCCATAAGCCCGTCCACCATGACCATGTGTCAATGCTCCCGTCAAAATTTTGCTCTTCAAGCGATCTCCTCTCCAAAAACGACTTTGCTTGAGATGGTGACTTCTTGGTGTGAGTGTTTTGACCTGATCCATCTTATCATGTATTATGCGAGGTGACTTTACGGGGCGAACGATGTGATAATGCACGCCAATGCCAATATTGACTCCCTACAGAACGTTGTTCCAACATATGTGCCCGCCGTTGAATTGAAAGGTTGCGCCTCTCCCTTGTATCTTTTGTTCTTTCCAATTTACGCTTGATGACTACACATATGTTACACTTGGAGAATCTTTGTATTTTTTGCTATCTTCGACGCCCTGAAACTCTTTCTTCCAAATATTGTAAAAAGAGGGCAAGGTTACACTCTTTCCTCGTCAATTCTTCCACCACGGTAAAAAGCCCACCTCCTTATGTATGCTCTTCTTATTAAGGATGGAAGGAAGTTTGCGAACATTCTCCCTTATATCATCCTTTCCTTTTTTGCTTCTATGTGGAATGCTCTCTGCATTCTCACTAATGAAGGTATCAAGCACACTTTCTGTAGCTAGTGTCACAGATCTAGGCTTCTTAGAGCCTGTATTACCATGCTCCGCCCGTTTTCCACCTAACTCGAACCTCTTCCTCCAACTATAAAACGTAGACTGAGCAACTAACAAAGTTTAAAATGAAACGCACTTATTTGCTGCAAACGCACTTCAAAAGGAATCTTTGAAAGATTCCCTAAAATTCCCTTAAAAAATGCCCTTTTCTTGGTATATTTGTGACAAGTGTGACAATTTGAATATTTTAGGCACCATTTTTGGAGGGGAATTTGAACTCAGCTTCCATTCAAAATTGTTTGGTACCATTTTTTGACCCCCTAGTTTGGTTTGAGAAATAGTAATATTTTTAAGGACAAAACAAAATAGACATTGAAAAAAAACAGCAAGCGCTAAGAGTGCCCAAAAACGTATTTAGTTCAAAGTTTATAAATTCACTACAAAATTATGAACAAAATTGCAAAAAATGCAACACATTTTGATATTGCCTCAATGAAGCAAATATTGTCACCTTAAAGTATGCCTCACACGCGAGGTGAAGTCGAAGATGCTTGCGCTTTGCTTTATACACTTGCTCTTATTTGCTCCTCCAGCTTGCTATAGACTTCTGTATCTGCATGATGGCGGCGTATGTATCCAATCTGACTTTTTTAAACTTTGTAATTTATTTGTTCTCTGTAGTCTTTAGTTTCTTCCAAATAAATTTCAAGATGGTATAAATTTATACCTTAATAGATAGTAATATGTGGACATAGTATGCTAGAGAGTTCGCACGGTATAAATTTATACCGCAAGAAGACTTGAGCGGTATAGATTTATACAACAAAAGAACTCGAGCGGTATAAATTTATACAGCAAAAGGACTCGAGCGGTATAAATTTATACCGCAAAAGGACCCAAGCGGTATAAATTTATACCGCAAGAGGACCCAAGCGGTATAAATTTATACCAAAGATATATATATATGTATATTATATAAATATATAATATATATATAACATATATATTTACATATATATATCCGAAAAAAAGAGAAGTCTTGCGGTATAAATCTATACCGCGAGACTTCCTGCGGTATAAATTTATACCGTTTTTTTTTTTATATATACAAATATGTGAACGTATATATATTGAATATATATATATATATTAACATGTATAAGATGTATATAGATATATATATACATAAAATATGTAGTCCAGGAGTATAAGTTTATATTGTGCAAAATCTTGTGGGGTCTTTCTTGCTCCCAAAGGTTTTTGCAACTTAATACTGTTGAAATAACACACTCAAGGGATAATTTTATGCAGTTTTCTTAGTTTTTTAGTTCAAAAAGTTCTAAAATAGTTCTAAATTCTCTGACCTTGTAATGCAATGTTAGAGCATAAATTAGTCGAATCCCGTTGTTATTTTTACTTTTTTTTCTCTACACACATGCTAACTTCACTTTAGGCAGCTCAAAAACTGCTTCTAAAGGCAAAGGACCCCAAAATGTTATGGAGACACATGTGTTCAACGAGAAGGAAACTACGTAGTTTGTCCATAGGGGTGCGAGGAGTAGCAACCCCTCAAAAGTTTACCTATTTCTTTGCAAACGGACAAAAAAAAAAGCAAGATAGACAAATACTTCTCTGGGAGAAATGTGCAAAGGCAGCCTTTTCGCTACATGATGATGGAATTGTGCTGAAGACTCTCAACATTGACAAGGAGCTTGACTATCTTCTCAACATCACTACATTGTGGATTGGTATTGTGCAAGCCCAAAGACATGATGAATACATCTCCGAGAACAACAAAGAAGGCCATGTAATCACAGAGCTTCACTACTTCAACTTCTGTTTCCTCGGTATAAATTTATACTTTGATCGTCCGGTTGGAACTTCAACTAACCGCATGATTTCGCGGGATGTATTATCATTTGTAATACCATATGATGCAAAAACAATAATTTTTCATTCAAGCAGTTTGTTCAACTGTCTCCCAATGTCTTTTAAGGTCAATTAGGATGTTTAGTCAAAATGGTTGTGAAATAACAAATTTTTTGTCTTCTATAACAGCCAATATAAACGTTCTAAGGGATAAGATACAAAAGCGTCTAATTTTTTCATATGAGTTTGCCCCATAATAAATCTTTGGCTTTCGTAGTGGTCCTTTTTCCCTCTAAAATGAGATATTTTTCTTTGTTGTTCTTCTCCTTAATGTTAAGTCTTCCTAAAATGTCTGTTTTCATGAGCAGTTTTATAAATCTTTAGACACAAG
Organism: Isoetes taiwanensis; assembly: GCA_021234155.1. NCBI lineage: Eukaryota > Viridiplantae > Streptophyta > Lycopodiopsida > Isoetales > Isoetaceae > Isoetes > Isoetes taiwanensis. The sequence continues at coordinate 3,620,624 of JAJEKV010000086.1, forward strand.
ATAGTAAAAGAGTCCTTTTTAGGGGTATTTTAGAATTTTGTAAATTTTTAGAAGGAATCTTTCAAACGCACTTCTTAAATAAGTGCGTTTCATTTTAAACCTTGTTAACTCCTAAAGCCACGCCGCCATGCATGTGAGACAAAGACTCCACTCCCGCAGACCACTACTTTTCGCCTCCGGACCGCCTGTATAAGTTACACTCAACACATCAAAAACAAGCGTAATCCTGGCACTGCTTGATTGAGAATAAAATTCTTTTCTTAAGGCACATACTTGCTGTCGGCTCAGTTTTTTGACACATTCGTCCCTGCAGCATGTTGATTTTAGAGCACTCTTGATTGCCTTGGAAGCGCACATCCTCTCCTCCTTGCCATCCCCCTTTGGTTCCCTCCTGACCCTCTTCATATATGTATATTTCCTTTTCCTCTTGAATTGCTTCTCAACATCAGCTTCCAAGCACTCAACTTCTAAATCATCATGTTCGAGAGCAGCAAGAGCTTGTAAATGTTGTGAAACTGTCCTACCATCATGAAGCAAAACAAAGATGGGTCTCCCAAGTTACTAGATCGTTAGCTATAGGCCTCTCGGCTGACAAGCATGACATGACACGATATTTTGGTTTCCCGTTGGATCTATTATGTTACCCAATGAAAGCCCGACCTTTGATACACCCAAGAACTCATCGTCCTATAGCATCCCGAGGATCACTAAAGACTATATTAAGCCTCCAGAATATTTAGATCCGGTCTGCGGGAGTGAAGGATGTAGCATGGCAAACCTAGTAGATCTGCTTGCGAGTAGTAGATCGCCTCATCTTCTTCGTGGCTTAAACAACCCGAGACCAAGGCGGGCAGCTAGATTCTCATGACCTCCAATCTCCTCTACTATCTCGTCTTCTTCATTTGTTGCTATGTTGCTTGGTTCACCACAGTGAGCAGTGAAACTGATGTCCGGCGGGCTACTGACAGATGGTGGACTACTAGATGAATCCTCTTGTGAAGAGGGCAAATTGAGGGATCTCGAAGACGTATCTTCACTTGAGGGCCACTCATTTGGTTTTACATCCCTCTTAAGGCCACTGAATGAATGTGCCTACTGCTTCACCAATGTTATCTGCCCCTCCACAGGGGACTGGAAGCTCTGTCGATGGGATCACGGACTCTGTGACCTCAATTGCTACATTTGAAGGATCTATTTCCTTCCCATAAAGAGTGGTTCTATTCAAAATATGTCCCCGGGCAACAATTGTCCTTAGGACCTAATAGGTTGTGCAGGGGAAAATTAAACCTGTTTCAATCAAGCAAGGCGATACTTTTCAGAACATATGAAATAGAGGAAAAATAAGCAAAAAATAAGAGAAAATGGCGCTATTTAGTACAAAAGTATAAATTTTGGTCCAAAGTTGGAGCTAAATGGCGCCATGGCGCTATTTGGTGTAACGGTGAACACTTGGATCAAATGGCCATGGCTATTATTTGGTCGAAATGGTGTTTGGATCATGGCCATTTGATCCAAATTCACACCTATGAATGTGCCATAGGTGTGAATTTGGATCAAATGGCTTCATGGCCATTTGATCCAAACACCATTTCGACCAAATGGCGCCATGGCGCTATTTGATCCAACACCATTTCGACCAAATGGCTTAGCTCCATCACAAAATCTACACGAGGTGCCTATGTTATGCATTCTTGCTCCCATTGCTGTATATGTGTCAATAAGAGCAGGCATGCATAACATGGGCACCCCATGCCAACTTTGCAATTGAAACCAAGGTTCTTAGTATCCTAGCAGCATTAATGTCGGCATTTGAACACTCTATACACATGGCGGCAAATAGAAACGTAATTTATACCAGAAACAATGGGACTTACTTGATATTAGATAGATCCATAGTGGTATGTCCCGAGCAAGGATAGAACAGGGAAAATCAAGCTGATCCCAAAGCAGGATATATTGGCGTAAGAATGCGCCAAGAAGAGCGCCAAGAAGAAAGCGCCAAGAAAGATTCGAAAGAAGAAAGCGCCAAGGAGGATTCGCCAAGAAGAAAGCGCCAAGAAGAAAGCGCCAAGAATCACCGGGATTTCGTGGCCTAAGAAGAAAGCGCTGACAAAGACGCGATGCGCCTTTGCAAAGTTTCTGCCTAGGCCTGAGAAAAGAAGCGCCTTTTGGCGGCGGGCAAAATGAGACGAACATGCGGATTCGAAGCTGAACCGCACGAAAAAACGCCTGCGTCGTGGCATGGTCGTGATTAAGGGGGAGCACGGGCGGCAAAGAGGGAGCTTTAAAGGCAAAGTACAATTTTCAAAATGGACGATTCAAATTTGGACAGGTTGCTGTCAAATTTCAACATACCGCGGAATTTTGACTTTTATGTTAATTATGGGCGGAATTTTGAATTTTATGTTCAAATTTGGGCTGGCGTTTAGGCGGAAATATTCAATTTCAAAATTCGAATTGTGGCCGGGTGCATGGGCGCTGGACCGCCACCGCACCTCCGGGCGTGGCAGCGGGCATGGGGGCATGGACCGCCTGGACCGCCACGGCACGGGCGGGCGTGGGCGGGGCATGGCATGGGCGCTCACCGCCACGGCATGGGCCGACAAATGATGGGCCCTAGTTGGCGCTGTTTTTCTGAAGCTTCTCATTAAGCTTTATTCGTTTTCGATTCCGGCTCCAAATAGCCTCGACCTTAGCCGCCGGCGCCCGGCGCCTAGCCCCAAATACTAAGCGCCAGCGCCCTAAAGCAACCCTTTTCATCCTTTTTTAGTGATTTCTCAAGCCATTTCCCATGATTCAACGCCTCAATACATCTAGATACACACCGGTTTTCGACCAAATTCAAAGCCTATGAAATGGAAATGGACAATTCTGGAGCTCCTCAAAATGTGGAGACAGAGGCTAGCTTACCTCAAGGTACATGTATGTCGTCTACTTGCATTGTTTGTTTGGGCTAAATGGCGCCACCGCGCTATTTAGATGCATGGTAACCACTTTAGGGTCTTATAGTTGACAAATGGCGCCATGGCGCCATTTGATGTGTATTAGCATACATTTGGGACTTGTTGTTGGCAAATGGCGCCATAGCGCCATTTGATGTGTATTAGCTTACCATAGGGCCTTGTTGTTGGCAAATAGCGCCATGGCGCCATTTGATGTCTATTAGCATACATTTGGAACTTGTTGTTGGCAAATGGCGCCATGGTGCCATTTTTATCTGCGTCCAGTCCTTTAACACTAATGGAGGCAGCGGCATATGTATTCTCCTACAAGTCGCAGGTGCCTCGACCCAGTCAGAGCCACTCTCCTTCCAACCATCTTCCGTGAATATTTGGAAGGGGAGGGGCTCGACTGGTCGAGGCACCTTTCAAACGCAGGAAATGCATTCGTCTTTGCTTCCATTTGCTTATGCCGAACTTCGGATGCAAATGGCCATGGCGCCATTTGCCTAGTCATCCTGCATGCGCTTGTTACGTTTCTCTCTCCCTCCTACGATGGCGGGTGCCTCCACCCAGTCAGATCCACTCTCCTTCGAACCATCTTCCTCGAATATTGCGAAGGGAGTGGTTTGGACTTGGTGGAGGCCTCTTCACCAAACGCGGGGATAGGCATATGAAACCGCCTCCGTGCTTATGCACTGGACTCACATACAAATGGCGCCACGGCGCCATTTGCCAACCACAACCGATTGTCTGCCTGCTTGTTCTAACCATTTACTGATGCCTCTTTGTTACTGATGCCTCTTTGTTGCAGCTATCTTACGTGCGGAAACACAATTTCAATCCGACCAGACTATGATGCTGATAGACAGGCACTGGTGCATGGAAGTAATGCGGGTGAGCCCCTCTACTGCTACAGGCTCGAAAGGAGAGACTTAAGAGGCCTCGCACCTCCTTATAAGGGAGACAGAACCGCGAAACGGTAGGCATTTACCAGCCAGGTATCTTGGTCCAAATGAAGTTGGTTGCCAAGAGCGGTCGCGAGGATTGGATCCGGGTGGTCTGTGAGGATACTTTGAAGCAGAAAATAATTGTGTACTATGTGGACTGGAAGTTTTATGATCCCACTGTAATGTCTGCTAGCATTGCAAATGTAGCTGGTTCGGCGAAGAAGCAAAATTTGAAGCGCCATCGCATAACAAATTGAAGAAGCCGACATCAAAGGTCCACAAGAAATCTTGAGGGGCTTTATGATTCTTCGCGTCGGATGAACGCAGTCTAAAAACTCGCCTTCATTCGTTGTCAAGGCAATAGCCCAATAGAAACTACCCGCCATTGTGGACACGGCCCGGCTAAAATCAAAGTGGAGCAAGAAGAAGACAAGACAACCTAGGGATACACCCGCAAATGACAAAGACTCCTCATCTTCTCGAGGATGTCCAGAACCCGGAGGAAGGGAAGGCTAAGGGCAAGAGGAAAGTTAAGAGAAAGGATCACAAAGATCCGTGATATGGAAAAGAAGGAAAAGAAGCAAGCTAAAGAAAACGAAGAGAAGGAAAAGGAAGAGAAGGAAGATAAAGAAAAGAGGGAAAAGAAGGAAAAGAAAAAGGAAAGGAAAGAAAAGGATAGGGAAGGCAAGGGGCAGAAGGAAGAAAAGGCGAGACAGGAAAAGGAGGGAAAGGAAGTGGAGACAGAGGAAACAGATGGGAAAAAGAAGAAGAAGCACGTGCCGGAGACCATTCGAAAGGAGAGGACACCTAAAAAAAAAGGAGAGCCTCTGACTCCAAGTCCTGGCTGAAGTCCTAGAAGTGGTGGTGAACCTCCCAGCCCAAGGCATAGCGAGGATCCCTTGGACACACCGGCCAAAAGGGTCCCTATTAAGAAGCCGTGAGCTAAAGAAGGTCACATTAAGAATAGCTCGGCCCTTGCTAGAGGTGCCCGCAAATCTTCGGGTAGAAAGGTCAAGAGGAAAAGAGGAGAAATACACCGAGAAAAATTCTTGCAAAAATTTCACGATCATCGGCATCTGTTTCCTCTCGGGGTCACATTCATTAAAAAAATAGACGTGTTCAAATTATATCAAGGGCCAGCAAATCTGACATCTAGACCAAGGAATATGGAGCACGTCAAAACTTTGGTGGAGTCCTTTTCAGAGAGACCCACATCCGATCTTCACTCCGTGATGTGATTCCATTCAATCCCCTCACAAACAAAGCGGTCCCTTGGAAAACCGAGGATGACCTCATGGGGATGCACTATTATATAGTGAATGGTAATCATTCGCTTATGGCTGCTCGGCTTGTATGTAGAAGACTTCGGCACACCAAAGTCCCAAGAGCAAATGTCAAAGATTTATCTTGAACGGAATTGCCGAAAGTGTTATCCGCACGATCCAATCGAAACAGGGAATGCTGCGGCTCGGTTGTGAAGTCAATGATATCATCTGCGAAGACTATTTTCAAAGAGCCATTCATTGATAACATAACCCACCAAGCGGCAGCAATATGCTCTATCGCGGGAAGCCCTGATCCATTGGGACGCCGGGCAATCTCGGGCCGAGAACCATACAAGGTACATGTTTTAATTTTTACAGAAGATTATGAAATGGCGGCCGTGTGGCGCCATTTCCTCACCAAATGGCACCACGGCACCATTTGTTCACCAAATGGCGCCACGGGCCATTTGCTCGATAAATGTTAGCCTAACTTCTTGTTGTTTTCAGCGTTATCCGGCTTTGGCTGAAGTTACCATCGTGGTAAGCATCCTAAAGATTTCAATCGATGGGTCTTCATGCGAGAGGACATTTTTCGCTTATTCGTGTCCCTATGGAACTTGTGGAAATCTTGCAAGCTAAAAAGACAACAAGGGTCAAACTATTACACATGGCGGGCAAAAGAATCGACTACTTCAAATGACCTACCTACGAGGTGCATGAGGGGTATGGACTACAAGACCGGGGTTACCTTCCGTGAAGTCTTTGGATGGGAAGACCTTCGTCCAAGGTCACCAAAGTGATTATCTGGTGTAAGCAATTCTTCAAAGGCAAGGGCAAAGACACTAAGATCCATATCTTTCTTGAAGAAGGAGATTTTTGCATACGTGAAGGATAATTTTCCGAGGAAGTTCAAGTCCTTCATCGATCTCGATTGCAGGTCTTGCGGGCTTGAGGATACCGCCTGATTTCCATGGCCACCTTGCATAGTAAGTGGGTTGAAACCGAGTGAGCAAGGAAGGCATTTTTCGGTAACGTGCCACCGCCTTGGCAAGATTCATACGCAATGTTGTCTTGAAGAGAGGGATCTCAAGACTTCCGTTCTGCGAAGTTGAACTAACAGAACGACAAGGGACAAGTTGTTTGCACTCCCCGTGCGGTATCCTTGATTGCCCCGGACACTAGAGGCATATTTCCAATGTGGGACAAAACCACACTAACAAATTTCTTTAATACAAATTGTAAAGAACACCACGGTGATTCTTTTGGATAGTGGTCTTTGCAAGGCGGACACAACTTTTGATTTCATCTGTATTGGATGATCCGGATTCGGATCCGAGTTTATATTGGCATGTATGAGGGCCGAATACAAGAATCCGCCTCCCGGGGAGTTCGGGAGGCCCATTCACTAGTGTATGCCACAAAGATTCAGGCCACTGAAGGTCCTCCCCCCCGGCAATTGACCTCAAGTTCCCCTTCAACGATCATCCTCAAGAACCGCCACCGGTTCACGTGCCCTAACGAAGAAGAAGGCGGGGAGACCGAGGCTATGGCCCGGTAAGCTCTGCAGCAATGGCGGTCAGGTACAGACCCGGGGATAGGTTCAATACGGCAGACGTTTTATACGAATGCGATGAATTGTATGATACGGGCACAAATTTGCCGTATAAAACATAAAAAAAATACTGAAAAAATAATTCCGGCGTCCCGGAAGATTTTCGCGTCTGTGAAAACAACTATATCTCAGCGTCTGAAAAATTTTCGCCAGCGTCTGTGAAACCTTCAGAGCACGTCTGCAAACCAAATTTTTTTGACGCTCGAAAACAAAAGCGCGCCACAGACGCGGACTTTTTGGCGTCGCATTTAGTTGTTTTGGCGTCAGCGCAAAAAATCTTCCGACGCCGGAATTGTTTTTTGCCGTATTTTTTTTTTGAACACCGTATTTGCTTTAAGCGTCTGCTGAAATGAATGGATAGCGTCTGCCAAATAATTTTCGCGCACGCTATCCGCACTTTCGGCGTCTGCCGCGAATGTCGGGCCTGTCCTTTTCTTGCGATTCTTTCTATTTCGGCGTCGCGAAAAAATTTTCTGCGTCTGCCAAGATTTTTTTTCCTACGGCGAGGTATTTATCGTTAAATCGTATTTTTATTAAAAAATCGTATTTTTTAACTTTATCGTCGAAATTTTAATTTTGTGCATTATAGAACCTATCCACGAGTACGGTGGCAAGGCTTGCCGGGGGACATAATTATGAGAAACCAGTGGGGGCTGCTACATGCTCGTGCCTCGTCGCGAGGAAAATAGTGCCGCCAGAACAGGGGTGTTTGATTACTTCTCCTCATGTGGTTCTTTTGGCCGGGCTTCATTCTTTGAATAAGAGATTTTGCATTGTATTCGAAAGTGACCCGTTAGCGGGGAGTGCCTAAGGGGGATTCTTGATAGGCTTGACCGCCCTCTTGAATCCTACCATCGCAGTGTTCTCGTGATGAGAGAGACCACCTGGCCAGAGTTGAAGAAGCCGTAGATCCACCAAATCCGGATATGCCCGGCTCCACCCGATGTGGACTACGATGTGATCAAGAACACACCATTCGATCTGGACATTCTTAATGATCCCAATTTCACTGCCACAGCGTTCGAGAGCTTTCAGGGAGATCCTATGGTTGCTTCTTCTAGCCATGGCCCTGGCCATACGGAACCTGATCCTTTTGTGGAGCCTGTTCTCGATGAGGAACCCCGAATTTTGTATGAAAATAATGTAAATTGTACACTAATACTCTTGTAAAACGGACTACCTCTTCCGGAGTCCTTGCTTGTTTTGGCAAATTTTTTAATATGCAAATCTATGAATTGAATTTTTAACTATTTTTGTGATGTTATATTTCTCCAGCTTCATTACATGCAATGCTAGAATTTTTAATGGCGCCAATAAATGGCACTTTAGATGCATATTTTTTCTAAATGGCGCCATAATTGCTCAAAAAATTGGCATAAAGTTGACTAAGAAGGATTTTCATTCCTAATTGGAATCACGAAATTTCTCATTTTAATGAAATTGTGCTTTATATCAAAGGTAGCCTTTTCTGCGACTGGAGCTTTTAGCGGTCTTCTAAATTTTGTTAATGCCATACTGAGGAATACGTGCCTTTAGATGTCTTTTAATTCTTGTTAATGCGATAATGAGGAGAATGGCAACGAACAATGCACCTATAAGACCTGCTATAACACCTGCTTTAGATTTTCTCTTTGAAGTACGGGTTGGTGGAGAAGATGTTGGTGGAGATGCAATTGAGGATGCAATTGACGTGGTAGAACTTAAAAGCTTATACATGTCCTCCACTTTGGCTGCTCGTTGGCAGTGGGACAAAAACTAGCTAGTTTGTAAAAAGACTAGTCTAGACCAGTAAAAGTTGGTTTACAGATTACTGTGGTTGGTTTACTGGTTACTGTAAAAAGCCCTCTGGTCCTAGGATGCCCAAAAAGTCATACGTGGCAGGCGGCACTAGGCTGGTGACGTTGGGTTCAACGATGCCCCTAGAGTTGCCCTTAGGATCCGAAAACTTCCTCAAGGTGGGATTGTATCCTGCCTACAAAGTGTGCATGTATGGCCAAAGTTTTGCCCAACGGATGTGTGGTGAGTTGGTATAGGCCTAGTAATGCCAAAAATAAGTGTTCATTTGGTCATGGGTTCAAACCTTCCAATCTTGAGGGGCTTTATGATTCTTCGCAATCGGATGAACGAGTCGAAAAACTCGCCTTCATTCGTTGTCAAGGCAATAGCCCAGCAGAAACTACCCGCCATTGTGGACACGGCCTGGCTAAAATCAGTGAGCAAGAAGAAGACAAGACAACCTAGGGATACACCTGCAGCCGACAAAGACTCCTCATCTTCTACTGAGGATGTCCAGGAACCGGAGGAAGGGAAGGCGGCGGGCAAGAGGAAAGTTAAGAGAAAGGATCACAAAGATCCAGATATGGAAAAGAAGGAAAAGAAGCAAGCTAAAGAAAACCAAGAGAAGGAAAAGGAAGAGAAGGAAGATAAAGAAAAGAGGGAAAAGAAGGAAAAGAAAAAGGAAAGGAAAGAAAAGGATAGGGAAGGCAAGGGGCGGAAGAAGAAAAGGCGGGACAGAAAAGGAGGGAAAGGAAGTGGAGACAGAGAGAAACAGATGGGAAAAGAAGAAGAAGCACAGTAGGAGACCATTCGAAGGAGAGGACACCTAAAAACAAAGGAGAGCCTCGGACTCCAAGTCCTCGAAGAAGTCCTAGAAGTGGTGGTGAACCTCCCGAGCCCAAGGCATAGCGAGGATCCTGCCAGGACACCGGCCAAAGGGTCCCTATTAAGAAGCCGAGCTAAAGAAGGTCACATTAAGAATAGCTCAAAGACTTGCTAGAGGTGCCCTGCAAATCTTCAATGGAAAGGTCAAGAGGAAAAGACTCAAGAGAATACACTTTGCAAAAAATTTTACGATCACCCATCTGTTTCCTCTCGGGTCACATTCATTAAAAAAATAGACGTGTTCAAATTATATCAAGGGCCAGCAAATCTGACATCTAGACCAAGGAATATGGAGCACGTCAAAACTTTGGTGGAGTCCTTTCAGAGAGACCCACATCCAGTCTTCACTCCCGCTGATGTGATTCCATTCAATCCCCTCACAAACAAACTGGTCCCTTGGAAAACCGAGGATGACCTCATGGGGATGCACTATTATATAGTGAATGGTAATCATTCGATTATGGTCGCTTCGGCTTGTATGTAGAAGACTCGGCACACCAAAGTCCCAAGAGCAAATGTCAAAGATTTATCTTGAACGGAATTGCCGAGTGTTATCTGGCACAGTCAACGAACAGGAATGCCTGCAGCTCAGTTGTGAAGTCAATGATATCACTGCGAAGACTATTTTCAAAGAGCCATTCATTGATAACATAACCCACCAAGGGCAATATGCTCTATCGCGAAGCTTCGATCCATTGGGACGCGGGCAATCTCGCTCAGAACCATACAAGGTACATGTTTTAATTTTCTGCAAGATTATGAAATGGCGCCGTGTGGCACCATTTCCTCACCAAATGGCACCACGGCACCATTTGTTCACCAAATGGCGCCACGGCGCCATTTGCTCATTAAATGTTCGTCTAACTTCTTGTTGTTTTCAGCGTTATCTGGCTTTGGCTGAAGTTACCATGCGTGGTAAGCATCCTAAAGATTTCAATCAGTGGGTCTTCATGCCAGAGGACATTTTTCAGTTATTCGTGTCCCTATGGAACTTGTGGAAATCTTGCAAGCTAAAAGACAACAAGGGTCAAACTATTACACATGGCGGGCAAAAGAATCGACTACTTCAGTCGGTCGGACCTACGAGGTGCATGAGGGGTATGGACTACTTAAGACCGGGTTACGTTCGAGGGAAGTCTTTGGATGGGAAGACCTTCAAAGGTCACCGGTGATTATCTGGTAAGCAATTCTTCAAGGCAAGGGCAAAGACACTAAGATCCATATCTTTCTTGAAGAAGGAGATTTTTGCATACGTGAAGGATAATTTTCCGAGGAAGTTCAAGTCCTTCATGATCTCAAGATCTTTAAAGATCTTGGGGCCGAGGATCTGGACGATTTCCATGGCCACCTTGCATAGTAAGTGGGTTGAAACCGGAGTGAGCAAGGAAGGCATTTTTGATAGCGTGCCACCGCCTTGGCAAGATTCATACGCAATGTTGTCTTGAAGAGAGGATCTTGAAGACTTCCGTTGCGGTTGAACTAACAGACGACAAGGGACAAGTTGTTTGCACTCTGTGCCCGGTATCCTTGATTGCCACGGACACTAGAGGCATATTTCCAATGTGGGACAAAACCACACTAACAAATTTCTTTAATACGGTTGTAAAAAGAACACCACAACTGATTCTTTTTGGATAGTGGTCTTTGCAAGGCGGAGCACAACTTTTTGATTTCATCGTATTGGATGATCCGGATTCCATCGAGTTTATATTGGCATGTATGAGGGGCGAATACAAGAATCCGCCTCCCCGGGGAGTTCGGGGAGACCCATTCACTAGTGTATGCCACAAAGATTGAACCCGCTTGAAGGTCCTCTGCCGAAACAATTGACCTCAAGTTCCCCTTCAGCGATCATCCTCAAGAACTGCCACGGTTCACGTGCCTAACGAAGAAGACGAAGGCGGGAGGCCAGGGCTATGGCGGTAAGCTCTGCAGCGGCGGTCGGTGCAACCGGGGATAGGTTCAATACGGTATGTTTTATCACGGAATACGTATGAATTGTATGATCTGACACAAATTTGCCGTATAAAAGCAAAAATATCGGCAAAAACAATTCCGGCGTCGGAAGATTTTCGCGCGTCTGTAAAACAACTATATCAGCGTCTGTGAAAAATTTTTCAGCGTCTGTGAAAACCTTGAGAACAGCGTCTGTGAAACCAAAATTTTTCACAGTCGCAAAAACAACGCTCCACGGCGTCTGCGGACTTTTTCGTCTGCGATTTAGATGTTTTTCCGACGCGTCAAAATCTTCCGACGCGAATTGTTTTTTAGGTATTTTTTTGCCGTATTTTTTTTTTTTTGAACACGCTTTTGCGTCTGCGAAATGGCCGGATAAGCGTCTGCGAAAAAATTTTTTAATCGCGCTATCCGCGAAGCTTTCGCGTGCGCGCCGATGTCGCCCGTCCTTTTTGCGCCGCGATTCTTTCTATTTCGGCGTCGCGAAAAAATTTTCGTGCAAGCCATCCGCGAAGGTTTCCGCGTCGCGAAGATTTTTTCCTGGCGAGGTATTTATACGTTAAATCATTATTTTATTAAAAAATACGTATTTTTAACTTTATCGTCCGAAATTTTAATTTTGTGCGTATAGAACCTATCCTCAGATGCGGTGGCAAGGCTTGCCGGGGGACATAATTATGAGAAACCAGTGGGGCTGCTACATGCTTTCGTTACCTCGTCGCGAGAAAATAGTGCCAGCCCGCCGGGAGAACGGGTGTTTGATTACTTCTCCGGTGGTTCTTTTGGCCGGGCTTCATTCTTTGAACAAGAGATTTTGCATTGTATTCGAAAGTGACCGGTTAAGCGGGGAGTGCCTAAGGGGATTCTTGATAGGCTTGACCGCCCTCTTGAATCCTACCATCGCAAATTCTGTGGCGGAGAGACCACTAACGTAGTTGAAGAAGTCAGAGATCCACCAAATCCAGATATGCCCGAAGCTCCACCCGATGTGGACTACGATGTGATCAAGAACACACCATTCGATCTGGACATTCTTAATGATCCCAATTTCACTGCCACAGCGTTCGAGAGCTTTCAGGGAGATCCTATGGTTGCTTCTTCTAGCCATGGCCCTGGCCATACGGAACCTGATCCTTTTGTGGAGCCTGTTCCTGATGAGGAACCCTGAATTTTGTATGAAAATAATGTAAATTGTACACTAATACTCTTGTAAACAGACTACCTCTTCCGAGTCCTTGCTTGTTTTGGCAAATTTTTTTAATATGCAAATCTATGAATTCGGAATTTTTAACTATTTTTGTGATGTTATATTTCTCCAGCTTCATTACATGCAATGCTAGAATTTTTAATGGCGCCAATAAATGGCACTTTAGATGCATATTTTTTTTAAATGGCGCCATAATTGCTCAAAAAATTGGCATAAAGTTGACTAAAAAGGATTTTCATTCCTAATTGGAATCACGAAATTTCTCATTTTAATGAAATTGTGCTTTATATCAAAGGTAGCCTTTTCTGCGACTGGAGCTTTTAGCGGTCTTCTAAATTTTGTTAATGCCATACTGAGGAATACGTGCCTTTAGATGTCTTTTAATTCTTGTTAATGCGATAATGAGGAGAATGGCAACGAACAATGCACCTATAAGACCTGCTATAACACCTGCTTTAGATTTTCTCTTTGAAGTACGGGTTGGTGGAGAAGATGTTGGTGGAGATGCAATTGAGGATGAAGAACCTTGCATCCGAATTAAGGCAGTCGAATTGTAGGTATTTGAAGCCAACCTTTTAAGTGTGTAAACTTCTGTCAAAGTATAACAGGTTCTAGAAATGTTGGTTGTTTTAAAAAATGCAGCCTTGCATGAACAATTAGCTTTACACAGGTTCTGGCAATCATCTATAGAACTAGCATTGCTTCCATTCATGTAAGACAGAGGAGGATAATCATAATCTTCCATCTGAACAAAGTGTTGGTTGCTTGAAGGGTCACTGGAATTGCAGACAAGGGAAACATTGGTATTGCAGCCCAGGTTAGGTTCTGAGTATACTGAAGTGAACTTGTCAGACACAAGTGATCCATTTCCAGTTGAAATGTTTAAACAGCTGCATTGACCTGAAATGCACAGCCCATATGATCCACAAGTGCCAGGTAAACTGCAATTGTCCACTCCACTTGGAAGATCAAAGATCATTTGCCAGTCAGTAGCATTATCCCAAGCATAAACCTCTACTTTACCCTTGGAGTTTATTTGTAGGTATTGTAAAGGCTTAGAAGATGGAATTGAAATTTTTATATCAGGCTTAGAATGACTTGTGAGAAAAAGATCCAGACTGCCTTTGTTGAACTGTGCATACGGATCATTAAGAACATTAGAGGTATTTTGAGAGGTATTCCTCCAGTAAACCTGTGGATCTGGTGCCTGCGCATATAGAAAAAGCCCTGTCTTTTCAACTTGAAGGTAGTAAAGGCCCTCTGAATAATTTGAAGCAGAAGAACTGGCACGAAGCTTGTTACTTGCACTTAAAGTTTGTGTCAACAACAGTGCATCAGTAGGATGGTCAAAACTCTTCCATACAGTTTGACTCTCATTAGCAAGAAGTACCAGATTCCCATCTCTTTGCAAAGAAATCTTAGTAGCATTGCTAGTGCTGGTAGACCAAACAGCGGTATTATCATAATCCCTAAGCACCATATTTCCATCAGATTGGAGTTGCAAGATTGCATTTCCCCCAACAGCTTTGTCCCTATTGGCTGTCCAGACTACACGAGGCTTGCTATTATCGTCATTATGAAATATTAAGACAGATAAAAAATGATTTGCAGTGTTGTTCCTAAAAAACCCAAAGGCATAATTTACCCCTCCACTGGAATTCGAGAGCACTACCCTCATAAGGCTCCCATCAGGGTAGTTACTCTGTTCTAAGCTGTGATCATTATACCATATATTCGAAGGAACACCACCAGCTTGTGCTTGGGATGGCGAAGTCTGACAAGAAGCACCTGAAATAAGGAATGAAAATGCTAAGCAAATAGGAACATATACCCGAATGGAGCTAATAATGGCTTTCCTCTTGGAGTTCATCGGCCTATTGCGCCCTGGGTCTTCTCAACGCCCTGGAAAAATCTTATGAAAGGTCTAAAAGGTCCGATTAAGAATGAGTAGTGGAAATCATGCACAAATTGTAATTGATGACCAAATTGAAAGGATTTGTCTTCAATCTCTCATCATTTGAGTTCGTACAACTCATTTATTAGTGGTTGGTAGCGCTAGTGAGGAAGAAGAAAAGCAATTTCCACATTCATTAAAGACACTTCAATCAATGGCCCACTGTAAGCATAAAGGCACCTATATTAACCATCCGGAATAAACCGTCGTTTAAAGCTCAAACAAATTGCAATTGATGACCAAATTGAAAGTATTTGTCTTCAATCTCTCATCATCGTACAATTCATTTATTAGTATTTGGTAGCGCTAGTGAGCAATTTTCACATTAAGACACTTCAATCAATGGCCCACTGTAAGCATAAAGGCATCTATATCAACCATCCGGAATGAACCCTCGTTTAAAGCTCATATGAGGTGGAATTTTGTCTAAGCTCATTTTCGATACTGCTTTGATACAAAGTTAGCAAATTTGATACGGAACAGAAATCAGTCATATACCAGAATAGAGAGGATCTAATGCTGAAAATCCACTAGTCCGCTACAATTCTTTAACTATCTCGACCAAATTCGACTGCCTAGAAGCTTAATATGGGGATTTGGAGATTGTTTTTTGATCTGCGACAAGCTCTCGATAGCGGGAATCCATGGAAGAGAAAAAGTCGGCAGAACTGAATAATTTGGCATAATAGATCTTATTATTTGTAAATATATAAATTGAATTGAACGATTGTATCTGGTCACGGAGACCAATCGTACTGTTTCCTTGATCCTGGGCCCTTAGATATAGGCATATTTTTTGTTGTGAGATCTGGGCCCCTCATGTAGGCTTTTGACGGAGTCAAATGCTTACATGGCTCTATAACCATCCAAATGAAATTGAATACACAGTATGCTGCTGCAAAGCAATACGTCTTCAAACTTGGCTTCTTAGTGAAGCCCACCTTCCTCCATCTCCCTGATCCAGCACACAAAAACCATAGCAACAAACAGGCCAGGGGAATCGAACCCCTTGCGCAGAGCGCAACCCAAAGGCCTGTCCTCCCCTAAAGGGGGTCGGGGGCTATTCCCATGCAGTATGCAGATGTAAGCCCATGTAAGCATCCAAATGTCAAGCCGAATTACAAAAGTAAACCACACAAACTTTCCACACACAAACCAGACACTTTTTTTTAGCTTTTCGCTATGTCTTCACCCACAGGCACAATGCCAAGCCATGGGTAGCCATGGCGAGCCTGTGACCACAAGCACGATTATAAACATGCCCTCCTCAACCCGGCAACACAATCGCCCTTCCTTGCATGAACAGAACAAATCAAAGAGATAAGTTCCTCACCTGTACACAGCTAGCAGAGGATGGTCGGATTCAAAGCAGAGCACAAGATAGATCCTTAGAGTCGCCTCCTGCAGGTTCGAATGCGGCATAGACCACAAGGCCCCCAAAAAATAACTGTTATCAATTTTTTACAACAATTTTTGAATAAAATCACTATAATAAAGCAATATTATTCTGTGGGCTAATATGTTGAATAACTATGGATGATTACATCACATGGCTCATTCTTATGATTTATTGTTTTAATTTTCTACCACAGTTTAGAATTATGGTATTTTTATGGTGGTTAAAATATTTAGTCTAATACTATGGTTTAAGTAGTGCTTTAGGAATACGTGTCATAAACTAGCAACGGTTTATGTATTAGTTGTTGATGCAACTTCAAGTGGTTACCTAATAAAGTTGGTCATATTTTTTTATATGAACAAATATTGTTCCATACAATAAATTGTCAATGTTTTTTATCGAGAAAAATAGGCTAATTGCCAATAATTTCTTCATCAAAATAGGAATGGCTTGCATTTTTTATCAATGGTGTTTTGACAATGCAATTGGTATTAGTTTATTCGTATAAGTGATGGCGATGGCGATGAAGCGGCTAGAAGCGAATGCCTTGGCAAACTTTTAGCAAGAAGCGAATGCCTTGGCAAACTTTTAGCAGTCTGGAGATGCACATGTAAAGGTTTGGAAGTATGACAGGAAGAAAACAAAAACAGAAAAACTATGAAGATCCGGCAGATGGAGATTTCATACTGACCCAAGGAGCATGGGAATTGTTGATGCAGAAGATCTCGGCACTGGATACAATACAGGAGGAAGTAAAACAAGTGAGAACTTTACTGGACAAGGTGGCTACTCTACAGTCTCGTGTTGAAACCCTTGAAGGAAGAATTGAGCTCTTGGAAAGAAATAACCAACAGCCACAATCTGCAAACCCCCCAGACCTGAAGACTGAAGTACAATCAGTGTTAGCTGAGGAAAGAGACAGACACAAAAGAGCCCTTAGGATACGAATTATTGGAGTACCCGAAATAGCAGAGGAAAAAACCAAAGACATGGCTGTTCAATTCTGCCAAAAACACTTGAAAATGGAAGATCCTGTTATCACAGATGCATGGAGGACTGGGAGAAAAATAGAAGATAAAGTCAGACATATTTTAGTTAAATGTAGAGATGAGGCATCTCGAACAGAGATCTTGAAACAAGGGTCAATGCTGAAAGGCACCACTTACCGAATATGCGAGGACCTGACATGGCAGCAGCTGCAATCCCGTCCAGAGGCCATTCGACAAGTGAAGAAAGCACGGGCATCTGGGAAATGGGCAGTGTACAGAAACGGGCAGGTAATTATCAAAGATCGAACAGAATAGGGATTTCTGGGCAGGCCTGCACACAAGCGTGCCGCGGTCTCTACGGGATGTTGGAATATCAAAGAACCAAAAGGCCTCAATAGCAGTTTTGAATTATTAGAGACTGAAGATTTGGACATTCTGTTCTTGTTAGAAACATGGGAACATCAATTTGGCAGGTTGCCGCTTACAAAGAACTATGATATGCATTCCTTGTGGACTGCTAAACCTCCCCGAGGTCGTCCTTACGGAGGGATAGCTTGTTATATCCATTCTAGAATAACAAGTTATATATCAATGACATATGTAGATGAAGAAGATAAACAGATCCTGGCTCTTAAGATTAAAGCATCCTTACTACTGGCAGACCGAGACTTAATTCTCGTAGCTTGCTACATTTCCCCAGCAACGTATCAAGGGGCTGAAGGGTCGCTAGCTAGACTAGGCCTTAAAATTTCAGAATGGCAGCAAGCACACGATGTCCTTTTAGTTGGAGATTTAAATGAATGGACAGGGGAACTTCAAGCTTCAAAAGTATATATGGATTCTCAACCCAGCTTGCTAAGCACGGATCCATGGGAAGCTTACGATCACAAAAGCTGTCACAAGGTGAGTAATGCAGCAGGCCATCAAATTCTGAACCTATGTTCATCACTAAATATGATTATTTTCAACGGACTGCACCTCAGATCTGATGGCTATACGTTTAGAAGCGAGAACACAGAGGAATTTACTTACTCCACCCTTGACTATCTGATAGGGGAACCCCATATGCTGACTATGATCCAAGATTTCAAGATCGGAAGATTTGCAAATGAAAACGATCATGCTCCATTATTAGTCAAGTTGGCAGCGCACACACCTCATGAACCAAAGCGGCATAAGTCTTGTGCCAGATATAGGGAATTCCAAAATCAAGATTTCCATCATGCGGTCCTTAAGGGACTACCGAGTATCAGAACCCTATGCAACATTCATGCCAAAGCTGCTGCCCTCAACACACTTCTAGTAAACAGTGCGAGACAAGTTCATGGTGAATATCCAAGGAAAAGAGGCACCCATCCCAGGAATTCATAGTATGACATGGAACTGAAACAGGCCAAAAAGCATATCGACAGCCCATCCAAATTGCAAGCATATAAAAGGATGGTCAAAAAGAAGAAGCAGGCATGGGTACATGAGCAGCAAGAAAAACTTGATCGTAAAGCAAGACACTCTGCAAAGTGGTTTTGGAAACAGTTAGCACCTCCAACTAAAGAGTTGGTTCTTACAGATCTCCAGGTATGGAAAGCATATGCTATACACTTGTATTTTAAAGGGGAATCCAAGCTGCGCTTACCAGAGGAAGCCAAATCCAGTTTTAGTGTTACTTTTGATGATGTTAAAAGGGGAATTGAAGGGTTAGCAAAGGAAAGGACACAGGATATTGATGGATTATTGGCAAATCTTAAGGATGGTGGTGACGAGCTGGCTGGACTCATCTCTGAGTTATTCAACCAAGCTATTAGAGATGGGTTTCCGGATGCCTGGACAACAAGTTTGATCTACCCCATACATAAACAAGGAGACGTCTTGCTGCCAACTAATTATAGAACAGTTATGATCAGCCCCATACTTGCTAAGCTATTTGGTAAGATTTTTGATCTGAAACTTACAGCTTGGGCAGAGGAACATGGCATAAGGGCGAGAGGGCAAGCAGGCGTCAGACAAGGTTTTTCAACCATAGATCACTTGCTTACACTCCAAACTTTGATAGAGGAATCCAGATCACACGGAAAGCCATTGCTATGTTGTTTTGTCGATTTTGCTAAAGCATTCGACACGGTTCCTCGTCAAAAATTATTGCACCGTTTAATGCAACTTGGTGTTCCATGCGAGTGGGTCCGAGCTATAGGCAGACTGTATGAAACAGTACGTGGAAGTGTGGTTACACCAGCTGGCAGATCTGACATAATCATTAGCGATGTAGGAGTGAAACAAGGCTGCACGCTATCACCCACTTTGTTCAGGCTATACATAGATCAATTGGAGGAATTCCTTAAAGAATCTGGGTGCAACTTCCCACGCCTATTCCATGAATTGGTAATTCTCCTTTTATATGCTGACGATCTCCTTTTGTGTGCTCATACAGTGGAAGATTTGCAAGAGCAGCTAAATGTGTTAAATGAATTTTGCTTAAAATTTGATCTTGCTGTCAATTTGGGGAAAACCAAGGTCTTGGGCTTTGGGATACAACCCGCTGCTTTGTTTTATCAAGGAGAGCAAGTTGAACAGGCTCAGTCTTACAAATACTTGGGACATGAGGTATTTACTGGAAGGAGACCTTGGACAAAAGGAGTAGATCTCAGAATTGCAGCAGCCCTGAAGGCTTTCTATGCAATGACAAACATATACCGCCATGTTCATGTTACCAACTGGCCGCTCCGGAAGAAACTTTTCGAGACATTGGTCGTGCCAGTTATTTTGTATGCCAGTGAGGTTTGGGGACCATCACTATGCCGATCCAAATGGCACGAGATCGAAGCAATCCAGAAAACTTGGCTACACATGGCTCTGAAGGTAAAAAGAGCGGTCCCATATGAGGTATTGTTGTGTGACAGTGGTTCATACCCTTTGGAAATCCAATCTATGAGTAACACCTTGAGATACATTGCCCAAAAGAAAAAGGCAAATGAGAACTCCCTCATACGACTGGCCCTTAGTGCTGCTACGCAGCTTGAAGCTGATGACAGAAACTGTTGGTATAAAGACGTGCAGACCACCACTAATGCTCATCACCGACCACCACTAATGGTTGGATGTAAAGAATATTGTTTTTGTCCCATAGCCTACGGGCTCCCGCAAACATTAATAGACTTTATTATTATTATTATTAAACGTATAATAAGGTATATTCAACTTAGAAATTGTTACCTTCCTTTGAGACAATGATCGTTATAAGTTTCTTCATCTAATTCTTTATGTTTTTATTACGTGATTGGTATTAGTTTTTTCAAGAAATTAAACAATGTTAAAAGAGCCATTGTTGTTTTAGAGCATAACTGGTATCAATTTATCCAACAAATCAGTAAATGTTCATTACACATCCCATTGACATTTTAATGATGAGCTCTAGTTTGTCCTACTAAAATATCCTGTTGTAAAGCAATGACAATTGATATCCAATATGAGTAATTAAACCATATGAATGTGGTATTAGTGCATATAAAGAGTGCCCGAAGGATTTGAACCCCAGTATTTCCAATTGAAACACAACTTATATAACATCCTATAATTAAACTCTGGACGCTCATCCCTATATACAATTAAAGAGCATCACTATATTTACTAAAACATAAAACTATTCACAACTTGCTCTATATAATTATTAATCGTCAAGCCATAAATTAGATAGCAGCACAAAAGACCTTTTCTTATTAAAGCAAATACAAATAGAACCAAGAATAACAAAAATCTTTGCAATATGAATAAGAACAACAATTACAAAAGAAGAAGAGGAGTTCCAAAACATATAAAGCAAAAGACCTCATACATGCTGATAATGCAGATAATGTAAATCCAGTGCTCAACTCTTAAATTTTGATAAAACATAAATTCTGTGTGTGTGTGTGTGTGTGTGTGTGTGTGTGTTTTTTTTTTTATATATATGCATTTTTTTCAGTTCCTTACACCTTTTCATTTCTTTTCATTCCTTCCTCCAATTACTAAAGGTTGCTTTCTTTTCTTTATCTGTGATGACAGATTCTCATGCCTCATGACAGAGTCCATATCATTTGCATAGAGTGAAAGTCTTCCAGATGCTCAGGGAAAAGGGAGGCTTTAAGGCAAACAACAAATGCAAGGTAAATGATTATTGTTGCCTTTGGTTTAAGTGTAAGGTCAAGATCATGACTTTTGGCATACAAGGTCAATTCAGAGAAAGGATGGTATAATAAAAACATGTCCCTTTATTTATTTCAAGTACGTGCCGCTATTTATTCTATGCAAAATCTAGTCACTTTCTTTGTTTTGCTGGCTAGTCAAGCAGTAAATAGTTTCTCTTATCTCTGCATTTGCAATTCAGTATGCAGATGATGCCAAAGATCTTCTTATTTAATTATGAGAATTGTCTCCTCTAGGCCAGTAAACACAAGAAAACTCTGGAATAGCTTATGTATGAGTGGTGGAACTAGAGAGGCTGAAGGTTGCTGAATCCCTTGAAAAATCCATAAACGACGCTATTTCCAAATCAACCAAACCAACCATGCCTTACACAGATGGAAAGCCTGCTTCTTAGGAGAGGACCTGAAACACATGAAGAAGTATCTTCTAGCTACACATACTGATCCGGAACAATGCTCTGACCCAATCCCATGCAGCTTGCAAATGTGGGCACAAGACTAGACAATGTTCAATGGACTCTCGATGAGAGGCACAGCAAGGGCAAAGAAAACTCACAGCTGGCTTAAATCTACGCACAAAAACATTTACCCTAATGCAGGGGTGCACCACTTGCCACAAGAGAACCCTAACCTTTAGTGGGGGGAGAGAGTTCCAAGTCCATGTCCAGACGGAACGCCAACAGGAGCCCTAAAGCTTCAGTGCCCACTTGTCAGAAGAATGAATAAGAATGATTTTTTATCGTCCACTGAGACCAATCGGCCTATGGGACTCAGAAGGAGCGCAGCAAACTTATTACTGTCCGGGTTAAAAAACCCCCGCCCCGAAGGGTTTTCGAGGGAAAAATCGTGGCAGTAATAAGAATGCTGTCAAACTGTACAAGTATACATCATCATGAAATAAATGTATATATACATGTCGAGTGTGTGCCCGAGGACATAGCTGATCTCGCATGTCCATAACCTCCTGAAGGTATGATCCCAGCACCCGTACGGATGCTGTGCTCAATGTCACATATAGTGGCTGGCCAGGCCTGACCAACTCAGCATAGCACGTCCGGATTTGATCATATGCTGGGCTAACTTTAAATTCATCCTCAATGACTCCCATTTGGCAGCATTGACAGAGCCTGTCCTGGCGTGGCTCACCAATCCATCTGCCTGTCTCAATTCGAAGATGATGTGCCCCTGTGCGAATGGAGGCAATGAGTCTGCGCCTTTTTATGGGCAAGTGGGTACGCAGGTAGCATTGCGGGCCTCGTTCCAATGTGGAATTTATGTCGCGCTGGTAGTGTGCTGTCTTGACATGTTCAAGGGCATCAATGGCATCCCAAAGCTTGTTGAGGAAGCAAGCGTCAAGATATTGCCTCAAGCTATGACGATCTGCCTCTGTTTGCACATGTATACACCTATGGTCCTGCACATTCCATCTAGCCAGCCATTGAGCTCTCTTTTCCCCCCAGCAGGCCTTGAGGCACTGCAGCCCCATTGTCATGATATAAGCTAGTATAGGGAGACGAGCATCGTCCATATTGACCACCTTCTGAAAATAGACAATGTGGCGATCAAGGGCCGCCCTCTGAAGAGGCAAGAATCCCGTCTCCTGCATTAGAATTTGATATGGGACTGTGGACTTCACCCCTAGTGCTCGTACTAAGAAGGCTTTCTACACCTGCTCCAAGTCATTCCAAGTAGCGAGGGATATGCCTGGGTCCCATACTTCAACCCCGTATAAAAGGACAGGCTCCACTAAGACCTTGAACAGGTGTGACTGATGGGCCCAATCATACAACTCTATGACTATTGTTTTGCATTGCATATAGTGCCATCCAGCCCGCCGTCACTCGTAGCCGTATGGATGTGTCCCAGTGCATAGTAGAAGGAACTCCACTCCCAAATATTTGTATGTGGATGCTACTTCCACATTCTGCCCTCGGTAACTGAAGGAGGGGATCCTCGGCTGACGTGAAGATGATATCAAAACCACCTTAGTCTTGGCCAGGTTAACACGCGCATATCAGTCGCTTGGCAGAATATGTCCAGGGCATCGAGATGTCTTTGCATGTCTGTTGGTGTGTAAGCTAGGAGGTCCACATCATCAGCATATATTAACTGTCTGATGATCTGGTAGAGAAGGTGAGCTCCATCGTCCCCATTATCAGCAAGCCAGCTCTCCAATTGATCAATGTAAAGTCCAAACAATGTTGGGGAGAGAGGGCATTCCTGACGAACCCCGATACTACTATCAAATAGTTGGCTTGTCGGTTTTGCAACCGACCCGCATCTTTCATATAGCCTCGCATTTGCGTTCTCGCAAATCTCACAGAACCTCCAAATTATCGCAATCTTGCCCATATAGTTTTTCCAGGGCACAATGTCAAACGCCAAAAAATCCACAAAGCAACAATATAGATCCCGGCGGTTCTCAGCCGTCTTCAACCAGAGTTCACAATGTGAAGATGTGGTCAATGGTTGAGTGCCGGGGTCTGAATGCTGCTTGGGTGAGGGCCCGCACCTCTGCCTAGCCTGTCAACTACTGCTCGAGAATCCCAACAAGTAGTTTTGCAAACACCGAACTGACCTTGATTGTTCGGTAATTGGCTGGGCAGTGTGGATCACCTGCCTTATAGATGGGAACAACTTTGTTATTGGTCCACTGCAGTGGGAAGCCTTCCTGTAATGCCTTGTTGAACAAGGCGGTCAGCACTGGTATTATGGACGGCCCTGCCCACTTAAGCAATTCTGCCTGTATACCATCCAGGTCTAGGGCTTTCCCATTGCAAGACGCTGTAAGCCTTATTCCACGTCCGAATCTGTGATTTTCAGCACTGGGCCTTCTTGCAAGGGGAATGCTGCATGTGCACCCTGAGGGTCGATAGTCGTTGCAAGAAGTATTGCCTCCACCGCCGGGAGTGATATTCCATGTGGGCCGTCTTCGCTTTCTAAGAACCTTTTTCGCCGTGAAGGTCCCGGGTGAACTTCCAGGACCTTCAGAAGGAGGTAAAGTATCATGAATAACCAACGTCCGGTAACAAGAACGAACAAAACATGACTCATCGACCCTCGAATGAACCTTCCAAATCTGAAAGACCACCCTTCCCTGGAGGAGACAGGAATATGCAAGGAATACGAGGCCACTTGTCGCCGATAGCTTGATCACCGCTCTTAAGCCAAAAAGCTGGCCTGAAAAACTCCCAAGGAGCCAGGCTTGGCCATGCCAATACCAATCCTCTAAGGTGGAGATCAGAGCCTGAGTCCAATGGGCCTCAAGCGTCCCGAAGGTGTAAAGCCGGCAGCCAAAGGCAAGTATGTCTGAGGCGAGGAGGAACCCACGTAAAAGGAGAAGTGTGATGAAATACTGATGCACGATCCTACTGAAAAGCACTGCGACATGCTCAAGCAGTTCCGCAGACACCCTTTAAGAAAAAGGTGACGCTGTGGGGGACGGCCTCAAACCGTAAAAGCAAGGCCCAAGGCAACTTCATTGTGGATAGATGGCTTTGTGAAAAGCCACACAATTCTCGAGGGACCAGTAAAAGCAATGTCGCACTGAGAGAACACCTCTTCATGGAGAATACTCCAAACAAACTTGGAGATTAACATCTTAGAATGCAAAGCCAAATCTAGGATTGCCAAACTCCCATCCTCTCGAGGGCGGAGGCACTTCCACCGTGCTACTTTAACCATTGCTCCTTCGCATCCCTCCCCAAACAAAGTTTCCTGGATTCTATCCATTCACGAACCTTGCATTCGGAGCTAACATAATGCACGCTATGTATACCTGGTTACTACAAAGCACTGACTTAGCTACAGTAATCATGCCTGCCATCGATAACTTACTACCCTTCCACTAATTCAGGTGCTTCTGTAGTCCCTGCAAAATCTCATCCCAGACACCGCCCATAGAGATATCACCCCAAAAGGAATGTCCAAAAGTCTGGTATATGCATTCACTGGGAGCACCTTCCAAGGGAAGAGAAACAAACAAGGTGGAGGCGGCGTCTCCAAAGCCCACAGAGCCAAACACTTTCCCCAATTAAGAAGACAACCAGAAGCCAAGGAAAATGTATCCAGCAAACCCTTAACATTACGCAAATTGCTTTCTTCTACTGCCACAAAGAGGAAAGTGTCATCTGCAAACTGATTACAAATCTGCTAACGGCCGTTCTACCATCATTTTCTGGCGATCAGGAAGTCTATGACTCAATAACATTTTCTTCTGAAGCTGCATCGTCTACAGAGCCAAACAACCCTGAGTATGACTAAATTGAGATGCAAATTTATAGGGCAGAGTTTTCACATGGCAAAGTTTCGTAGGACAGGGCAAAATCTTGCAGGGGACATAGATTTTTGCTGGTTCTGCTCAAAGAGACTCGGGTCTTCACCAATCTGTTCAAGAGCTTTATAGAAACTCTGAGATAATATAAGAAAAATGTTTAACTATTTCTTGTAGGGGAATGGCATTTGTTCTGTCATTCCTTGTTTGCTGCCGGTCGTAGCAGCCACCGGATAAACAAGGAATGGCATCTCGTAGCTGCAAGGTTAAGATTTCTTGGCAGGCACATATTTTTCAAAATGTATATATTCCGTGTTAGCGCATTCTTTTTTGCATTTGAGTGCTTAGCTCTTTTCTCATGTACAAATGCTCAGTGGTCACACATCTTTGCTTGTGTTGTTGTTAAGCAAGTGGTTTTCTGCCCGGAATATAGTAATAATACCATCTATTCTGAATCTACATTTGTATTGCTTTATAGGATATATGTGAAGGAAAGAGAAGCCTCATTCAATAAAAAATCTTTCCATGAATTCTTCATCAAACAATCCAGAACTATTACTCCAAATGATGTTTTATACAATCTTTTAAACTGGTTATACATCACTTCTCATTACGAAGGAGATTTGCAATTAGACAATTCATAAGCATAGCCTCTATATAATGCATTGGTTTCCCCCTTTTAGTCTTCAATTCTTCTTGTTCAATCTTTAGCTCATGTAGAGATGTTGACAACAAATATATAGCACAATTGATTGCTCTGCTTCTAATATATGGTTGCTCTAAAGAGGTGATAAATCTTTTATTGCGTGATCTCTCGTGTGGAAGAGGTTTTAATAGAGATTTCAATCACATGATTCTTATGACCTGACATATCCATGAACATGTCTTTTTTCAATCTTAAGGTATGTAACTATTTTAGATATACATTATACCCCAACTCGTAGGATACCCCACAAAAGAGGATTGCTATGTGTCGTTTGGATCTTGACATAACTGAAGATATGCCCATTCAATAGCTCTCGAGGTCTGAACATAATAAATTAGCCTCCAAAATCGTGTCACAATTCATGATGGTTTCAATAGACCATCAGTAATTTTAATGAACCATTATAGTATGCATGAAACGAGCTCTTAAACCACATTGGTCTTAACAAATCATTATATCATTCATACCACTAGCAATAACCATGTCAAAAACCACTACCAGTTTTGACCAACCACTAAGGCATGTGGTTTTCTTCTTTCAAATAATTTCATGCATAAAAAATCATATATACCATGGTTTTAAGATGATATAGTAGTGGTTAAATATACTAGTTCATTTTTGGGGGCCTTGTGTCGACTGTTCTGTTACAAGCACCAAACGCATTGGACGCAAGCAAGCTGGTGTCTGCCCTTATCTGCAGCATCCTGGGAGGGCAACTGCTCCTCCCCATCTGCCCTCAGCCACATCGGCCCCTTCCAAATTTGTTCATCCCTAATCGACCTTCACAACCCCTCTAAAAGTTTGCCATACCCTAAAAGACCCCTATTTTATATGTATTCCCATATCATACAAGACCCAATCCATTGCAAACCTTATATTCTAAATGTACACCATAAGCCTATTTCCCGAATTTTTTTTGCAAAAAATAGCCTGAAAATCACCGGAAAGTTTTTTAACTCGTTGGAAATTTTTAAAGATGGTCGGATCCCCCGTTCCCTCCCACAATTTCAAACCATGCTATTATTGTCTAGATAGGTTTGAGGGTCTTTGAAGGCATTTCAACGATTAGAAAACAAACTCCAAACCAAGTGAACAAAAAAGGAAGCATTATGTATAGGAATGAGAAGGATGTCTTGAGCATCTCCTAAAAATAGATTCATTCATTCGTTCATTTCTAAAGTTTAAATCACACAATCACCTTTCTTCTTTAAAAGCCACTAGTAAATGTGTGCCCGGCGTTGCCGGGCTAATGTCGTGGCATGTGTTTTTTCTTGGCCTTTAATGTTCATAGGTGCAACTTCAACAACCCCCCAACCCTTGACCTCTCGCCATCCAGCCAAACCTTTTACCAACACGATAAACCTTCTTTTAGTAGACATAATAGTCTCTTGTTCTACTTAACCCATAGTATCTCTATTTCTATACTAAGACTTCTGTGTAGTAATCACCCTTCCCTAAACCAATGCTGTGGTGGCAACAACTCTGTCGGACTTGTGCAACCATGGTGAGGTAGGAATAACCTAAGGGTTCTTACTATCACTGCGGAATGGTTCCCGCAACCATATCGACGAACTTTCACGCTGAATGATGGAAGAGAACTCGTCTGAGTAAGATAGAGACTTTTAAGTTGGATTCTAATCCACTACCACCTTGGATATTCTTTAGGCGACGATAATAATGTCCAGTTATCGACATTCCTAGCATATTTTTGGGTTGCCCCTAGGGGGGAAAGCCCTCGTCCATGTGGGGGTTTATGGCATATGCCAGGTATATGCGAGTATATGCCAGGAATATGCTAATGACTGCTCCAAACTTACTATCGGGTGTAAACTGGCGGTGGCCGCTGTTATTGGGCAGCCACTTTGGAAACCGGCTAATCGGTGCTTGCTCCTCCTAAGCAATGGAGATGGAGATGTGGTGACGCAAGCAGATCTGCAAAGCTGGGCAATCTGACCCTGCATGCTGCCTTGGCACGTCGACAGATTGATCCCCTGTGCACGAACCATTACCCCTTTTTGTGTTGTTGATTTTGATCTGTTTCGGCCTTGCTATTTTCACAGATTTGTTTGGCCTCCTATCTTCATTCAGACCCTTCTAGCTCGAGCATTCCTTGCACTTCGAACCTATGGCCTCTGACCTGGACCTGATCAATTTGCCACAAAAAATGCATTTCCTGCATGTTTATGAAGAATACATGACCGTTAATCTAGCATATCTGAAGTTATAATTTAAAAGATGCTCTTACATTTCCAAATGCAATCGCAGTTTGTCATTTACCTATTTCTTGTTCTCGTCTGCAATCTCTAATGCTTGCAAGCTTCTATGCTCTTGTTTTGCTTCTAAGCAGTTCTGCTTTTCCAGCATGTTTAATTGCATTGCATGATTTTCATATACTGGATGTATTCTAACCTTTGGAAGTCTGGAAACAGCATTCCAGGAGCCATGGTGATAGCAACCTCCGAAAATAGCCGTCGAATATTTGAACATTTCCATGAGGAAGATAAGGTCCATATAGGTGGCAACTGTGTTGAGACTATCTCCTTCTGCTATGGGAAGCCCCGACAATCCCAGGAAACCACGCAGAGGCACAATCTCTATCTGCTGTTAAAAGCTACTGATGTTGATTCAGTGGAGATTGCACGAGAAGGGGAGGTAGAGGTAGAAGTAGCATGCGGTGTGCAAGCGACAATTGGTGTGGGGGGCGTGGAGGTGGAGGCTGCATTCGGCGTGCAGGTAGTGGCATGTGAGGCAACGGGGGCAGGATGTGTGCTTGTGGTGGCTGCAGCAGTGGCATGGATTGGAGCAGCTGGGGCTTCAGCAGTAGGGCCTTGAGGCTTTGCAGCACTTGCAGCAGCATTCAGTGGCCAGAAGATTTGCATCTTGCCCCAGATCAGTCCTGCAGCTCCTCTCTGTTGTCGGACGCTTTGCCCTTGTTTAAATCGTGCATGCAGTCTTTTTGCTATATAGAAGTCAGATATATCAATGTACAAGATGGTCCCATGTAGCTACCTGCCCTGATGCAGAATGACTGCTTGCTCTTGTGCATCTCTGACCGTGAATATAGCTACCCTGGGGCGTTTAGGATGCTGGGCTCCATGGCGGCTTGCTTTGACAATCTGTATGGGTGTATGAAACATCACCCGAGTGCTTTGGCTGCCCCATGGAACTAGTAAGTGACCGGGGTGTTCATTTTGTTAATCAGACGATCAAAGAACTGACGAACTATTTGCATATTCATCATTGAAAATGCACTTTATATTATCCACAAGGCAATGATCTTGCTGAAAGTACCAATAAGACCCTCATCAACATTTTGAAGAAAATTTATGACGCTTCCAGAACCGACTGGCAGGAAAAGTTACCCACTGTTTTATGGGCTTATAACACTAGTGACAAGATTGCCACAGGGCAGACACCATTGGTTTATGGCCAAGAAGCTTTAATGCCTTTTGGGTTTGTCCTACCATCTCTTTGTTTTTAACTTGCTACAATGCATGATCCTCCTACTACTCTCCAAGAGCATGTTTATCAGTTGCAACAATTAGACGAGCTTCGCCGCGATGCCTATTCAAGGAAGGGGATTTGGTTCTTCTTTACGATTTCAGGTATAAAAATTTTCTAGTGAAGTCGAAGTTTCGATGGCTTGGCCCTTATTAAATTCTTCAAGTGGTCCAGCCTAGTGTGTTTCAACTCGCATAGTTAGATGGCTGTCCATTCCCACCTTGGTTAATGGTTTTTGCCTCAAACCTTTTCACACAAACACAACAGATACAAGTCAAGACACAGAGATGCATGATTGAGTATACTGCCTTAGTTATATTCACAAAGAGCAGGGTTACACAAAAATTTGGGCATAGTTCTTACTTAATCGCAGGGACATCGCTCTATATACAAAATCCTACTCCAAAAAAGTCTTGGCTACTCCGGGTTAAAAGCAGCGTAGCCCCGCAGGATCACATACCCCTGCTCAAGGTCATAGCAGAGGTGCAGGATGACATCTTGATAATTGGACATCAGAACGGGTTCTCCGCCGACCCAAACAGCCAACCATCCATCCATTGGGATGCCGCGGTTCTTCACCTTCCAAAGGTCGAGATCGTTCATTCGATAGGTGATCCACTCCAGGCAATTCTTGGGCATCGTATTCACCATCTCCATCGCTGCAAATTGTTGTGTTCTCGCTTCAGTCCTTGTTCGCCTTATATAGCCCTACCGCCTGTTGTATGCCAAGGTGGCCCAATCAAGTTTCTGTTGTCGTGTCCACATGTAAGTTACATTCCAATTCCAGATTCTCATATCTCGCCGCAAATCTAGTCGCGGTACCGTCTCTCTGGACTGCTACTGCTGCCACCTCCTTTCTTTAAACTGTTCGGACTCTTGAGTTGCCTCTCTTAATTACGCTCACTTAACACCACGGCTATATCAAATTATTGTTCGTACATCAACGTTCCATCGCACCATCCATTCCAGTTCATCTCCACCCGTGATTCACCTCAGTTGGCTTTCGGGGGCTTAACCAAAATTTTTGGTTCTGGAACCTTCTTTCATCCATACTGCCATCTGGCACTATCAACGGCCCAGATCCTACTTTTGAAACTGCCTATAAAAATCTTGGCTGAACAGACGCGCGCCCTAAAGTTTCTGAAATTTCTCTACTCTTCGCCTTCCGCTCTTCAATTTCTTCCGTCGATTGCCATGGCTGCCTCCCCCAAGTTGCCCACTCTCTAGGCCACATCACCCATGGATCTTGAGCTCTTTCAATCTGTTATCTTTTCCACTGCCACTGTCCGCAAACCTCTTGAAGGCGCCAATCATGATGTCGCTGATAGGGCAGGGTTGCTTGAATTTTCTAAACAAGAACTCCCTGTTCCCAATCCGGCACAACTTCGGCAGTTTGTCACACACTTGATCAAGACTGAAGCAGACTATCAGACAATGGTGGATCATACAAGAATCACTCTCAACCAAAGTCTCTTGGCCCAGGTGTTTCAATTGCCTTGACGCACTCCTTTCTTAAATTGGGCTACTTTGCAGGATCATGATGTTATTGTTTATGGCCAAATCCCATATGCGGCCACAACACATAAGCTCACCAACATCGCGAAGGCCCATGAAGTTTTTGTCAAGTTCTTGTGGAGGAAGTTCTATGGATACTCCATCAAGAACATCCATATCAATAAGCACTTTTTCTATAAGGCCATTGCTGTCATTCATTCCACTAGTTTTGTGGATTGGCCCCAAATCTTGTTCCAGTATCTTCTCCATGAAGTAGACAAGCTCCGTCAATCTCTTGGCTCCGGACTTGAGTCTGCTATAGGTGCTCACTTCCAAGCTATTATCAATCAATGTCTTCCAGAACCAAGTCGCCTCTCCACCAGACATTTGGAGGCCACTTCTCAAGCTTCCAATCGCACACACTCCATCGTCCGTCCCGTCAGGAAACTTCAAAAAGAAACCTGACGTCCATGCCCTGACGCCCAACCATCACCACGCCAGCAAGATCCACGCCAAACTCAAAGATCCACGTCATCAATATTCCTCTCAGTCAACACATGCAGATGCCTCCACCTCACACCAAGTCTCTCAAACTTCAACTCACATACTTCAACAGCCACCTTTGCCTCTTCAGCCCCTTGTTCCTCTACCCACTCGATGGGAACTATACCAGTATGAACAAATTGTCGCTGGTTGCATGATCAAACTTCAGGAGTTTCAAGGACATCTCATGAATGGGGTTAAAGAATACATGGATTCTATGGACGTCTTGCACCGTGATCTTCAAGCTGCCCACGCTCAAATTCAGACTCTGGAAGAAAGCCTTCAGAATAAGCATGACGCTTTGCTTGAAACTCGTGAGGCTCTCAAGAACGAGCAAGAGACATGCGATGCACTAGAAGAACAACAAACTCAACTTCAAGCCACTATCACGGAGATTCTAGCCCTGCTCAAAGAAAAAGGAAGCTTCTTGTGGATACTCAAGCTCTTACACGGGGTTGCAAAATGAGTACAGTCGTCAACAACATGCCACCATGCAGATAAAATTTGCATCTCTGTTTTGGAAGGCCAGTTCGCAGCAGTACAGACATAGTCACGGACTTGCAAACCCAGCTCACAGAGGCTCAGAAACAGAAGCTGGTAGATGATGCGGAAATTGCTAGTCTTCAGCTGTAGGTTTCCACTCAAGGCCCTTCATCTTCACGCGCTACTCATTCTCACAGAGGGATCAAGGACCAGCTCTGTCTTCTCACTGAGAAGGACAATAGAATACATGATATAGAATACTGCAGCAGGCCATTCAGTCAACTGATGAAGCTCATAATCAGCATGAGACTTACATCTCCTTGGCTGTCCATATTCTTGATGATTTCCTAAAACCCACAAGCTATTTGGATTATGTGCTATCTCAAAGACATGTCTTTATGCTCAAGTGGGTTCTCTGCTAACGGCACCCTTCATGGTTCTCTCACCAATAAGGATCTCCTCACCATCTGGCCTGATCTCTCAATTGAAGATAAAGGCATTCTTTGTGCTCTTTGGCATTCCAGCTTATTCCTTGTGAAGATCCCGAATTCTTTATTTTTCGCCTTGTTCAACCAATGGCATATGTTATGCATGACTTCTATCTGGCTGACACACAGGCAAGTTCGATGATGGTCCACACCGTGCCTTTCAAGGTGATCCAAATGCCCAGTGGTTGTTACAACCTGAGAACAAATCATTCATGATCAGTCATGGGTTAATGCTTTAAAGGCATACATGCCTGAGCTTTCTCACCATTTGCCCCTTTGGATCGTAGAAACGTTGCAGCAAGTACGAAAGAACTTGCACGAAGAAATGGAGATTCAGTTTGCACAGATATATTTACAACATCTAGGTGGCTTTAACAGTCTCCTGCCTATCTTGATAGTGAGATCATTCCAGTTGAATCGGTTCCTCCCCCTGTCAACATTCTTCTTTCATGTCCTGACTGGGAACATTGGTGTCAAACTCTGGATGCTGACCTCCTTCAAGACTTCTGTGATCAATCTCAATGGCCGATGATGTAGCCTCTTCCTCAGCATAACACTTTGTATGCGTCATTGAGAGCACTTCCACGCCGTCAGTTCCTCACTTCGGAATTGGATCTACATTCCAAATGAACGCGGTTGGCAAAATCCCACTTAGGCCATCTAGGGACTCACCCAATTCTTGGAGCGTGCTGCGACATCTCCTGACCCGTCAGTTCACCGTCAAGCTGGTTTTTGTGCAGCCCTTAAATGACCCATCTATTATTGTAATTCAAATGCCAGTGCTGGTGCTTTTGGTCTTCAGACTTGCGTGCTCATCGAATGCCAATATGTCCCCGTGGAGGCCCATCGTGCTTTTGAAGACATGGCACAGTCTGGATTTTTGATCGATGCGTCACCTTCTATCGGGGTACACACTTCAGATGCTTTGAAAGATCTGCAAGATCTCATCTAGAAATATCACTTTAAGGCATGTCCTCGCAGCCGACATGATGATTTTGACAAGGTTCCTGGCTTCCCCCTTCTGAATCTGAATCTGTACCTACTTTTCTCTCTTCTAAGTGTTCTTTGATGGGGGGGAGTGTTAGTCCTGTGCAACCAGACACATGATTATTCCTGAATTCCATGCAGGGCAGAGGCAAGGGACCAGGTCAAGCGTCAGGTAGCAAACCCACGCCTCCACCGAAGACCACACAGAAGTCCACGCCCCTGTCAAAGAAGAGAGCCAGACAGGACAAATGACGGCCTCCAGGGAGTTCGGCCCTAATTTAGCGAGATTCCAGGAACTAATGACGGCACTGCAAGATTCCCTTAAATCATGCATATGATCCAGGAGTTGGTGACCGAGATCTGCCATCTATCTATTCTGGGCCCAAGGCCATTGTACTATATATATATATTAGTAGAGATGGATCTTGAGTTTTTAGATGAGACTTAGTGTTGTCTCATGTCATTCTTCTCGCATGATGAGAGTTCATGTACTCATTGATATTCAAGGAGCCTTATCGTGGCATATAGTCTCTTTGTGTTTTTGTTTTATTTTCTTTTTCCTGTTCTGATCTCTTGCAAAATCCCGCGTGACACTCTGCTAGGATTTGTCTACTTGATCCAAGGGTCCTCACAGAGGGTTGTCTTGCAGGCGATCCCGAACCCAGACACTAAACAGTCAAAATTGTTACTTTCAAAAGACTTATTCCACGTGGTCCAGTCCAGAATAGATCACAATAATGAAATGTTGCACACTTGCCGTACAATCAATTATCATAAGGCCAAGATTGCAGCAAACCATACATTGCCATGAGGCCAAGATTGTAGCAAAACTATACATTGTCTGAGCTTGATGCGAGACAGAATGTCAAGCAAGCAAGTGATAATAGCCTTCAGTTTTTCACTAAATATTCTGAAATTCTCCATTTCTGTCATGTATGCAGTAATACTTTGCTGGATTAAAAGCTAAATTTTATGATAAATTTCTTTACTAAATTATTTTATCTTTTGTAATAGATGGCTCGTAAGGGGACCAAAGGCATTCACTCATATTTTAGTAGCAACGGAAGTTCGCATATTACACACACTTGATTTGCTTCCATGGCTAGGACAAGCCAGACCAATGCAAGGATCCATATATGTGTAAGAGACCACAGCTAGCACAAGCAAGAATGGGGAGATTGAATAGGGTGCTGACATTGAAGAGTGTATAGAAAATAGTATAGAGAAAATTATTGAGGGAGATGATAGTAAAAGAGGTAAAAAGAGACCATGAAGTAGTTGGATGTTGTACAAAATTTTCTACCTAAATGGGCAGAGACATACACTTGGATTGAGTCCATTCCAAATCGAGATGGTAGGTTGCCAAAAAGATGCTGATGTGTTCCTTTCTCATGGAAGCAGAAATCCAATTATGAAAAGCAACTGAAGATAGATACAATTGAGAAACACATTGGAAAGTTGTACGAGAAAAAGGTAGAAAACGGGAAAGAGGTGAACGTTATTACGTGGAAAGAGAAATGTAGATATAAAACAAATGAGCTCTTGTACGAGCAGCACAAAGAGACTAAAAAACAAAACAGGAAGAACGTTATTTCAATTCGCTACATGTTCAAGAACATCTTGGACAAGAATTTAGGTGCAAAAGTCATACAATTGCAAACTGTTTATCATGTACTGAAATTGAGAAGGCCAATGACAGATTATCCAGAGTACAAAAGGTTCCTCTCGCTCTGTGGCATTCCTAATTTTCCTGATTCTTATTGGTCACAAAATAGTGGTTGGGACTTTGCTAATGTAATTAATGGGGTCATGAAAGATGATCTGAGAAAAGAAAGAAAGATTTTATCGTCCACTGAGATCAATCGGCCTATAAGACTCAGAAGGAGATCATAAAAATATGTGATTATTTTGCATTATCCTTGGATGAGGCTAGTGCCAAGGATCATAGTTCTTGGGTTTGTATGACAGTTTATCATGTCAAAGACATGTGAAACAAAGCCAACTATGTTAGTATTACGAGGTTGATGTATGACCCAAATGCTGAAAATATATTTGAAATCGTGAAGGAGAATTTGGTTGCACATTAGGGTTTGTCCATGGTGACATTGGTCGAAAACTAGTCTGTGTTGGTGTGGATGGAGCGTTTGTCATGCAGGAGAATAGGACCAGAATTTGTGTTAGAATTCATACTGGAATGGCTCCTTACATGTTAGGAATACATTGTATGGCCCACCGCATGGATTTAGCACTCGAAATTCTGGACAAATTTAAATATGTGGAGAAGGTGGAAAAGGTTAGACAGTTAGAGATAATGAGCATCTAAACCTGATTTATAATGCTTGCATTCTTCAGTGGCAGTTCAAAAAGGTTAGACAATTAGAAATAATGAGCATCTATTCCTGATTTATAACGCCTTTGCTGATTACTTTGCTGAATTAATAGCATCTTTGTTGAATTTATGATGACTTTGCTGAATTAATGAGCATCTTTGATGAATTTATAATGTCTTTGCTGATTTATGACGTCTTTGCTGATTTTTTTGTTGAATTAATAATATCTTTGCTGAATTCATGATGACTTTGCTGAATTTGTGAGTATCCTTGCTGAACTTGTAACGTCTTTGCTGATTTATGATTGCTGATTTCTTTGTTGAACTTCTATCATACTATAATTTAGTAATTTACATATCCAATATGTCATCTCCTTGATTGGCTGATTTGCTATTCTAATTCTATTTCTTATTACAGGTATAGATTATTCAAGGAAATGTCCATAGGATTAACTAAAGGAAGTAAGATGCTAAAAAATGTAAGCACTTGATGGATATGATTATGCTATCCAGCTCAGTGACTTTTCAATGAATATGTAGCACAATAACAGGGGGTTTCTTTTGTATTTTTGTACGTTTTTTCCTATGGTTTTTATATGATTTGGTGGCCGTATTTCAGGGGGTGTACTAATGCGTACATCTAGAGTGCGCACTGTATTTTCATCTTCTAATTTCACATTCTCAATGGTTTAGACCCATGTTTGCATGATGCTTGTGCCATGCATTTTTTTTTAATGGTCAAGATTGAGTCCTTGAGTCCTTAATCAAGGGCTCAGAATAAACACCCTATTTCATGGTCTATTTCCCTCATATATTTCTTCCTAAACAATGTCCATAGCTAGTGTAGACATCGAGCTCATGGGTTTTAGGGTTTTTATTCTCTGCTCTGCCGATTGCTTGGACCCTGACCGGACATAGCAGAACTTGGAAGCAGCAAGATTGGCCCTGATCGTTTCAAAACTTGGCAGCACGTCTGTTTGAAGGAGCTTTGACACCATGCCAGCAAAAAGGTATTGTTTTTGAATTTGGAGCTAGGGGTCAGTGTTTCGGCTCTTAACGATGCAGGCCGGGATGCTCTGCCAGGCCAAATTCGTAGATGGAGTCTTACTTCTTATAAACCCATCAGCTAGGTCCATGCTTCTCTCACTCCATGCAGCTGTTCATCCTGCTATACAGCGGCTAAAAGGGACCATGGGATTTAATCTTGCTGCAATGGGCCACATACAGCAAGTATAGGCAACCAATTCTACCGTGCTGTTTAAGGATGCAGGGACAAAGCTTTTGGGGCTTCGGGCCAAGCTTCCTAATCCAATTGGCCATGACTCAAAGAGGAAGAGGAAGTATTGCAGGGAGGCCTTGATTGTGATTGTCACTCGATCAGGGAGCAATTTGTTGATTCAGAGAGCCATTGGGTCTAGGTAACGAAAAGTCGGTAGTCGGGTTTGATTAATCCTTTTTATGTAAGATCACGGCAGCCCCTTTGTGGAGTCATATAAGTTCTTCGTCTAAGGACATCACTAATATTACACCTTCAGTTCAAAAAATACACATTTAGAATTCGCTTTTTGCCCAAAACCCCGATTAACGTGGAGGTCGGGCCACACTTTAGAATCAGCGGTGACAAAGCTGCATTTTAGAATTGCATATTCTTGGGCCACCAAGACACGCTTTATGATCATAGAGGTCGCCATTATTTCAAGAATTGCTATATTGAAGGGATGGTGGATTTTATATTCGGCAATGGGAGATCATTATATCAGGTTTAGGTCATTTTTGAACTTTCTACTGTAATAGCACATAAAATTCCCCCATATCCTTTTCTTGAAGAAAAAACTAATGCACGACATTGTCTTTGCCAAATTGTGAAATATATATCTTTGGCACATAACTTTGTTGGTTACATCCCCACGCCCAAAGGAGATCTGAGGCGATCTTTTTTGCGCATTTGGGTTTTCATTTTTGCATAGCGGCATAAGTGGCTCGCATGACTTATTTAGGGCAAGCTTGGTTCATCACAACGCCCAAAGGAGATCTGAGGCGATCTTTGCAAACAGGGTTTTCATTTTTGCATAGCAGCATAAGTGGCTCTGGCATGACTTATCTTTAGGGCAAGCTTGGGGCCCTAGCTCTAATGTTGTGTTCCTCTACACATGGATGGAAAACATAGTCTCTCCACAAGGCTGGAATGACTGGGGTAAAAGTGATAGAGACAACAATCTTTGGCTTCAGTATGGGGCAGTCCAAGAGCCATAAATCATGTACATTTCTTCATCCGTAGTTGCTTTGCAGCTGCAACCAGGCTGAGATAGGTTCCTAGGAAACTAGATTGCTCAGATATATGGTAAATCTGGAGCTCTGCAAGATGCCCATGCTGGATTGGATTGTACTGGCTTTATATTGGGTGTCATGGCTCCTTTCAGTAAACCTTATGATATTATTGCTTTTGCCCATTTTATAACAGTGTGTTTGCGTATGCTCTTAGTGTGTTTGCGTATATTTGGGCGGCTCTTGGTATGCAATGTAAATAATTTGTTTGTCTTGATGTTATTGTGCTTTTTAGTAATTAATGCTAGATATTAATGTTTAGACCCATAAAGTTTACCTATGTTTGCTTTAGTTAGGGCCCGAAGGGCCAAATTTTTTTTTTAATATAATAATCAACACACAACTACCATTAACATTATTAACATAAACTATTGCATTTAACACATTTAAATTAAAATCCCCCTTAAACCCCCTTTGGTTTGGGTGCATATTCACACGGGGGGTTACTCCGGGCAACGAGAGCTGTCGGATGGGCATATTTGCCCTTTATTCTAAGATCTGGACCGTACATAGCGATCCTCGTTTGTGGGGTATGCATGTACAAGTTTTTGTATACTGTATATTAAAGTTTGCAAAATACTATAAGATTTGAGAGAATGTACTTAATGGTGTTAATTTTGTACATGTATTGTAAATATATGCCCTACGTAACCCCCCGTGTGAATATGCACCCAAACCAAAGGGGGTTTAAGGGGGATTTTAATTTAAATGTGTTAAATGCAATAGTTTATGTTAATAATGTTAATGGTAGTTGTGTGTTAATGGTAGTTGTGTGTGAATATCCAGCATTAGTGGCGCTTGTGGACAAGCTATGTGCTAACAATTCTAAGAAAATGGAGAAGGCCTTGGAGCTTCTCACCTCACTTACCGATATTGAAACTTTAACATATATTACAGAGAAAGAGAAACAGGATTATGAATAAGTTTAGCAACATTTTAGCCTAATAAATTAATGCTCCAAGAACGAAATGAGGATGTCTTTATATGAGAATGAACGATAAATTCGAAAGGAATTATACCCAATAGCAATGGCTCCAAATATATGAAACAAGATGGTGATGCATTGGAAAGTTTCCCTCTTTGTTTGAGGAGGTGATTATTTGTTCTATTTTTTCCACCATAAGGGGCTGGAGTTTTTGCTTATTCGTAAATAATGCCAATATTTTCTAAGGACAGGTGCCCGACATTGACGAGCTTTTGTCCCAATGTATGTTGTGGTTATGTTGGGTACATTTGGCTTGGGGAATCAAACCCAACTCATGTGATTGACTGGCTTATGTTATGGTTTGCACATACATGTTTTATAATAAGTGAGAGCTTTTGATGTATTGTTGTAATCTCGAATTTCTCATGTTTCTTACCTTTAATGATCACAAATCCCCCTATCAATAACCACTATGAATCTTCTTCAATCCTTGATGTCTTTTACTTTTGCTTGATAATAGAGTAAAATTGAATTGATTGGATTTTTATCATAAAATTGAATTGATTGGATTTTTATCATGCACAAAGACCAGTAGGCCTATGGGATCCAAATGAAAAGCACAAAAGACCTGTTATGATCCAAAATTAAAAACACCCATGTCCCAAAGAGTTTTCATGGGAAAAACCTTAGTAGTAATAGGCATCTTGATTAACTATACAATTGTATATATCAACAAATCGGCGGAGTACATGACTGTGTGCGCATATCCATCATCTCCTAAGGATATAATCCCAGTATTCCCACTGAATCCGTGTGCAGTCTCATGGAACGACTGGTTTTGGAGGGGGGTGGGGGAGGAGGGGCAACTTAGCATAGCGCGCCCTAATAGGCCCAAATGCTATGCATTTATGAAGAGTGTCGCACTCGTCTTCAATAACTCCCAACTGGCAGTACTGACAAAGCCTGACATCTCGTGCTTCCGGGTCCATCTGTCTATCTCAATTCGGAGGTGGTCAGCACAAGTGCAGATGCACGCAATGAGTCTGCACTTCTTCAAAGGTAATTGTGTTCATAGGTAATGTTGTGGACCTTGCTCAAGCAAGGATTGATCTGGCTTTTGTAGTATGCGGTTTTTACCAGTTCCAATGCCCCAACATTCCAAAGTTTGTTGAGGAAGCATCCATCGAGATACTGCTTTAGGTGAGTGCAATCCTCCTCTCTGTATGCACCTTTGCTCCTGCACATTCCATCTAGAGAGCCAAACTAGCTTGCTTCTCCTTTCAACAGGCTTTGAGGCACAACGACCCATGGCCATAGTGTAGGCGAGATTTCAGAGGCGAGTGTTATTCACACTGACCACCTTCTAAAAGTATATAAGGTGACATTCTAGTGCAGCCCTCTGTAGAGGCAAGAAACTAGTCTCCTGCAAAAGTATCTGATACGGCCTGAGTCGGAAAGGCCTTCTGAACTCGCTCTAGGTCATTCCAGGTGATCCACCCCATATAAAAGAACAGGCTCCACGAAGACCTTAAACAAGTGCAATTGATGGGCCCAGTCATAAAACTCATCTTTATAACTGTTATTATGCATTGCATATAGCGCCTTCCAGCCTACTGCCACTCGTCGTTAGACATAAGTGTCCCAAAATGTGGTAGTAGTGAACTCCATTCCTAGGCCTCTAGGTGGGCACAACCTCCACATTTTGACTTTGATAAGTGAAGGAGGATGGCCTTGGTTGGCGTGAAGATGGGTCGATGAGCACCTTTTATTTTAGCCAAAACGTGGCCACGATAATATTATCTCTTCAATATCTTCATAAAAGCTTACTGCACTACAATGATACAGGACAAAAGACATGACCAGAGTGATCAACACATATTGCACATGGTCCTACGAATCTGACATTTATCTACATGGAGGGAGCATATTTCAAGTTCTTATGAGGTTATGTGAAATATAAATTAAGCTTTGTATATAGATAGACACACAACCATCTCTTACATTTGAACGCAAGCAAAGGTCATTTTTGGTAGCAAGAAAGTATGGTGTCTCTACTTGAAATTGATTCTGATTACTTGAGATTGGTTTATATGTTATTCATGAACTTGCCAATATTTTTGAATTTTTATTTATTTTTCAAACCAAAAAAACATCTCCCATAACACCTCGTCACGGGTTCAACGCCTCGTTGTGAAAGTGACTATGCATTGTAAAGTTGGTGGGGGAAGGACCCACTTCAGCCATGTACAGTGGTGGGGGCAGGACCTATCTGGGTGTGTTGTAAATTGTCCCATAAGCTTCGGCTTCCCGTGGACGTTAAAACCCATTATTATTATTATTACTAAAACAAAAAATTTCACTTTTTTGGGTTGCCCCTAGGGGAGCAAGCCCTTGTTTATGTGGGGTTTATGGCATATTCCGAGTATATGCTAATATATGCCAGGAATATGCCAATGACTGCTAAAAACTTACTGTAGAGTGTAAATGCCAGGTCGTGGCTGCTCTTGGGCAACTATTTCGAAACCGGCTAACCGGATTCTACAATCTGTGCCGCCCCTTGGAGTCAAAGCGGATCATTTTTGGACTTCCAAAGACTATAGTGGGATGGATGATGTATTACCCATGTACCCAGTTTTTGCCCTGAAACGGAAACGAATTTGGTTCATTCCAATCGATAGCACATCAAGTTGTGAAGAGGATAATCGATAATGGGGTTTGTTAGGTGCTTTGCGGGGAAATAGAGTAGAAATTGACGTCAATCTCCACAATCTGGTACATGCGGAATCGAATGATGTCGCCTTCACGGGAAGAACTCTACCACTCTTCTCGTGTAATGTGTCCTTTTGTAACATGTTGTATGCATATTGAAAGGATTGGTTTGCATTGTAGTCAATGTTATCTTGAATTCCATAAACAAATGGCATATCTAAATAGCAAGCTACTCTTCAGTAAAATCATTACTAAATTGTGTAGATCTGATTCATGACCTTGCTCCAAAAGCCATTCTACTTTGAATAATTTCCTCCTCTCATCTGGCCGGTTATAGAATAAAATGAATGTGGCGGGGAGATGGTGCAATTACACCTCAATGGTCAACGACCTATGTAGGTGATATATTTAGACCCATTATTTGCAAATAATGGAGTCGATGATAAGCAATTGAGTAGAAAAGGTGGTATCGGTCATTGCGGATTGGAGGAAGCACATCTTTGCTTGTACAAAGGGCGTTCCAAATTATTGTCCGGCTCGAATTGTATTCATGATCTTTATAAGTGGTCTTCCATATCAAGGTCCCGTCCGGATTGCAAAAGGGCACATGCCCACGTTATGAAAAGTGGTCTCCGGACGGGATAGATATGTGGCAAATTTAGTTTTGGGCATGTATCACGTGATCCGGATGTTT
Source organism: Isoetes taiwanensis (assembly GCA_021234155.1). Taxonomy (NCBI): domain Eukaryota; kingdom Viridiplantae; phylum Streptophyta; class Lycopodiopsida; order Isoetales; family Isoetaceae; genus Isoetes; species Isoetes taiwanensis. The sequence goes on from JAJEKV010000086.1 coordinate 3,663,188, forward strand.
GGAAGATGCTCTCAAGATGTTTATCAATCTCCGCCACGTAAATGTGGTCTCTTTTAATATTATGATTGCGGTTTATATTCATGCTAGGCGATGAACGAAGCGTTGTTTTTCAACCAAATGCACACGCCGGGTGTGTGAGAAGAAATGTGGTTTCATGGAATTCAATAATATCCGGATATGTGCGGCAAGAACATCTTGACCATGCCCCGGAATTGTTCAAACAAATGCAGCGGGAAGGCATTGTGCCAAGTGTGGTAACTTGGACCGCTATAATCACGGGATGTGCACAAGAAGAACGTGGGGATGAAGCCTTGCATTATTTCCGAAAATGTATGAGCATGGGGAGAGACCGGATAAGGTAACTTATGTTAGCATTCTGTGCGCATGTCCAAAGACAAGCTCTTATGAGGGGTAAAAATATTCATGCCTGCATAATTGCTTGATGGTCTAGAAACAGATGTCTTTGTAGCCACAACATTGGTTAATATGTATGCAAAATGTAAATTGTTGGATGCGAGGTGCACCGCCTTTAATTACGAAGGTAATCTCACAAAAAAGGTTTAAGCTCAAAGAGAGATGGATGTTTTAAAACCAAATCTTTGTCTCTATGCTACGATTATGTCTTATGTTAAGCTTAATCAGATTTAGTATCTTATTATGGGCGTAGTAATGCACCAAGCCCATGCACTTCTCTTTTCTTTTCAAATTTCTAATTTCTTTTCTTTGTAGCTGGTCTAATTTCCTTACTCTAGTTGGTGGCCCTTAAAGATGTTTCTATCATTTGTCGTCCTCATAGATGTGAAATGTGCTATTTTGCAGGGGAAATTCATCAAAACCGAATGGCTTAGATGATATTGTAGCGACACTAGAAGAAGCCATCCAAATGAATAACTCTGTTCCTCAAGAACCTAGCAGTTCTATATTCACGCTAGATCATGAAACCATTTTCAAATGGATTGGGTAATTATTTGAAAAAGTTAACGGGAGATTGGAAAAGAAATTCCTTGATTACGTGCAATTATTGCTTTCGTGCCATGTGGAAGTGATTGTGGCATTGTCAATGTCCGGCGCAAAAATCGGAGGTGCATTTGGTGGAGAGAAAGCAACCGGTGGAGGCCGAAGAAGGTGAAGTGACTCATGGAAGCAATATATGCATCGTGCAACATGGTATTGTCTCGCACTCATCCTTTAAAAAGTAGAGTCTAGATTCTCATCAATGCTAAATCTTGGTGAAATTGGGGGATGTTGTTTATACATTTGGCACACTTTTATTAGGGGAGCTTTTTGTTTGGGGATAATCAACATAAAATGGGTAAAGTTCGAAAAAGACTGAATATGTTATGGAAGACTGCTGAATTACATGAGAATCTCATAGCTATGCTTTAGTCCGCCCACGTTTGAGTTTGACATGCATGACTGTTAATCGCACCTTGAATGACCAATATGTAAGAGAATCTACAATGTTTTTAGAAAAAGCGATGATTTTCTCGCAAGTGTAACTTCATATGATGGCTTTTGCGGACAATTAAATCTGGGGGAAAGATTTACCAACATCCACAAATGTAATAAAGAATAAAGAGGTTCTCTTGGTGCTTTGACATGTCGATGTACATATGTTGACACAAATAGTCTTATTTGTTGATTTCTTATTTCTTGCAGCCTTTTTCCAATATGGCAAACCCAGTATATTCTTCTAAGTTTGTTAAGCATCAGATTAGGTCAAGAAATTCATCCTAGTCGGGAAGAAGATTCCAAACAGCCCAAGGCACAAAATAAGGAAGGCTATTTATGGACGTATGTGTCACCCAAAATTTCTCATGGAGCAGTTACTTCTCTCTACTTCTCATACATATTTTTATTGATGGCCAACATGTTGATGTTTGTCCTTTTTTGTATGGCGATCGGATACATTGCAAACATTTAGGCTTCCTAGGCACATCCTTTGTATTGGACGTATAGTCCGTGGAGTTCTTAGGTCGAATTCAAACTCAACAAACCGACCCAGTTGTATTATATTTGGTAATTTCTTTGTGCTTACAATTATATGGTTCATGTTTTTCTGTGCCAAATGATTAATTTTGTAACACTCTTTGCAGCATTAGCCATGTTAATATCGGGTAGGCCATTTTCAGGCTATGAGACTAAAATCAAGAATGGAAACATTGTCGTGAGGCATACTAAATTGGTGAAAGGATCGAGATTCAAAGTACAAAAGACAGTACCTCAAGAGGAAAGGGATCTATATGCCTGGCATGCACTGGTGGATAGGTTCCTGTATGGTGCAGAAAAATGGTGTTAATCTAGATTTGTTTGAACATGACTCTGAAGATGATGATGATGAGGTGGCGGCTCTACCGTGGTAGCTGGCATGTAATATTTTATCTGGCATTGTAGGCATTTTGAATGTTTGATCAATAAATGTTAACCTTAATTTGCTTGTTAGGAGGAGGTGGCTCTACTGTGGTAGCTAGGATGTAATATGTGATCTGGCATTGTAGGCATTTGGAATGTTTGATATGACAATCAATAAATGTTAATGTAATTTGCTTGTTAGAAGTTTTGGTCATAAATGACAAGAAGGTAGGGTTCGATGAATGGAACCATTAGCTCCATTAGCTGAATAAACACCAAAAGGGAACTTTGGAGCAAGTATCATTTACTTTATGGCTAAGTGGTGCGCTATGTCTAAGTGATTCCTTTTTGTATACATGAATGTCTTGGGAGATATGAGAGATATGGGTCTAGAAAAGATTCAAAGAGATAATTCCAAGTTAGGCTTCCACAAAAAGCCTATGTTAGTAAGTAGCGTATGGAGGAGAAAAAAGACATGCCCATCCGGTTAGGGCGCCGCACGATTTTGTGTCACGAGAGTCGTTGCTGCAACCATGGCACCTTTTTCAACTACAACACCATCAAGGAGAGTTGACCCATTCTCATAAAGGAATTGTCCTCTATCGTGCATTGGATCTCGTGACTTTTGTAGGTCATTCTGTCTATTATTATATACTAGAAAAAGTGCCCAACGTTGTTGGGCTTTTCTCCGAGATCGAATTCAAAAGTTAATAAGATTTATAAATTCAAGGGATGCAAATTCATATATGTTGTCATTTCCATTATTTTATAACGTGGTTATTTCAATATTTCTCATCTAAGTTACAAATTTATAGACCAAGAGCCATGTTTTCAAAAGCTTTGCGAGAAGGGAAAGAAAACTTTGGAATACCTTTGAATGACATTTTAAGTTATTTGGGTTGGAAACCTACTATGCTATGCTACGAGAAACAAATAAATCTATCGAAGAACTTGATGTACACTAACTCCCCATAATCATTATACTATTCCCCCTTTGCAATGGTAATTCCACTCTATATTTTTGCAATACACCGCCATCCTCTATCAGTGATAATTCTCTGGATGCCCAGCTTTTATGCTTCAAGTTTCTATGTATAAGTTTAGGAAACAATTGTTGTTTCCATCATTTAGACACTCTATGTCCAGACCAAACCATGTGTTATTATGGTGTTAAAGAAAAGTCTACATTCACTACAATATGATGTAATGAACAGAACTAATGGGACCATGGATTATGAAGCCAGGAATATAGAACCAACTAAGGCAAAATGCCCCTGCAGAATCGACGCACCTGTATATAAACAAAGAAATCGTTGAAGCTCCTGAACATAGCATACAATAAGGTCTCAAAAAACAAGAAAATAGTAAGAGGGTTGTCCTAAGCACTATGGTCCAAGTAAAGGCAATCCATTCCGAAGACAAACAACCATAAGACATCAACTATCAAACATGTTTGGAAACTGATATCTTGATACCAAATTATGGGAAAATAATTGCAACGTTTGATTATCCATTCTTTCATATGAACATCATAGTAATAAAACTATCTCTAGCAATATATTAAATTTGTTTGCAGATACAAGATACAGTGTTTGGAATATGTGACACATTGCAAAAGCCTTTCATCTAGTTCTTTTGGCAACATCAATAGGGCAATCTCGTGTGTATATGACCTCAAGTGTTAAAGATTTCTAGATTTCTAGAATATACTTGGGCAGTAGGGCATGAATCAAAAGACAACGAGCTTGACCTTTAGGGTGTGGTTCATGCATTCTGCAACTCCATTTTGTTCAATCGGGTAGTATCAGGAGGTTCAATAGTAAATAGCTAGTGGAAAAATAGAAAAGACAGTCATTGTCTTTATTTCACTTGGACAAGACATGTTATTGATTAAGCATGATATCACGTCGTGTCTGGGACCAGAAGTCCTCCACATTACTGTTATGACCATGAGGGGATGTTCATAGGAGGATGGACCTAGGAAGATTGTGGTAGGTCACATTAGTCATGATTGGGAGAATTCTTATTTCTAAACTTATATAAACTACAATGATTGTGCGTGTTGTCAACACATATATTTACAAAAAGCAAATGTTGTCTCATGGACCAATTGGCTTCCATCTACATGATAAGGATCAGTTTGGGATCCATGTGCAGTTAATCCTTCTATATATCCTTGTAAGTTTATTTTCCATGTTATTTTCCCCCACCTCTCCAGTTTAAAGCGTGTTTACACAAGAATTGCATAACTACTTGTTCATTGTCTCAAAAGGTCAAAACATAGAAGTTAAAAGGTGGGCTTCTACATATGAGGGACTGGTGAAGATAGTGCTTCTCTATGCCAACACCAAGATTGAATAAGCCACAACAATGTTGCACATACAAGTAGACCATTCCACATATAGCATAAACAATATAGATTGAGCTTCAAGGTACATAAGAATTGAATAGAATACACTAGTTTTTTTTCTAATTCACCATGCAAAGCACTTTATCTATTAATCTATAATATAGAACAAGCAACCCGAGTATTGATCAAACCTAAACAAACCCATTTTCTACAATAACTGTGAAAACACACTCTCGGCCCATCGAAGGACAACCCCTTGTGATGCAAATGGGTACCATCACCTTCACAAAATGTCAATGTTTTAAAATAGCAATTTCGATTCAAATACTCTATTGTCTACAACTATGACTTAAGCCACTTCACTCTCCGGCCATGGAGGGCAACCCTCCGTGCACAGCACCTTGTTTTTTTCGATACAAAACGTAGCCACGATAATATCATCTCTTCAATATCTTCATAAAAGCTTACTGCACTACATTGATACAGGACAAAAGACATGACCAGAATGATCAGCATATGTTGCACATGGTCCTACGAGTCTACAAGCACAGTGGGCAAATTTTTCTAATCTTTTCATAAAAAGGTAAAATATAAAGAAACTTAACAAGAGCTCAAGAAAAACCACAATCTTTGCCAAACTTAAATGATGTCGCATTGGAATGTTATGCATCTAGTGTAAAGAAATTCATAATCTTTGCTAAACTTAAATGATGCAACTAATCTACATGTGAAGTGATCAAGGAGCAAAAATGGATCCAATTGTTTGCGGGGAACAAGGGTACCATCACCTTCAGAACGACTCTTGTGTCAAGATCTACTTTAATACCCTTCTTTACCCTTCTTGTGTTGAAGGAAGAATATAATCTTGACTAGCTGTTGAATGTTTCAAAGAATATGCGAAGTTGGTAGCGAAAACCATTATATATATTATTATTTTATTATATTAAATAGAAGCGTAAGAGTGTGTACCAATGGCTAAGATGCACGTCCTATAAGAAATGGAATAGCATTTAAAATGGAGACTATAAAATGGAGGCTTTTAAAATAATAAGAAAGAAGGAAGGAAGGTTCGAAGAGAATGCAACTGTACAAAGTCAAACGATGAGAGCATTGAAGACTAAGAGCCAGCTTTGATCGAACCCAACTCCGGACTTTTGGATTGGGAGGGCGGAATTGGCCGACGAGGAAGATGAAATCTAAGAGAAGAAGGCTATTCAATGACCCAGATTCTCGAATGGCCATCATTAGCTCCACTACGGTATACCTCCCAATTTGTTTAGGGTTTATATTTTTTATTTCAAGTGCTTCTTGTCAGCCTTCGTCATCCCAAGTCCAAGCTGATGGTGTTCCTTCGATTATATGGCATAATAATCAAAGCTTAGAACAGAGTCCCTACCCTGATGGGAGCCTTATGAGGGTAGTGCTCTCGAATTCTAATGGAGGGGTAAATTATTCCTTTGGGTTTTTTAGGAACAACACTGCAAATCAGTTTTTATCTGTCTTAATATGTCATAATGACAATAGTAGCAAGCCTCGTGTAGTCTGGACAGCCAATAGGGACAAAGCTGTTGGGGAAAATGCATTCTTGCAACTCCAATCTGATGGAAACATGGTGCTTAGGGATTATAATAATGCCTTTGTTTGGTCTACCAACACTAGCAATGCTACTAAGATTTCTTTGCAAAGAGATGGGAATCTGGTACTTTTTGGTAATAAGAGTCAAACTGTATGGAAGAGTTTTGACCATCCTACTGATGCACTGTTGTTGACACAAACTTTAAATGCAAGTAACAAGCTTCGTGCCAGTTCTTCTGCTTCAAATTATTCAGAGGGTCTTTACTACCTTCAAGTTGAAAAGACGGGGCTTTTTCTATATGCGCAGGCACCAGATCCACAGGTTTACTGGAGGGATACCTCTCAAAATACCTCTAATGTTCTTAATGATCCGTATGCACAGTTCAACAAAGGCAGTCTGGATCTTTTTCTCACAAGTCATTCTAAGCCTGATATGCAAATTTCAATTCCATCTTCTAAGCCTTTACAATACCTACAAATAAACTCCAAGGGTAAAGTAGAGGTTTATGCTTGGGATAATGCTACTGACTGGCAAATGGTCTTTGATCTTCCAAGTGGAGTGGACAATTGCAGTTTACCTGGCACTTGTGGATCATATGGGCTGTGCATTTCAGGTCAATGCAGCTGTTTAGACATTTCAACTGGAAATGGATCACTTGTGTCTGACAAGTTCACTTCAGTATACTCAGAACCTAACCTGGGCTGCAATGCCAATGTTTCCCTTGTCTGCAATTCCAGTGACCCTTCAAGCAACCAACACTTTGTTCGGATGGAAGATTATGATTATCCTCCTCTGTCTTACATGAACGGCCGCAATGCTAGTTCTATAGATGATTGCCAGAACCTGTGTAAAGGTAATTGTTCATGCAAGGCTGCATTTTTTAAAACAACCAACATTTCTAGAACCTGTTATACTTTGACAGAAGTTTACACACTTAAAAGGTTGGCTTTAAATACCTACAATTCGACTGCCTTAATTCGGATGCAAGGTTCTTCATCCTCAATTGCATCTCCACCAACATCTTCTCCACCAAGATCGTCTCCATCAAGGAAAAAATCTAAAGCAGGTGTTATAGCAGGTGGAATATTTGTAGCTTTATTTGCAGTTGCCATTCTAGGGTTTATAATAAGGAGGCATAAGAGGCTAGCTGCAGAGGAGGATATGTTTGAATTAGTTCCAGGTTTGCCTTGTCGTTTCACATACAAAGAGCTAAACAGAGCAACACAAAAGTTCAGCAGAAAGATTGGGACAGGAGGATTTGGATCTGTGTTTCATGGCATTTTAGCAGATGGAACCCCAGTGGCAGTAAAGAGATTGGAAAATGGGAAGCAAGCCCATAAAGAATTCAGAGCAGAGATTTGCACCATTGGAAGCATCCACCACTTTAACCTTGTTCACCTTTATGGCTTCTGCTATGGAAAAGGCCACCGCCTGCTTGTCTATGAGTACATGCCAAATGGTTCTCTGGACCATTGGTTATTTGGTCTTGACCATGGCTCCCTTTTGGATTGGGAATCTAGATTTAAAATTGCTCTAGGAACGGCACGTGGCCTTGCGTATCTTCACGAAGAATGTCGTGAGACCATTGTTCATCTTGATATCAAGCCACAGAACATTATGCTAGATGAAAAGTTTGAAGCCAAGGTATCAGATTTTGGGCTTTATAAGTTGGTTGGTCGCGATCAAAGCCAACTAGTGACACAGATACGAGGCACCCCTAGCTACTTGGCACCAGAGGCAACCATCACTAGTAAGACAGATGTGTATAGCTATGGGATTCTCTTACTTGAAATAGTTAGCGGGCGCAAGAATGTTGATTTAATGGCTATAATGAATGACCCCAAATTGGAGATAGATATTGTTGATCCCAGACTTGGGGGGGTTTATAACAAGGATGAAGCTACAAGAGCAATTAAGGTGGCATTCTGGTGCATTCAAGAGGATCCTGAATCAAGGCCAACCATGGGCAATGTAGTGCAAATGCTTGAAGGTTATGTGGAGATGGGCACACCACCCTTGAACTTCCTGCCACATCCAAAGAGGTCATGGGAAGAGTTATTTGATGCTTCTCTTACTGGTTCTCATAACATCACATATCCAAGCTCAGAGTCTATCCCTTTTGCTTCCACTCCTCATTCTCAATAATCTTTTCTAGCAGGCTATCCTTGCCTCAAGTTTAACAATTTGAATATAATGTGAATTATTCTTCTATTCCATGTTGTGTTGTATGATACCTTAATGAGGGTTGAATACTTCCAAATATAATCTTTCATGAAGCATTATTTTACAAACTTCCCACCTTGTATACAAATTTTGAAAATTAAATGTCAAGCCCTAATCAAGATATCCATTGACGTTGGATTTGAATCTAAAAGCAATAGTAGTCTCTACATATTTAATGCAAACAATAAATATATGGGTGTGGCAAATAAGGTAATATGGCAAGTGATTCATTAAGAATTGAATTTTATCGTCCATTCCATGTCCACAGAGACCAAAAGATTCATGGGACCCAAAACACAAGGAAAGAGTAGAGTAGTTCCATTACTTTGTACTTTTTTTTTTTGAAGAACTGTGTCATCAATATATTAAAAGAATGGTAATGTTACAAAGCAAGTGACGTACTTTTTTATTGTGGTTGTTTTTTGTTTCGGTGTGTTATGGAGTTTGGAAAAAAAATTCGAAAAACATGGGCAAGTTCATGAATAATATATAAACTATTAAATATAGCACAAATCTCATAACACACTAAAACAAAAACTTACAAAATTTATTTTTTTTTTCATACAAAGCGCTACCACATTTTTGTCTTTTTATTTTCTTTCAAATTCAAATACACATAATCTCCATTTTTTTCACAAAATGGAACTACGGCTATTGACCCTGAAATAAAGTGCCTTGGCTCCTCCGGAATGCAAAACATCACCATAGCCAGGAGCTCCAATTTCAATGCCCTGTTTGTGAGGCTGCTGCAAACAACTACCCCAAATGCATGAGGAAGCGATGGACTATGAACTGTAACGAAAAAAAATGTAGAATATAGCAAAAAATGATCGTGGATATAAAGGCTTTTCTTTTATTAGCTTCAACGTCCACCTTTATATAAAGGTTCCTCCTAAATATTTAAATGATCCATCTTATTCTATTATAATTTTGATGCCGTAATAATATCTTCTCAACCCCTAGATATTTCATGGCCCTTAGATAAGGTCTTTAAAACCAATGGTCCATAAAAAAGAAATTAAAAAAAAAAAAAATCTTATTAAAAACTTATTCCTTCAAGCAAAATTTTGATAAAAGCATTTGCTAACGTAATGAGAGATGATGTATCTTGGTTCAAAATAAAAAAAATAAAAATATAAAAACATTACAACCTCAACAATAACACATAAACCATTAAATAAATCCAAAGTATTTACTTCATATCCATTTATTATAATCTAAAAATCACAAATCCCGATATTAATCCATGTTTGAAGCTAGTCGATGTTGATGTTGTGTTCATTGCATCCTTTTAAAAAGTCGTCGCAGCCTTTCGGCCTTTTAGGCATTTGCCTATTTTGGATTATACATTTTTCTTGTTTATAAAGCATGCGATGTTGTGGTGGCTTTTTAAACATATAAGGCTTTCGTCTACTTTTTTTATTCTTTATCGTAAAGTTCAGGGGGAAGATATTTCGCCATATTTCAGGCCTAGATTACAACAGATAATCGCTTCCTCTCCTCCGATGTTGGCTTCATCTCCTACTATGCTGGCTGATAACGGAGTAATCAACCTTTTGTGACTACGATGGCGCCACGTGGCAAGAAATATCTTCCCCCTGAACTTTACGTGAGGAAATGTTACGCCCATACGCCCTTGCGGACCAGTGCGGACCGGGCCCGCGCCGCCTCGCCCAGTCCTTACCCCGCGTAAGGGCCTACGGGCGAACATTACCTCTACCTTTGGTGACTTGGATATTAAATGTTCTAACAATGGTTTGCCACAAAAATCTCTTTTCTTATTCTAACTTTTGTATTAGCCTTCTAAAAACCAGAAGGATGTGCCTATTATGGTGACTTGGATATTAAATGTTCTAACAATTGTTTGCCACAAAAAACTCTTTTCTTATTTTAATTTTTGTGTTAGCCTTCTAAAAAACAGAAGGATGTGCCTATTTTAGATTGCACATTTTCCTTGTTTACAAAGCATGCGATATTGTATAAAAGGGCTTCGTCCACTTTTTGTTCAATATTTTTGGTGACGTAGGTATTTTTTCTTCTAAGAATGGCTTGCTACAAAAATCTCTTTTTCTGGTTAAAACTTTTTTTCCCAAACATAAAAGCTTTAAAAAAGCATTTGCAAATGTTGTTGTCTAAGAAAAAGAAAACGCGGTGAAGGATTTTGGGGGAAAAACCGTAACAATAACAAATAAATTGGGCATCTACATGTCAATGTGTTGATGTAGGGCATATCTGAGCTCACCTGTGACGTTCCATGTATTTATTCACTATATGTATAGCTACCATGACATGTCACCAGGTATATTTGGACAACTACGGACATTAGGGGCTAACTTAAAAGGGTTTATGTTAGCTATACTAAATTGTCATAAGTTAATTAAGATGTTCTTCGAGATAACGGATCTAGCCAAGAGACAGGTTAGTCTTTAGGTAGTTTGTGTGTCAATCTAACCCTTGTATGAACAGGTGGATGATTAAACTCTATTCTAAGTTCTATGTGAGATTATGATGGATGTTTTACATCTGCTTGTTCTCTCTTTCTGTTCCTCCCATGTCTATGTGTTAAAGGGAGGTAGAGACCTAAAGGCTATCTAGAAATAGATATGCTCCTAGTTAGAACCCCTTAAATCCCGTTAAACGCAGCCTGTGCACAAGAGCCCTCCTGGCTGTCGAGGGTATGATGTGGTTGAGCGCCATATAAGGATCATGGTGGTGAAGTGGGGGTGGGACCTTGCCTAGCATGGCTACAAGGCTTCCTACAGTGGTTGGAAAGCATCACTAATTCCTGCAACAGGACTCGGTGACAAATTGGTGTTGTTTCTTTGGTAAGCAACAAGGATTTTTCTGGGTTTGAGCATCCATGGCAGTCCATCTAATAGAGATGCATGGCGATCTAAAAACCCAAATTCGATGCTTTGTCCCTTCATATTGTGACATTTGAAACCCTGCATTAAATTCTAAACATGTGTCCATTGACGGAAAGATGGTTTAGCAGTTCTTAAAGGTAAAATGCCTGGCCTAAGATAGCAATCAAAGGCACAACTATGAAATATCGGTAAGTCCTAGAAAGGTACTATTATCTGCCTTGATGTGTTGCTATTTTATCTAGAAGGCCCGACTTCCATAACAACAATTACTATTACATATTGTTGTGATGTCTTTTTCCTTTTTATCAGATATATTGGTAACAAAGACACAAATATGATAGACAATTACTGCCGGATACTGATGGATTAGGAAGTGCTAGAAAGATACTATTATCTGTCTTGATGTGTTGCCATTTTATCTAGAAGGCACAATCACTATTGCTTATTGTTGTGATGATGTTTTTCTCCTTTTTATCAAATATGTGGAGAACAAAGACACAGGCATGAAAGAAGCTTACTGCCACCAGGGGAAAGAAAGGTACTATTATCTGGCTTCATGTCTTGCTATTTATCTACAAGGCCCGATTTCCATAACAACAGTCACAATTGCTTATTGTTGCGATGATGCCATTCTCCTTTTATTTATTAAATATATTGGTGACTTCTTTTACTAAATTCCCATACGTGTTAATCAGTGCAGCTCATATGACAATACTATGATGAGAAGCATAGGTTGTTCCATATCTGCTAGACTTTCACACACCCAAATGAGATAAATTTAAGGTTTAATATTTTCTTGACTGTTGCAAAATCTCTTTCCGAAGCAAGTTGCCATATCATACAAATTGTCATACTCATCTTTTCTAACTGTTGCTAAGCCTCTGTCCTTCAATCAGCCTATGAGTATGCGCTACCATAGCAATTCTCGGACTGATAGTAACTAGAATATCTATAGCAATTTTGAAGCTTTGACTATGTCTATTATAGATATGCTATTTGATGATTGCTTAATTTTTGAGTGGAGGGCTGTCGCAAAAGCTAAATCCTGAATCACTCAGTTTTCAACTTTGTGTGTCTATACATTTAAGTGCAAAATATCGTTGCAGAACTTTTGCCCCTTCTAATCATCGAGGTAAATTCATTTTATTTTTCTTTTTATTTGTAGGTTTGGACATTAATAGGTAAATCCATGTTTAATTCTCTAATGGAGGACATGTTGCAAATGCTCAATCCTGAACCAATGAATTATTCAATCTCCAACTGTCTTACTTTATTAGCCATTATTTATGGGGTACATTTATGTGCATTTGGAAAATGTTGTTGCAGAACTGTTGTCCCTTCTAAATCAGTGAGATTGCTCCTTCTAAATCCAAATTTAAACAATAGAACTCAAGTTTCAAAACGGTTATCATTAGAGATTGCTTCAAATTGAGTAGCTAAATGTTTAGATCTGCAACCTTCTTTGTTTTACTTACCAATTGAGCTACAACTTGGCAAACACAATGTGGCAATTCCAATAACAATATATGTTCAACCATTTAGTTTCAAATGATCGTTCCCTTCATAAATAATGCCAAGTTTCAAGAAGGCTATCATTAGAAACTACCTCAAATTATGTAGCTAAATGTTCATATCTGCAACATTCTTTGTTTTGATTTCCAATTTTAAGTTGTTAAAATTGCATGCACAATGCCGCAATCCCAACAAGAAATGCCTTAAAATTTGCAAGACAAAAGATCACAAGATGAGATTGTTAATTATTTAGTTCATTATATAGACAAGATACTTCTACACAAGCATCGAAGAACCTTACCCTTTTTCCTAACCTTATGCTTTATGTTTTGGTAAGTCCCTTCATGTACAAAACTAGATGTACTTGAATTTGAATTAAGATCTACGGTGACAAATCCAATAGTTACATATATATGACATAAGATTAAAAACCATGATAAATTCATGGAATGGAAAGATGATTTGCAATATCCAATTTCTCCTTGGAGTAAATTGCAACATCTAATAGTTAGAAGTCACACGTTAAATGTAGACAACTACCTAGGAAGTTTGCTCCATAGAAATATTGTCCATAATTATTCTTATCCACAACCAACAATGTGTGGCATACACAACTTCTCATGTTTGGCATTGCTAGGCATTGTCGTACGCCTATGTTCTCAACAACCCTAACCCCAAACATAACATATTGTTACTAAGCCCGGCAACGCCGGGCAATGTTACTAGTTATTTTAATCAGCTAATCATTGTTACATACAATTTCCACCTAATCTTCAATGCCGAGGACAACATTATTCCAAGGGGGTTAGAATGTGACGTTCCATGTATTTATATGCTATACGTATAAATACTATGACACGTCACCAGGTATATTTGGACCACTACGGGACATTAGGGGCTAACTTAAAAGGGTTTATGTTAGCTATACTAAATTGTCATAAATTAATTAATCTAATTAACCTAATTAAGCTAATTAATAGGTTAATTATGAGGAGCCACCTAGCCCAACTCGATTGGCCATGGGAGGCTTCATAACTGGAAAAGGCAAGTTGGGCCTCCAATATCCAATTTTGTTCCAAATCGATTTGGGAAAGGATTGGACAAGGGATGAGCTAATTGAATAGTGTAACCAGCCTTAAATCATGGATGTCTTCGAGATAACAGATCTAGCCAAGACATAGGTTAGTCTTTAGGTAGTTTGTGTGTCAATCTAACCCTTGTATGAATAGATGGATGATTAGACTCTATTCTAAGTTCTATGTGAAATTATGATAGATGTTTTGCATGTGCTTGTTCTCTCTTTCTGTTCCTCCTGTGTGTATGAATTAAAGGGGGGTAGAAACCTAAAGGCTATCTAGGAACAGAGATGCTCCTAGTTAGAACCCCTTAAATCCCGTTAAATGCAGCCTGTGCACAAGAGCCCTCCTGGCTGTCGAGGGTATGATGTGGTTGAGCGCCATATAAGGATCATGGTGGTGAAGTGGGGGTGGGACCTTGCCTAGCATGGCTACAAGGCTTCCTACAGTGGTTGGGTCTATAGTCAGTCATTGCATATGGGCTGGGTATGGGTCTAACATCTCCTGGGTCGCAGGATACGTACCTATAGGGACGTTCCTGGCTCGATTGGCACATTGGGGTGGCCTATGAATTTTGGGGTGTTCAAGTCGGGTACGGATGCATGGTTGCCAGTGGGGCCACGATCCTCTAGCCACCCATGGAAGCACCATGCTCTGGGAAGGGATTCCTCCATTCCCTACATCATCGGACCGGGGAGATATAAGCCGGAGTAGTCTCATAGGGTAACTCCATGAGATTGCATCTCCGGAAGGCTACAACCACGCCATAGCATGATTCAGCCTATCTACAAAGTGTGCACAGGAGGGGCATATGGAGTGGAATACCCTAGCCATTGTTCTATGCCAGCCAATGCCATTGCCACTATTATGTCTATTGATATTTGGAGGTTCTTCCTGTTAGTTGACACCATTGAGTCTGAGATGGGGAATAGGCCCTTCATTTTTGATGCATTTGTTATGTTTTCTACTATTACGATGTGTTGTGATGTTGATGGATGGGCCACCTTTCGATGAGGTGGTATATTATTTTATATATTGTGTGCTAGGTGCTAACTTTTATATACGCTTCTGCTATATAGGATTCCCATAGAAGGCGTGGGACGAATGACACCTCTGTGACCTTCACTCGGGCACTTGGCCATCACAGATTGCACCTAGAAACGCATTCAGTAAGTTTTCGAGCACCTTTCGAGGCAGGGGTTTTTTAATCCTAGTAGTAATGATTGTACTAGCCCATTGTATGGGTCCCATGACCTATTGGTCTTCGTGGACGTTAAAAAAACTATTCTATTCTATTCTATTCTATTCTATTCTTTCTTGTAATTTGATTTGACATAGTCTGTATCTGAGTTGGCCATATTTTGTATCATAGTTTGTACCTGTCAAATGTGGCAACTTGTCCTCGAGCTCTTGGAAATCTTTGCCATTGGCAAATACGGATGTTAAAATTCTAAAATTAAATATAACTAGTTATGGTGCCCGGCGTTGCCGGGCTTTAGTAACAATTTGAGGAGGAGAAGAGGCAGTTGTTTCATCATTGGCTAGAAAAGACATGTGGCTTGGAGATGGCAAAGGTAATATATGTTAAGTCTTCATTTATTAAGTTTTGGTTGTTTCCATTTTGTATGCACAGTTTGCATCCTCACAACATAGATTTTAAGGCATGATGCAAAAATAGCTGTTACAATAGCAATTTGCAAAAGGGTATCTTTACTACCTAAGCACAAGCAGTTGTCCCATTACATCTTCTAGTCTTTGTGTGTCTTACAATTATGTTGTGAGACGAATAAAACCATAATGCGCATCCGTGTATCTATGGCAAGCAAAACCATAGGAGTAAATAATTGCACATTAACATTGATATGCTCAAAATGGTGTGTATTAAGTAATATATGTTATTAGCTCTGAATAGGAGCAACCTATCCTCATTCTGTGGTCATTTCACAGTATTATGGAAATACCAACCTGAACATGGTGAATTTAATAAACTATTCCATAGTGAGGTATTTCACTTGCAGTCTTTCATGAAACATATACTTCTAGAAATGAATCGATGGTTGGCTAGATCGGGTTAGCATATCTGAGTTCGCTGCATGCAACACATTTAGCTGAGCAAAGAACACTCTTGACAAATAGATGTCTATCCGCAAAGGCAGCAAGCAAGTCATCAAGAAAAAGCCCATTGAATATTTGCCAAAATTTCTCATCTGTCACCTTCCGGTGAATTGAGTTGGGTGTCATCACGATTTGCCTTGCCTTCAGTGTCACTTAATTGCATGGAATTACTTCCTATTTCTCAATAATGTAGGAATATGTACAGATATTTGTAGTAAACCATAGATCAAGAAACCCAATGAACTGAATTCTTTAATAATTTCACCTAACACAGACCTCAACTTCCTTTTAGTTGAGTTGTATGAAGAGCATTCTCATTTTTCACTTGCGTTAAAGATGGGAAGGCAAGTTCATAACTTATCTGAACTTCTACACAAGACTAATAGCTACGTAATAAGGCAGTAAGCGACTATTGAATTGCTGAAACATTATGATCTCTCTATATTGAGATAACAATTCCACATTTTATACAGATTTTGATGGGAGTTGTATCTGCAAGCTGCAAGCTGGACACTGGGGCAGAGCTGCAGTCGTGATATTTGAACATTCAAATCATCGAACATAAGCGGCAAGCACCAATTTCTAGTATTAAAATGTGGTATTAATACCATTAAAACTCAAATAGAGAGGAAATAATACTGCACAAATGTATACAACGATGAAATGTTATTTTCCTTTTTGCATGGAAACATTGCCTCTCTCTCCTCTTCTCTCTCTTGCAAATGCCCTATCAACAGCCTCCATCTTGGTCGCACTTGCTTTTCAGATATCCTGAATATCTAGCACAATAACAGGGGGTTTTTTTTGTGTTTTTGTACGCTTTTCACTAAGGTTTTCCTATGATTTCGTGATGTATTCAAATGGATGTACTAATGCGTACATCTAGAGTGCACCATTTCTGAGCCATTAATTTTAGCCTTTTTTTTTTCAATGGTCAACAACCAATGGCTCACAACAAAAGCCCTTTTTTTGTGCGTGTGGTGCATAATGGGCACATGAAGGGCCATTGATTTTAGCCTTTTTTTTTCAATGGTCAACAACCAATGGCTCACAACAAAAGCCCTCTTTTTGTGTGTGTGGTGCATAATGGGCACATGAAGGGCTTGAAGGGCGCATGTAGTGCAGTTCCCCGCCGACAACACATTTCTTATTATAATTTTTGATCCAGAGCTCTGTTTAAGATGATTTTTATTGCGTTCGAAAGCTCTCTCCGAGATCTTTTTGATAGTGTATGATATGGATATGTTTGGTTAAGTTATCTATGTTAAAACAGCAATTTTTCGGTCGGGTTTGGTAGGCTTTCACATCCTACCAGCTGATTAATACAGGATTGCGCTATTGGATATTGTTTTATGGCTCATTCCGAATGAAGCTTGCAAAAAATTACCATGCATTTTTAGATTTTGAGGCAGTTATTAAGCAAATTCCAAGGCTTCTAGATCCTTGTGCTAACAAGCAGAAAAGTTTCCCACTTTGGTTTCTCACCACAAGAATCCATGGAGGCCAAAGGTTGCTGTTAAATTCCAGTTGAAAAATGTTTGTGTATGGGTGTTGCAAACTTTATGACTTTCAGAATAATGGGATCAATCTGCTCTATCTTTATGGTAACTTTTACTTATGTTCTATTTGTTTTATTGTGATCAAATTCAAAAGCTACAGGTGATGAAAGCCTCAAATGAATTCTAGATTTTTTCTGGTTTGAATTCTAAAATTTTTGTTTGTGCCTCTTTATTTTCTGTCCTTTCATTAATGCATCTCGCATTTGGATCTTAGTCATGACTTATCTATTGGCCGCCTAATGTTTAGGGACTAGAATTGGCAAAAAAGCTTGAAACATATATAATTTGGCGTGTTGCAATGAGCAGGTTCACACTTTGCTTAAAGCTGTTTCAAATTAGACTCAAAGGCCTTAGTGCTAAAGCAAAACACATTTGCACTATTGAAACTTCATGTCATTAAGTTTAAATTGTTTGATTCAAAGTTGTTAATGTTAAAATAAAGCACAAGGATATGCTGGGTTCAATCCCCATGACATCACCTAACGGTCATCTTCTTAACAAATGTTCTTTATTCCATTGATAACTCTTCTAAATTACTTTAATAACCTGTTGACCTTTTTTGAGGCTCCACAATTGCTATATATCGTTTTTTGTTGTTATGTTGTCCATCTCCAAGGCCCCAAAGGGACCTTTTTTTTTTTTTTTTTTTTGAAGGAACGGAACTGCTTTTTTATTCATATGATAGGAAGAATTACATCAATGATCCCACATGGATCTTATAGGAAGTATTTCTGCACATATATGAAAAGTACAAAATATAATGTTTCAACTTTCATAGAGGACTACTACAGGAGAAGCCTCAACATCTTCATCCTCCATGAACTGAAACTTATTGAATTGAGCAGCAATAAAACCAAAGAGATATCAGATAGAGGTCACAGAACCTTTCAGTATCCTCTGAATCAAGACGAAAGGGTCACCCTGTAGAGGGTGTCTTCCACTTCCATTATCCATCAAGGAGCCCAAAAAAATTTTAGACAACACAAACCATTACATAAAACACTTTTAAATTAAAATCCCCCTAAAATCCCCTATGGTTTGGGTGCATATTCACAGGGGGGGGGGTGACGTCCCTAAGGCCCCGAAGGGGCCAAAAAATTTTTTTTGCAACACAAACCATTAACATCCAACATATAAAAATTAAATCCCCCCTAAAACCCCCTGTGGTTTGGGTGCATATTCACACGGGGGGTGACGTAGGGTAGCGAGAGCCCTTTTTATACTGCCTAAAATGGTATAATACATGTTTGAAATCAACACCATTAAGTATATTGCACCAAACCTTATAGTATTTCACAAGTCTTGCTATACAGTATAAAAAAACTTGTACGAGCATACCCCACAAACGAGGATCGCTATCTACGGTCCAAATCAAAGCATAACTCATGAATATGCCCATCCAATAGCTCTCGATGCCCGGAGTCACCCCCCGTGTGAATTCGCTCTTCCGTCACAGAGGTAATGTCATAAACCTGAGTCCGTCTGGTTCTTTTCTAATTGTTCAACATTTAAGTGTGTTTGCCAAGGACTGAATGATCTCAACTATCCATCTGCTTTTGGTCCAAAAACTTTCCTGCTGGTCTGCTTAGACTTTAACTTTGCCTCTGCCCTGTCAATAGCCCTGGGAACCTAGTCAAACCAAGATGGAACTCCAAATCAAGAAACATTCAAAAAGTAAGTAGATATTCTTTTGCATTAATATCCCTACACAAATCGTTTTATATGAAAGATAATATGTGTGCTTCCAGAATTTTTACCAAGATAATAATGGAACACTTTCAAACCATGATCTGTTGATGTACTGCATGAATTGGGAAAAGGAATTGTTTCGGACTTTATAGTTGGCCTGAGAGTTATCTCAAAGTCTTATAAGAAACACCTATCTATAGATGAGCAAGTAAAAAATTGGATGCATTAGTTTGATAGTGATGTTCGGGATGGACATACAACAAAGGAGTTTGTTAAGGGCATGTGAAGATTATAGAAATATTTACTGCCAAGGCAAAAAAACATTCGTTTGATGGGCATATTAACAGTTTCCTTAGATGAACTGTCACAGATTTAAGCATTTTCTTTTCTTTCCCAAAGATGAAAATAAGAACTTGAAATGGACAATAAGGTACTTGCTTAAGTCATTTTGCAGAGAGCAGAACAAAGTCTAAGAGAAGGCTAAATGGAGGAGGGCATGAAGAGGAGGAAGATGAAGATGAAGAAGAAGACGGATCAAAAAAGGCATCTGATAGACAAATGGTTATACTAAAGGTAGTTAAGCTCATCTTATGTGGAGCTATAATTGTTGGACTGTTCTCAGATCCTCTAGTGGACAATACCAACTTTTTAGTTGCAAGCAAGATTCCAACCTTCTTTGTAGCCTTTGTCGCAACCCCATTGGCTACCAATTCTAGTGAAGCAATCTCCTCAATAATGTTTGCAGCAAAGAAAAGAGAAAGAAAAATAACTTTATGGATAACCCAAATCATTTGAAAGCATATGAGCTTTTAGGCTCACGACTAATAGATAGATAGATAGATAGATAGATAGATAGATAGATAGATAGATAGATAGATAGATAGATAGATAGATAGATAGATAGATAGATAGATAGATAGATAGATAGATAGATAGATAGATAGATAGTAGTTTTAACGTCATGCCACTAGGCAGCATCCAACTGGACATGTGACCACACACCACACTGGACATTGTGACTAATCAATACTTGAAATTGCAAACACAAACTTAAAAGATGTACAAACCTTTCAGAAATTGCATAGGGTGCATGGTCCCTGCTAAATACTGAATGAGGGTTGAGAAAAGCTGGCAAATTACAACTGGCACTATGTATACTTAGATCCATGAGTTCATGAGCATCATCCAAATTATTAATCACAGGCTGCACAAAATTTACCAGGGATCAGAAACTCTAAAGCAAAATTTAGAGGCTAGAAAAATGGAAAGAACACTGAGAGAATTCATTTGTCTATATATATTACATTTCATTCGTTTATACACACGTTACATGGCTTTTTTAGAGTCTAACTTAAGCGACTGGCAGACATGCGTTCGTGCTCATGTATAGAGGTAAGACCAGCGGCAATGGAATTGCAACAAATGTACCAAGCCTGTGGTTCCATTATCTCCAGTGCAATTGCAAAACAATTGCAACAAATGTAAAAAGAAGATATACATGAAACAAAAGTATGAAGAAGCTATACCTTACCAGTAGGATGAAGCAGCGAGCTGTGTATGAGAAAATCCAAACTTCAAAGCACTGCATCATAATGGACTGCCATCCATCTGTATACAGGTTTTTTAAGGATTGACAAATGGTATGTAGCCATACTTGCTGGACTCCTGTCACTTGCTATACCACGATCAATAATTCACTTCATATTCTCCCTCTGCACATTTAAGTGGCAAGTATTTACATCAAAAAGGGCTGCTGCTCTACTGCAAGTATTTTAGAGCATCAAAACCATAGATATGAAAGCGCCCATTCTTGTTTTAAGCATCACAATTTGCACATGGCATTGTAACATACCTTCAAACATCTGCGCTCCATTCCAGTTAAGGAGGACAGCTCAGGACATTGTTGCAGAGAGGCTTCCATAGTCATCCTTGTAAAATATTCTTCTATGAGAATATATTTGCATGGCCTAAAATGTCAAATCTGAATATATGAGCTTCAAGAGTCTGTGCTGCTCAAATCTAGTGCCATTGAAGGCTGTGGAGGTGATGCAAACAGTTAAATTCCATGATCTGTGCAACATTTGATAAAATAAAGCCTCTATTCATCTATGCGCCAAAAAAAGAACAATTACCTCAAGAAGACAATAAAGAATAATGTCCATATTCCTTGTTTCTGAACTCATGATCATCGTTGCAAATCCCAGCAGCGAAAAATTACCATAAAAACTTGAGCATGAGCTGTAGGTTTATTCTGGCAAATTGATTCCTTAAAGATGCATAATAACCAAGAGACAAAGGAAAACACACAAGGTATCTGCGATTAGAAATAAATATGATGTACGTAGCTGAGTTGCACAATAATAGAGAATAGTTGCTTCTGGTTAAATCGGCTCAAAAGGAAGCTGACACAGGTCATTAAAGAGCTTCTCAGATTCAGATAACTCTTAAAATAATAATTACTCTATCGGACTACGTGCTTAAATGAGTAGTCAAGAAGATATAAAGAAAGCAAAAACCCTCATACCTGATATGTTGCCTGTGGGAGCGATAATGGCAACGGCCAGGTCCCTTTGGTTTCCACCATCTACCATGAAAAACCCTCGTTTCCAATCAATCTGCAACGAAAGTCAGATAAAAACAGACAAATGCTTCGCCTCGGCTTGCCAATTTCACTTAACATATCCTCGTGGATGCCACGGCGATACATGTCGTTCCTCTGTATAGCATGTACTCTCTGCCAGATAAGGATGGAAATAAGAAAAAAAACTATAGTGACGATTTTTGAACAATCGGTGAGTTTTCCGGCAGGTAGAACCCCAAAAATCATAGGAAATCGACTTAACAAAAATCCCAAAAAAGTTTTTGGCCAAACCGAAAAATCCCAAATTAACAAGGTTGATTAGCTAATTTTTGCATGTCCAGAACTGAAATCCTTTTGAATTAACATAAAAAAGTCGTATTTAATTAAAGTGGGACAAATCTCAAATTTTGGGACTCAGACTGAAAATGGGACTCATACTGACAAAAGTTTTTACATTGAATCGTTGTTAGATCGGGGGGGGGAAGGGGAGAAGTTGGGGGAGAAGTTGAGAGAAGTAATGGAAGGGATAAGTTAGAAGAAGGGGGGGGAGGAAGTTCAAAAGGGGGTGAGAAGAGGGGGCAAGGGGGAGAGGGAGGGAAGGGGCAAGGGGAGGGAGAGCAAGGGGAGGGGAGGGAGGGGCAAAGGGGGCAAGAGTCTCCCCCACCCCCTCCAAAATAAAAATAATAATACAATATTCATAATATAAATAAATAAATAAATTACAAATTAATTAATTAGAGGACATATATAAATTAATATAATTAGTTTGTCAATGTAATTAAATATAAAAATTAGAGAAACATTTACGAGTCAATATATACAATTGATTAATTTAGCCTAGACATTAATTTAGCCTTAGACCGCCTCGCAAGGCGAGAATGTGCATGGACTGAAGCCAAGCCGAGAATGTGCAAGGTGAGAATGTGCATGGACTGCATGTGCATGTTGAATTGTAAACTATTGCAGGTGTGTTCAAGAAAGCAAATGTCAAGAACAAAGGTCTGCAAAACAGAAAGGTCCGCAAAACAGGACACCTGTCAGAATAATGTTCCGGAGGATAGAACAATACAGTTAAAATTCCCACAATCAAATGGTCCTAAGACACAGAACTCCAGCTTACCCAGTTCACACCAGTTTTCGGATCTTTTATTTGCAGAACTTCGATCTTTTTTTTTTTTTTGCAGCAGCAGCAGCGGCCGACGAAAATCCCATGTTTGTGCTTTTGTGTTTCTACTTAATCGGCCTCGGCAATTTCGCTTGGCAGCAACACATTCGGCCCTTTCTTTTCTTGAAAAGAACCGAAATGGGGCGCTCATATATTTTGTTATCGGCAGCATTGATGATGGGTTTGGCGAATCCGGGCTTTGCACAGCATCAAAATAGCATTGTTAGTGCCGAAAAATAGCTTCGAAAAGGAGTAAAGAGAGGCTGCCATCGCCATAGCCATCGCCATAGCCGGGTCTTCAGCAGGGGATTAGAGCCATCGTGGGAAAGAGCAGGACCAAAAGGTATGTACCAAATTCAAATTTCGAAAATGAGGGGGAAAAAAGCGGGGTAGAGTAAAAAGAACAATAAATATGTACCAAATTCAAATTTCGAAAATGAGGGGAAAAAAAAGCGGGTAGAGTAAAAAGAACAATAAAGAGTTAAAAAAGAAATAGAGGATTTGTTTGTTTGAAGCTTTACATTTTCGCAAGTTCTAGTCATATTTGGCAAGTTTTATTTGGCATTCTTTCAAGCATTCTTTGCGTTTAGAGTTTGTGATGGTCTATTTTTTCATAGAAAATATATAACGAGTGTATTTTTTTTCATAGAAAATACATAGGATATTGTATTTATTGAAAAATACATAGTATATAGGATATTGTGCTTATTAATAAATACATAGTATATAGTGTCCCATTTAAAAAAGCTTCCCATTTTGTAGTCACATAGGATATTGTGCTTATTAGAAATTAGAAAATACATAGTATATAGCGTCCCATTTAAAAAAGCTATCTTTGAAAAAAGCTATGGGTAAATATTGACATATTAAAAAGGGGAGAGCGTCTATTTTTTGTATTACTATACATAGAAAGTGCATAGGATATGGTGTGCATTAGAAAATATATAGAATATGGTCCAATTAGTCATGATTTGTGCTCCATACTATTGGAGATAGAAACTCAGAACTAGCCCCCAGGCTTGCTTTTTTCATTCTCAGCTGCCTTTCTCGACTCACCCTCAGACTTTTTTTTTCTCTAAGCTGCCTTTCTCGACTCCCGAGTCGAGAAAGGGCCTCAGACCTGTGTTTTTCACTTTGAAGGACCTCAGAACTGCGTTTTTCACTCTGAGAGGCTTTCTTTCGACTTCGCGAGTCGAAAAGGGGCTCGACACTGTTTTTCACTTTGAAGGACCTCAGAACTACGTTTTTCACTCTGAGAGGCTCTTTCTCGACTCGCGAAGTCGAGAAAGGGCCTCAAACTTTTTTTTTAAGCTTTGGTACGCCTTTCTCGACTCGAAAGTCGAAAAAGCCTTCTCGACCCCTAAACCTCGCTTTAAACTTTGGTACGCCTTTTCTCGACTCGCGAGTCGAAAAGGCCTTCTAACCCGTGTTTTTCCCTCTCGGAAATGCCTTTCTCGACTTCGCCAGGGCTGTATTTTCCAAAATGGCTTTATTTTTTTTTTGCCCAGCATCATCACTTGACTAACTTGATTTTGTCTTTTGCAGTCCTTATCTCGACCAGATAGTATATGCTTGGGAGCAATGAAAAGACCAGTTCATTGAAGAAAAGTGCCGAGAAGAGGGTGGTGACATCAGTTGGACATACAAGCACGTGACCCATGAAGGAACTCCTCATACAAATTTCTATCGTCTGTAAGTTGCTCCGTGACTTGGAGAGAGCTCCACGCGCCCTTTGCACTAGGTGGTTCATGTGTGAAGAGGGTGTAATCATTGTGCCCATACAACCACTATGGTCTCTTCACCCACTGTAATATATATTGTAATGAGCCCATTTATAAATATAAGGTATCTCAAAACTAGTATTTTTTGGTGATTAAGTAAACAATTTGCTTAATTTTTGTTGGAATTTGCGATCTCTTGTCTACCCACCTAAGAAAATAGAGCCAAAATGTTCAACTAAGAACCTTTTTCAACTAGAACTCCGGTTTCAATCTGTAATGAAATTCCTATGTTTGAGTTGCATTGTTCTTGTTCTCGACTCGCTATCCAAGAAAACTGGAAGAAAGCTTGGATGCACACTAACAGACAAGCATTCGAATTATGGACAGTTTTTGGGTCGGGGTGCTCCTTTTTGTGTAAAATAACAGGGTTCCGAAAAAACGTGGGAATGGAATGAGTCCCACTTTAATTAAATACGACTTAAAACCTCTTTTGCAGCAAGATGGACAAAAGAAAAGGCTGTCGCGATAAAGTTCTTATATTATTAAACATTGTAGGCTCTTTGTCTGTCATATCATTATAGAGACATGAGCATATGCATATGAGATTTAGACATGTAAACAGGTCTTGTATATTCCATATCCTACATGCTTATTCTTGAAAGATGAAAATGTAAAACAGAGCATCAAGCAGTTAAAATACTTTACAATTAGTATTTGGTGCCTTTGCCTATGGGAATTACAGTTGTTTATCTTGAATTTTTTCTGGTACCAGGGATTGAATTGAAGTATTTTTAGTACCAGGGGCATACTCTTTGCGGCCCATGGTTCATCCATTCTCTGGCCAAAAGAGGATATACATGATATCTACTCAGACTCACCTGGATTATCAACTTTACAGACACATCCGAACATTTGCATTGGCAAAATGTAGGAAGTTAAAACTCAACGCACGAGAACTTTCTTCACATCAACCATTTCTGCATTTCCTGAGCATGATCTTTACCTAGAGGTATCTAAAGATGATCTTGTGGACAGGAATTGCATATGGGTACATCTTCTGTGTACAAGATCTTTGCCAAAGCTTATGCACAAAAGCTTCGGGATATTCTTGCTGATTCCATATCCTCTACACAGACAGGATTTCTGCCACGACGATGCATATAAAACAATGTAGCTGCTGCCTATGAAGGTATTTATTGGGCTCGACTTCAAGGCCATGAAATGATGAAGCTAGACTTTGCAAAAGCATATGATAGTATTGACTGGGCCTTCTTAGAGAAATGTCTCTTATGCTTTGATTTTAGTGCACAATTCACAGCTGATGATATGAGGCTTCATTATTCTGCTCGCCCTTCTATTCTCTTCCAATGGGAACCCTTAGCATTCTTTCAGGTGGGTCGTGGCATCCGTCAGGGCTGCCCATTAGCTCCATTGTTATTTACAGTTATGGCAGAGGTCCTTGCCCAAGTCTTCTCTCTTGCTGCTCATGAGGGAATCTCGCATGGACTTCTTATGAACAATGGGTTGCAGGAGATCTTAGTCAATATGCGGATGATACTTTCCTTTTTTTGAGGGCAGATGAGCAAAATTTGTAGAATGCCATTTCCTTCTTGGATTCTTTTTCCCTAGCATCTGGTATTTTTGTGGATTGGCAAAAGTGCACAAAACTATGGGCATTGGACTCTCCGGTTCCACCATAATAAGGTTGCATTTGAAACGAGAGCAAATCATTGAAACGGGAGCAAAAGAAATATTCCTCGAAGATTCTCTTCCCTCCCCCCTCAAAAAAAAAAAAAAAACCCATTTTTTGTGCAAAGAGAGAATTGACTATTTCGAAGTGACCTTTTCCCTAGCAATTAGAAGGAAGGAAGTATATTTTAACGTCCATGGAGACCAACCGCCTATGAGACGGTTTTACAATATAGCGGAAAGTTTCCAAACACAAAATAAAGCCACGTAAAACCCCATCAGACAATGTGTCTCTACCATCGATGAAAAAACCCCGTGTGGGAGGAAAAACCCTTGTAGTAGGCGTTGAGAGGCCCTATTTGGGCGCTCAAATTCCCCGTCTTTGAGGGGACTCACGACGGTGGAGACTTGCGTAATATAGAACGCAAGACGCGTGCCACCATTGGCGGCTGCCAGCCAGGAATTGCTATCTCGAGCATCCGAGATCGGCATGAGCTGCTTCGGATGTGTGCATATGTTGGGCATTCCCCGTAGAGCATGGTGTTCTTCTTCTACTATCCGCATGTGGACAAAGACGGCATAATCTCTCATGCCGGGATTCCCCGCCTCCATCCGTACCCAGTACTGTCTCAATTCTCGAGATGGTAGGACCCTGTCCTTATTGCAGCTATAGCTCTTCGTTTCTTGGTGGAAATGTGTGCCTTCAGATACTGGTGGGGGCCGTGTTCAAGCGACGGATTGACCTGTGTGTGGTAGTGCTCTGTTTTGGGCTTTGCAAGAGTGGGCGCATCCCACAGAGAGGCAGCAAAGCGCGCATTCAAATGCAGCTCCTGCTCTGCGATATCCGACATATCCACAATGTGTTGATAGTCTATGGACCATCGTGCGAACCATCCCCTACAATGCTCTTGCCATACTCTCTTCAGACGTTGCGGCCCTTGTACCAATAACAGAGCCCGGGGAGGAAGACGTAATTTGCCTGAAGTATGTTTTTAGAGAGAACCTCTAATTTAAGAGAATAAAACTTTTAATCGAAAATTGAAGTGATTTTTATAACTAAAATTGTAGTATTTTCAAAAATTGAAGATAAAATTTTCATAACCACATACAAAATTTACAGTCTTTTCCAAAGACTCGGTTATGTACAAAACTGTGAGGAGTAATCAGGGAGGATCCAGCACACCCTCCATGTTTATGCCATCGTCATCACATTCACTTCTTTCTCTAGCATTTAATTGATTGCAGATTAATTGAAACTGTTGGCAGTGATCCCACATGAAGAGACCTAAGATTTTTATGCTCTGTGTATTTTTTCGCGTGGTAGCTATTAGTAATATGACAACAAGTGTAGTTGCACAACTTTTGAGATATTAAGATATTAGGAATACAAAGTGTACTCTATTCCGGAATATAAGATTGTATTCCGGAATACAAAAGTGTATTCCGGAATACACTTTTGTATTCTATGGGCAACTAAATCTGGCTCTGGACAACGAAATTTGACTTGTATCTTGGCGTTCAGGATCTCTTGAACATTCTAGAAGTGTAAAAGAAGAAAATAAAATAGAGGGATATCGCATAACGGCTCCGGGAGAAGAGGGAAATATATTCTGGAATACACTTTGTAGAATAGGATTTGGTTTACACAAAAAAGGCGATGATCCTGCTGGGTGATCTATTTCAGCTCCAGATTGGGTTTTGAAACCCTGACTGCTGATGGCGGCTCTGGTATGTTGCACCGGTCGCTTGGAGTATGTTAAATATCTTGGAGTTAGGGCATGTTTGCTGGCTATGCTGGTTGTGGCTGTGGCTGCTGGCTATGCTGGCTGCGGAGCAACACAAGATTGCTTATGGCTCAAGATGGTTGTGGCCATTGGGATGATGGTTGTGGCCGTTGGGACGATTTTTACTTATGCTCATCACTACAATTTCCATTAACTTATTCCGACACAAGGAATACATAGAAGAATGACCTGTGCTTATCTTTATTACAATTTCCAATAAAATAGTTCCGGTGCGTTCCATCAGCTGTTTACAAAAGGAATCCTGACTCGGTGGGAAGCTCGGTTGTACCACAAACATAGCCGCAAGTTAAATATACAGCGTATAATCACAACAGCTAACTGCAGCAGGCTTTGAGGAATATTTTGAGTATCATCAGCGCCTTGGGTTATTCGAATCTGGCATTTGGTTAGACCAGAAGGCTACCACGCCAAACAAATGAGGACCCACACTTTAATGTCGTGATTCACACACTATTTTTCTTCCCACAAACAGGCAAATTCAACGTCGTTCCATTCAACAGCCAGATAAGGAGGGCAAAATTGTTTGTTGTTCAAATACACGTACTAATGTGAACGAGCCATTATGATAAAAAAATATATAGAATTTAAAATTCCAAAGGTTTGTCTCTACTATATAAAATAAAGCCTTATGTAATTTGCACCATCGAAAAACATTCAACATTTGTGATTGCGCAAAGAAATCTCATGAACACTCATCTTGCACTTAACCTCATTTGACTGCATCAAGTCAATTGTACACAACATCTAAGTTCCTTAGCAACTTGGCCATTCTTCTCCATCCCATAATTCTAGTGTCCGTATAGGGCTATTCAAATGGCAGAAGGGTATGGTCTGCTTATACGCTTTATAGATTCTCTGCTATCACATAAGAAAGCATAAGGACATTTTTGTGGACGTTGCGGATTTTTTGCCATTTAAGGCTGGCTATAACATGCCCACGTCCAACATTTACCGTCCAACATTTACCACGATGGCATAACAGTGATCTCCATGCCAAACTCATAAGGTTATAGTCAGCTTCTTTTCCTGCTATCCAAATCCAGACAATCTTTTTTATTGCAAGGTGATTTATAACTGTGTTTTCATTACTGCAAATAGGATCCAAATGTTAAATTTTCAAAAAAGAAAGATGTCTTTTGAAAAGCATGTACCCTAGCACAAAGCACTAAAGCATCAAACATTCTCAATCAACATTTTTCATGGTCTTTACAATTTTGATGATTCAACAAATATTACTAAACTACTGTTGCCCCTGCTATCAACGCCTTCAATGAAGATGAAGGATTTGTTATATCCTCATGCCAGGCCGGAAGCTTATCACCAGGATGGAACTTCTTCGTCGCGCCTTGTGCATTAACCTGTGTTGACAAGTGAAAGCATAATTATTTTAAACTTAAACGTTCTTCAGCAGTCACATTGCTCTTTCGCTCTTGCACTTACCGTGACTGTTCGAATGCATCCTCCACTGCCACCATCTCGTGCCATGGCTAATGAAACTGCCTTGGTGACGAGATCCTATAGCAAAGAAGATTAATTAACACATTTAATCACATTTCACAAACGTAAGTGAGATATGCACCTCTGCCTCCTTTTCACTCAGGTCCTCACGCCAGGCTTGATCAAGGAAGCCATAGAGGTAAGAGGAGCCAGATCCTGAAATAAGAGGAGGTTTACTTGATAAAGTTTAACCAGCCGTGTACTAAGCATAAGGATATCTTTGCAGAGAATAAAACCTAGGCATACCTCCTGTAGAGAATGGAAGCTGCAACATGGTTCCACCAAGTGGTATACCATACACGCTACCACCCTCGTATTTATCCCAACCAGCAACGATCATTCCTGCTTGTAGCATGGACTGGAGAAGTTCTTTCATGTTATATATTATGGTGGATAATTAAAGGCATGTATGAAGACAAATAACCATTTCGTCCCTACCTTATTTTGATAGGAGAGTTCCCGGACAAGTTTTGCAGCTGTCTTCACAGTAGCTGGTTGCCCTAACTGAATCCTGGTAATTGTATGATTTTAATTCAGTTTACATCTTGTTCTATATATATCTTACTTCATACCAAGATAAGTACTTACGTATGTTGATGCAAGAAATAGCGCACATAATCTGACACAACTTGGGTGTCTGCAGCCTGCAACAAAAAAACAGAGATTGTATGATATAACGCAAAATAATTAAAGATTGGAATTAGACTATATTTGCATACCGAGCCTGACCGACAAATGTAAATATTATCGCTCAGCTTTGTAATCTTGTCTGATGCACGATTTGCCACGTATATACCTGAGAGGGTTTTTCAAACATACAGCATTGCAATTCAGGATATACAGTACGATGGGGTGTGCATATGTAAAGCAATGAGCATCATGAAAAAAATGCTGAAAATGTCTCCAGACTTAAAAGAAAAGACACTAAACTAATAAACAAGAACTTCCAGGGACCATTTTTCTGCCAATGCTACTTTCTTATGGTTGTTCTTTTCATAGTGAATAAACTGAAATATCCTAATTGCCAAATTCATTTGGGTTCTTTGTTCTATTAACAATCCAGAATTTACTGTTCTACTCTGCTGATTCAGATCAGATCATAAGTACCTTTTGTGTTCTTCTCGTTTAAATATTTCCTTAAGCATATTTATGCCACAGATTCCAAAAGCTTTTGCAACAGCATACCTGTGGTGGTACGCGAATCTGCTGCCAAAACTACACCATCTTTATACTGGACTGCCATAATCGTCGTCTGCCATTCATATTTAGCAATGAGCAAAGACCTAAAAAAAAGGTATATATTCTAGGGCGAATGAAATAGCAACTGACCCCCATGCTATGAGGAGCGGACATCCAGCTTAAATCCTCCATGTCTGCTTCAATTCGTCGGAGCCTGCAGCGCGACTAGTTCTAGGGCACGAAATGCCTAGTGGATGTTTTTACACGCTAATCGGGAAAAACAGTACACCTCTGGTTATGGCTCATTTAACAAAAGCAAACCTAATGGTTAAAAAAACTATTCTATTCTATTCTATTCCTTCATATTTCCTAAATTCCGAAAATGCCCCTCTATTTTTCATCGAATGACAGTCCACGGTTGTACGACGTCGAATTTTATTTGTTGGCATGTTGTTAGAGACGAAACATTCTTTTCCATGTAGACATGAAATCAAATCCGTATAGCTGGGTTAATCCAAACATTTGAAGCTCCAAGTAACCGATGGATTCCAGCAACTACACTGAAGTGGGCATAAGAACTAACTGATTATTATACCGTATCTTCTAAGTTAAAGAACCACTGCGCAGTGAACCAGAGATCGTTATTTGCTGCTTTAAAAAACTCCACTACTCTACCCAAATAGTCTGGAAGGTATAAAATGACCAATTATGCTACTGCAACCAAGTAGTTCTCTCATAAGTAGTTCAACGTGCATTGACTGTCACACAAATCCCAAGCTTATAAAAGGCATGATCCACTTCTGCTTCTTCATAATGGAAAACAGCTTGAGTTATTTCTTGGTCACTGAACCATCCACAAAGGTTAAATCAGTACCCCTACATTATAAGTCCAACAAGTTCTAATAAAACTATAGAAGCAATGCAAATAGTCAGGATAGTTAGAGATTGAGCGCACCTGTTCAATGGATCAATCTGCCACACGCATAGAAAAGTTATGAGTCAGGATGCATATTTAAGCCAACAAACAAAACATGCAAGTATGACAATGGACATTTTGTCACCTTTTGAGCCTTCTTCTGGTACCGAAGAGGCCATTAACGTTTAGCTTCTTCCTGAGGAATAGGCTTTCCAGGAAATGCAGCAGAGACAGTTACAGTATGCCCAGTCCAAGAAATAGTTACATAGAAGTGCATTCATATCCGGAGAAATAGTTACATTACACATTACAATATGATTATGCTTCAAAGAAGAATTGTTCATAACCTGGCTTTCCAGGATGGATCAAAACAACCAATGAATCAAAACAAATGTGTTTCTGCTTAATCAATGTGCTCAAATGGGATTCCTATATGTCCGCTCGTTGTGGCCATTATTACCACAGCGTGTACATTTGTAAATACGTTTTGCTTTAGTCTTGTCTTCTGTACGTTCACGCTTCCTCTTAGGCCTACCGGGAGGACGCCTTGTTGCAGGTGGAAGCATTTCAGTCTCTTCTAGTTGGTTAAGATTGGCTGGATAAATAGCTCCAGCATATGAACTGCAATAAGAACTCAAGAAATAACCACGATGTGCATATAATCCTGGGCGTTGCCTTTTGAACAAAATTGCAGCCATGGCATGAGCACAAGGCAACTCAAGGGTCTGCCAATCCAAACATGTACATGTCCTGGTCTCAATATTAACAACATAAGAATGCTCGGGACCATGCACTTCAAAAACAAATGCATCAGAAGGAAAAATTCTATACCTTCTAGCACGCTCAGTTACCCTTTCAATGTGTTGTTGTGCATCTTTCACTAATGCAAATGCAACACATCTTTCACATATAAGTTATTTGCTTATTTTGGGTTGTCCAAAGGGGAAAACCAAGGGGGTTTTGATGAGGAATTTGCATATTTCAAAAGATATTCATTTGGGACGTTTGAGTATGTGATATGATGTTATGTGCTTATGTTTATGCACTTTCACAGCTAGGTCGATCTCGAGAGAGATGGGATGAATGACATGTCTATTTTTCCCAAGTCGGATTCTCGCTCGCCATCAAGAGTCTGACGCCAGATACATGGCCTCATATTTGCGAGCTTGTGCTGACAGGAGGGAATCTCAGGTTCAATTGCGTGTGAGGGAGGGCGACGTGATAGTCATTCCTTATGGACATGCATTTTGGTTCTACAACGACCAATAAGAGCGGGCAGAGATACTTGGTGTTGGTTTCACCAAGCTTGGCAGGAATCCTAGGGTGAGGGACTCTGCCTTGTGATTTGTCTTTTCTTTCTCGATGGTGCTCCCATCTTCCATTGCCAGTCCTGTAGTACAGTAACAAATTACGAATGTCTGTTGTTCTTGGATGGAGGACTTTGACCTTTTCAATGTCGCCACTGCATTTAGCCCGCGTGTTCTGGCTCAAGCGTTGGACATCTTCGAGGAAAGCGTGCGGGAGTTGATCGAGAGACAACAAAACCAGACTGGAATTATCAAGGTTTCTAGGGAAGAGATGCGGCCGCAAAGGTCCACCCTAAACATGGGTGCCACCCATCTTGTCCATCAGCTCGGGACGAGTTTTCCGGAGGCCAGAGTGAGAAACAGTGGAGAGCTCCGTGAAGTGAACAGCAGAAGGAGGCATCATACACAAGCAGAGTGTCACAATAGCATCAGAGTTATGATATTGGTTGACCAAAAGCGAGCACTGACCATCTCCTAGTAGAACTAACAATCTTAGATATTCAGTCTTGGAGCGAGTAATGGGAATTTTTTTTTTCCATGATAGGCTAAGGAGCTACCTAGGAATAATTAGCAATTACATAAGAAATTTTTAAGAAAACTTAAAAATTCAGGCCAAAATTAACTCGACCACTCGCACCATATGCAGGGACCACATCAGGATAATTTTAAATATGACTCCAAAAAATGAATCTGAGCAGCGAGACTGAACACATGACCAAGAATTGCTTGCCTTTGTGCGGGCTTTACGAATTTGGAGACATTACCTTCTTGGTAGGAGATTCCAGTTGGATACAGATCATCAAAGTCTCCAATATATCTTCATGCAATCCCACCTCAATCTCTGTCAACATAGATGGATGGAATTCTTGGAGGAATATGATTTTGAGGTTGTGTATAAATCGGGCAAGCACAACGTTGTTGCCATTGCCCTTTCTAAGTACCCTTTTATCACTCACACGCATTGTAATGCTCTCTCTACGCGTACCAGTGAGTTTGGAAAGACAATTGAGCGTGCTCTTCTGACGGATCCTGAATTTTATGAGGTTTGGCAAAGTTTATATAAGGAAGCCAGGATGGATAAAGAGCGTGAGGCTCTCCGTCATTACAAAAGGAAGGCAAACTCCTTTATTACGAGAACAAATTATGTGTACCAGAAACTTCAGAGGTTCAAAAGCTTATCCACCATGACACACATAATAGTCCTATAGCTGGACATGTCGGGTTTATGAAAACTTATTTCAAGATCAGATCCAACTACTTTTGGCCAGGAATGAAAAAGCACATTGCCCATTACATTAAGTAATGTCAGCTTTGCCAGCAAACAAAGGCAGAATAGTTACGAATTCCAGGAGAGCTAGAGCCATTGGAAGTTCCCATGCCAAATGGGAAAGTTATAACCATGGATTTTATAGTGGGTCTCCCAAGAACTCTTAGGGGATTTGACGCATTAATGGTAGTCGTGGACAAGCTTTCTAAGTTGGCACATTTCTTGCCCTGTCACGCTACAGATACTACCTTGGACACCGCACTGTTGTTCTCCAAGGAGATTTTTTGCCTTCATGGTATGCCACGCACCATCATCTCAGATCGGGATCCTAAGTTTGTAAGTGCTTGGAAGGATTTCTTTAGCACTATTCAAACCAAACTTGCCATGAGGACTGCATATCACCCTCAAACGAATGGTCAGATGGAGCGCACTAATAGAATTATTGAAGATATGCTGCATAATTATGTCTAAAAAATAAGCAATCACAATGGGCAAACTATATCCATTTGGTGGAATTTGCCTACAATAGCACCAAACAGGAGTCTTCTAGAATATCTCCATTTATGATTAATTATGGGTATAGACACATGGCACAATCTTGTTTCCAAGGTGAAAGTGTCCCAACGGTTGCTTACGAATATGCAGGCCTTGATGGAGGAAGTTTGTGGCTATTTATTGGCCGCTAGAGGCAGACAAAAGAGTGTTGCAGATAAGCATCGCACGGAACACGAATTTCAAGTGGGTGAATTTGTATGGCTAAAGATTAAAGTCAAGCAAGCTAAGCTCAAGATTGGCAATTGTAAAAACTAGCACCATGATGGGCGGGCCCCTTCAAATCATCCAACCAATAGGCCCGCAGGCTTATAAGTTGAATTTTCCTGTGCATTTAAAGTTCCATAAAGTTTTCTACGTAAGCCTTTTGAAGAAGCATACACCCAATCTGGAAGAGATCCTTGATACACCAACACTTCTGGAAATGACTGATGAAGAATTGGAAATCATCCCAGAAGGTCTTCTTGATCGAGCATATAAGCAAACTGGTGGACACAAATCTTGCAATATTTGGTTAAGTGGAAGCACTTACCAACAGAAGATGCTACATGGGTTCTTAAGGCGAATCTTGATAAGGCTTACATAGACATTATGCAACAATGCCAGGGTGGGGTCGGACCATCCATGATGCTATCGACTCCAACTCCGATGGTAAGCCGTTGCGTGTTCCATCGGGCAGGGTTCATGCAGGGGTTGGGAATAGATGCATCTTAGGATGAGCAAGGAACATTTAGGTATGATAGGACGCGTTCGCCTACGGCTATAATAGAAATGATGTCATTCCTTATGCCGAGACGAATAGCAGGCCCTAGGCATGATAGGATACCTTTTTGCTTTCTTTCCCTTTCTTGTTTTAAACAGGGGGTGGACCCTTTAACCACAATCTTTTTATTATCTTGTATATACTGATGTACTCTGAACATGCAGGCCAGTAGCAGTTATTATGGGATCTGTGGCTTCTTGTTTTTATGTCCGTTTCCTTTTAGTATGTTGTCGTTTACTAGGATGGTCCACTGAGGACCCCCCTTGTAATTGCATCTGTATTGTCTCTAAGCTTTGTGTGAAGGACTGCAATCCAAAACTATGATCGCCCATGATCATTTTATATACCTTCTGTATTGCTAGTTTCAATATATTAGATCTTTCATAACTTAATTAGAGGATCATCTAATCACCTAACCACAATGCTGAGGACAACATTCTTCTAAGGGGGAAGAATGTGGCATTTTACATATTTATATGGACATACAAATAATGACATGTCACTATGGGTATTTTGGAACCATTGTGGAGTAAACAAGAAAGGTTTAAGTTAGCTATGCTAATACACCAGTCAATTAAGCTATTGAATGAATAAATATCTAGCTATGTACTAGTAATTAGAATAAATTGACCAATGGGATAAAGCCACCTGAACCAACTCGATTGGCCCAGCTACTTACCCATTTGGGAAGTAATTATGGGAATTACGGAGGGATAGAGACCTAAAGACTATCTAGTAGTAGATATGCTCCTAGCTAGAATCCCTTAAATCCCGTTAAATGCGGCATATGCATAAGAGCCCATTTGGTTGTGGAGGTTATGTTATGATTGAGCACCAGATAACGGATACCATGGTGAAGTGGAGGTGGATCCTTGCTGAGCACGGCTATTAGGGCTCCTATAGTGTGCTAGGCTTATAGTCAGTCACCACGTCTGGGCTAGATATGGGTCTGACACCCCGTGGATCGCAGGTACTGTCCAGAGGGATGCTCTGGGCTCGCTAGGTGAGATGAGCCAACCTATAGATTTAGAGGGGTAAGTGGGGTACGGATGCATGGGCGCCGGTGGTGCCATGACCTTCTAGCGCAATCATGGAACCATTGTGCTCTCGGAAGGGGCTTGTCCCATTCTTGCCTCATTGGACTGAGGAGATGTAACCTGGAGTAGATGGGATTATGTATCCAAACGGCTACAATCACGCCATAACATGTTTCAGCCTATCTACAAAGTGTGCACAGGAGGGGCGGGTGGAGTGGACTACCTTAGCCATTGTTCCATGCCAGCCAATGCCATTGTCATTATTCCGTCTATTGATATTCGAAGGCATTGACCATCAGTTGACCCCCTTGAGTCTGAGCCCGGGGTAGAACCTTCATTTCTGATGCATTTGTATGTATATTGATATTATGTGATGTCGTCTTGTTGATGGATGGGCCACCCTTCGAGGTGGCATAGTATTATATATATGGTTGCTAGGTGCCAACATGTATATACACTTTCTCTATATAGGATTTTCCATAGAAGGCGTGGGACGAATGACACCTCCGTGCCCTTCACCCGAACACTTGCCCATCACAAGTAGTCCGAATTAGATGGGGGGCCTTTTTCTGGTGATTGAGTTACTCTGGGAGGGAAATTTCCTATATTTATACGATGGGAGCATCGTATATGTTTGGGAGCGTCATAATTGAAGTGAACACTACAAGCCTCGAACAAAACCTGTAGAGGTGCAATACATTCTGTTACTATGCCTTCAAACAATCACACCAACAACTTCTCAATGCTCGAGCTTGATTCTAAGGATTGCATTCTTAGAGGCAAAACAAGCATTGGTTGGACTATCGAGTTGTGCTAAAACATAGCTGATGCACGTGGAGCTAGAGGCACAATCTGACTGCACCTTCCTTGCTTATGCTCAAGAAGACGATTATTACATCAAAGTACAAGTTTAATAGCCCCTTTAAGTCTTAGGATCCTCCATGATGAGTAATATATCCTTGGCATCATCATTAAATCATAAGCAATCACAAAGAGCAACATCATCTCAGTCTAATATCTACACAATCTAACGAAATTCAGATCCATAACTAGAGGCCGATTGAGATCCTTTTAATGAAGGTTTCAAATATACGAGGAAATTGATTGCCAGCATTTACTCTTTTATCGATTGTCACATTCCATGTGTAACTATCTCTTCTCCCCATCCATGTTAAACAGTATAAAGTGATGTCATGTTGTAAAATGTATTCTATGTAGCCCCATTTTCGAGCAATGGTGCAAACCAACTTAGGTTCAGTCCACAAGGCGAGAACAAACCAAGCCAACCTAGACTTCATTTGTTGGGTACCTATGCGGATCGAGTAAAAATTAACGTGATCTGATTCAAGAAGAGATTGGATCTTGTGCCATCAAATTTCTCAGACAAACTAATTTTAGACATTGAAGCCCTTGATACTAACCCCAATAGGA
The DNA here is from genome assembly GCA_021234155.1 of Isoetes taiwanensis. Lineage (NCBI taxonomy): Eukaryota > Viridiplantae > Streptophyta > Lycopodiopsida > Isoetales > Isoetaceae > Isoetes > Isoetes taiwanensis. The sequence goes on from JAJEKV010000086.1 coordinate 3,701,417, forward strand.
AAGCATGACATGTTAAACCTTCCCTAAGTTCTTTATTCTCGAGCTGTAACCTCTAGCACACTTGAGTAAATTGCTCCACCTAAAATCACCATAACCTCCTGCTTGCTACAAAATCCTCCACATAAAAAAAAAGTCAAGAATAAAAAGATCTGAAGAAACTAGATTCAGAACAGACAAGACTTATGCTAAAACAAGAGAAAATACTAGAAAATATGCGAAGGATATGCTAGAAAACTGGATATGCTTGATACAACAGAGCATAATATATTTTATTGAGCTAGAAGGTTCAAAACTGGCATTGAACCAAAATGGTAATGTCACCCTCGAACATCTCTATACATAATGCTCTATTACAGTGTAGGCTGCCACCTAACATTAGTGAATGTGCCTCGCCAAGCATGCAGGATGCCACTTGTCATAGGTGCATGAATGGCTGTTGTAGCACATTTATGTTCCTGCATGTGAAGATTCACAAAGATGTTCTTTGCACATTGCACTTTCATGGAAGAACTGCCAACTTTAGTACCACAAAAAGTGCGGGTGGTTCCAAGGATTTTATTGCTCATTTTCACAAAAAACCAAAAACCCAAAATGAGGAGCAACGTAGTCATGAGGAGGTCGTACGTTTATGCTCTGCACGTGGAGATTCACAAATGGCTTTTAATGCAGAAACAAGTATGACAATTCAACTTTATTCCTTTTTTATTGTGAAAACGTGCCCTCTTAAAAAGCTTTTGAATAGTTTGGTGAGGCTGATATAATTTGCATGTTATTGTCTTATCACGATGGAAAATACATGATTGGATGCCTGAATTACCTATAGTTACGTGCTTTATGTAGATAGAATTGTTAAAGTTGGAAGCTAAGATGCAAAATCCATATGTGGTGATGCTAGGAAAAGCAAGATGGATGCCATTTGAGATGGAGGCCCTCTGCCAAAAACTGAACGTCATCTTCAAAATCCAGAAAATGGAAAATGACAATCTTCTTAGACTAGCTACGATTCAAGGCATCCTAAAAGGATGGTATGCAGATATTAAAAAGTGGCTCAACAAATGTGCGATGACATGGGGACAACGACAAATTTCGACAACAGATTAAAAAACACACAGAAATTATAACAATCCTAGTGCAAAGATGGAGTATATACAATCCTGCTTTGTGTGAGGCACCTCATGTAGCAAGAAAGCTTTTCCATCACGACCAGAAAGTAAGTGTATATTCCTGACTCTTACCCAGTAAGCAGCTTACATATGGCATCCATTCTAATCAAGATGGAAACTCACTCTACCATCTGCATCCAGTGCTACTTCTCCATCGTTGCAACATCTCTTCATTGATTGCTTTCCTTGGCATCGCATAAGAGAAACAATGAGCGGACTCCTGGCTGGTGGTGGTAGCCAGCTCCCCTACTAGCATCCTCGATTTGTTTCCCTTCCACATAACAAAACGCATGGTTTCAAATGAGCTAAGCCCTCACCACTTAGAGGTATTCCTCAATACAAGTGCACCTGCAAATTATGCAAAATGGATGAATATATCATGAATTATACATTTCATTTCATTCTATCTATCTCTCTCTGAGGGTCCATCATATGTCCTCATGGACGCTGCCAATGTCATCAATGCTGCCAATGTGGCATGACGTAAAAATACTCTCGATCTATCCCCAACAATGGAAACACATGTGATCATAAGATGTCCGTCGTACATGGGGATTCGTCGTAAGCATGACGTTCATTCAAGCTTCTTGTTGGAAATTTTTTGACTTACCTGGAAAACAAGTCGGTAAGTATTTAAAAGAGGTATTAGCACGGAGAGAACAATTATTGCATGGTAAAGAATGTATGTTATAAGTGATGAGAGATGGAGAGTCTAATGCATTTATGTCAGAAGATGCATTAGAAGATATGTTTTATAATGCTGAGTGCATATTTATGCATTAGAAGATATGTTTTATAATGCTGAGTGCATATTTATGCATCTCGTAGACGTGGTGATCTGCATTAGAAGATATGTTTTATAATGTTGAGTGTACATATTTGTGCGTCTCATAGACGTGGTAATCTGCGGACGCAATAAACACAACATTACCTTCCCCCCCCGGGAAGAAGACACAAATTAAATGCATTAACTATTTGTTCACCGTGCATGGAGTTCATTATCAATTACTTGTTCGCGACAAATTTTCCTGAGGCTGGGTTCACATGGGCCATAAGTTCACGTGCGCCATGATAACCATCACTAGGAGGAAATGGCTCACTATTTTACAGACCGTCACAACCCATGCTCTATTTCCACAAGGTAAAGCAGGCCCCTCTATTTCCACAGGACAAAACAGGGCCCCTCTATTTCCACACGGTAAAACAGGACCCCGCTCCAGCAAATTTCTGTCGCATCTGAGCCATGCCCCGCTTCCACAGGACAGGACAAAACAGGGCCCCTCTATTTCCACAGGGTAAAACAGCACCCTCTCCATCAAGTGTCTTATCTATTTTACAACTGTCACATTTATATTTTCTCGCATTTATTTCCACAGAGTAAAACAGGGCCCCTCTCCGACTGTCGCATCTATTTCCACAGGGCAAAACCCAGCCTAACAAAGAGACAGCCCTTTTCCAAATCAATATTTCTAAATCAATAACTTTAAAATTGGAACGTTCGCTACAAACATGTAAGACTTCTGATTGACAATTAGGAATTGCGTCGAACTTCGATTGAGATCCATCTAGTTCAAGATGAAATGAAATTTAAAAATTGGAAACCATTCAGCATGGCAAAGGAAATATATGATGGTCTCCATTTCTTGTGTCCACTATTTTGTTCAGACTGCAGTAACTAAAATGTATTCGCATAGAGACCATTTCGTGAAGCAAGATCTCTGCAAACCAATATATATATCACTATTAACTGGTGGAATCTCTTATTTACTCGCTTGTGACAAAACAAGTTTGGACATCTTAGTCTTATAATCATCCATAGTAAGCACATGAAAGATGCTCCAGCGTATTGCTAATATCCACATATAGCCAGCCAATTGAATTAATTTGCTGGATTGTAGCACCAAGACTGTCAATACCACTACAACAGAAACTTTATCCCACAATTAAAATTCCCGTGCAGAAAAATATACTGCCAACAAGCATTCCTCAAATACACGTTGTGGCATCTGTATAGAAAGCCATGTTGAGAGAGATCCGACACGGAAGTTGAACTAGAAAAGAAATTTGAAAACTTTATCTTAATGGGTTATCAGTACCTTTTATCAGTTTCAGGAAACAGAAGATCCTTTAGATGTTGACAACCTACTCTGGCGAGCTTTTTCTGCTGATGCCATGTAATCTCCATGAGATTGGTGTTTTCTCCCTGAAGAGAGAACAGAAGCAGACAAGGTTATCTTCTTTTTATGCTTAATTCAAAGTATTGCACATTTTAAAAGCGCAATATGATAGCTTATAAGTATAGCACCTTCCAGGAAAGATCTTTCAAATTATTTACATTGCTGCATGCTTTTCCTACCTTCTGCACTGTAGCCATCAATTTGATATACACAACCCATGATTTTATTATAGAGGAAAATCACGCCCTCCAAGCAGATAATTTACTTAGAAGTATGGTAGAAATAGATTGGTTTATTCTTTGAAACAAAAAAATGCCCATTTGCTGATGTGTGGGCAAAAACATACAGCCATTTCACCATATTGCTACACTTCATTTTCTCGACACCCTATAATTAATAGCGAAGCATTCACCATACCGTAGATAGTTAATAGAAATCAAATCTACTTAAGGAAAAGAAAGCAATCAGCAAGGAGCACTAGTTAAGGGACAAACCTGAATTGAAATAAACCCAGGGAATCGTAGCAACAGCCATGACGGTCACGACTCCGATGAATACGTTCCTTGGGGTGCCGTTAAAAGCGAATTGTTGAAAACGAGTGGGCGGTTTAGGTCCATACCAGGGCTTAGAATTCCGCTGCTGCGACGCCATGTCCTCCTCCTAAACCCTAAATTTTTTGCCCTCCTATTTACGAATAGCTTGCCACGTGCGTGGCCACGTTAGCAAGCACTTACAAAATGCTAACGCAACAATGGGTCGCCTTTTAGAAGACCCGTTGACCTGTGATTGTCATGTAGGTGACAAGAATCGATATTTTGCGTTTATTGACTTTTATTCGATATTTTGTATTTATTGACTTTTAGCATACTAAGACTAAGGGAAATAAAGATTGAAATTCGATGTAACCAAAACCCTAGTTATCGGCATGAATATTTGTTATTTATAGAACATTAGCTTGATTTGTCTCACTTGATTGCTCCAGGGAGTATTCAAGTGTTAATAAGCATCCCGGGGACTTACACCATTAAGAACCCGTATAGACCAACATCGTGATGGTAGGGGGTTTTTTAATTGGCAAAGGGGTCCGTAGACGGGCGGGATGGTTGTACGAAAAAACTTATTCTAGCAGTACTCCAAACGTTAGGGGCGGTGGGGGGGAAATGGCGCTCCCGCATGGATCCGGGTAGGGGTATAGGGCTTCTTAGTTGGATCCGACAGGGTTTGCATTCGACTAAGAGAGCAATCAAGTTGGAGGCAATGCATTTTCTTGCTTTGTTTTTTACATTTCTTTATTCTAAACTTTTTGCTTCTCTCGATTCTCTGATCCGACCATGTTCTACCTCTTTTTTCAGAGGGATAATATCAGAGTTTGTGCCAGGAAGCCGTTTTGGAACATCAACTAGTTTTAATAACGATTTTCAGCGAGTTTCAACAAGGTTTTTCAGCAAGTTTTCAACAAGTTTCTTCATCGAGTTTTTTGTTTAACCCACAGGTTAGGTCGCTCTGTGCATGTCAATGTCTTCTTTGTACTTCCTTATATTTCGACTTTGCTTTTGTTCCTCTTCAAAACAATCCGTTTACAGATTTGTTCCTTGGCCGGTTACGGATTTGCCATGTTTGGATGCCATTATCTGTCATCTGGTTTTCTATAGCGTAGCTTTTTATTCTAAACTTAATATAGGATAAAAAGAGCTATCTAGCAATGACGTCCTTTGTTGTTCCAACGCCATGTTCCAATGCCATGGTTTTTATGGATTGTGTTTTTGATGGTTTTCTTTTTTACGACACAAATCTTTATTACATTTTGAAGAGTATAGGGTGCAAGTTTAATTGCATTTTACAGGTTAGTAAGCATTAATTAGGATTTTTGTCTTTGCCTCCTGTTCATGGCTGAATTATTACTGTTAAAAAACAAAGTCACTGTTAAAAAACAAAGTCAAACATGACATGGTATTAACACAATTCTGGTTATTGCAGTTACCACTTTCTAGGATTCCTTACTTTCAACAGGTATATTGATTTTTTTCTTGATGTGGCATTTTTTATCATGAACTATGAACTAATCCTTGATCTAAGAAGCCATTATTCTGACCATCAGTCATTTTATGACGCACATGTTTTACCAGTGATTTCAAGCCATGCATGCAGTTAATTGTTAAAGTGATGATCTGACTTGTAGATACCGTCAAATGCACTACCACAATGAAATATTCAAGAAGGCAGATATTATCATCACTCCTACTACAACGTATATTTGGAGTGCTTTTTGTTCCTTTCTTCTTGCAAGTGAAACATCTGGTTCTAATAAATTAAAGTAATTTTTCTCGCATTGTCTGAATAGCGGCTCTGTCATTTCTCCAAAAAGCTACAAATATGGAGAATTGAACTATGGTGAAGGCGCGTAAGCGGCTTTGTGGTTGGGATGCCATGGCAATTTCATGCATATGACTACAAGTAATCTTCTTTGACTTGGACATTTAATGTTTATAGCCAAGCTCATGCGCTATCGGATCATTGAACTTCCTTGGACTACACCGCTATATCGGTTCTGTGGAGGATGACTTTATTGCTTCTTGTATGTTGCCTTAAATGAATTGGTGGCATGTGCTAAATTGTGAATTGCGGGTTGGAGTTGACGAGGAAGGTCTACCTATAGGCATTCAACTTATTGGCAAGCCATGGTCGAGGCCACTTTGTTGGGGGTTGCGTATGCCATTGAGGTAACATTTGCAATAGTATTTCCTTAATAATGCCTTCGAGATTGGGATTGGTTTCTTTAACTCGAGGTGTAAGGTGCAATTGCGTGTTATGTGCACTCACCTTCAAAGAAGACCGTAGGGTTACAGATGATCTTTTGTTACAATGACATACAACCCAATGTTTACTTCAAGACGGATTTAAGTTATTGGCCTGGTTTAAGTAAATTACGGGCTCTCACCATTTCTTTACAAGATTTCATCACTGGACAGGAAATGGTTGAAAGTTGATATCATAGCTCTTGTATACTTCGCAGAAATGATGGGAATGGCATTTTTGAAGTATCTGATTTATCACAAGACAACATATCATAAGTTGCTGGTTAGACTCTGCCATAACGTGTGTATATAAACTTTAAAAAGCCATGAGATGAAACTTGTGTACGAACTCTTTTATATCTAATCTGTACTTCAGGACATGAGTCATGGTCATACACAAGGTTAAATTTGTCAGGTGCAAAATCAACGGAAGATTATGTCCTAAAATCTGTCTTGCAAATAATTGCTTCAATTCTAAGGTGTCAATTAACATTTCAATGATGGATATGGTTCCATTCAATGGCCATCGAATATTGAATGACATCACAGTGCCATGTTATCTCTAGACATCCCAATCAATTGTGCCTTTGTACAATATTTGAGTTGCTAACAAAAAACCCTTTACTTTAAAAAATCACTGGACTGCCGGACCTCCATGTGTAGCCTAAGAAGCATTGAACGTTTAGCATGTTCTTATAGAGTTTAGCATGTTCTTATAGAAGGGACATCATATTGTTTGTATAGTCATCTTATTCTAACATAAAAACATCTTTCGTAAATAAAATTACAAATTTATTATGGGGCAGTAATGCCTTCTGTGCAAAACATATAAATGAGTTACATAATAAAGCACACCGATGGGAATATTTGCATGTATGAACTATTAACTAATCACAAGCATATCTACACAACCCATAAAGTTATTGCACAAACTATTTCCTAATCACAAACATATCCATACAACACATAAAGTTATAAGAACTTAGTTGATGTAAAGTTGTAAGATTGTAGTTGATATTAAAAGCTCTGCAATATTTTAACCTTGCATTTAATATGGGCTTGTATTTGAATAATCAAACCCCAAACCCCTACAACAAACTAGCTTAGCTAGCTCTTGTAATGACTAAAAAAATATTCAAAAAATGATGTGTTACCATATGTGCTACAAGGGCTAGGACTTTTCTTATGGTGTCCAGTATATGTATGGAAAAGGGTATATGGATTGCTAGTTGGGAATGATGTGTTATCATATGTGCTACAAGGGCTAGGACTTTTCTTATGGTGTCCAGTATATGTACGGATAAGGGGCCAAAAATTAAAATTCATATGTACGTATGGTTGGGGTTTCACCAAAAAAAGTATCTGAGGGGGTTTCAACCCCCTTGCACGCACATGCCATATGCTCTATATAAAGGGGTGAAGCCCCCGGGATAAGCATTTTTACTCTCAATTTATGTAAAGGCTCTTGCAATGTTTTGTGCAAAGATTAGTGTTGCGAAGGAATGTCTTGTTTCCTTGAGCAAAGAATATAAGGCTCGTTGCTGTCTTTGATGCCAATACCACAATACTTGATGAGGTGTCACCGATTGCAAAGTCTGACTCTGTCCCTATCTTTGGTCTGCTTTACCCTGGTTGTTGAAGGGTGTTGCTTGTTATTTGCAACATTGCTCATCAATTGTAGACTCTTATTTTGTAAAGTAATCAAATAATTTAATCCTTCACATATTCTTTAATCCTCTTGTTGTCTTCTAAGCCACTATTATATGTCGTGCGATATAACAATCTATCTTCTAAGGTTACAAATATGCGTTCAAGTTTCCTTATGTCTTTTATCCCACATATCATTGGGAGATCCTTCCACATCTATGTTTGGTGGAATAGGGCGGTTATTTTCCTATTATTCTGACTTTTATTGACATTGTAGCTCTATGTGTTATAAAGTGTGGGTTCATGGAAGCCATTAGGTTCAATTGTATTTAAGCTTCTCCCATTCAGTAGAGTATTTGCATCGCAAGGGATCCCGATTCAACAAAGGTTACTGATTCAGTACGCCCCATGTCCAGTGTCTACAGCAATGAGGACATCTTGTCGGTATGGTTAACTTGGCAACGAGATGAGCTATGTAAACTTCGAGAGGCTTGGCTCTAGAAAAAATCGGCAGTGTATCAGGAAGGTTTAGCAATTTTTCAAAATATGATGGAACATGTTTATTTGATTTCTATCAACACATTTTCTTACTAAGACAGAAAAGCAATAAACTTTCGCCTAGTCGATATACATCTAGCATTTGCGAAGAGTTATTTAGCAATCGATGTTCATTAAGTGAGAAAAGGAAGACCACATAGAGACTTGTTCAAATAAAACCTGACTCTCCTATGTGAAATCATTACCCATTGGCATCTTCCAAGGTTGCGCAAGTAGAGTTCTCATCCGCAATATCATGCATCACTTTCATCGTTTTCTATAGAAGAAGTCACCGTTGCAGGTAAGTTTTCCTGCCATTTTGCAACCAACTACATACTACACAAATATCCTCTTTTAATCCTGCACTATGCATGTATCTTATTCAACCTGGCTTTCAGAGAATACAGACGATCTTGCTGACTCTGCCGCCACAAAGGTATGTCCATAAGACTTGTCACCACTTTGATTGTTCTTGGTGAGCCTTCGTGTAGACTTTTGCTTGATGCATTCTGCAAGCTGGTAGCAACAATACCAAAAAAGATAAATATCAAAAGCTCAACAATGAAAATCATGGGTGGCTTTATTGACTAATCATAAAACTGAAATTCCTCAATCTGAGTTCTTAGTCAACCAACAATATGAAGATAATAGTCTTGCAGCAATAGGTTTAAAGGAAGTCCTCATATCAGCTGCAACTTCTGGTAAATTAAGCATGCATTAAAATCCATAGGATCTCCTATTTGACATCTTGGCAACGGTTGTGTTCCTTCCCAGCACCAACATACCTCCCGAACAAATTCTATCCAGAGAATCAAAATGGCTAGACAGAAGAAATGCAAAAATATTAAACTTAAAAAAGAACTATTAAATACTGGCACTGCTTAGCCACTTATCACAAATATTGCAGTTCCCAAACCAAATCTAATGGTGCTCCCTTAAGCTTGTTGGCATATTTGTGCCCTTTATTGCTTGATGTAAGAACATCACCTGCATTTTCAAAAATCATATAATCTGTTAGAACATTAAGAATGCTTTAAAGACTATAAATGTGCATGGCAGCATTCTTTCCCTTCCATCAGCAGCATCATTTTATAGGAGCTATTCTTTTAAAGTACTCTCTAGGCTTTTCATTAGATAAAATACCCTCTTCAGACATCCAACGACCTTACAATAGCTTTATGAAATATTATGACCACAGATGTGAATCTTTATTTGTTCATAAGAAGCATCCCCAAAGACAGAAACATCATAAACCCAACATGGCTAAGGCAAGTAGAGAAAATTTCTTCATTCTTCATTGTTAACGAAGTGTCATAACATAATAAACTTATAGATGGCTCCTTCAAAAGAAGATTTTTTTCATATATCTATCAGATGCACATATTAGTCGATTAATGTTCTTATCATGTATTGGGGGATCCCAGAGATGTGATCTTGGAGGACGGGATCACAGCTTACTGGACATTAATTGCATAATTTTTGCACCTTATAAAGAAAATGAGGGTGTGACGCTCCCTGTATATATACGACACCCAGCCGTATACATACAGGGACTTTCCCCTCCCATGGCAACCAACTTGCCATGAGCAGGGCCCTCCGTCTATTTTGGGCCATCTATGAAATGATGCCCGAAAGAAGGACACGAAGGGGTCATTCGGCCCACGCCTTCAATGGGACTCCTACGTCACGGAAGCATGAATACAAGGGTTAGCACACAACATAAATCATATATAAATAACCACCACGAAGGGTGGCGCATCCATCCAAATACCAACGGCATAGAATATGCATCTAACCTAAGAAAACACCCAAACCCGGGTTCTACCCCTCTCGGACTCCGGTGAGGATCGACCGACGGCCGGGCCTCAAGAGATCAGCAGACCGAAGTCTTGGCATGGCGTTATCGGCATAGAACATCGGCTAGGGTTGTCCACTCCATCCGCCCCTCACACACACTTTGCGATGGGTCAATTCATGCTATGGCTTTGCTATAGCCTTCCGGAGACGCAGGTTCTAGGGATCACCCTTTTGAGCCTACTCCAGGTTCATGACGCCTGGTCCGATGAGGCAGGTCGGGGAAGCGTCCCCTTCCAGAATCACAGTGGTTCCATGGGTGAGCTAGAGAATACGTGCGCATCAGCAGCCACCCCGCGATCCGTGCAGACTTACTCACCCTAAATCTACTCAAAGTGCAAGGTGCTCCATACGGATCACACCTCTACACCCGTGGAGTGTCGGACCCATACCCCCCCTCCCCACGTGGACCGGCTATCGGGCCCTAGCCCATTGTAGGAGTCTCGGGGAGCCTTGTATGCTCATGCAAGACCCCACCCCTCATGTCACCACCGTGTTCCTTGTCTAGTGCTAAGCCGCACCATAGCATCTAGGACCCGTGGGTTCTTGTGCACAGCCGCAACTAATGGGAATAATACGGGCTCTATCCAGGAGCATACTACAATACATGGGCTCAGAGGTCTCTACCCCGTAATCCCCATCTCCGGAGTGCTAACTAAGCAAAGAACTACTAAACCATCAACCAAAAGCACGTCACAGAGACTAGAGATAAAGAATACTCACCATATCAATCAAGGGTTAACCTAACAAGTAAACCACAAAGAAAACAGAGAGAAACACACCACGAGAGGCTATGCTATAAATCGACATAGTAACCTCTTGACTAAACCAGTCAAATCGGTCTTGGGCTGCTCCATCTCGACTAATCAAGGGCGCCCGGGTCACCGCTCCTCCTCCTCCATCCCCAATTGCTCCCAATTCAATTGGGGCACAAAAAGCCCTAATTTGGGTGTCCAAAATGGAAACCATGCCTTGCCCAATCGATTTGGGCCAAGTGGCACCCCTTGTTGGTGCTAATTAACTAATTTAGCTTAATTAGGGTAATTAGGCTATATACTTTATAATTATCCACAATGGATTTATTAACATAGCTAAATAAAACCATTGTGGTCGACGCCCACTTAGCCAATTACCCCCTTATGTCCTAGTGACGTGTCCCGTGCATCACATTATACCGTATGAATGCCCGAACGTCACATTCTCCCCACCTTAAAAATGATGCCGTCCCCGACGCAAAGATCGACTACTGTTGTTGCGGGCGACACATCATGATCATCGCTTAGGAGTGTTAAAAGTGAACAGTGAAAGTTTGTGGAAGTGTCACTGTTTCATCCGTGGTGACGAGCTCACACTCTATCTATGTTAGAAAGCATTCTTTCTATAGATACAGGTAACTGATTATATATTAAAGACATGTATAGATATAAAGAACTTCCATTTGTTGTTATATTATAATACAGAGTTGTTAACCTCGCACTGATTAATAGAAAGTCATTCTAATCATATTAACTTTTGTGTGTATATGTATTATATTCTCCCTTCACTTTACAATTTCGTTTTCCTATTTTAGTACAATTTTAACAACTCATATATTGCTATTGTGAGTGTTTAGATGCCTCTGACATTTATAGTTACCCTTTAATAGAATTATATATTGTACCGTATATTCCATTTTGACCTATATACGTTAACGTTATCTAAGTCTCGTTATTCCCTTAGGAGTTTGTGTAAGACATACATACTTATCCCCTTATGTAGTGTGGTGTGTGGTCACATGTCCAGTTGGATGCTGCCTAGTGGCGTGACGTTAAAACTACTATCTATCTATCTATCTATCTATTTTATTTGATTATGTGTTTAATAACTTGCTGATTATCTTTAATGTTTCTACAATCACACTTTCTATCTTTAGGATAGATTACAGTCACATGAGGACACATATTAATTCATTGGTTATGTTTGTACATTTACCGACGTCCCATATTCTTATATTTGAATTACTTATTTATTTTATTGTTATTTTCATAAATTTATCACACATACAGTGCAGTGCGGTGACGATACATTCAACGTAATTGGTACCGCCGGTCGCTATCCGTGATGCTATGGCTATGCAATCGTCACCAGATCACGTAAGGCCGATTCTTGAGACTATGGTGTTCATGGCGGAAGCATCAAACCATCGTGGTCTGCCCCGAGCCTTTTAGATGATGATAACCGAGGAGGTCCCGGCTCCTACTTGAAGTAGAAGTGCTGAATGTTGGGAATAAGGAGTGTTAAGATACCCCTAATTTGGATGGATACTCGAGAAAACCGGTATGACGATGTTTGGTATCTAAGTGAAATCTTTGGACCTAAAAATTACAAGGATTGATGTATGATGCGGCATCTAGGTTGCTATTCAATGTAGAAGGAGACCGGATATAGCACGATATATCCGGTGGAGAAGTGGTTTATGATTATCTACTATAGACCATGTTAAGGAGGTACTATGCCAAGGTGGAAACCGGATTATAAGTACCCGGCTCACGAGGGAAAACACTTTAAAAGTGTAGGTTTGATTCGTGGAACGGTAGAGAATAATGTGTATGAGGATGTTGATCCATAAATTATGGATTATAAAATTACACATATATTGTGTTTGGTAAAGAGATTGATGTTCCTGAGGTGTGAAACAAAGACGCAAGATTATAGACGACTAAGAAGACCACGTAGGCACGTGAATACACTTAATAACGTTGGTCAAATGCATGATCCTTATGCGGGGTGAAAATTAAGGAAATGGCCGATCCTATGCCTGGCCGGGGTATGTAGACGCCGGATAAAAGATCGACAATAGTGTGGAACGTAGTTTTCCCACAAGGTGAATAGAGCTGAGGTCGAACTGACGAAGGTAGGAATAAGCATTCTATAAGACTGCTAGAATGGAAGACGACAATTGCTAGCAAAAGGTGTAACCGTCTGAAAGCTACAAAGTATGTTGGAGCTCTGGCGAAGCTTATTCTATGAAGGAAAGTTGGCGTTGAACTAATGATACATTAGGAAGGCAAGTAATGTACCCACAACGACAAGTGGGAGACAAGAGGTGCTTGAAAGTTGTTGTAAACAACGTTTCAAATATAGAGAGTTTGGAGGACACTTTGAAGAGACCAAAGCCTGGAATATGAAGAAGGGAGGCATCCAATGAACATCTGGCCAAGGAGGATGTACTCTGGACTTGGTATCGTGTGTGCATCCCGAGGAGTAGTTCCGCGTTGGTAGATGTGTATTAGGACCATTTACTAGGAACATAACTAGAAAAAGATAGGGTATATACTAGAACTTTTAGTTCACATATATGAATACGGAGGTAATGAAGATAAGAATTCCTATAGTAGACATCAAGTATGGCCACTAGGAACTTAGGGTGGCATGCGCCCCTATGGAATTTATGACTAGAGCGTGAGGACCAAGGCAACCTAAGGATAGAGAGTCTAGAAGGTGTGGTGTGAAATCCACAAAGATATATAGGAGAAGCATCTAGGGCTACGTCAACGAATCATATATGAGTCAAGAGTTAGGGTTGGTGCACACATGTTACTATATCTCATAATAACAACGTAGTGGTTCTGGCTGTAGGAAGGATTTAGTAGTATTACATACTACACTAGCGAGGATATCAAGGATGTCGATTGTGACATCCGTGATGTATGTCATATTAAAAGATAATAGAATATTCGCATAAAGCAGGGAAATATTACTTGACAAGGTTTACGTAAGGAGCATAATGATATGCTTATATAATGAGATATTGTGTTAGGTATGCTTTACCGTAGAATGCATTCAAGTTATCCGAATGGTTAGAGTTGATTATCTTAGATACTGCATACTAAGGAAGACGAGAAAAGTTTAAATGAGTGAGAATAGCTAGAGTAAGTCTAGCATATACGGTGATGTTACGTTCAAAAACATCCCGAGGATGGTTGGAACGGTATTGGAATAACCGATAATGAGAGCTTAACTACTCAAAGGTTCTAGATACCAATGTATTAGTTCAACGTTATAAGCTAAGAGCATTTATTTGGTTTTGGGAATGAAAAGATATATAAGAATATCGCGTCCCCTGATGGAAGATAAGAAGGAGTACGATGACTTTGGCGATTATACCTTTAGGGGTAACCAAGAAGAGGGCAGTACATAGGAATTCCAAGTCCCGATAAAATCAAGACGAGGTGTATTGATCAGAACGGTTAAGGTTATATAGACCAGTAGTCCATGTAATCGAAGAGTTACCCTACACGCGGTGAACAATTCTAGGTACAGAAGTAGAAGCTGGAGGATCCGTTTCCTTGCGGCATAGACCCGTTAGAGATTATGACTTCGAAACTCTTAAGAGGGTAAGGAATTGGATAATCATATGGCGGTTACTAATGAAGATTGAAACATTGGATTTTCCTATTAGAAGACCAGGGGGTTTTAGTGCCTCCGCTTCATTATGAGGGAGCCAAAGACGACAACATTCAAATGGATCAAAAGTTGAGGTTGACATGCTAACTTAAGATAAATAGGTTAGGTGTGACAAAACATGGCAAAACGCAAATTTACTGAAGGAACCTTTAGAAAAGGCCTTGGACTGTGGTAGAAACCTTTGGAACTATGGCATAATCCCATGGGAAAATTATAGTTTATGTACGGGGTATCCCTTTTAGGTCAACCCCTTAGGTTAAGATACTCCATGGTGGCGTACCTTTATTGGGTGACGTGTCAGCGTATTTATACATATACCATATAAATACATGGAACGTCACATTCACCCCCTCTTAGAAAATAATGTTGTCCTCAGCATTGGGGTTAGTTAAACAAATGACGGTTAATCGAAAACTGCAATAGAAGGAAGTATCCTTAAACCTTCTTATGATAAGTATGTTAAATGCACCTTGGTGCTTAAACTCTTCTATGCAGATCCATACATGGGCAAGTCACGTCTTCGCTTCTTGCCTGCACATGTGAATACATCAGCATGTACAAGTCCAACATAGAGTTGGCCCCTGCCCATTTGGGAAGTAGGTGGTACAGCCACATCATAAGAACTACAAAGGTTACATTTCAGCTAAGTTAGAGCAGAGCTCTAGCATTGTGGGATGAGGATATATGTTTGTTATGCACATAACATGTACACATACGATAAACATGCTGGAGAGGTAATCTAGGTGGTGACACTAGGAGAGAAAGACGAGCGTATCCTAAAGTTACTGATGAAGGATCTGGAGATACGTTTGAAATGTGCAAAGGACCTTAATCCGCTGCATGCTAGGGTATCTGCGGTGGTAGTTGGCACTTGAAGTAAATGTCAACGCCAATAGAATAAAAGCTTAAGGTAGTGGGGTTGAGTAGTACAATAGTACAATTCCGTGATAAGTAGCGAATAGCGCTTGCACGCTAAATGTCCGAACGTGTCTTGCATAGACACCTAAGATTGAGTTTTCCCAGGTGATCCATGGGTTACATGGAGGTATAAGTTAGGATATATATATAGAACTCGAACATGGATACAAGTCCGTGTTGTCTCAACATAGATAATTGTAGAAAGGCTCACAAAGTACAAGGCAAGCACCTTGATGACTCTAGGTAATTCACGATTTATACGAAGGCTCACCCGCTCTTAGGCCATGACTATGGCTTAAATGCGGATGTCAAGTCATTTGGAATGCCAGAACAGTAGTATGACATCATGACAGAGAAATGTAATGAGTAACATTTCCAGGATGTAGGATAATGTTGGATTATAACCTCCAATGATAGGTAGGTTTACAACATAAGGATAGATAGATAGATAGTATAATAGCGGCTTAGAAGCCACAAGACGGTTAACGAATACGTAAAGGAGTAATTGGATTGGTGACTCTACTAAATATTGATCACAACTAAAGGATGATTTGTATACGATGTGGCAG
Organism: Isoetes taiwanensis; assembly: GCA_021234155.1. Classification (NCBI taxonomy): domain Eukaryota; kingdom Viridiplantae; phylum Streptophyta; class Lycopodiopsida; order Isoetales; family Isoetaceae; genus Isoetes; species Isoetes taiwanensis. Next base: position 3,717,523 of record JAJEKV010000086.1, read on the forward strand.
ACGTAAGGGCCAGAATACTGAAAATCGGCCATAGTCGTAGAAAACATGTTGACGAAATAAAGGACCCTGATGCATGATATTTAGCAATCTGGATAGAAAGGTTATTACCTAACATGAAGGGTGGTCATTGCTAATATACAAAGGTAGACTTGCGGCTTGAAAGGCAGCAAGAGCTGAAAAAACTCCTTAAAGATTTGATGCATGGCTTAGGGAAGAAGACTTCCATGTCCTAAGACAACATGGTGAATTGAATTGACCAAGGATATTTTTAATAAATAGATAGATAGGTAGATAGCATTTATATGTCATGCCACATTGGCAGCGTCCATGAGGACATATGACGACCCCCAGAGACTTGAACACAAGATCTCGGAATAGAGGAGGCCTATCTTGAGGGGTCTTTGGGTGGTACTGTCCTTTGGGATATTCACATAACCCGTTGGAATATGTAAGTTCATTTGTGGAACTTAACACCATTTGGGCACTAAAGGAATGGTTGGAAATAATTTGCCCCAACCATATCTGGATACCCTAGAAGGAGGTGAGTAATCAACAATGGTTGGGTGGCATTGGATTGTACGGGAGAACAGCTCTAAAAGAGGGTAGACTGCTGTCACTTTGACAGGCGTGTGGCACAGATAATTAATGACATCCATATAGATGGTGAAGTTTGGCACAAAGTGTTGACAATATTGTGGGGGTTCTAACACAAGCACTCACTACGTATTACAGAGTTTGTACCGTGGTCTGGGAAAATGGTCCATAAAAAGAACACGACCATTGGGAAGAAGTAGTGAGGGGTGGTAGGACGAAAGCTACCCATGGTCTAGAGGGGTGCTGCATGGCAGTCCCTAGTTGGTTGGGCGAAAAGAAATCCTTTCTCTAGGAAATGAGACGAGCCAAGGTTTAGACACTAGAGAGAGATAACGTTAATTATAAATATGTCTATAAAACATTACTTATATAACGTCGAATAAGGTCTAATATAAAGCATATGAATGTAGTATAGATTGAATCATGGCAAGGGCCGAAGAAACTGTGTTATCAAGGCATCTACCAAAGGACAATAATAATTAAAGTTATGGATCGAGGAACCGATAACCGACATTATTATCGCCGCCAAAGAATATCCAAGGATATAACACATGCTTTGCTATTCTAGAGAGTTGCCCCGTCGTTAATTAAATTCGAATTAGTCCCACCAAGTGAGTTGATGTTATCATAACAAGTTGGCCGGACTTGCTAGATTACGTCGTGTCATTTGGTCGGTTTATTCCTAGGGGATACTAGCTTTATATATGGTTAACAGTTATCCGGTTGACTATGGCAGAGAAAGGTCGACTCCCGTGGCCATGGCAAGAGTGCTTACTCCGGCGGCTATGGCGAGAGAGCTTGCTCCGGCGGCTATGGCGAGAGAGCTTGCTCCGGCGGCTATGGAGAGAGAGCTTGCCCCGGGCGGAGTTGCGCCTCCACTCGTGGGTTTACCAAAGGCACGGCTCTAATTTTAAGATATAGATGCATTATAAATATTAGAAAAAGGGTTATATCTCTTCAAGAAAGAAGTTGGCTTATTGGTGAAGGTGTTGGTTTGGGTGCAGAAGGTCATGGGTTCAAGACCCCATAGTGCCTTTTTATATAAAAGTTGCTATGCAGAGAAATAGAGTACTATATGTGTATAAGAAATGTGTGAAACACATATGTTGCATTCAAGAGAGAGTTTGGTGTGGTGGTAGGCACCTAGGCTTGGAGTTGGGAGGTCATGGGTTCAAATCTGGATTGGGGCGCCAAAATAATATGTACATAAAAAAAATACGAAAATTTTTATACGGCGGAAATACGCGTTTTATACACGGGCGGGCCGACAAAGATTATAATGCTGTTTCTACCGCATCCGTGAGTCGATCAAAAGCAAGCGGCGCTCGAAGTTGACTTTCGGGGCCCCTCCTTGACCATTTTTGCCCGCCTAACGACCGTTCTAGGGTATTTGGGGTACGCCCGATCCAATGGAGCCATTTTTGCCTTCATCCCAGCTACCTACAAAAACTTATAGCCCCTCCAAACTTGGGTCCTCCAGTCGCCCTAACTTCTTTAAACCTACAATTTCTTACTTTAACCTAACACAAAGCCAAACATCAAAGAACTAACAATCACACTAACTTAGCCTCCTACCTAGCCGACGAACTACGAGTTAGAGTTTGGCCAGTGCTATGATTCCGGTCAACCAGAATCATGGCTCGATACCATCAGGACGCTCCCCTATATATATACCACCCCAGTAGGTATACATACAGGGACTTTCCCCTCCCATGGCAACCAACTTGCCATGAGCAGGCCCTCCTCGTCTATTTCGGGCCATCTATGAAATGATGCCCGAAAGAAGGACACGAAGGGGTCATTCGGCCCACGCCTTCAATGGGACTCCTACGTCACGGAAGCATGAATACAAGGGTTAGCACACAGCATAAATCATATATAAATAACCACCACGAAGGGTGGCGCATCCATCCAAATACCAACGGCATAGAATATGCATCTAACCTAAGAAAACACCCAAACCCCTGTGTTCTACCCCTCGGACTCGGTGAGGATCGACCGACGGTGGGCCTCAAGAGATCAGCAGACCGAGTCTTGGCATGGCGCTATTGGCATAGAACATCGGCTAGGGTTGTCCACTCCATCCGCCCCTCCTGTGCACACTTTGCAGATGGGTCAATTCATGCTATGGCTTTGCTATAGCCTTCCGGAGACGCAGGTTCTAGGGATCACCCTTTTGAGCCTACTCCAGGTTCATGACGCCTGGTCCGATGAGGCAGGTCGGGGAAGCGTCCCCTTCCAGAATCACAGTGGTTCCATGGGTGAGCTAGAGAATACGTGCCGCATCAGCGACCCCCGCATCCGTACCCGACTTACTCACCCTAAATCTACTCAAAGTGCAAGGTGCTCCATACGGATCACACCTCTACACCCAGGGAGTGTCAGACCCATACCCGGCCCTCTACGTGACCGGCTATCAGGCCTAGCCCACTGTAGGAGTCTCAGGAGCCTTGTATGCTCATGCAAGACCCCACCCCTCATGTCACCACTGTGTTCCTTGTCTGGTGCTAAGCCAGACCATAGCATCTAGGACCCGGTGGGTTCTTGTGCACAGGCCGCAACTAATGGGAATAATACAGGGCTCTATCCAGGAGCATACTACAATACATGGGCTCAGAGGTCTCTACCCCCCGTAATCCCCCATCTCCGGAGTGCTAACTAAGCAAAGAACTACTAAACCATCAACCAAAGCACGTACAGAGACTAGAGATAAAGAATACTCACCATATCAATCAAGGGTTAACCTAACAAGTAAACCACAAAGAAAACAGAGAGAGAACACACCACAGAGAGGCGCTATGCTATAAATCGACATAGTAACCTACTGACTAACCGTCAAATCGGTCTTGGGCTGCTCCATCTCGACTAACTGAAGGGCGCCTGGCTGCTGCTCCTCCTCCTCCATCCCCAATTGCTCCCAATTCGAATTGGGGCACAAAAGCCCTAATTTGGGTGTCCAAAATGGAAACCATGCCTTGCCCAATCGATTTGGGCCAAGTGGCACCCCCTTGTTGGTGCTAATTAACTAATTTAGCTTAATTAGGGTAATTAGGCTATATACTTTATAATTATCCACAATGGATTTATTAACATAGCTAAATAAAACCATTGTGGTCGACGCCCACTTAGCCAATTACCCCCTTATGTCCTAGTGACGTGTCCCGGCGTGCATACGTATACCGTATGAATGCCTGGAACGTCACAGAGGGTTTTTTTCACTAGGTTTTTCTTCCCCGATTCTCCACGAAATTGGATGGGATTAGTTCCAGGCTGGTCGGAATGGGCTAGATCAAAGGCATAGGTAGGAGAGAGTTAGGCGCCAAAGCTAGCGGTGCTGTGATAAGAGAGCTCCAACCGCTGATAATTGGCCTGAAATTGCACAATAAGTGTTTAACTCGTAGTTGACTATGGGAGCCCGGAGGAGGTGATCCCATGTGGTCATCCTGAAGGTTAGGATCAGTGATGACTTTAAGGTGTGATATATCCTGAAAATGCTATATTTCACCAAAATTCGATGGTTTAGCAAGAGCTAACACATCCTACTAATTTGATAATATTGCATTCTAATTATACCAAATTCGCCAACTTAATAGATATTCTGTAGTAGCAGATCTTAATTTTTGGTAAGACGTCTGAATTCTACTAAATTTGTTTCTATGAAGTTATAAAAATAGAAAACAATCGCCACCATTTCTATAGTTTAGAAGTAGACAGAGGATGATAGAGTCATCATTGGTTGGGATCCACCCCAAGGTAAGCGTATCTCAAACCCACATATTGCATTAACATTGCTTTATAGGTCTTGCTTTATGGATTTATTCATCCCATAGGTCTATTGGTCCCATAGACCCATTGGTCTTCGTGGACGATAGAACCCTATCCAATTCAATTTTATTCTATTCTATTTGTCTAGTCCTTTTAGTCGTGGTGCTCCCATGTACTTGCCATCTTGAATCTTGTTAGCTCATGTATTTGTCTGCAAGTATGAATTGAAGAAGGCATATAGTAGATTAAAATTGATGAAGACACAATAAAAGATTGAAGAATATACTTATATGGCTTGGTAAGCGTAGAAATGGCAATGATGATAAATCCATAATAAAGATTTGGGTATCAATATGGATGGGAGATGAAAAGGAAACTAAAACTGGAGAGAGAGGAAGTAAGATATAGGAGGTTGAAGAATATACCTATATGACTTGTTGTAGAAATGACAATGGTGATCAATCCTTAGTAAAGACTTGGAAATCCATATGGATGAGAGATTAAAAGGAAGCTAGAGAGTTCGAAGCAAAATATAGGACACCTCAATAATGTGTATGGGGTAGGAAGGACCATCCTACACACATATATTATTGGTGAGAAGACCTCAATGCCCAACTGCACCAGCTCAGGTGGAACGCATCATGTTAGCATGAATGTCGTTAATAATATTTTATATCATTGCAATACAAGGAAAGTTCCATCCTATTCCAGAAACCCAAAAGAAAATATCCGGGTCCTTGAAAAATTTGAGTCAAATCCAACATTACTAATGAACAAAGTTGCAAAGCTCCCAATAATAGCAATTATTAAATGAGCATATGTTAATGATTACCTTCTAAAGGTATGTTCTCATACACTTTTGACCCGACTTTAAAAATCAAAGCAGATTAGAAACCTCATCCTAAAAATTCTGGAATGAGAAAAACCTCACTTTTTAGCTGCGTGTCTTATGTAGGGTTCACATGGAGCATTTTTTCAGTGCTGAACCCATCTGGATGGATCAAGGCTGGCCAGTCATGTATTCACATGGATGCGGTGCCATTTGTTAGAAAATTTTCAACTAGATATAAGAGCTGGCCAATTTTTCCAGCCAAATTCAATCCGTGCAAAACTTTTTGCATGTGAATAGCCCAGTTGATTAAGCGCTGATTCTAAATTGGGTCGGCTGGAGGATAAACTGGACGTCAACTCACGGGGGATAGATCACGCGTAGCAAAATAAGCCCCGAGCCAAAATCTGCAACAAGAAATCCACCGCTGACTTCCACTGATCCAAATACTATGCATGTGAACAGGTGTTTAGCTTAGGTCAATCTCCACTCTACATACTTGCCATATATTAACCATCCAAAGCACATCTTTTGTAGCATATGCCAAATGCTCAAACTCTAGGCCCTTTAGGCAATCCAAAAATTCAAGTACATTCTCTTGTTTTCACGTCGGTTCATGGCAATATATGCAGTCATTTCAATACTTTTTGATGTAATATGTTTATAATGATTCTTTCTCTTGAGTCATGCAAAACTGTGCCAGATGTACAATGAAATAATGGACATCCAAAAGAACAAACGGCTTGAAAGCCATTTTTGAGGCCACGTCTATATAGTTGGCAACTTGACATGATGGTGAGACTTACCATACATAATCATATACCATCACTAATGCGTCACCCTGTAAAGACAAAAGCAGTGCTTTATACAATATTGTTGCTTAAATTACAAGAAACTTATCGTGGCGGCCAAGGCCGTCGCAAACGTTTCTCTAGTTCCAACCCGCTGAGGTTTGGCCCACTATTAACGTTCAATCTGTCAATGCAATGCATGCTTAATAATGGGTTTCTATTCACATTGTTGCCTTGTGTCCTCTTGCCCATACGATAGATAGTTGCTGCAAGACGACCATGAGATTCCCAATGCTGGTATCCCTTTCTCTCTTTTATCCTCTCCTTTTTATCACCCTATGCTAGTCAGTGGGGTTTGAGCCTGGATGGGTGCTGCCCAGAACCAATGGCCTGACCACTAGGCTAACAGCGCGGTTGCCATTATCTCTTTCTCGCCATCCATTGCTAGTCAGTGGGTTTTGAGCCTGGATGGGTGATACCCAGAACCAATGGCCTGACCACTAGGCTAACAACCCGATGGACCTTTTTGTTTATTTAGCTGCACCCGATGATGGGCAGTGGGCTTTGAGCCTGGACGGGGGTTTCCCATAACCATTAGCTTAGCCACTTGGCCGTCAACGCGGTCATCTTTTTATCTCTGCCTCATTTGTTTAATGTAATTTATTTGTTTAATGTTTCTAGTTTGATTTGTTGAAGAATAGATGTGGGGAACCTCATGGTAATCAAACAGCATGCCATCTATCGTATGGGCCAGAAAGGGAATGGGATGAGAGATATAGAGCACGCAAGGGGCAAGCACAGGTCTGGCTATGGCGGACGTCGGAATAATGGCCGCAATAAATGCAAAGTGTATTAATGGCCGCAATAAATGCAAAGTGTATTAATGACCACAATAAATGCAAAGTGCACACATGTCTCATCAAGTTATTAGAGTGTATTAATGGCCGCAATAAATGCAAAGTGCACACATGTCGTGCTTTGATAATTTTTAAGGAATGTGGGTGCAAACTTGATTGAGCAAGGGGAGTCACGTGGCTGTGGCTCCTCCTCAATAAATATTAACTAGGAAAATACAAAAAATGTTCCTCAAAAATATTTTTCGACACTTGGCGTGCATGCACTGGAGCATCAAAGAATCTTGAAGAATAGAATCAAAGTGTATGCATTATATATGGTTTTATGACTATGTGATAAAAAAGTTAGTAGTCGTACAAGAGTTGCAGGAGAGAATCATGTGTTTGCATCCTTTGCATCATAATACCAATCTAGTAATTTTTAATGGGATCATGCATTATTGCATGAGTTCCGACCAGCCTGCATAAGAACTTAACATGAATCTTTATTTTTTTGAAAGACATCATGTTTGCACGCACATATGAGTATATAGTCCATGGTTAAAAGCCTCCTTCATGAGTGATGTTGGTTTTCATGAAAAATCAAAGATGTTTAACTCTCTAGGTTTTTTAATGGAGAAAATAATCTCTTCAAATATCCGACGTCCTTACAACCGCTTTGTGAAGTGTTATGACCAGAAATGTGATATTTATTCACGAGGAGCATCCTCAAAGACAGAAACATCATAAACCCAACATGACTAAGGGAAATAGAGATTTCTTCATTCTTCATTGTTAATGAAGACTCACAACATAATAAACTTATAGATAGCTCCCCAAGGGAAAAGAAATTTCACCATATCTATCAGATGCGCATATGAGTTGTTTGATACTCTTATGTTGCAGTGGAGGATCCCAGAGGCGTGATCTTGGAGGACGGGATCACAACGTACTGCACGGTAACGGTGCAGAATTTTTGCTCCTTATAAGGAAAATGAGGGTTCTCTTCCACTAGGCTTTTTTCCCCCAGTTCTCCACAAAATTGGATAGGATCAGTTCCAGGCTGGTCGGAATGGGCTGGATCAGAGGCGTAGGTAGGAGCAAGGAGGCGCCAGATCCAGCGCCACTGCAGTAAGAGAGCTCAAATGGCCGAAAATTGACCCGATATTGCATAGTAAGCCTTTGAAAGTGCAGTTGACTGTGGGGGCCCAAAGGAGGGGATCCCACATGGTGATCCCAGAGGACGGGATTCAACCCAGGGTAAGTGTATCCCAACCCCACATATCATACTAACGTTGCTTTATATGTCTTGCTTTATGGATTTATTCATCCCATAGGCCTAATGGTCCCATAAACCTATTGGTCTTCATGGATGATAGGACCCCATTCAATTCAATTCAATTTTATTTGTCTATCTTTAGTTTTGGCGCTCCCATATACTTGCAGTCTTGAATTTAGTTAACCCATATATTTGTCTGCAAGTGTGAATTGAAGAACGCTTATAGTAGGCTAAAAATACAGTAAGAGATTGAAGAATATACTTATAGACTTGAAAGAGTAGAAATGGCTATGGTGATAAATCCATAATAAAGACTTTGGTATCCATATATGGATGAGAGATGAAAAGAAAACTAAAACTGGAGAGAGAGGTTGGAAGCAAAATATAGGAGGTTGAAGAATATCCAATGACAATAATAATCAATCCTTATTAAAGACTTAGAAATCCATATGGATGAGAGATTAAAAGGAAGCTAAAGCTGGAGAGAGAGGTTGGAAGCAAAATATAGGACATCTCAATAATGTGTATGGATTAGGAAGGATCATCCTACACACTTATATTATTGGTGAGAAGACCTTAATGCCCATCTACATCAGTTCAGGTGGAATGCATCAAGTTAGCATGGATGTCGCTAATAGTATCTTATATCATTGCAATACCAGGGAATGTTAAATCCTATTCTAGAAACCCTCATGAAATACAAGGGTCCTTGAAAATTTTGAGTCAAATCCCACATTACTAAATGAATAAAGGTGCAAAGCTCCCAATAATAACAAGTACTAAATGAGCATATGTTAGCAATTGCCTCAAGGCTATGTTCTCAGACACTTTTGACCCGACTTCAAATTTCAAAGCAGGTTAGAAACCTCCTTCCCAAAATTTTGGAAATAGAAAAACCTCACTTTTCAGCCCAGTGTCTTATGTAGGGTTCACATGGAGCATTTTTTATCAGGGCTGAATCCATCTGGCTGGATCAGGGCTGATCGTTTTGATCAACCATGTATTCAAATGGATGTAGTGCCTTTCAACTAGATATAAAAGCTGGCCAATTTTCCTAGCCAAATTCAATCTGTGCAAAACTTTTGCGTATGAATAGCCCGGTTGCTTAAGCGCTCATCCTAAATTGGGTCAGCTGGAGGATAAACTAAAGGTCAGCTCATGGAGATAGACCACGCGTGGCGGAATCAGCCCAAGCCAAAATCTGTAGCATGAAGTTAGCCCCTGACTTTCGTTGATTCAAATATTATGCATGTAAATGAGCCTTTAGCTTAGGCCAATTTCTGCCATACAAATCGCATACATGCCACATATTAACCGTACAAAGCACATCTTATGTAGCATATGCCAAATGCTCAAAAACTCTAGGCCCTTGGCAACCCAAAAATTCAATTCAGACTTGGAAGTTTTCACACTGGGCCAGAAATTTTGGAGGGGGGTCCGTTGCATAGAACATGCCCTAATTCTATGGATAATACCATGTCCACAAAAATGGTGGTGATAACGGGAGCCCATCCACACAAACGAAGAAGCTGGCTATGGCGACGCTAACGTCGGCCTTCACTGGCCTAACGCTCACCTCTTCCTCTGCCCTTTCCCTTGGAACCGGCGACACATTATCTCGTCTTCTTTGTTCCCCACAGTCTCACCCAATCCTTCCTTTACCTCACCTGCCACTCAGTATAGAGGCTGCACACAAAAAAGGTTCTGGCAGTACCAAAAATGGCAGAGACTCTAACCCCAAAATGTTGGGTGTGAAAATTTACGGGGAACAAGCTGCCAAAGCTGGCTCCATTATCATTCGGCAGCGTGGTACCAAGGTATGTTTGCAATCTGTGGTTGAGAAATATTTTCTTCTCTGTTTTGAAGAATGACTGTGTATATGCTTTAGTAGTACCAGTAATTATCTCCAAATATCATGTTGACTAGACATCAATAGAATGAATTGCTTTTGGTACCTCTCAATTAGGCTGATCATTTCGCTATTTTAACTGGTGGCAAATGCAAAGAACAAACCTCGGACTTACCTATATCATAGAATAGCCAATGTCCTTTTTAAATCTACTTTTGGCAGAGTTCAGAATTATGAGTGAGAATAGATTATGCAACTTGATGCTAATGCTCTTAGTCAGGATTGCCGCAAGTTTTTCCCCAAATGCTAGTACAGCAGATCGTCCTGAACCATGTAAGAAGCTATCTAATATAAAGCACATCCTGGATCATGTTCTTGATGGCATTCAAGAGAAGGATGGCGTAAATGTCCAGGCAGTAGTTCATTTGTATCAACTTCAACATTGTGTATTGGATTTTATGCACACCAAAACTTTGAACCTCTTGTGCAAGCATGATGACAATCGATACAATGGAGGTAATGATTCATGTACTTATCTATGAAAGCTAGTGGGTGTATGGACCATTTACACAATTTGGCACATCAATTTGAACAATAAAGTTGAATTTGTACTGTAGTCTCTCAAATTGTTACCAAATGGAGGTGAACTTTAGGACCAAATTCATCTCCTTAGAGCACATCATCCTGACATGTTAGAGAAGATGATGAGTTCACCAGACACATTTTTACGTCGTTAACCAAGATCTATCATTGAGCCACTGAATGTTGCTGATGCATAGATGCTGATCAGAAGCAGTTATTTGAGTAAAACTGCAGACCATGATATTTAGACTTGTTGACAGCCTACATGAGACAGATTGACCATTGTACTAGTGTAATTTGGAGAGAAAAGGGAATGCACATAGAGCAAGCATTCATAAAATTGAATTTTGTGCTTACTAACAAGGCCTTCAAATCCGCTAACACTTAATTAGACAAAATCTTCAATGTTTTTAGATCCTTCGGTTCTTAGTTTTGTTCTTAACTTGGACTTCTTTGCTATCATTAGCCAGCACTCATAGAGCCATCTTATCACTACATCACTCGCAACCTTGGTTATTATTGACTATTCTATTTATTATTTTCCAGTTCCATCCTGGCAACAATGTTGGCCTTGGGAGAGATTACACAATATTCTCCCTTATTGATGGAGTTGTCAAGTTTGAGAGGTTTGGGCCTGACAAAAAAAAGGTACAGGTGACAATTTCCTTGTGGTAGGCTGATTCCTGTAGTTTAACGACTGTCTTGGTACAGGTTAGTGTCTATCCAAAGGTGGAAGTGCCAGAGAACCCAAACAGCAGAAGAGTAAAACGGCGCGAGATGTTCCGTGCTTTAAGGGAAAAGCGCAAGGCTAAGAAGGAAGGGCGTGTGCTGAACCTTGGGCTTGCTGTTGCATCAGCTGAGAACATAGAAGAAACAACAGTATGCTAGCACACTCTTTTATGAGCTGAGTGTATATTAATTCAGAAGCATGTCTCATTGCGTCTCTCTTTGTGCCAAGTTTTCAATTGGTGATAAGGCTTTGCAGTATTTGATAAAGCAATTTTAAGTTAATCAATATCCTGCAATAAGATCTTTGATCTAAAGATCTTCGCATAAATCAATATCTTGCAATAAGAAGATCTAAAGGTCTTCGCATATAACCTTTTAAGAGGGAACAGGAGGAAAAAAACCCCTTGCATCTGAATTCCCACATAGATGGCCTTCTCTATATTATGATTTTGGATCCTTCTCTTGAAGAATTGTATAGGATTAGAAAGGAGGATCCCATTCTGGACAATGTTACAAGCTATTTGCTACAGTTCAGTCTGCTGATAGTACAGTATGCAACTTCCAAGAGATCATGATATCGAATGATCTTTATTGAACCATTTGAAGCTTACATGTGTTTACAAGAGAGTGGATCAATACCAAGGAAATGTGAGTTAAAAGAATAACTGGAACACCTAATTGCTTTGCCTATCCCAATACACAACTTGAAATGAAAGGTGGTGGCTGATGCTGAATTCATGATGGTAATCCCCAGTCAAAAAATCAATTGATTGCTGATTGTAGTTCAAGTTGGTACGGTCTACTAGTAGGACTTTAAACTGCCACACCCGAGGTCACGAGTTTAAGTATGACTAACATCAGTCTATATCTGGATGTTGCAAAAACATCTGGCTACTGGAGGCTCTTCGATATGTTTCTTATGGAAGTTGAGAAATTCGAAAGGGCATAAGATATTTGGTGGCAAAAATACTTAAGAAATACTATAGGAATTTGACAGCAAAATGGCAGAGCCTAATATCTTTTAGAAAACATGATTCATAGGATATCTAGTAGCATACTCCAACTTAGGCTCAGCAGAGTAAAATGACCGTCGAAAAGCCAAGTTTAATATCATGACTTCTATCAGTGGATAGGTGGTAGTCCCAGTTACAAAACAAAGGATACAATTTTTAGATCTAAGTAAATTTGAATCTGATCCTACTTTCTTCTGGGTGTTTGGTTAGTGGTAACACACTAGTCCTTAAACAAATATATATATCTTGAGTTCAAGGCCAGCTAGAGTCGCATTCAATATAGTTGGAGGTAGGACACCAACGAAGCAATGTTAATGGTGTGCGCATCATATGTTTGCATATGTCCAATTGGATGCTGTCAATTTGATGACATAAAAATGGTTCCTCCTCCCTCTCCTCCTTTTCTAATCTAGACTTGCAAAAAGGGGTGGGTTATTGTTGGATCCGATGATGTAAATCTAGTCTAGTGTAAACTTATTGTGGATTTCGCCGTGTATAAATCCGCAGAAAAACTCACCCATTGGCTACTGCCAGGTGGAGAAATGGGTGAGTTCAAGCCTCATCATGTGTAATGTGTGCTGAGAATGAAAGTCGGTGAATGTCTACCGAAGAATGAATCGACATATATATCCTAGGGAATGCTGCCAAGTGGTATATCGCTAAAGCTACTAACTAACTAGCTAACTAATAAATTCTATCGATCCACACCGTAAGATCAATATTCTCGGGAGAAGATGAGCAATATATATGTACGGCTTTTCAGGTGTTTTTTTTTCCTTATTCGGTGTTCTTTTCATAGCAAATATAGTCCTTGGTTGCATTATGGCTAAACCTTGTATTATGGCTTCTCAGCCATTAAATAACAGCACATCTGGCAACATATTCCCTCTCCACAAATCCACAACGTTAAGCAAGTCTTTTTCAGGTTGACCCGACTTTGAAGGGGGCATTACTAAAGCACAGACCATTGGATAAAACAGTATTTTCGCTTTAATATAGTATAGTATGAAAACAACATAACAGACTACTGCATGACAACACTCCATGACCCAACAACATGAAGAACATCACACAATCACATGGGCCTGGGGAATCGAACCCCATATGAATCCAAAGCCTATGGCTTACCTGGACGACGCACTCAGATCATGCATAGGAGCCATCAAACACATGCCATTGGCTGCCATTCCAAGCTCCAGTTGTCAATGGCATGCATTTGATGATCCTATGTGTGGTTTCCTTGGATGCTTGGAAGCCAACAAACACAATTAGTTAGTGAGCTTGGGGAGTTGAACCCCAACACAATGCCAATGCTCATCCGAGCATAAGGGAGATCCTAGTAGAGGGGGTCTCCCTTATGCCCAGGGGCTAAAGCCCTCTAAAATTCTGCAGATGTTAGTAATGAAGTGCAATCAACTAAGCATGAACAACACACAGCATCAAAGAACAGAATATTACATATTCATAGGCTCAGAAAAGTACATGTGGCATGGGCGCCATGCACATAAAACTGCACCAAACAAGAACATTGCAAAGAGGATGAACAACAACAAGGCCTAATTCATGGGTTCTCCAGATGCAGCCCCCCTGATCACAGCATCAAGCTGGCGGATTTCCTGCGTCAACAAACCCCTAGCGAGGCTCATGTGAGACCTCAAAGCATGCAACTCAGATAACGAAGTACCAAGCTGCTCCCAGGCAACACTAGAGATCGTCGAATCGATGGCCGCATAAAAGCCAGTCAATTGCCTCTGCAGGATCCTAAGGGAAGCAGCTATTCGATGGGCCTCCGTTCCAACCTGGATAATACTCGTTATAAATTCCTCTGTAGTGAACAACTACTTCCCCTCAGGAGGATAAACCTAAGGATCAGGATGAGAATCGTCAATCCTAGAGCTTATCAAAGATGGATCCAAGCTCACGACGGGATGACCCGTCTCCCCAGCAGGATTCCCATCGGTCTCCATCTGTATCCTGCAACAAATTGTTACCACTACAAACACATGCTGAAAGAAACCAAAACTGTACATGCAACAACACAAACAATATGTCAGCCAACCCCCATCGTGTGATCCCCAGTGTGGATGGGGATGTAATCCACACCATGATCAGGGATTTCAATATCAGGGCTAAACAATGGATTATGGATATCCTAGAAATTACAATCCATCTCATCAAATGGCACAGAATCATCCCAATATCAGCGGCGGCCTGGCCCATTCTGTTCAACAGGCACATAACCTACAGGCAAACCAAACAGGATTTTTCTAACATCAGATGGCATACAATGAGAGGGATTCAACATCCAAGCAACACGGACTCTATACGCGTTCACATGGGCAGTATTAGATGGGATTATCCAACTGCTCAGAGTATATTTCTCGCTTCTCAGCATCCTGCAAATTGTGAACGTTAAACTAGGAGTCAATCTACGTCCACCACGGTAAAACACAAAGTGAGCAGCCTTGTTCAGAAGGTTTCTGTTATCCAACACACAAAGGCCCTTCGTATCCCCAGCACCCCATCTTACATACAAATTTTTTTTCTTCTCAATCATCGTTTCAAATATATTGTGCAGGTGGCAGGAGTAATGCACCTTGCCTACGTCTTTCATGCAGTATCCCAGCTTGCCCTCGAAGCAGTGCAACCTGTTATTCTTGAGGGACTTGCACACTAAGATAAGGCTTAGAGGGCCAATTAAACTCCCTTTTGATAGCATCGTTCAGGGCCTTAGGACTCTTGTAACGGGCTCTAAGCACAACCTGCATATGGAGGTGATCAGCAGAAGACCCCCTCTCCAGGGCAACTGCGCCAGCAAGGCACCTTCTATTGCAGAACAAAGACAGGGCATCAAAGAAACTACGGGGAACGTCTTGACCAGACAAGGCCAATGTCACAGAGGCATCTATTGCATCTCAGCTCTGTACAAGGTCAGGCATGGCATGAGTGGGCATGGCTGAGGTCTCAGTCTGTACAGACTCTGATTTTATTGGCATGGAACAGGGCAAGGGCCCATGGGCAGCACCAGCTTTACCCTTTCTGGCAGCACGTCTCATAGCAGACATGATCAACAAAGAAAAACAAGCAAACAAACAGGGCCCAGGACGCTATTAACCTGTTATCTGTGCGGGTCGTTCCAGCCTTCGTGCTCAACCCAGACTCATATAGCAGACAACACCCATCCAAAATTATGATGTCGAATAAGAAATCGTCATCTGCAAAACACCCATGCTTTTCTTGGCGACACCTGAAGCAACCAAATCGACACCTCAAGCGGCCGAATTAGCATCCGCCTCACTGATCGACACCTACAGCAAGCTCCATGCGCGACCCAATGCAAACCTAAAAAAAAAAACCTGCCCCTTCTCTAGGCCCTAAGACTGCAGCATTGGTATTGCACATAAAGCATATATCTAATAGATTGGGATATATGCATGGCACCACATAAGCAAAACTATAAAAAGAAAAATTGTAGAAGAGGACGTGAGGTTTTTTTGCAAGAGGACGGTTTTGAAGATTGTGGGGCTGAGGAGACACCGAGAAGGCAGGAGCTTGACAATATCATCAAGAACTGCATCGATCTATTCTATCAGGTGGGGTTTTGAATTCTAAGGATTCAATTGAGGTTTGCATAGGCTGCTAAGAGTCAAATTGCATATGATAAGAGCTGTGATTGAGAGGTTTTCTATCAGAGTAAGCAAGCAGGAGGTGTTTGTGGAATAGGATAAGGTTTAAAGGAGGGCTGAATTAATCCTAACTGGAAAACTATGGGCTGCATTAAGGGTTATATTCTGTAACAAAATCGCAACAAAATCGTCACATGTGGAACTGGATCTTCTTGAGACTGTTGGAAATGACCTGGAACACATCGATTTGGCTTGCTAAAGGACCGAAATTGGAGAAGCAATAGTTGTTTGGCTGAAATTAGAGCTGGAAGTAGTTGTTGGATGGTGACAGTAGTACCAAAAAACAGCCCAGAATGACTTAGAATTGCCATAAAATGATGTGAATCTCTTATGGGTCTATCAAGATAGGCTTTAGCAGCAATAACGAACCGGATTATAGAAGATTTGATCAAGATTGGGGGCTGCCAGATCTGTTTCAGAAGCCCAACCTATCTGTTGCTGCTGGATGTTTTTTGATTGGAAACCCTTTGGATCAGGCCGATTTGGGGCTGGAACAGGCTGATTTCTCAGTGGGTCATTGGTATAGAGAGAATTAATGCCCAAAATCATAGTAAAAGGAGACGAGGTCTCTCTTTTGTTTCTGTAACTTTCTGGTCTTCTTTCTTTGTTTGTTTATTGTCTTAATTGCTTTAATTGCTTTTTACAAGTATTATGGGTTAAGTTTGTGAGGTTGAATTTCAGCCGTGGATCTGGAGCATATTCTAAATATGATGCCAGATCAGTGGCCAGCATCTTTTTGCAGAAAAAATGACCTGCCATTTTCTAAGGTCTCCATCGAATTCAATCGAATTCATGGTCACCCAACAAAAAAAGGTCCGCCCCTCCCCTGTGCCGCAATGGTGACAACCATCAGGCATCCATCTGCTATCAGGGTTTCCACGCTATGAGGAGACACATTCGCTTCCATTTGTCGCTGTGGAAGAAATGTGCTGGGCTGTCGCCATGCTCCATCATGATGCCGAATTTTCTACTCTCAGTTTTCTTAAATGATGATTTGGGATGCCCGGCTATCTGTTCGAATCTCTATCTGCTCGAATCTGTTTGCTGGAGTTAGAAACGTAGCATGCAATTTCCAAAATATTATCTTCAAAACCCTAGAACGTATTAGGTCCTAGCTTTTTGTTGGCATCCAAATCCGGCTATCAGGGTTTCCACGCTGCCGCTGAGGCAGATCCGCCTTCAATCCGCTGAGGCAGATCCGCTGGAATTCAACCTCACAAACCTATTAATTGGACGCAACCTGCAGTAAAGCTACAGCAGCAAAGCTACAAGCCATAGCCGATGGCTTCAACCGCTGTGGGCCTTCATCGCCATAGCTCTCTGCCATACCTCCCTACCTCCATCGCCATACCTCCCTACCTCTTCATCGCCATACCTCTGCCTCTGCTCCGCTACCCCAGCCAAAAAAAGAAGGGAGCGCCCGTTTCTATCCACGCCCCAGAAAAACGGCCTCCAAAAAAGATTTATTCTTCCTAACATTTCGAAATAAAAGTCATAATAAAAACCCAAAAAAGAAACATCACCTCTAAATGGCATTAAGCTCCTCAAACATAGCCATATATATGATTTTTTATACAATACGCCACAGAAATCTTAGCCCAACCATGCCATCCCAAATACCAAACTAAAATCGCAGAAGTTTATGTATCCTAAAAATAACAACATGTTAACACTCAACAATTAGCAAATTAACATAGACAATAAACTTCTGCGATTTTAGTTTGGTATTTGGGATGGCATGGTTGGGCTAAGATTTCTGTGGCGTATTGTATAAAAAATCGTATATATGGCTATGTTTGAGGAGCTTAATGCCATTTAGAGGTGATGTTTCTTTTTTGGGTTTTTATTATGACTTTTATTTCGAAATGTTAGGAAGAATAAATCTTTTTTGGAGGCCGTTTTTCTGGGGCGTGGATAGAAACGGGCGCTCCCTTCTTTTTTTGGCTGGGGTAGCGGAGCAGAGGCAGAGGTATGGCGATGAAGAGGTAGGGAGGTATGGCGATGGAGGTAGGGAGGTATGGCAGAGAGCTATGGCGATGAAGGCCCACAGCGGTTGAAGCCATCGGCTATGGCTTGTAGCTTTGCTGCTGTAGCTTTACTGCAGGTTGCGTCCAATTAATAGGTTTGTGAGGTTGAATTCCAGCGGATCTGCCTCAGCGGATTGAAGGCGGATCTGCCTCAGCGGCAGCGTGGAAACCCTGATAGCCGGATTTGGATGCCAACAAAAAGCTAGGACCTAATACGTTCTAGGGTTTTGAAGATAATATTTTGGAAATTGCATGCTACGTTTCTAACTCCAGCAAACAGATTCGAGCAGATAGAGATTCGAACAGATAGCCGGGCATCCCAAATCATCATTTAAGAAAACTGAGAGTAGAAAATTCGGCATCATGATGGAGCATGGCGGCAGCCCAGCACATTTCTTCCACAGCGACAAATGGAAGCGAATGTGTCTCCTCATAGCGTGGAAACCCTGATAGCAGATGGATGCCTGATGGTTGTCACCATTGCGGCATAGGGGAGGGGCGGACCTTTTTTTGTTGGGTGACCATGAATTCGATTGAATTCGATGGAGACCTTAGAAAATGGCAGGTCATTTTTTCTGCAAAAAGATGCTGGCCACTGATCTGGCATCATATTTAGAATATGCTCCAGATCCACGGCTGAAATTCAACCTCACAAACTTTCTGGGAAAGGGAATATGGGAAGTATAAGATGATGGAATCTATCCACCAAGTAAGTCCTGGCAAGTTGCAGGTGATTGGGAGAACACAAGGGCTGGAAATATATGTAAGAAATCGTATTGCTTCAGAAAAACATGTAATAAAGAATAAGTGTAATTAAAGAGTAATAATTTGAGAACTCCTAAGAGTGGGAGATTCTTGGCTCCTGGAGACTGGAGTAGCCTAGGGACTAGTTGGCAGAAGTTACAAGCAGTTGTTGTCATAAGACCCTGCAGATTTTAAAGCTGTATGCATGTAATTACGAGACTCCGCATTACTTGTTTCAATAAATCCATTAGCTACGGAACTGGCTTTTTAATGTAAAAACTCTAAAACCTTAGCTAAGGGCCTTAAATGAATAATGTTGGGAAGTAAGTTCCGCATCGATTTTGTAGCAGTTGTTTGAGCACGCTGCATCGACAAGTTGGTTGTTATTGAGATTTCGCCACTGAAACTGCTACCCCAATATGGGCAGGTTGTATGGGCAACCTCGGCGAGGGTATGGTTTAGACACCTGTTTAGGAAATATTCTAAGGAACATTACATGTTGTTGTCATAGCTATTATGTCACAGTGCTTGGTGTTTATTTATGTATTTGGATCCTCCGGGGTCGGACTTCCAGGTTCGGTGGCCTGGGCAGTTTCGGCATTCACGTCATCTGTGTTCTTTGTATCTATGCTCTGTGACACCGGGCGTGGCCTCCTCACGGGCGTAGCTTCCGGTGAGGTTGTACGTCAACTCCTGTGACTCCATGGTAAGAGGTCCTCCAGCACCAGACGTGGGCTGGGAAGGGTATGTGCATACGAGGTTCACCCCACCAACTCCGCCAACGGGGCTCGGAATGTGAGCTGGCCGGGCATTTCTCTGCTAACAGGGCCTACTTGTAGGTACTTTGACTTTATGTTTTGCTCTTGATGCTTATGATTTTCTTAATTGTCATTGTCTAGCACTGCACCATAAAATCTTGTGTTTGAATTGTCTATGTTCTTGTTATCCAAGATGCCCGAGTGTTTCCATGTATGCAGCAGCAGCTACGGGATCCCCACTTAGTCACGAGGACTAACCCCAGTGAGTGCATATGCAGTGAACCCGCAAGGCGGCGGCCAAGTTGATGGTGGCAATGTGGCCAGGAATCGTGCTTGAATTCTAGAGCTAGCAGTTTCTGTTGATTTGCTCAGTGCTATTGTGCATGTATATTATAACACATTGTAAATATTGAGATGCTTATTTGCTCAACTTGAGATTGTAATATACTAAGCTTATGAATATGTTGAATGCATGAGCAGTATTGTCAGTTGAGCATAAACTGTGGATTTTAATTTGCAAAGCAAGATTAAATTCTTCACCTAAATTCACCTGTACATAACTGTAGCCTTAAGTTAGACAAGATCCCGAGTTGCCTGGAGGGTCAACTCGGCAGGCTCGTCACAATTGCTAGCTGAGAACCCTGCAGAGTAGGGCGGAGACCGCGTGATCGAGAGATCGGGAGCTCAAAGCGACCATTGCCCAAAGAAGCGGCCTCCATCTTTGAGGTCCATGAACACCCTGCGACCTTTGCGCAGTGAGTTGGCCAAGCGGCGAGAGGTTCCAACAGAGCTAGGCTCTCGAATCCGGGCGGCGGAGCCGCAAACACGGGGACATCCAAGCGCCGTGCCCCACGGGTGGCCCAAGCAAAAAGTGACCGGACACCACCTCCTCCACCTCACACAACACATAAGCCCTGCCGTGGAGCGGCCCATACGCTCGAGCCAGCGGGCATCACCTGCTGGGGGCGGCTAATGTTGCCCTCGACTTCGGTGGCGGCGGGGAGCGAGCGCCCGGCGTCATAATGTGGTGGTCGCGTGGACTCTCGGGAGGGGCGGGGAAGATCTGTAAAAGCGCGTGAGGATGGGATCCTATCCCGAATGGCATTCAGAAGCTGCGGTACACATTCCTAAAGCAAGCGCCTTGGGACTCAACGCCGCGGTCGCCCGCCGTTATTTACCTTCCGCGGTGGCGCACATGTGAGTAATGTGAGGCCATCCTGCGTCGAGTCGGCAATTGAAGGGGACCGCTGCATGCGTCGACGGGATCTCACCCCGGCGCAACAGGAGTCCTTCACGGGCAAAGACTGCCCAGTGCGGGCGTCGTCGGTCGTGAGGGGGTCAGGAGGCCTTGTCGGGGAAGCTTCAGCATTTTCGAGCCGGCCGGGCCGAGGTCGCCCGATGCAATCGCGTCGGCCTAAGCCCTCTCTCTCCCGCTTTGCTTTGCCGCCAGACCCCTTCGCACCTCTGCTCCGCCCGCTCCATTGCTTTCGAGGCGCGCTGCCCACACCCAACCGGGGCAGATCATCGAGCGTCCACATCGACTGCCAACAAATAGGAACTGTGCCTCCGGATGATGTCTTAGAACTGTCGAGGCTTCCCCTGGCAGAAAGGCGAGAGTCTCACCTCTATTGCACCAGATATGGATCTCATTTTCCTCATGGAGACATGGGAGCATGCAAGGCACAGATTACGGGACCTCCCAGGCTATCTGCGTTTCTCGGTGTTCAATGAGTGTACAGGCAAGCGAGGGCATGGCGGCGTTGCCTGCTACTACCGTGCAACCTTGAGGCACTCAGTCTCGTTGCACAAAACAGACAGGCACAATCGCTACTTGTGGGTGCGCGTGCAGCATGACAGTGGCGACACTCTCCTCACCACATGCCGAGAGCAACTTCTATAACACTCATTTGGATGTGGATCGATTGGAGCCCTATGTCGATCTATATGATGACATACAGCAACACAAACAATTGGGCAGGGTTATGTTGCTTGGCGACTTTTATGCTTGCCGCGAGGGAGCCGGCGGTTTCCAAAATTTGACCCCCGGCGGAGGACGTCTTGCGCTTGAACCCCCGCAGAGGTGGCTTGGTCAAGGATATCGGATGACAGACCATATTTCGCGCTATGGCGGTGCGTTGTTGTTCTTTGGGTAGTATCTTTGACACGGTTATTTGTAATGGGTTGGCACAATGGTCGCCTTCCGGTTGCTACACTTGTAGACGGGGAGAACCAAGGGGGCGGCTCGGTGTGGTGGATTATCTGGCGGTTGAGGAACAGGATGCGCACCGGTTACTCATTTTTCCATCTTGGTGAACACTTTCGGGGCGAGGAAGTAGATTCGGACCATCGGCCCTGTTCATGCATCTACATTGGGAGGCTTCCCGCACTGCTTCAACACACCGGGTGCCCCAGTGCGCTGGACTCTGGCGAATCGCGAGGACCTATGCCCGGCTACTTGAGCATGATCTGGCGGGGCTTTGCTGCGACTCCCCACACTTCAAGAGCAATGCTGTTGGCTGACTCACCCCGGCGGCGGGCTGAAAGATGCTTTGGGAGAGGCAGCTCCGCGGCGAACCACGAGCACTACCACCTTTTCGCAACAAATGGTTTGATGATGAGTGTCGGGGAGCTCAAACGCTTTTTACTCACGGCAAGTCGATCCCATCTCCAGCCCACGAGGCCATCGATCAATACCGCTCCTTTCTCAAGAACAAGAAGGCCGGATACCTCGCGAGCATCATAATGATGTTTGGTCTCCCGGACCGGCACCCCAGACATTCGGAGAAGGGTCTTGAGCAAGCTGCCTGACCCACGAGGGAACGTCGCCTGAGCAATGGAGTGCAAGACTTTGCAGCGGTATGCGACCCGGCTCGGGGGCGGGCACCGATCCCTCCACAGAATAGGTATGGCTCGGGTTATCACGAGAAGGGGATGTTATCATGGGCCTAGCGTCTAGCTAATGGGAAGGCAGACAAATTTAGATGGCACGCCGAACTTCTGAAATGGGTTTGGGCCTCCACTGGTGCCTGTCCTCACGGCATTGTTCAATAAAGCATTGCGAGAAGGTTTCCCTACGCAATGGACCACTAGCAGTAGTGCCCATATACAAAGTAGGGGACCGTCAATGCCCCGCCAACTACCGCACTATTATGGTCAGCTCTCTCTTTAAAACTGTTGGGGCATCCTTGAGCGGCTGACAATATGGGCGGGGAGGAAACGGAGGTCACGAGCTCTTACATAGGCGAGTTTCAGGCCCGGACATTCCACCATCGATCATATCTTCACTCTCTGCACACATTGATTGAGGATAAGCGAGAATCGCCCGGCGAGAACACATCTTGTTGTTTCGTCGATTTTGCAAAAGCATTCGACCACGATTACCCATAACAAACTGCGGGACGATTCTGCGTGAGATGGGGACCCCCGGACTTGCGTAATGGAGTATATAGGCTGCAATGCGAGGCATGCTTTCGGCCGTATCACATCAAAAGACACCGAGATAATCGGTAGCATTGAGTGCGTCGGGGTTGCCCCCTCCCCCACACTCTTTGGCCTATACATTGATCAGGTTGAAAGATTGGCTCTCTCGAGCATGGAGGCGCGCACATCTCATGCATCACACAATCCGGCAACTCATATATCTTTGACGATGTCAACCTCATGGCCTATACTCCGGAGGACATGCGGTATCACTGGATGCTCTTGACACTTTTTGCCAATTCACCGCATGCGAGTTAACTTGGCCAAAACTAGGGTGTCTTTGCTAGTTCTCGTCGTCCCGTCAACCAAGGCTTCCCATCTTCACTTACCGGGGCAAGAGGTAGAGGTGGCTCCGGCCTACAAGTACTTGGTACCACCCATTGGGATCGCGGCTATCGTCATGGGGTCACGGCGGGTTGGAAAGCACTATATGCCATGCGTAACAACCCACAAGGCGAGGTTCTATGCCCAGGGCCACCGTCCACATTTGTTTGGGCCTTGGTTGAGCGGTCCTTTTGTATTGGGCGGAAGTGTGGGGTCCTGTGATATCCCTCAACACTGAATGACCTCGGCAGGTGCGAGAAGGCCTTCTTGGCACGGGCCCAGGGGTGAAGTCCACGATTCCACTGCATCCTACTCCGGAGGCGGGCTTTCTACCCCTTCAACGGGCTGCATTGGAACGCCATATCGTTTACTTCCAAAAGGTGGTCGCTACGGCTGATACACGCTTGCCCCATCTTGCTTTGGCCACAGCGATGGGTCCCCAACGTTTGAAATCCTGCTGGAAAGTTCTCACGCTGCGGCGTACAGGCAAACAGATGCATCCAGGTCAGGACAAAGAAAGATCGCGAGGCACTTAAACTGTACCTAGATGCTACTTTCCTTCGCAAGCTCTGGGATGCAGAGGCTCTGACGCACGTTAAGCTGGCACACTATCAGCAACAAGTCAATCCTACGCTCACAAGAGGCCCACACCAGTACTTGTACACCCAGCTGCCCATGAAGAAGCGCAGACTTATAGCTTCCATTCGCACGGGTGCACATCGCCTCCGCATTGAAACAGGGCATTGGGCTCGGGAAGCACGAGAGCAAAGGCTTTGCCAATGTTGCCACCAGGGCGCGATTGAGGATGAATGTCATACCCTCTAGAACTGCCCAGCATTTGCCCCTATCCGAGAGAGGTATGTTCGACTACTAGTGCCTGGCCAGCCGTTGCATCAGTTATTGACTACGACGTCAGTGGGTTCGTTGGGGTCATACCTCCAGGAGGTTATGGATGCACGGACTCGTTTGTGTCCTACGGGACGGTCTTGAACTGTCCTATGCAATTGTACAGTGTGATAGCATGCTTATTACTGCTAAGGTTTTTCCCTCGAAAACCCTTTGGGGCGGGGGTTTTTTAATCCTGTCAGTAATACGCTTGTTGCTCTCTTTTTGTTTGGATCCCATAGGCCAATTGGTCTCCGTGGACGCTAAAAACCTATTCTATTCTATTCTATTCTAACACAAATCCACGTCGGTTTCCAAACATAACCCAGGTGCCACCATCATCCAAATACGCATTTCATTAGGAATACCACAATTAACCTTCCACAATCATATGTTAGAAAAATACTATTTTTTATTGCGGACACATTGCAATATAGTGTCACTACTAACTAACTAGCTAACTAGCTAACTAATAAATATCGTATCTTTGCCTAGATCAACAAGGTTGCAAGCATCTTCAGAAGATTATGGGGACAGTCTTCTAAACCACAGGTTCTTACACTTCTCATTTAATCATTTGTAAAGCCTCAATATTAGTCATGTTTATTTTTATAATCAAATTTAAAGTTGCATAGGTAATGTGAAGCTAAAAAACCATGTCAGATGTTAGATGTTAGTGGAGATTTTTTCCATTACTGCAATGTTGTCTGTGCCACACTATTTTCTCGTCCGAGGGAAGCTCACAAAGCAGGAGATAAGGCTAAGGCAATGTTTTCTCATGAAGAGGGGGATCATTTAACCTTCCTTAATCTTCACAATGCATATCTGCAACATAATAAAGATTCCAATGCATATCTGCAACATAATAAAGATTATGTTTGGTGTTGTGCCAATTTCACCAATGCCAGGGCTCTAAATGCAGCAGATAATGTCCAAAGTCAATAAATAGCATGCCAAATATTATTATTTGCAGTTTGTTTTATGCAAGTGGCCCACGTAGAAAGGTAGAGGCGCTATTTAACTATAGATATAATCAAGTTCTTTACAGGCATCCCTCTAGAAGTCTGGACCACAAACTAGAATAGATGAAATACAACGAATTTGTATTTATAAGCAGAGGTTTTATCAGGATTGAACAGATGTAAAGAGGGGGTTTTCCACATTATTTTGATTTTAGCTGTTTATGAGAGTTTGTAGAGGATTGACTAGAAAAGATGAAGAGAGAGTAGTGAAGTGAAGCAACAAGGATATAATCTGCACTTGTGATTTAAACCTCTCTACATCACATTGCCAAACCATTCATATTAATTAACACAAAAAATTTGCTTCCCCTATTCCAAAAGCTCAGGATCAAAACTTGCAAGCACCATGTAATGTTCCAATTGCACAGACCATGGAGCAAACCATGCATTACAATGCTCTTTCCAACACCTTTTCAAACGTTGAGGAGATTCAGCGATGGCAAGCACGAGAAGAGAATACGTATTATTATCCTGTGATGCACCTTGAAGATATAGTGGAGATGGCGCTTCATGGCAGAATGTTGAAGAGGCCAAAAGCCTGTCTTTTGTCCTAGGTTTCAAGTGAAAAAGGAGTTTTTGCAACATTAATGGCAAGCCCCCACATTTCTGAACTATACAGTAAAATAGGCTCTAATGAAGCCCGAAACAAGTGGGCTTTCCATGACCAATCATGCAAAAACAATTGTTTTGCATTCAATAAAGTGCTCTCCAACCAGCAGCCACACACGCCTGATGATACAATGTTCCCAAAGTGTGTTCTTATAAAATTCTACAAGATACTTGTAGGCATATCCCAGGGTTTCACATAGTGTAGACCATATATAACATGTGAGTGGATGATATTGGTTTTTTCTTAGTCTAAAGCGTACGAATACGTACGAGAAGGGAGTTTTTTTGAGGTACTTTAATGATGTACCTCATATGGAAAAGTGTTTTCTGGATCTTAGATAAGGCGTATACGAAGGGGTTTTTGCTAGCCTCTTCCTCGCACATGGCGTATCCCTTTTAAACTAAGTGCATCCACAAGAGTACTATGTAGAGCATTGATAGAATGCCCTTATACATTGTACAAAACCAACATTGCATCTTCTATAAGCTTATTAAGCAGTACTCTGACAATCGAGGAAGAAAGTATTGGTCATATGCATGCTTGCCCATCCTAGAATCCTAATCCGATGGTCAGATCTTAGTGACGGGCTTGCAGGAATACGTCAAATACTCTCGATCAAAAGAGAACTTCTATTCTTAAAAAATGAGATCAAGACTGAAGATTGAAGGAATGTGTCCAAACAAAAAACAAGACCGAGAAAGAACATGCTAGAACACGGGAAAAAGCTCCAGTTATGGTCGATCCAAGTAGGAAGGAGCTTTCCAGTTAAAAATAGAAGAACATATTGCAAACAGAGATGAGAAAATGCCGATGAGAAGTTGATGAATAATGTAGTGACCTTCCAAACAACCCAAAAATGCATGGTGTTGCATGCATACTCCCGTATCCTAGAAGCACAATAACTTGATAGCTTAAATGGACGTCATTTTGCTACCCAAATAACATTTCGGGTTATAAGTAACCACATAGCATCACAAAATATGCATTGCCAGACTAAATCGCAACTATCGAGTATTCCATTGGATTGCAACTCTTCATTGCTTAATAGTGTATATTCCTCTGAAAGAGCGAACTATTTAACAACCTTACCATCCTTGGAGTCGTGTAAACAATCAAAGTAACTTGTGCATATATCTATATAAACGAATATGTACCGTTAGCATTAAAATAAATGGCAAGTTTCGGTTAGACACCATGCTTCTCTAATTGTATGCAAATTACATAAATTGTAGTAATAGTGCTTCTAATTTATTGGGAAAACTAAACTGTAAAGTCAATTGTTACGGACATAAGCACACTATTAATAAGGGGCCATAAAACTAAGTAGAGTACTGGATAATTGTACAAAGTCTCAATAATGCATTCGTTTTGGCCTCCAATTTAGCATTGTCTTTAAACATTAACATGCCTTATTTTTTAACTTTTGAGTTAATTTGGACAAAAACAACAAGGAATTTTAGATTGCTCTTAGGGATGATATTTGGTTTGTAGTCATTTTAATGGCTAGTTTTGAGCATATTGTGATGTCATTATGTAAATTTCTTCATGTAAAGCTCCATTAATTGGCGCCATTAGTAACACAACAATGTAAAGAATGAGATTTTCCAATGGATTATCTTGATTTCTAAACTAGATTTTTATTTATGTTTAGCATGCTTTGGGGCCCCAATTTGATTATCTCAACTGCCTTTTAACTCAATCCTTTTTTAAGCAATTTTTACCTTCGAGTTTGTCTATAGATTTGGAAAAAAATCCTCTCTATATCACGTGTAAATTCAAATAGAAGTTTCAATCTGGTACTAAATGGCATGCAGCTGAGTTTTATCATGTTCATTTCTATGCATTTGCCTCATTACTTGATTTCAGTGCTTTGGATAGACTATCGTCTTGCATTTAAATTGCACGTGTTCAATGTCTCGTTGTGAAAATGGTCATGATTATTAAATGCTAGTGGTGGAAGAACCCACTTGAGCCATGTACAGTTGTAGGGGCAGTGGTAGGGGCAGGTCCCATCTAGGCGTGTGTCTCATAAGCTTTGGCTTCTCATGAACATTAAAAGCTGTATTTATTCGTCTATCTGTCTTATAATGGGTGGCCCCCGTAAAGTTCGAATATTGAATTCAATTTGTGAAATGGTGTCTTAACAACGGTTTTAGAAGTAAACCTGATGTTGACATGGGTGTATATTATTTCACACTTTTGGTTTGATAATGTTAAATAAATTGTTTTTATGTTAACTGTATGTCCTTATGTCCAGACCTGGTATATTGTTTTGTAGCTGCTCCAACCATTTCTTCTTTGAGAATATATTGTAATTCAATGCAACCCAGAGTTCAAACATGTTCAAGTTGCTTCAGTTTTTCGAGCACTCTAGCATAGCTGGCTACTCTATTCTACCCTTTACATTTTGCAAAAATAATTGACTGCCTGCTAGACTGTGCAAAATGCAGCAATTACCCAGCTGAGCAGAGCAGAATGTGGTAATGGAATACAACTCCAATATTGCTGACATCTGCCTTATCGAGCAGATACATCTTCAATAGATTCAATTGGATACAGATTCGTCACCATGCCAATATTGTAAACCCAATATGGTTATCATAATTTAGACGTAGTAATCCTTTATTTATCTGCCAGATTGCTGCAACCACGCTTTGAACGAATTTGATGAAAATCCATTTTTTTGTTTGTTTTCAATATTACTGAAGAACAATTTTTAAATCAGCAATGCCCGCCTGCATTATTGGAGCTTTCTGAGACACAGAACTGCTCATGAAGGAACAAGGCACAAGCATGGCTATAAGTGCAGAAATTTGGGGGGATAATCCACCCTTGCTTGTTGCAATAGGTGAAATACATTTATTTTTTTTCCACAAAATCCCCATTTCTCTGTTTGTGGCAACAGAGTTAACTGAATTCGTGTCTGCCAATTTTCCCTATTCTTATCAGGACTAGGGATGGGGTGATCTCGATTCTTGCATACCAATTTCTCTGGTTTTGGTGCCAATAATTTCACATATGACCTACATAACTATCAGTATTCTTCCACAGGTATGTCTTGCTCACAAATCTGCCTGCATTTTCCTATTTTTCCTACAGATGCTTGCATGCCACAATAGAACTCGCAGATCTCTCACATGGATTTTTTTTTTACTTTCCACCCCTCCCCCTCCCCCACATGTTGTCTTCTTAAGCAATCATTTAACAATAATATCCAAAAGCATCTTTCTAAAATACTTATACATGTTCAAATAGCTTAAAGATTAAAAGATTAAGCATGGATGCTTATCTGAGTCCGAATATTGAATTCAACTTGTTAAATGGTGCCTTAAGAATGGTTAGAAGTAAATCTAATGTTGACATGGGTGGTGTATAATTATTTCATACTTTTGGTTTGATAATAACATTAAATAAATTTATATAAAATACTCGATCCCATCTTGACCTCGATACTTGAAATTGTCTTACGCCACATAAGTAGAAGGTAATTGCATTGCCCAATGCCATGTGCTTCTTAAAATATACAAATAGGAAATAATCTAAAGAATAATTTCTACATGTGCCATTTCTTTCTCCTTAGCGCAGTCTGATAGCTTCCATTTGCACGATTGTGCATTGCTTCTGCATTCAGATAGCAGATGGCTTCGAAAGGCACGCGAGGACATGATATGTCCCTGTTTTCAGTAGGGAGCCATTGAAGATGAATGCCATGTACTTCAGACTTGTCTAACATTCAATCATATCCGGGCATGCTATATTGAGTTAGTTCCCCCTAACTAGCCACTACATGTGCAATTAGACATGGCCTCTATGGGCTTACTGGGATCATATCTTCAAGAGCCATGGATACATGTATGTCCTCTAGTATGGTATTTATTTGTACCCTAAAGTGTTATTGTAAAGTTTGTCAGCATGCTTATTACTACCAAGGTTTTTCCCCAAAGATCTTTGGAGCAAGGTTTTTAATCCTGACAGTAGTACGCTTGTTATTCTCTTTGTTTGGGTCCCATAGACCAATTGGTCTCCATGGATGATACAAATATATGCTATTCTATTCTAATCTATTCTTTTCCTCTAACAAGGTGTACATAATCAAGAATACTCTAAAGACAAGAAGCAACATGTGTCAATTCTAAAGACAAGAAGCGTTTGGTCTAGTGGTAACACACTAGTTCCTTTGCAATGTGATCTCGAGTTCGAGACCGCCCAAAATCTCACTCA
This sequence comes from Isoetes taiwanensis, assembly GCA_021234155.1. Taxonomy (NCBI): domain Eukaryota; kingdom Viridiplantae; phylum Streptophyta; class Lycopodiopsida; order Isoetales; family Isoetaceae; genus Isoetes; species Isoetes taiwanensis. Next base: position 3,747,544 of record JAJEKV010000086.1, read on the forward strand.
GTACTGTTGGGGGTCAAATCCCAACAGACGCAATGTAAGGTGGTTGGGGGCAGGGGGTCACAAGCAATGTAAGGTGGTTGGGGGCGGGTTCCAACCAAGCAATGTAAGGTGGTTGGGGGCGGGGGTCACAAGCAATGTAAGGTGGTTGGGGGCAGGTTATCTATCTATCTAAGAGCTACATGATACGAAGATGTAAACTCCAGGCTGTATCTACAAAATAATCATTAAGAAGTAAAGCAAATAAACTCAATTCCACCCCATAAGGGCAAAGCTCACCACCCAACCGGGCTATCCAGAGCAAGAGAATCTCCGAGAAAGGCTGAATTTTGGAGGGAAGGCTTAAGGATGATAAAAAAACCTATTCTATTCTATATGGAACCCTACATTAGGCTATGAGATGGGTCTAAATAATGCGACTCTGGACTGTCTCGAAGTCGAGACATACATGTTCTAAACTTAGTGTGTTACCATTGGACCAAAGGCCCGGGCGCTTAATGGAATATGAGTGCAACTCTATTATTACATCCAAAAGTTATTTTTTGTTGGACTAAAGACTATTTTATTCGTATTTCCACTAGAATAGAATAGAATAGATATTTTAACGTCCATGAAGATCAAGAGGTCATGGGACTCATCCAATTGGCTAGTACAATTATTACTACTTGGGATTAAAAAAACCCTGCCTCCAAAGGTTTTCAAGAAAAAAACTTTAGCAGCGATGATGATCTAAACAATCAAGAATAAATAAGTAGATCGTGGTGATTACTGAGGGTTCATCAATTGAAGATGCGCATCTAGAACCTCCAATATATATAATGATAAATCATGCATATGAGGTGTTCTAAGAAGTTGTGGGAGTGTGGAATGGAATGCTAATATTGTAGAAACTCTCCTTGATAAGGAGAAGTGATCACGACGCGGCTGTAACTACGACAATAAATTTCTTATTTCATGATCTATTGGTTTTCGTGAATGCTAAAAAATCTAGTCTATTCTATTCTATGCTTGTATAGATAAAAGAAATCCATGCATGCCTGCATATTATGTCCAGTCTGTAAGGCTATTGAAAAGATTCGTACTATACATAGGCCTTCCATTAGGAGTCGAGATAGTAAGAGAGACTTACCTCCTCCTCATTTCTAATAGGGACTAAGATAGTGAGATTTATCTCCGGTCAGTTGCTGGTCAAAGGAATGGGGGCCCGTACAGAGGACTTCCTTTAGGATTCAAGATAAGATAAGGGATTTATAACTTGAGAAAACATCCATTGGGGTCGTCATAAGAAACTACGCAAGTCAAAGATTAAATCTATTCAGAATGAGACGCATTGATATGGCCCAGAAGCCTATGCAAAATCAGACGTGGATATAACGCAAGACAAGATAGTCCATTCGATGGTTCAGAAAATGTGTATGCGACTCGCTTGTAGGTTTATTTTGGGCTTGCGGTTGTTACAAAAGCTTCAAGGTCGTATGCCGATCATAGTGGGCATTAAACGTATACAACTCAATTCAATATTTATGCAAAGGGACCCATACATCGAAGTTGTTGGATTAGCATAGATAGATAGATAGATAGATAGATAGATAGATAGATAGATAGATAGATAGATAGATAGATAGATAGATAGATAGATAGATAGATAGATAGATAGATAGTATTTTAACGTCACGCCACTAGGCAGCATCTAACTGGACATGTGACCACACTCTACACTACATTTGTTGGTTGTGCCCACTTTTGAGCCATAGAAAAAATCTTTGCTTGTGGGTTATGATCTTACAAATTAGGCCCTTTTTCCACAACACTGATGTCTTATATTTATGAAGATATTATTTTTTCCATTACAACTTATAAGACATGTCTTACAAGCATTTTGTACAACTATGGAGTCTTATTTTCTTCCAGGAGAAACCCCCGCCATAAAATAAGACGTCTAATCATATCCAATCAAAGGGTTTCTTCGCCTAAAATTTAGCGTGTCCAAAAAAACAGGCTGGAGTCTTGGAATCATTGACGCCGGAATGGAATGGAGCGCCACATGCCGGATTGCCACAATTGCAAATATCAAACAAGTCGGATTGCCACAGTTGCAGTGGTTTCCCCCTTCAGGTCGAAATTTTTCCAGTTGGTACTTCAAACACTGAAATTCGAGCTTTATTCTTGCTTTGGGCTTTAAAGCCATGTTCCAGTGATCATTCAAGCTTCCAAGCTCAAATGAATTGTAGGAATCTTTGTTTGAACATCACCCAATTGGTTTATTCTTTCTGTGGGTTCTTCTAGAAATTGAATTCAAGATCTCATTTTGCTTCTAGGTTTAAGATATGCAGCAGAAAACCTTCTATAAGCATGAAAACTTGCCATAGTATTCTCCAAACAAATTCAGTTAAACTAATATATATCATAGAATGTGATTGCTCTACACAGATTCTGTGGTCTGGATCCTTACCGAATTCGTTGTGAGGCAAAGGAATTGCAGGTTGAAGCTTTCCCAGGTCGGATCTCCAGCTTTCCCAGGTTAATTGCTGCAGCGTGTCTTTGCTCCAAGATCTGGAAAATGGTCATCCCAGCAGGTCTGTGGAAAACCCTGATTATAAGACACGTCTTAGATTGATAGTACATGTCTTATATTTAAGTATTGGAAAATCGACTTCTTTAGGAGGTGCCCTATTTATGACATGCCGCTACATGAAGCCCAAAAAAGTGTCTTATAAAAATGTGACAGCCATAAAATAAGACTGCTATGGAAAAAGGGCCTTAAATAATATAAGACAAAACCGTGAGAGTTGCACCCGCCTCTAAAGCCATAGATATCATGTTCCCACAAGTTATAAATTGTATAAGAAAATAATACGAGGTTTGAAATGAATACATGTGGACCTAACAAATTCGTTGGAGATGGAGATACAAAATTTAGAAAAGGAATTTCAAGCACTCTTAGTCTATTGTAGGAGAATGCCATCACTAGTGGCATTCTGGAGAATGGATAGACATTGATGTTATAGCCAATCAACAAATAGCGTTAGGTAAAATGATTGGTAATATATTCCTTTACGTTATACTCTCACCTGGCCACATGCTTCACAACAGACTACATTCCATCACCATGCATTAATTTTACACAATGGTATACTCCATACCATACGTTTCTATTTTCGTTTTCCCTTTGCCTTCAATTTGCAATGCGCATTTACTACTTTGTTACTTGAAGTACAGAATTTGACGCCCATTCATATCCTGTGTATATCTGTTGTTTTTTCCCTGCCAATTTTCCAGCTCAGGATCAGATTCATCTAGACTTAAATATCAAAATCATCAACGCAATGATTTTACCTCCATGGCATCCTGGATCAACTTGATCTGATCCAAAGATAGAGTACGAGGCTGTTTTAGATCATCGAATCAACTATGGTAAATACCAAAACCCATAACAGAATTTACATATCTGAAGGATTTCTGAGCTTCTTAAGTAGTTCTTACCTTTTCTAAGATATTCCAAATAACTCCTTCTGTGCAGGGTGGACTTGTCAGTGATCCAGAATATTGAAAATACCTGTGCTCGCTTACTTTCAGAATCCTTGGATCTACTGAATGTATATTAGCTTCCCCATGCTTTGAAACTGCGGGTAGCAAATGCTCAATCTAGTTTTGAACAGAGGTTTCGAATAAGTTCTCAGACTGATTATCTGCGCCAAAATAAGAAGGAACTAAAACAGAGTAAAGTACCTGTTCAATAAACGTATCGTTCTCTCCTATCTCGTAAAATATTGCCACTACAGCAATCTTGGAATCTGCTGTCTTGTGCACCAGATGAGTTTCCAAGGAAAAGCTATAACAGGTTTTATTTGTTAATTCACCCTGTAAATCTGAAGCCTATAAAATATGATATTTCTTTTACCTTTTTCCGTCCAATGTATGCTCACTAGGAGCATGGACATGGAACTCTTTCAGATGATATATTACACCATCGAAGTTTAAGAAGCCAGCTCCAGAGCCAAATTCTACCTACAGATTTAGAGATAAATTTTGTGCGCAAAGGAAAGATTTATATGGAAAATGCAAGGAATCTTACCGCAATATCATGATCTAGACTGGTAAGCTTGGCCGACGTTACAGAGTAATTAGTTCTGAGCAATCTGGCAGAGCAGAAAGGGATAACCTTATCGATGTTGACATCCACAGGAGATTGAATACTGCCGCTGTTACAAGATCTCCATTCTTCTTTTAGGTTTCCCCAATGGAGCTGGCCCTTGGAACCGCCGGAATAGTCATACTCTGCTCCTGTTCAAGAAAAGAAAAACACAACTTAGATTAACAAGGAGCATTTGATGTAGATAGGAAGTATGATGAAAACAGACCTAAAGCAGCTCCAAGTATGGAAAGAAAGGCAAGGCCAAGCGTGAGAGCTAGGCCCCTGGTCGCCATAGCTGAATTGAAGAAATGCCCGGGGTTGTCAATAAGTACACGTTGTCCAAAAAGCAGTGTCTTTTCTTTAAAAATGTTTAAGTAAATGTGGAAATGCCATCGAATAATATTTCGGTGCATTCATTACCTCCCCAACTATCTATCTAGTCTATCTTTTTATTTGCATTTCGAGTGGATGGATGGGAGCACAGTAAATATGGGAGGCTGACATGTTATACCCACGGGCATATCCGTGGTATATCCGTGTGTTTGACATGTTATAGCCACGCCAAAAAAAAATTACACCGCGTTTTTGTGGACTTAGCGGATTTTTTGCCATTTAAGGCTGGGTATAACATGTCAGCGTCTGACATTTACCGCGATGGGGATGTATAGGGGAATTTATGGAGGTTGGGATTCTATTCCTTATTTTGCAGATGGAGTCCCCCGGCTGGTGTTAGCTGGGAGCGGGTCTTCAAAACTAGGAACGGAGGACCAACCTTCATTCCCCGACAAAATAGAAGTAGGGGAGGCAGTTTTACACAACGAGAGTTTAGGGGATTAGTTTTACAGAATTAGACCGTTTTTACAGTTTTTTTTTTTTGTAGATCCAATAGAGTTCTAGGAGTTTTGCCAAGATCAGTCCATAGTTTTTGCAAAGCTTTTGCAAGATCCACAGAGTTTTATATATCTAGGGAAGATCTGAAATGCTTTTACCTTGTTTTAAAATGCTGCTCCAAAAATATGAGCAGGAATTTCTCTTTGATCACCCCAACACCCTCGAAATCCAATGCTCTATTTCTTCGTTCTCACAGCTTCTTGAAATCATTGAAGAACTTGCTGGCCGTCGAATGTGGAATCTTTAAAAGGGTTCAAATGTGGAATGTTGAATTTTTAAATGGTTCAAATATTTTCGGCCCATTCAGTAGCTTCCCCTCTATCCATCTATATTTGCATATTTGCATTTCGAGTGGATGTATGGGGCATGAATGGGGGTTGGGACAACATTCTCAGTTTTGTAGGTGGGGTCCGTGACCAGCGTTACCCTGGAGTGGGTCGCCTAATGGGAATGGAGGACTAACCTGCATTCCCCTACAAAATAGAAATATGGTCTCTCTCCCTCTTCTATACCTAAGAGATGGTGCCATGTAATATGACATCAAAAGTACTATCTATCTATGTATCTCTCTCTTTTTCTTCCCTCTAAAAATACAAAATAGAAATAGGGTCGTCGATTTTTGATGGCGTCCATCCTCGTGGCACCATCTGGCACCTCTCTACACTGCAGAATGGAAGTAGAGTAGATCCATTCCGCTTGACTGATTGCGCATGTTCTTGTTTATGATTTGGTTAGAGTTATGACCGTCTGTTTGTCATGTTTTATTTTAGGGTTTGCCAAGCTCTGCAGTTCTCTGACGGCCAACGAGTTCTACAATGATTTCAAGAAGCTGTGAGAATGAAGAAGTAGAGCAATGAATTTCGAGGGTGCTTCGATGATGAAAAAGAAATTCCTACTCATGTTTTTGAAGCAGCATTTTAAAAATGGGGTAAGAACTCTTCGGATCTTCTCTACATCTGGTAAAACTCTGCGAATTAACTATGGCCTAATTTTGGCAAAATTCCTATTTACAGGAAAAGCTATAAATATGGTCATGTCTGGGCAAAACTGATCCTCTAAACTTTTTGTGCAGATAGCTCTTTAAAGTAGAAATACGTCAAATACTCTCGATCATAAGAGAACTTCTATTCTTACAAGACGAAGGAATATGTCCAAACCAAAAACAAGATTGAGAAAGAACATGCCAAAACAAGGGAAGAAGCTCCAGATATGGTCGATCCAAGCAGGAAGGAGCTTCCCAGTTAAGAATAGAAGAACATATTGCAAATAGAGATGAGAAAACGCCGATGAGAAGTTGATAAAGAATGTAGTGACCTTCCAAACGGCCCAAAATGCATGATGTTACATGCATACTCTCGTATCCTAGAAGCTTTTAAAGAAAAGGCACTGCTTTTGGACAACGTGTAATTGACAACCCCGAGCATTTCTTCAATTCAACTATGGCGACCAGGGGTCTAGCTCTCACGCTTGGCCTTGCCTTTCGTTCCATACTTGGAGCTACTTTAGGTCTGTTTTCATCATACTTCCTATCTACATCAAAGGCATGAAGAGTTACAATCCAAAAGGAATACTCGATAGTCGTGATTTAGTCTGCCGGTGCATTTTTGTGATGCTATGTGGCATTACTTATAATCTGAAATGCTATTTGGGTAGCAAAATGACGTCCATCTAATGGAAATCCATTGAATAATATTTTGGTGCATTCATTAACTCCCCACTATCTAGTCTATCTTCTTATTTGCATTTCGAGTGGATGTATAGGGGAATTTATGGAGGTTAGGACTCCATTCCCTATTTTGCAGATGGAGTCCCACGACTAGTGTTAGCGAGGATCGGGTCACCTACAAAACTGGGAATGGAGGACTAACCTTCATTCCCCTACAAAATAGAAGTAGGGGAGGCGGTTTTGCACAAAGAGAGTTTAGGTTAGTTTTACATAAATAGCTTACAGTTGTTTTCCGTAGATCCAACAAAGTTTTAGAAGTTTTGCCAAGATCGAACCATAGTTTTTGCAAAGCTTCTGCAAGATTCACAGGAGAAGACCTGAAAAGTTTTTTACCTTGTTTTTAAAATGCTGCTCCAAAAATAGGAGCAAAAATTTCTCTTTGATCACCCCAGTGCCCTCGAAATCCAATGCTCCATTTCTTCATTCTCACAGCTTCTTGAAATCATTAAGAACTCACTGACCATCGAATGTGGAATCCTTAAAAGGGTTCAAAAATGGAATATTGAATCTTTAAAGAGGCTCAAATGTGGAAATGCCATCGAATAATATTTCAGGGCATTCATTAGCTCCTCCTCTATCTGCCTATATTTGCATATTTGCATTTCGAGTGGATGTATAGAGGCATGAAATGGGGGTTGGGACTTCATTCCCAGCTTTGCAGGGTGGGCCCATGACCAGCATTAGTCTGGAGCAAGTCGCCTAATGGAAATGGAGGACTAACTTGCATTCCCCTACAAAATAGAAATAGGGTCTCTCTCCCTCTTCTATCCCTAAGAGATGGTGCCATGTAATATAACGTCAAAAGTACTATCTATCTATCTCTGTCATTTTCTTCCCTCCAAAAATACAAAATACAAATAGGGTCGTCAATTTTTGCTAGTGTCCATCCTCATGGCACCATCTGGCACCTCCCAACATTATAGAATGGAAGTAGTGTAGATCCATTTTGCTTGACTAACTGTACAGGATCTTGTTTATGATTTGGTTAGAGTTACGATTGTTATAGTTGTTTGTCATGTTTTGTTTTAGGGTTCGCCAATCTCTGTTATTCTTCAATAGCCAGCCAGTTCTTCAATGATTTCAAGAAGCTGTGAGAATGAAGAAATAGAGCAATGAATTTCGAGGGTGTTAGGATGATCAACGAGAAATTCCTGCTCGTGTTTTTGAAGCAACATTTTAAAAACGGGGTAAGAACTCTTTGGACCTTCTCCAGATCTGGTAAAACTCTTTGGATCTTGTAGAACTCAGCAAAAACTTTGGCCTGATCTTGCCAAACTTCCTATCTATAGGAAAAGCTGTAAATATGGTCTATTTGTGCAAAACTGATCTCTTAAACTTTGTTTTTTATTGTATCGTGCTGGAGACGGTAAAGCATGTAGTTGTTCTAGACAATAAGAACATCTTGGAAAGGGCACTTCATTTCGTGAACTATCACGAAGGAAGATAGCTTACTGCCAGCCTTGTTTACACCATTACGAGAATGCTCAGAACTGGCAAATTCATCCTCTCCGCTAGCTAGATACTGTCTTCAAACACCGCATTCATATCTGAACATAGGGATAAGGCTGTTTGGCACCTGATCTTAAATCCGAGGGTTGTACTGCCCAGTGATGTAAGGTGTATTCTATATGGAATGCCAGCTGGGATGGAACCCATTTGGCAAAGGGCGCAAATGTTACTGGGATGAGGCTGGGATGCCTCGAGACATAGACGAGAACTTTGTTGAAGGGCAAGATGATGAGTAGAGGGGTTAAAGCATGGTATAATGTCTCAATATGTTAGTTTTGCAACATCAAAATATTAGATCCAAAATAGTGGGAGTTTCAATACCAAAAATAGCTCCACGAACTCGAATGCCGATGATGACAGAATTTTGGGGGGAACTCGTTTCAAGCACCCGAGAGCTTAGCCACTGCATCTCCAGATCCAGATGTTTACATACAGACGCCGCCATCAAGAACAAGATTTGGGGGCTTGCAATTGTGGCGTCAATTAAACAACAGGATTACAAAATTTTCAAGGACAAATTTGCACTACATGTTTTGTCAGGGAAGCTCCTATTTGAAGATTCGAATCTATTGAGTAAGTTTGGTTATGCAACTTAGACTATTACAATTTTTTCTTTAGCTTTGATTTTGTTTTAGCATTCGATTTGCTTCACCCGTTTATTCTAGCTTTGGTGGAACCTTTAAATCCACTCTTTGGAGTCAAATTTGTGAAGATTTGAGAGAAATTTCTGGTTCCCAGATAAATTTAAGTTCTTAGCAGCAAAGCCATCTAACTGTGGCCAATAATTTCATATTGAATCTTTTCAAAGGTTGAGCATACCAATTTTAAGGCTTTGTTTCAATTCTGCATTTAAACATGCAACATGAAAGAAGTAGTTGCCATTTAGAATAAAATTATTTTTTTACAGAATTCTTAATAAAGAAAGCAAATTAGCTTTGTGGATTATGTGTATTGAAGTCTCAATGCATGTGTATGTAGATGGCTATGTGTTTCTTGTTGTTATTTGCTTTAGGAGGCTTTGCTTTTTATTGAAGCTAACAGGTAAGTGCATTGCAGGAAGTTTTGCACATTTGTATATCTGCAAAGTTTGCATTTGCATCATTCTTGGCAGCAAATTGTGGCCCTGATATTAGTCAATGACTTGCTACATTTCAAAGAAACAGTAATTTTCCCAAAGAAGTCTTTCTGCTTTATTATAGTAAGTTTGTGGTTTGTAATTGTCTATGTAATGAACAGTTGTATACAGTTGGCCATTTTGTACATATAGCATAGTTGTTTTATTTATGGTTCTTTGGACCTAATGGTTTTATTGTCCAAAGGTGCTGAAGATATCAAGGCATGTGCAATAGCAGTTGCCATTTGGAGAGCCTTAAAAGCACTCGAGCTTCGCACGCTACCTCCATCACTTCATCAGACTTTTACGGTAGTAATAGCTCTGATTTAATTTTTTCCTAACATAATGAACAAACTACTTGTCAATATTATTTGGTTTAAACAGATTGTTTTGGCATTCACCCTTTTGCATTTTCTCATTTAACGCCTAAACTCTTATTCCATATGAGTTAATGTCAAGTGAATATGTAGCAAAATAACAGGGGGTTCCAGGGGGATTTGATATGGATGTAAAAATAACAATTCCTAAAACCCTAGACCATATATCGCTAAAACAATCAGATAAGTTGTTATAAAAAAAAACATAGATTCAAGATAAAAAATAATCGCATTAGCTCACTGGGTATATTGGTTAAAGTAGTCTTAGTTAAAACATTGAATTATTTTGGTAGAGGTTCAAGCTCCCGTATTTCATATTCTAAAAACTTAGGCAACGTCGTATGGAGGTTCGATATTCTCTCAAAACCTTTCAAAATCATAGGCGCATCCAATCATAAATGACTATAAGTGAAACGAGAGGTGCCAGGGGCCCCAACATACGATCTGGGTCGTAGGATCGACGAATCCAATGATTGTGGTAGTCCGGGTGCACCTCGTTTAGAATATGTAGCAAAATAACAGGGGGTTCCAGTGATATGGATGTAAAAATAACAATTCCTAAAACCATAGACCATATATCGCTAAAACAATCGGATAAGTTGTTATAAAAAAACATAGATTCGAGATAAAAAATAATCGCATTAGTTCACTGGGTATATTGGTTAAAATAGTCTTAGTTAAAACATTGAATTATTCCCGTATTTCATATTCTAAAAACTTAGGCAAAGTCGTATAGAGGTTCGATATTCTCTCAAAACCTTAGAAATCATATTTCATATTTCAAAATCATAGGCGCCTCCAATCATAAATGACTATAAGCGAAACGAGAGGTGCCCAAGGGCCCCAACATACGATCTGGGTCGTAGGATCGACGAATCCAACGATTATGATAGTCCAGGGTGCACCTCATTTAGAATCTAGAAGGCTGCAGCTGGGGAACTTGATAGCTTTTCATTTTTTATTTTCAGGTGCATGGAAGAAGATAAGCAAAACGTGACCGACAAAGAGAGAGGGATCCCTATAAGGATTTGTATAAATCTGAGGAGAAGGTCGATGACATTGAGATGTGGACGATGTGGGGTGAGAAAGTGAAGGGTAGAGCTTGTTACAGATACAAGCTTCTACAACAGAAAAGAAAAAAAGAGTTCATGGATCTATACAAGAAAATATTCAACACAGATAAAGTTTTAGGCAGGCAGGTTCCAGGTGCTTTAGTGATGGCCTCTGTGTTACATTACAATGGGCAGATGGTAGATTGGCTTAGCTTTTATGAGCATACATCTTCATCCTCAAGAAGTAAAAAAATGAGTCATAGTGCTGAAGATGTCGTTACAATTGATGAAGAGGAGGAGAATGACGTACCTAAAGTCATATCATCTCCAAGAGCACCCAGCTCCTATGTAACATTGATTGAACACTAAGAAGAGAGCAACTTCCAGCAACAATCCACAAGGTAATTTAGATGTATCTTTCTTGTTTGATGAGTGTATAGATAAGTTGGCAGTTTGCCATAGTTCATAGTTTGTGTTTGTCTCGTTTGCATATGTTGGCATTTCTGTTGTTTATTCTAAGCTCGTATTCATGTTAGTTACATTTGACATTTGAGTGGCAGTGTTAGTTTTAGTTAGTGTAGTCTTAGTTTTTGTTAGTGTTAGAAGTTGTTTACATACAGTAATAGTTGCAGTGGCAGTTAGAACTATTGGAGCTTTCTAGTTTGGTGTTCAATTTGCAACTTTGGCAGTTGCAGTTCAAGTTGCAAGTTATAGTTCAAATATCGGTTGCAAGTGTAGTTTTGGCTGCAGCTCAAAATGATTTTTGTTGGTAGTAGTTGCAATTTGGTTGTAGTTCAGTTTGTTTTTAGTTTTTGTTAGCTATTAGTTGCAGTTTGAACTCAAACAATGTTCATGTGTTGTTGCGGTTTGTATAACTATACAATTTTGTCTAATTAGATGCTTGTTACAGCAATGTCAACAGGGTTGGAAAAATGGATTTCAGGGATATAAGATAATATTAGTAGATTGGCATTGGAAAGCCAGTCAATGAATGATAGGTGCAATGACTTAACTGACAAAATCAAAGACCTTGGCAGTAAACAAGCACACTTGGAGGGTGACATCGGCAGATATAAAACATTAATTGCAACATTATCCACTATATCAAGGGTTGGCATTGAGGCTGTGATTGACCTACAGAAAAAAGAACTTGTTGAGATTACACCTGTCCTAAAGTATGCAAGTAACGACCTGTTACTTTCAGAAATTTCCAGGGATGGCACATTGAATGAGCTGGAAAAGATGAAATCTTGTCGTAAAAGAATGTTGTTTGCTAGACAAACTGTGAGTCACTCATTTGATTTGGATCCTCCACTACCACAAGGAGCAATAGTTATGAGTAATACGAAGGATAGTATTCAATTGAACGAAGCGTGCCCATTTTGTCACAGGAAAACAGATGGCATGCTTCCATCTACCATTGTTGCACAGTGCATGCATGCATATCATCTTTCTGCATTTTAGGTATTTGAACATTCTTTTGCCTTCATTTCCTTTTAACTGTTTAACCATGTATGTCTTTGTGTGTAGTGTATCAGAAGAATGTTGAGAGAGCCATTGTGAGCACAAGATAGCGATCACATGGGTATCTCTACTTGGTCTGAATGGACGAAAAAGAGTGCAAATGAACACAATGATAGAGTCTTGTGATGGTTGGTTGTACATTTATGGCAAGTTTGAAATGATCATACCTTATATTGAGGAATGTTTATGCATGTGGAGCAAAAAGAAATGGAGGGTTTGCAATGGCCGCCTTTACTCCAACATCCATGTCCTCTGCCAATGAAAAAAAGCTCCTGCCAACACGTTTGAGCGTTGCTTTGACTGTTGAAGAAGAACACAAAAAGACGGCATTAGTCATTACTAAAAATAATGTCAAAGAAGGTAATGTATTGCTCTATGATTTGAGGTTATATGCATGTTTATAATGAAAGAATTAACACTTACACAGAAGAACGATTAGGTAGCTAAGCTTAGGCAGCATGATTCTAGTTGTTTAGGCAACATGCTTGTGCTCTTGCAGCTCGCGGCAAGGGTGATATGTTGCATGTGAGTGTTTCAAGATGTGTTGCAGGTGTAGATTATGACAGTAGGTAATAGTAGTAGTGTTTATAGAGGAGTTCATGCATGCTGCTAGACCGGCTTCTAGTTGCACAAGTTTTGCCTCTGTGCAAGGGACAAAGTGCAGATACCTCTGGACGAAATCTGTGCACTAGAATATTAACGCGCAGACAACGATGAATGACTTGCCACCATAAAACAGATACTTTGAGATGGAGTAGTTTATATGAACACCTACAAGGATACCAAGAACTTTGGTTGCTTTACCATGGGGAAGGATCTTTCATGGATAGGCAGTTACACATGGTGGAACTGGAGAGTCCAATGCCCATAGTGTGGTGCACTTCTGCCAACCCACAAAAATACCAGATGCTAGGGAAAAAGAATCCAACAAGGAAATGGCATTCTGCAAATTTTGCTCAACTGCCCTCAGAAAAAGGAATCCGCATATTGATTACAGATCTCCTGTGACCCATTGTTTATAGGAAGTCCATGTCAAGATTTCTTCCTGAGCGGCAAGAGAGAAGGCCTAGACAAGGACCTCTGCCACAACTGTAAATAACAATGGAGCTAATGGGCAGCCTTGACGGATGCCACGACCCACCTGAAAGAATGCTGAAGGTTCCTCTTGGAAGAGAATAGAAGAGCGAGCAGAATAATGAAGCTTCATAACATCAGCTGTGAATTATGCACCAAAACCAAAGCGTAAGAGAGATTTCTCTAAGAAGGCCCAGTCGACACTGTCATACGCTTTTGTAATGTCCAGCTTCAAATATACAATTTCATGGCCCTGAAGTCGAGCCCAGTAAATACCTTCATATGCAGCACAACACAACACAGTTTTGATTGATGACATGTTATACCGCGGCTACAAGAATAGTGCGGGCATAGTAGTAACCCCAAACAGTTATCAGCCATCTCGTCGTAAAGGTAATTTTCTCTTCGAACATTTGAAACCTTTTCTTGCGGGGCTGTTGGAAGTTGAGAATCTAAAAGACTACGTGCTTGAGAAGAAACTATCCAATCTGTTGGATAAAGAATCTATGCAAGCAATGGATATCCGAAAAAAGTTTAAGTAAACTTGATGTACCTGATGCCAAATTTGCATGACATATTTTGGAAGTTTGATTATGGTTGATATGATTGATTAAAGATCATGCTATTGCCATCTTGATAATTTAAATTGATGTACTTTGAACTGCATTTGAAAATAATAGATTCACCTCTGGTACCAATTGGATGTATTTATTCGTCCATTGATAATGAGTGCAACCATAGTGTGCAATAAGCCTAAAATGGTTGTCCTTAATATGTAGAGTGAGAAAACATTGTGAAATGGTCTGAAAGTATTCTCCTCAGTGTGCAGAGTCAATAAGTTCACAATATTAAGTAGCAAATAGTTGTTTCAGTATTAAGTAGCAAATAGTTGTTTCAATAGTCAATAAACATATTACTGTAGCAATGGAAAGACTCAAAATACTGTAGCAATGGGAACCAGTTGAATATTGCTTCATATATTTTTTCACATTGCTTACATGCTTGCATGTACTATTGCTCTTGAATGAATATGTAACTTCTGCTCTGGTTTGGAAGTGTATCAATTGTAACTAGTTTGATTTTTGTATTTCCTTTGACAGTATTGTAGGAGTTGCAGAAAAAGATAATTTACAAACTAAATACAGTCATAGATCTGGACAAAAGAAATTACAGGAAGTTTCTAGACAAAAGAAATTACACAAAGTTTCTGTACATATATTACATATTAAGAAAAAACCATCAGGTGGATGTCTTAGAAAAAAAGCAAGCTCGAAGCTGCCAGATATGTAAGTAAATAAAAAAAAGCAAGCTCAAAGCTGCCAGATAAGTAAGTAAACAAAATATAAAAGATAGTATAGTGGCTAGTGAACGGTTGGAGGCATCTGCAGCTCCACAAAAGGATAAATGCCATCAGCTTGCATGGTCATCTGCAAAAGGCTCTCCTCATGAGGACAAACGCGATCAACCCACTGCTGGACTTTTTTAGAAACTAAAGCTCCTTGCTCAAGCAATCGCATGACTTCCCTGCATGAAAACTTAGCCACAAACATCATTTGCATGCCCGGATGGCTGGAAGAGGAGGATTCCAAGGAGGATTCTTCCACGGCCTTGCTGGTCGTGTTCTTGATCCTAGCCATAGGCTTACTGGAAGAGATCGGATTGAATGATCGGGAAGGTCACTGTAATTGGAAGAACAAAGAACTGTTGTAAAGGTCCAATCAGGGCATTATGAAGGCCATTATGTGCATGTCTCAAAACCCCAGCCATACAATAATATGCATTATTCTTACATTCCAATATATATTTTTAAAGAACTTAAGAGAATCTTGTAATATAGATTCCAATATAGATTTTTGAAGAATTTTAATAGAGCTCCTAAATACTTGTTAATGAGACACATAATAGGGGGTGGGGTCAAGATTATTGTACCCCGGCTTTGCGGATTCTGGAGCAAAAAAAACCGACTTCTGGGATCCCTCACCTGTTTTCCACGGGCTCCATTTGCGTCAGTCCCACTCTTGGGAGCACGTATCGGTGAGGCCTCCACACCATGAGTCTGATGTTTGTAAGCCATAATTATATTTCTACATTCATATGTGCCTTAGGCATCTCAGAACTGTACTGCCTCTCAAAATTACAGTTATAAACTTCAGCATAAAGCTTGTATTCCTATATCTAGAAGTATTAAAGTATGTTCAGCTGAAGCAATAATTCAAAACCATTATATTCTTGCTGGACCATAAGTAGATCCTATCTTAGACTAAGTTTTAAAACCATAATTGTAAGATATGAAAACCCTGATATTTTGTCCAGCCAATGTATTGTAGTAGAAAAAAGCTTGTTGTTATGTCATCCTTGGAGCCTTATCCACCAATGAAGCCAAATCCAACTAATGAAGCAAAGGAGACAATGAGAAGAAAACAACGTACCTACAGCCAATCAATACCCTATTAGCATTAGAATGGTAGCAGGGCAAGGGCCAAAAGGTACTTTGGGGTTTTCAGCTCATCGTTGATTTCCCATTGTCCCTTTTGCCCTATTAGTAGGTCTTGGCCAGACTATAAAATATAAATCAAAAATATATAATTGTAAAGCCACTAACTACAATAATATAATGCCTATGCATATGCCCAATCCATATAGGATCAGACCAGATAGTACGAATAGATATCTAATTATAACAATATGGTTTAAACACTTAGAGCGCCTTTTAACAGTGTATACTAACATGTAAAAACATCTCAGCATGATAATCCTTAGTCTAAATGCATCTGTAGGACTATACAAGGCATAGTTTCACCGCCCTATGCAATTATTTGTTTTGTAATATGATCATATGAAGACGATCGAGGATAACTTTGTTTCCTAGGCTATTATATTATATTAATTCATATTGCTAATTCCAAAATCTTTCTAAGCACGCTTGCTATCCGAAATACTTGATGGAAAGACTGGAATCTCTCATGTTTTGTAGTAAAGATTAAAACTTAAATCTATAAAACCAAATGGAAACCTGATCAAAGTCTGTATCATCATCCAAATCTTGAGTGTCCTGGACTCTATGAGCGGCCTGATATTCATCTAGGTGCCTTTTGCCAGACTGTTTAGAACCTCTTTGATATCCCACTCTGTCATCTCTGAAACCGCTACCTCTTCTTTGGCCATAACCTCCTCTAGCAACTCTAGAATCCATGCCGATATCCGGCTTATCGTCCTTCAAAGTGTATGCCTCGAACTGCCGCTTCAAATCAGCAAGTAACAGTTCACTATTCTCTGAACTGGAGGTAGAGCAACCATCCGAATCGCCCATATTATGGGCGCTTATATCAAAGATATCTTGACCAAGGAGATCTGTGTAAGATTTAAAGTCTGGTTATGTGCCCTTTACCACCGTATCCGGCCTCCATTATTAAATGCAAACCCTATTATAGGGTTAATATTTATGTTCTCTTGGTAAATCTATATAAAGGTCTTATACCATGTAGCAAGTGATAACCTTGGAACATCATTTAAGCCTATATGCTTATATCAAGGCTCCCAATTTCTATTGAACTATACTTTATATATTCATAACAATTATGATGTTATCTAAGTGTTTTACCAAGAAGATCACTTCTTTGTCAAGTTAGTATCATCTAGAAACTGGCCCAGACTTAATAATAAAAAAAAATCCTTCCACCTACCGTGGAATGAAGCAGAACACACCTATTAAATTACATAGTCTGTGACCATGGGGATGGCTAACCCCCACTATCACAGTAGGGGTGGAGCCTCATCCCATAATAAAGAAGCCTACATAATGTATTTAGAAGTCTTACCTTGAAGTTTAGTTGTTCAGGAACTCCAGCATGGTACTGCTGTCATATTGCAGCCCTGGAAAATCATTGTTGTAAACATATTTGTATACCGCTCTACTGAGACCCTTATGATCAAAACCATTTTTGACAAAGCTCATTATAAGCATCCTAATATCTCTAGCTGCTACCCTAGGATATGAATTAATATACATGTAAGGTAGAACCTGCGAAATGATGACATTTCTGGCCTGATGATATGGTCTACAACTAGCAGCATGTACATACTTCAGGACCTTAAATGGAAGAATGCCCCTTTTGTCATATTTAACAGTCCTGTAGATCCCATTGGCTCTACTCAGTATTTCGATAGTTATGTTGAGGAAATTACCCTTGTATCCGTATGGAGTAGTCGGGTCATTAATAAATGCCATAGCAGTTTCATCTTTGATGCCTAATACATTCATGTCATATATCTATGGATGCTCCTCATTATCAGAAACTGCAAATCCTAGGAATCTTTTTATAAGTGGGCAGTTCAGGGCAAGAAGATCATCGATGTATCTAAATATTGATTTGAACATCTCCACTTCTTTATATCTCCCTTGAGTAGATAGGGTTTTTATAAACATGGCCTCATTCCATGCCAGATAGAGGTTGCACCAGCATGGGCTACAAGCAAAGCCCATGGGGATGCCACTAATCTGCAACCATGTATCAGCTCCCCGCATAATAAAGCAATTAGTCAGCAACCAAATGTTGGCCCTGATAAAAACTTCTTTAGTAATTAATGTCCAGCATTTATCTTTGGGGTCAACCTTAAACCATTTGGTAATAAATTTCTCATCCCATTCTCTTTTAATCCATAACTTATAGTTATGATGTTTATTGGTCATGTATTCCCATGCTGTATTAATGACAAGTAATGACATGGCATATTCCAGTATCCCCAGCCAAAGGAATACTTTCATAACACTTTGTTATGTCTGCCACAAAGATATCCGTGATTTTTGAAGGAAGGCTTAATATGACATCATACACCGATTGTATCATCCAATTCGGGTTAACTTTTCCAGGGAGATTGCAAAATTTCAGACATGTTGTTCTGGCAATGTCTGGCCATATCATGATGATCATGTTCAGCCCTGAGACATCCGTATAGACTGTCCCATGTGTGTTAGTGATCCATCTATAATCCCATTTATGGGCTTTGTATATGCCTAATAAATATGGCAATCTATCATTTATGCAGTTAGCATACAGAAATATTTGCTCCATTTCATTTTGGACCTTCCACATAATAGCAACCTGGTCAATTGCAATCTTTCTGAAATCACAGCTATTAAGTCTGTTAAGAGCCATTTCCATCACATGTTTGGGGCATATAAATGCCGGGTTTGTTGGATTTATAATTGGTTCATCACACATTCTCAGTTCTAGATCATACATTAATGTTGTATACTTAATTGTACAGAGGTTATACATAGGTTTTATCAGAAGTAGTTAAGCCCTAATGTATAGTCTTAAGGGCTCATATTACATCATTGCTTTTAAGGTTATATGGATATATGGATATTGCACCATAGGTTCAATGGTTGTATTGAACCTAAATATATGATTAAATAATGAGCTGGCCCGAAACTATGGAGGGAAATTTCATATGAATAGGAGCTCGGCAAGTCGGCCGATTCTGGTGCCATAACCGCCGAAGATATGCCTATAAGACATCACAGAGGCCGGCTCATAATGATTGAGTTGGTTTGAGATCAATTTAAGGAGGAATTCAAGAACGAAGTGAAGGTTTCAAGGTTGTATTCTCATCGGGTCAACCTTGCTACAGTAACTGAGTCAATCCCTTAGCTACAGTATTTCTGCTAAAGTAATTCAATGGTTCATATTGATTTCATTATGAGTTAAATAAGTTGCCTTTGAATTATTGAGTTATATTTGTTGTCTTGATGGTATTCACAAATTCATCAGGCAAACACTAGAAAATGATAGATTAGATTCTCTATTTCTAACATTGGTATCAGAGCTATTGCCAGGTCCTAAGCACACAATTATAAGGGAAAGTTGTTCATCATGTCGAGCAGATTTGGAGCTAGTTTACTAAGCACTATAGAAGTATATAAGGGAGGACCGGGATTTCAAGTATGGAAGGATGCAGTTAAGCATATTTTGGAAGTGGAGGATCTCTGGGATCTTGTTGATCCAGAAGGTGTCACTAACATGGACTTCAATACTCTCACAAGGTCAGTATCTAAAGGTTCAGTTAACATGAGGCAAAATGCAGGTGCTGTGCCATCAAATGCAGAAGGCCTAGCAGGAAGCAGTCTAATGAGGAATGGGAGATCTTTATACTCAAGACTCAAAGAAGCACAGGGTATAATCACATGCAAGGTAAGCCCAACCATTAGGCTTAAACTAAGAAACATGAATCCAAAGCAAATGTGGTCTTATCTTTTGAAACATTTTGAAGAGAAAACCTCCTCACAAATTGATCTTCTTGAGACTCTAAATTTAAAGGAAGAAGGAGTTGTCTCAGAATTCTTCAACACATTTGATAATATTGTTGCCGACTTAGCTGGGGCAGGGGTGAACATTTATGAAAGAAGCCAGGTACTACAAATCTCCAGAGCAATAAGTGATAATGAAAATCTGTCTTTATTCATAAGAAACATGAGTAAAACAAGGGAAGAAGAAGAAGAAGGAAAAAAAAAAAAAAAAAGGGAAGAAGTCGAGACTACATTAAGAACTGAGTATGAACAGAGGAAAATAATAAGAGAAGGGGAGGAACCCTCTGAAATTCTTTTTGCTGGAAAAAAGAATCAAGTTACATGTTACAATTGTAATGAGCCTGGCCATTTTAAAAGTGAGTGCCCTAAACTTAAATAGAATAGAATAGTTTTTTAAAAAAGACTTCAATTGTTACACCTGTGGTGATAAGGGGCATGTTGCAGCCAAATGTCCAACACTAAAGGATTATGGCATAGGCAAAAATAAAGGATCCACAAGTAGAGGAGGAAAAATCAGCACAGGGAGGGGTCGAGGCAGGAAACCAACTGGAACTTTTGTTGCCAGGGAGCAAGAAGAAAAGGAGAAATCTGATGTTGATGAAGACGATGAGGTAAGTCTTGCATTTACCATTACTGAGAAAAATCAGAATGCTAATAAAACTGAAACTCTTGTAGTTGATAGTGGAGCTGAAAGATCAGTAGTCCAATCTACTGATCTATTAAAAAATATACAACTTCTCACTCTAGAAGAATTCAAGTTGGTAATGGAGACATACATGAGATTGAAGGAAGGGAACTTCTTCAGCTCATTGATCTTAATGGGAACACAGTAGACATTGAAAATGTTTTGTGTGTCCCAACAATTATTAAAAATCTTATTTCTGTAAGTCAGCTAGTGGACTTAGGCTATAGGACTCAAACGGATGTAATATCTATCTTGGCAATATATTAAAGTTTCATGCAAAACGTGTTGCCAATTTGTTTCAAATGGAAGCCTTGGGCCATGATAGTATTAACACCTTAAAAATTCCAGAATTTGAACTCTGGCATGACAGGCTGGCACACACACATTGCAACAACTTGAAATATCTAGTCAAGAAAGGATGGCTAGGCTGCAAAGATATAAAATCTGAAAATTTCAAGTATGAGGGATGCATTATTGGGAAAATAAACAGGCTGCCATTCAAGCACTAAAAAACAAGAGCAAGGGATGTTCTTGAACTAGTACACACAGACTTATGTGGGCCATTGAATGTGAAAGGAAGGACAAATAAAAGATATTTCTCATCTTTTATTGATGATTTCAGTAGAAAATGCAAAGTTTACTGCTTAGAAAGAAAGTCTCAAGCATTAAATGCTTTCAAACAATATGTCACTAAAATGGAAAGAGAGTCAGGGAGAAAATTGAAATGCATCAGGTCGGACAGAGGAGGAGAACATTTATCAGCCAAATTCAGACTTTTTTGCATCAATTGCTCATGGTATTAAAAGACAACTAACCTGCAGTATAGCCCTCAACAAAATGGAGTAGCTGAAAGGAAAAACAGGACAATTATGGATGCTGTGAGATCTATGATCAAGAAGAGTGGCTTGCCAAATCATCTGTGGGATGAAGCCCTGAAGACAGCAATACTAATTGAAAACAAGCTCCCCTCGTCAAACATTAAAGGTAATATACCTGATTTATCATGGTCAAATAGTAATGATGACATAAACTATGACTTGTTTAAAGCATATGGCTGTTTAGTATACGTGCATGTTCCAAATGAATTGAGGAAAAAATTAGATGATAAGGCAAATATTGGTTTTCTTGTGGGCTATGATGAGGAATCAAAGGGTTACAGAACATATGTACCAGAAAGCAAAACAATAATCATTAGCAGAGATGTATTATTTGATGAACATGTGTTCTATAAGGATAGGTACTAAAGAAAAGCAGCTTACAATAAAAGGGATATGGATGTGACTAAGGTTCAGCAAAGGTTAGACATAGATTCAGACCAAGAGGAAGAGGACACTATGACAGAATCTCATGCAGACTTAACCTCTGAAAACAGTAGTTCAGAAAACATTGAAAACAAATACATACCACCAGGTACATCAGCCAAAAGGAAAACTCAGGCAGAAAGACTATTGGAAGATGTACCAGAAAATATAGAGCAATATGGAAGAAATGACTTGGGAAGGAGCAGGAGACTTGAAAAGCAACATGTAGAACATGAGCAAATAATGGCTATTCTTGAAAACATTACAATTCCACAGTCCTATGAAGAAGCAATAGAAAGTGCAGACAAAGAACAGTGGCTTAAAGCTATGAACGATGAACTGGAATCATTCCAGAAAACACAAACATATGATTTAGTTGACCACCCTGCCAAAGAAAATGTCATAGGTTGCAAATGGTTGTTTAAAATAAAAGAAAATGCAGATGGGAGCAGGAAGTACAAGGCAAGACTTGTGGCAAAAGGATACACCCAAAGACAGGGACTAGACTTTGATGAAACATACTCCCCTATTGTGAAATTAACCAGCATAAGAACATTGCTTGCAATAGCAAATGCATAAGACCTTGAACTACACCACATGAATGTCAAAACAGCTTTTCTAAATGCCAAATTGGAGGAAAAAGTATTTATGCAGCAAGCACCAGGATTTATGCAACAAGAAAATAAGGTATGGAAGCTAAACAGGGCTGTGTACGGTCTGAAGCAATCTCCTAGGGAGTGGTATATCTGCATGGACAATTTCCTTATGGAACAAGGGTTTGAGAAACTCAAAAATGATGGCAATCTTTATAGATATAAGCAAGCAGGAACTTTTTGCATAATAGCTCTATATGTTGATGACTGTATTATAGCAGCAAACCAATTAAGTGTCCTAAATCATTGCAAAGGGATATTAAGTTCAAAATTTGAAATGTCAGACCTAGGGGAGTTAAAACATTTCTTGGGAATTGAAGTATGTAGAAACAGGGGTCAAACGTTTTTAAAGCTACATCAATGCAAACATATAGAAAACATGCTGAAAAGATTTAATCTTGTTGATGCACATCCAGCAAAAACCCCTGTAGTTCCAGGACACAGATTGACAGAAGAAGGGCCGATATAAAAGAAATGGAAAATGTTCCATACAGGTCATTAATTGGATGTTTGTTATATTTGGCAAACAACACTAGACCAGACATATCATATATTGTAAATATCCTAAGCAGGAGGTGTCATAATCCTACCAAAGATCATTGGATAGCAGGCAATTGGGTTTTGAAATATCTAAAGGGGACAAAGACACATGGAATAACCTTCAACTCAAAAAATCTACAGCTATGTGCATAGGTGATGCAGATTGGGGAGGGGATCTGTCAAATAGAAAATCCACATCTGGATTTGTTATATTTTTAGGTGGAGGAGCAATCACTTGGAAAAGCAAAAAGCAAAATGCTATTGCCATGTCTTCAGCAGAAGCTGAGTATACAGCATCATCTCTAGTTGCTAAGGTGGTATGTTGGTTAAGAAGATTGATGGAGGAATTAGATTATAAGCAAACTAGTCCAACTCAGATCTTTACTGACAGCCAGAGTTGCGTTGCTATTGTGAAAAACCCTGTGCATCATGAGAGGACTAAGCATATTGAACTAAACATACACGTTATTAGAGACTTGGATGCCAAACATTACATTGAAATGGTGTATGTCAACACAGCAAAACAGATTGCAGATATTTTCACAAAGGCACTTCCAGAAATTAAATTCAAGCAGTTCAAGTCAGATATGAAGGTCGCAGAATTGTGTGATGAAGGAGGAATGTTGGATTTATAATTGGTTCATCACACATTCTCAGTTCTAGATCACACATTAATGTTGTATACTTAATTGTACAGAGGTTATACAGAGGTTTTATCAGAAGTAGTTAAGCCCTAATGTATAGTCTTAAGGGCTCATATTACATCATTGCTTTGGATATATGGATATTGCACCATGGGTTCAATGGTTGTATTGAACCTAAATATATGATTAAATAATGAGCTGGCCCGAAACTATGGAGGGAAATCCCATATGAATAGGAGCTCGGCAAGTCGGCCGATTCCGGTGCCATAACTGCCGAAGATATGCCTATAAGACATCACAGAGGCCGGCGCATAATGATCGAGTTGGTCTTAGATCAATTTAAGGAGGAATTCAAGAACAAAGTGAAGGTTTCAAGGTTGTATTCTTATCGGGTCAACCTTGCTACAGTAACTGAGTCAATCCCTTAGCTACAGTGTTTCTGCTACAGTAATTCAATGGTTCATATTGATTTCATTATGAGTTAAATAAGTTGCCTTTGAATTATTGAGTTATATTTGTTGTCTTGATGGTATTCACAAATTCATCAAGCAAACACTAGAAATAGATAGATTAGATTCTTTATTTCTAACAGGGTTATTAGTGGCTTTATCTATGCCAGCCACATATAGATATTTATTGAGCCATTGGATACTTTTGCCAACTCTGTTATCATTTAAAGGAAACCTTCTTGTATTATCCATCTTGCATTCCTTTTTGACTAGTTTACCAGCTTGGTCTAGAATAATGTCTTTAACAGCACATTTTTTCTCCTCTTCCACATTTGGGAATGTATACTTATGAGCATCAAAGATGCAGTCCACAGTAGATATTAACTCCTTTTTGAACACTTCCCATTCCAGACATTTGTCGGGGATATGGTTCAATCCCAATTGCAGCATCTTCCTTAGCTATATATTCTGTATTACATCACAGTCGGTTGTTCTAATATGCCCTATGGTAGGATCTATACACTTTTTGAGTTGAGGAATGGAGCATGGACATTCGCCATCACCTTCTTGTGCAAATATATAAAATGGCTTGTAGCATAAATCTCTCAAGTTCTCGGTGTATTTCCATGGGAACATAATATTCACTCTTGTACTGCCTAGCACTTTTACCATGGCATCATGGAATATTATAGGCAAACATATATTATCCAGTATCTTAGATAAGAACATGCAGTGGATAATCCTCTTCTTCTTTTTGGGAGCACTATCCGTTAGATGCAGCCTTCCGAGTCCATCTTTTTGTAAGTATTTGAATTTCTGTTATGTATAGAGACACGAGTTATTAAAAGATATTCAGAGGATATATACTGTAACACAAGGGCTCTTGGTGGATATTGTGGATGGTATCCAAACCGGATATACCAGAACCTCTGGATGAAAAAGCCATCTGGCGATAGTAGATTCATAACTAATGAGCCACTATTTATTATTTAATGAGTCTAGTTAGATTATTCATCTTAAAATAGACATTCATGTAATATAGCACGCAAATAGCATATCCAAAAGATCTCTATCTTAAATATTAGTATCAAGGAACCAATCATGTAGTACATGTTTCATACCCTTACACTCCATAGTTGAGTACTTGTGCTGTGTCCCCTGCTGCAACATGCTTCCTTTCTATATTGTTTTTGGTAACAGAATTGTCAATATTCCCCGGGGTACCAAGCCTTTCCACAGTGGTACTATCAGACCGCTCCATTATCCCAGAATTGTCGGGGAGCATGGTAATCCTTGGGGGTGCATTAATTTTGAAGTTTGAGCCACCAGACATTGCTGACCTCCCTTGCTTGGAAATCTTATTGCTGCTAAAACTAGCAGTAGCAACTATCCCTTTTAGAAAATCAATGGGCTTGATTGTCTTTTCACAAACATCTGTCATAATACCCTTTGGAAGACCAATTTTAAGATCTGCACGTGGATTACTAACCATTTTCATTGTCATGTTGACCAGCATATTTCTGACCTCAATATACCCTATAAAAGCCAGCACGCCTGCTCTCAGTGTACCTTTGAGATAATTCCTAAATGCCACCATCTGTCCAGCAAAAGACATATTAGGGAACATGGTATCGAGGTTGTTCAGCATATACCATACTGCTTGGTTGAACCAGATCATGCTTTCATTACATTCTATGACAGCCCCATGGCAGCTCTACTTTTACCCCTGTTATCACATATGCATTTGAAATATGGGCATAACGTACGCCAAAGGCGTTTCAAATAAAAGTCATCCCTATCTATGTTGGCATAGGCCATATGACCTTTCTGACATAGAATCATGAGCTCACTTTTGTTGCACTGCTTATCAAAAAACCTGGTGTCGACGGGCAGCCTGATTTTTGTCATCTTCATTTTTTCCATCCTAACAGCAACAGCTTTTGTATTGTGTGCCTCTTTCTTGGAGATACCCCCTAGTATCATCCATGCTTCTTCACTAATTGGAGCCAGAGCCCCAAGATTCTTAGTCCGCCACAGAGCTTGATTACATAAAAGGCCCTGGCTTTCCACTAATCTTTCTGGAATAAGAGAGAACCTGAGACAATTTCTCAAAGTAATCTTGAGTTAATCCCTTTATTTTGGTTATTTTGTGTTGCAGTAGGTTTCTGGAGTACAGCCTTGTCTCCTTCAGTTAAAAGGTCTACTCCAAATGGGTCATCAGTGTTGGTAGATTCCCTGGTAGAGTGCTTGGGCATATCAATCCTGATCTGCTCATTTTCTTTACCACGAGAATTTTTAATATTATTGACTTCTTCTAGAGCCGTGACCCCTAGAATAAAATTCCTTGTACTAGTATCTTCCTTCATAGTGCACTCATAGATCATTTTAGGTAAACCATCATATAATTCAACAATAAATGGGTATACCTCTTCTTCTTTTTCAGATAGTTTGTTGATTTTAGGCAGTAATAGCAACCATTGGCTGAACCTGTGTAACAACAGAGATCTGATCGGGTGTACGTATTGCTTCCTTCTCCAGTACCAGTTCATGTACTTTCATGTTCCTGATACAGCAAATGATGGTCTATACTGCATTATTAGGACACTCGATCCTATTCTTGTCATAACCAATATCACATAAATGTTTATTCCAGGTAGGAGGAATGACTTCATACTCCACCTCATCATCAGCAGCATCTTGCAAATGACATGTGTCCAATGACTATAATGTTTGTTAGACTTTAAGCAAGATATAATAAAAGCAGCATGCATACTAGATCTCTTTCCTAAGTTGCAGCTCAGGATGGCTTAAACACTCAAAACCAACAGGAAAGAAGGTAAATGACAACACCGGATATCTCCAATGTAGTGAACTATCTAAAAAAACCCAGTCTGAACTAGAAACCTAGACCAGACATCTGCCTTAGTCAATCCCTTGGCAGTATTATCACTCTACTAACTAGCATGAGCATCTCTAGCATAGTCTCATTTTACCCCTCATCATTATGTAGGCTATACACCTATGGACAACTGTAAAAATATTGTTAAATCACTGTATATCATTGTATGCTTACCT
This sequence comes from Isoetes taiwanensis, assembly GCA_021234155.1. Lineage (NCBI taxonomy): Eukaryota > Viridiplantae > Streptophyta > Lycopodiopsida > Isoetales > Isoetaceae > Isoetes > Isoetes taiwanensis. The sequence continues at coordinate 3,774,600 of JAJEKV010000086.1, forward strand.
TTATATTCAGGTTTAACACCAACCTTGTTACTGATGAACTTGCATGATCATACTCATTTAACTCTTTGCATATTGTAGTATCAGGTTTATAGTTCAATAACCCATTTCTAGCAAAGACATGATGCCATAGATCTTTCCAAGCTATATCTTATTAATTAAACCAGCTTACATCCTTTCATACCATTTCTGTTGGATATTAATCATCTAAGAGTTATCTTCCTTTAGTTGTGAAGAAGCCTCTATATTATAGACCAAAGTGGGCGAATCCATATTTTGATCCTGGGTTTCCTGCCTATAGCCATAAATATTTCCTGTATTTGATGATTAAGGGCTACAAGCCTTCATTGGCAGCAAACCAGATATATCAGAACTTGCATCAACACAAATATTCAAATATGTTTGCATGATATGGTATTGTCCTACCAATACCATTCTATAAATATTATGCAAACTAATCAACCACACCATGAGTCTGATGTTTGTAAGCCATAATTATATTTCTACATTCATATGTGCCTTAGGCATCTCAGAATTGTACTGCCTCTCAAAATTATAGTTATAAACTTCAACATAAAGCTTGTATTCCTATATCTAGAAGTATTAAAGTATCTTAGACCAAGTTTTAAAACCATAATTATAAGATATAAGAACCCTGATATTTTGTCCAGCCAATGTATTGTAGTAGAATAAAGCTTGTTGTTATGTCATCCTTGGAGCCTTATCCACCAATGAAGCCAAATCCAGCTAATAAAGCAAAGGAGACAATGAGAAGGAAACCCCGTACCTGCAGCCAATCAGTACCCTGTTAGCATTAGCATGGTAGCAGGGCAAGGGCCAAAAGGTACTTTGGAGTTTTCAGCTCATCGTTGATTGCCCATTGTCCCTTTTGCCCTATTAGTAGGTTTTGGCGAGAATATAAAATATAAATCTGAAATATGTAATTGTAAAGCCACTAACTACAATAATATAATGCATATGCATATGCCCAATCCATATAGGATCAGACCAGATAGTACGAATAGATATCTAATTATAACAATATAGTTTAAACACTTAGAGCGCTTTTTAACAGTGTATACTAAAATGTAAAAACATCTCAGCATGATAATCCTTAGTCTAAATGCATCTGTAGGACTATACAGGGCATATTTTCACTGCCCTATGCAATTATTTGTTTTGTAATATGATCAAATGAAGACGATAGAGGATAACTTTGTTTCCTAGGCTCTTATATTATATTAATTCATATTGCTAATTCCAGAATCTTTCTAAGCACGCTTGCTATCCGAAATACTTGATGGGAAGACTGGAATCTCTCATGTTTTGTAGTAAAAATTAAACCTTAAATCTATAAAACTAAATGGAAACCTGATCAAAGTCCGGATCATCATCCAAATCTTGAGTGTCCTGGACTCTACGAGCGGTTTGATATTCATCTAGGTGCCTTTTGTCAGACTGTTTAGAACCTCTTTGATATCCCACTCTGTCATCTCTGAAACTGCTACCTCTTCTTTGGCCATAACCTTCTCTAGCAACTCTAGAATCCATGCCGATATCCGGCTTATCGTCCTTCAAAGTATATGCCTCGAACTCCAGCTTCAAATCAGCAAGTAACAGTTCACTATTCTCTGAACTGGAGGTAGAGCAAGCATCCGAATCGTAGCCCATAATGTGGGTGCTTATATCAAAGATATCAAGGAGATCTGTGTAAGATTTAAAGTCTGGTTATGTGCCCTTTACCACCGTATCCGGCCTCCATTATTAAATGCAAACCCTATTATAGGGTTAATATTTATGTTCTCTTGGTAAATGTATATAAAGGTCCTATACCATGTAGCAAGTGATAACCTTGGGACATCATTTAAGCCTATATGCTTATATCAAGGCCCCCAATTTCTATTGAACTATACTTTATATATTCATAACAATTATGATGTTATCTAAGTGTTTTACCAAGAAGATCACTTCTGTGTCAAGTTAGTATCATCTAGAAATTTTGTCTTCAAAAGAAAGTATGCAAAACGGACCTACATCCTTGTAAGGCCGAATTTGATCTTCTGTCAGACCCAAATAATTTGAGGAAAAAGTCCATCCATTCTTCTTGATCAGTGGATTCTCCCGTGCACCGAAATTCTTCCCTAGCACAATTTTTTTTTTTTTTTTTTTTTTTTGAGGGTAAGAAATTTTTTGATTAATATAAAAATGGTACACGACCTTCTTGTGGGCTCCACAATAGGCCAGATAGGAAGTATAATAAGCACATGGTCACCAGATAGAAAAAATTAATTCAGAAAAACAAGACAGATATCAGCCTAAACGCCAATATATGATGATGTCCTCAATCCTTCCATATAGTAACAGGAAAATATGTATCTCTCCACTCTTCCCATTCAGTACTAGAGGGCATGGCCCTCTTCTATCCATTGCAGGTACTATGGAAAGTCTGTTGCATTAGTAGAGCCCTACTATAAATGATACCTCCAAACCATGAAGCACACTCCCGAAAGATATGTCTAGAAGCACAGATTTTTCAGCCTGGAGACCCTGCGCAAGAAATGCACTCTCAAAATTCCCCTGTCTTCTCCTATCTCTAGTACTATTGAAGGTGTAATCCCTTTCCATGAGCATATCTCAGCCACCCTGAAGCACCACCCGAAGTATTTCAGCAGAGATAAACCTGTGTACTAAGGAGAACTGATCTCCATCTTCCCATAGAAAGAATACTATGAGTGGCGCTCCAAGAGCGTACTTCCAACACAAGGTTCCCATGCAACCACCTCAACCTCTTCCCTGTCACAGAGCTACTATGGGCCATGGCATGTTTCCATGAACAAGCTGAGGAAGAAAAACACATATTACCTGCAACCACATGTACTCCAAGAGGGTGCGTTTAGCTTTCCTAGAAGGCATCACCACAGATTGGCTTCAAGCATGATACTGCAACCCCAAAGAGCTATAACTGCCCACATCAAGTCAGACAAAAGCTATGGTAAATGTACACAAAATCACAGGCCTCCCGTCCTCTAATCCTGCTTTCATAAACCCTCTTCTCTGCCTTGCCTAGACAACCATATCTCCCTCTCCAGCTGGGATAGAGTAGGGGAAAATGCCCACAAACAGCATTAAGGCAAGCAACAACACAGAAGATCTGAAAGCCATTTAGCTGATGCCCAAGGAAATGATCAAAAACCATGACTGAAGACTGCAGTGAGTGCAGCCTTTACCGCAGTGAGTGCGGCTCCTCATTGCATAAGTGCAATAAACGAGGTCAAAACTTAAGCCATCTCCAATGCACAAACCAATGGAATGACTTTACAAATCTGAAAAACCAAGCCTAAATAACTATCGGTGTGCCCTAGCATCAGCATAAAGATGAGATTTTGATAACCAAAATCTATGGAGCTCAAGCTATCTGCTAGCATAGCTCTATCTAAACCAAAAAACACAGAGCAAATGCTTGAAATAATCTCTAACCAGATCAAAACTTGTTGCAAGAAAGACACAGAGCTGGAAATAGCGGCCATATCCCCAATCTATCCTCTGTTGCAGCAAGCAGAATTGAAAGGGAAAGAGAGCACCTTACCATCTGCCACGGTTTTGGGAGGATAGAAACAGCGAAGCTGCTCTTCCAGCAGCAGATCCACAAACGTTTTTGCCTGTGGTCGGGCGGCCGCTGCCGCCGCCCTAGTTAGGGCGCAACATCGTTTCCCCCAACACTTTTTTCCCTAGCACAATTCTCTCGTCTATCAAATTTTAAATTCTCTCGGGCGGGCGGTGGTGGTTGAAGCAACGCATATGAAATATGTTCTTCAATGGTTGTCAACCGCCACATAAGCATTTGACCCCAGCCCTTGCTGAGCTGTACGCATGGGATGCTCCTAGAAGGAATATTCCTCAATATATTCCCCCATCCAACGTTTGGCGAGTTCCATCAATTAATCTTAGAGACTACAGACTCCATTCGGGCATTAGTCGTTGATGTTTAGATGCAAATGGGGTTTGTAGTTGAGTAAAATTTTGAAAGTAAAATCCCTTAGATGGAATAGGCATAGACAAAGCTAGCATCATTGAACATCAAATCATTGAGAATAGAAAATTATCAATATCATTAGAATATATGGAGAGAAGCACATACAAATCCATATTAGTTAGCATATTTAAAGTAAAATGGGACAAAAATAAAGGGCAAAGAAAATGCGCTTTCAAGAACATAGAACACGTGCACCTATAATGACAAACATTATGTTTTAGAAAAAACTAGGTTATAAATTCAAAAAATATCGAAGCAGCCAAATAAGAATTGAATTGGATTTTATTTTCCATGGAGACTACATTTCTCTTGTGATAATGGTTGATGGAACCTGTAGCAATTTCCCAGCCGTTGGATTGGGGAATATACTGAGGAATATTCCCTCTAGAAGCATCCCATGCGTACACCTCAGCAAGGGATGGGGTCAAACGCTTATGTGGTCCTATTCCTAATGGTGTTTGACAACCATTGAAGAACATATTTCATATGCCTTGACTGGAAATTAGCAACATGCTAATTTGGCAATTCAATCCCCAATAATAAGGAGATGCCACATAAAGCCAATTTTATATATGGTGCCACAGCTTGTGGATCACGCCCAAAAAGTCTCCAGTCTATATTAAGAGCTTAATCACGCCCAAATAATCTGCATTCTACATCAGCGCCATCATTTTCTTACAGTCGACTTTGCCACAGCATCAACATTCTATCTGCAGGTCATAAGAATAGAAAGCAATACACAGGCTTGGGGATTGGAACCCCCTGCGCATTGCGCAGATCACAGCTTGGCCGCCCTTAAAGGGCAGGGGCTAATCCCTTGCAAGTGCACATGCATAAATACAGCCATTCTCCCTCCCTTTTTATTTTCTTTTTTTCAAATCACTATTCTCATGCAAGCAATGCAAGCAATGAAAGCCAATCAGACATCCAATCCTTTCGTTTCCCAATCAAACAAAGCTTTTTTTTTTTTGGAATTTTCAAATACATGAACAGTTCAGAGGCATATTTTTCAGATTTCATACTTTTTTTTTCTTCACAACAATGCAACAGACCTCCACACAAATAACTCAAGAAAGATTCAACACAAGAAAGCAATAAAAGAAAGCAGTACCTATCATGATAGTATTATGCTGCTTCGCCATCGCATCAATGCGCCTCAACTCCCTAACCAGAAGAGCCCTTGCCAAGTTCATATGTGCCCGCATATGCTGGCGCTCAGCTTGGCATACCTCCACCTCCTCCCACTCCACGTGTGCAACTGCATCCTCTAAGGCTGCAAACAAACACCCGAGTTGCATCCTGAATACATGAACAGAGGCTGCCACAGACTCGTCCAGCCTATTGATGTTCACAACAGATTGAACCACCTCCAAGGCCGCCTGCACTCTTTCTCCATTTGGAGAGAAGACAAAGGGAGAGGGCATGGCATTATGTATGACATCCCTGAGTGCAGGAGGCCTCACAGGAAGTGATGGTGAGGCATCCTTATCACTAGTAAGATCAATTACCTAATTACCATGGGCTGCACCACCCCCCACAACACCCACATGGCTTATGACATTGGAAGCCCCAGGCTGGCCCCCAACAACAGCCCTAAACATGCTCCCATTACCAACCTCCATCTCTAAACCAGGCATTGTAAAAAAAAACATGATCAATCAAAGAATAAATATTTACAAATAGGCCAAAATTGTCTCCACTCATCCAACTGCCATTGTATAGTCTGTTGTATTTTAAGAATGAGAATGAGAATGATTTTTTATCGTCCACTGAGGCCAATCGGCCTATGGGACCCATTAAGGAGCGCTGACAAACTTATTCTTGTCCTGTTAAAACCCCTCAGAAGGGTTTTCGAGGGAAAACCGTGGGCGGCAAATAAGAATGTTTGTCAAACCGCATAAGTATACATCAATGTATATATACATGTCAAGTGTGTGCCCGAGGACATAGGCGATCTCGCATGTCCATAACCTCCTCGAAGGTATGATCCCAAAGACCCGCACGGATGTCGTGGCTCAATGTCACATGTAATGGTGGCCATGCCCGACCAACTCAAAGATAGCGGCGTCCCTAATTTGATCATATCTTTGGGCAACTCAAGGGTATGAGATTCATCCTCAATGACTCCCATTTGGCGGCATTGACAGAGCTCCGCCCCGCATGGCTCACCAATCCATCTCACTTTGTCTCAATTCAAGATGATGTGCCCCCGCGCGAATGGAGGCAATGAGTCTCGCGCCTTTTCATGGGCAAGTGGGTACACGTAGCATTAAGGGCCTCGCTTCCAATGTGGGATTTATGTGGCGCCGATAGTGTCTTTGTCTTGACATGTTCAAGGGCATTGGCATCCCAAAGCTTGCCGAGGAAGCAAAAGCCAAGATATTGCCTCAAGCTATGGCGATGCGCCTCTGTTTGCATATGTATGCACCTGCTCTCGCACATTCCATCTAGCCAACCATTGAGCTCTTTTCCTCCAAGAGGGGCCTTGAGGGCCATGTGGCCCCATTGCCATGATATAAGCTAGTTTAGGGAGACAAGCATCGTCCATATTGACCACCTTCTGAAAATAGACAATGTGGCGATGAAGGGCCGCCCTCTGAAGAGGCAAGAATCTTGTCTTCTGCAGTAGAATTTGATATGGGAGGCATATCAACAATTATATAACAATTGGCTCAGGCCTATACTCATCATCTTGCCCCTCAACAAACGAAAACACATCCTCGTGAAATCCCCTCGTGCAAGCACCTTGTTTTGCACGCAGGTATCTGTTAAACCCTAACTTACAAAACCCTTACTTACTATGGAGGAACTCTTGCAGAAGTTGTCAAAGGAAGTGCGAGAGCTTTCCCTGGGTACGACTGGAGAAGTGGAACGTGTACAAGGACCCTTATCGCCTTTACAATTCCTTCGTGATTTCGTTCTTCCTGGTAAACCTTGCATAATTACGGGTGCTATAGATTTCTGGCCAGCTCTTACCAAATGGTCTAACAAATATCTCGCTTCCACATTGCGAGATGAATTTGTGAGTGTCCATTTTACTCCAGATGGAAGGGCTGATTCTTTGATAGATCCCAAATTTTATGAAAATGATACTCTTTCTGAATTTCCTGAGCCTGATAGCAATTGCCAAAGTGGAAATACAAAGGAAGATGAACTCATTTTTGTTACTGCCCATGTGGAAAATATGTCATTTCCTGCAGCATTGGACACCATTCTTGCTAGCAATGCTGCAGATGGCGTGGCTTATGCTCAGCAGCAGAATAATTGCTTTATCTCAGAGTACAAACTGTTACATTTAGATGCAGAATTACACATTCCTTGGGCGACAGAGGCTCTGGGGTGCCTTCCAGAGGCTGTTAATCTATGGATTGGAAATGAAAAATCTGTGACTTCTTTTCACAAGGATCACTATGAAAACTTGTACGCTGTGGTAGCCGGGGAAAAACACTTTACCCTTCTCCCTCCTGTTGACGTTCATCGGCTTTATATAAAAGGTTATTCTTCCGGAACCTATGTTCGATCCTCGGTGAGTTGCTATTTTCTAAACTTTTTTTAGTAGCAAAGTAAACTAACTGCATAGGCACTATGATAAAAATTTTGCAAATGGATTCTGTGGATCTGTGGCATGGGCAATGGATCATTATTGAGTTCGTAGGGTGTTGGTTAGGTGGGAGCTTGTCAAGCATTTTTCGAGTTTTTTAAAGTATCAGACTTGATGCCTTTTTGTTAAGATAGATGGCAAACTTCTTGTAGGATATGAGTGACCTTTTGTACAGAGCATGATAAGGCCTGTAACTGTAACTGGCAAGTGAAAATGCCAATATTCACTATTTTCTGGAGATTGGCATACATGCAAACAAAGGCTATATTCCTAGGGGTGGGGGGCGCTGTACAAAATGTCTGAAATATCTGAAACAAGTATCAGACCACTAACGATGGTTCCTCTATTGTACAACATCAAGGTTAGCCTTAGTACTCAACAACAATAATGAATATGCTGCATAAGCTTTTTCACTAGTTATACTTCCTGAGTTTGGTTTTGTTGATATGGTGAAAATCGTGGGATACCAAACTGCAAGACAAGAATTAGAAAGATGGTGCTAATTTGGCAATTACTTGAGGTACGAGATTTTCTATTATTTCTTGAATTTAGCTTGAATGCAGTGTTGTTGTACAAGGCATAGAAGTTCAGGCCTGCCTTAAGTTTATTCATGGATGACTATCCGGTACTTTCAGTACAAAAACTGCTACACTGAGATGTTTATAAGGGTTCTCAGTTGATATATGCATTGAGCAACTTAAATGCAGTTGAATTGCTGGCTCTCTTTTGACAACAGTGATTTACTGCAGTATAGTGTTTTCTACTTTTAGGTCAAAATTTCCCTTCCATGTGTCATGTAGGATGACCCACTTCCTTCTTATTTCATAATGAGGTCTAAACCAGGAGATCAATAAATTCTTGAGGATCGGAAGATAGAGATACACTGTTCAGTCAGACCTTGCTGTACTTTTGCAGAAATGTGGAGAGCAAATTTATATTTACAATTAGAACAAAGGAACTGAATAAGTCTGGTTTCTAGATCACTGATATCGTGGCATATCTTAGATACTGAAGAAAACTCTTTTGCATGACTTTCTCTGTAGAAGCAGATGTCTCAACTCTCCAAGGTTGCTTATTAAAGTGGGGGCATTTCCATGGCATATATGATTTTCTTTGAAACATTTTTATTTAAGGGAATAGATCAATTCTGGATAAACTTTTTGGAGAATTTGTTTTCTCTAGAAGCATGGAGAGTTCCTGTATGGAATGCTGCCAAACACATCTTCTTTCAACATTGTGTGATTTCCTGTTACTGGTGAGAACTACAGGTTTCCACTTTGATTCTGGGTCTATAAAAACAAGAATTGGGCACGTGCCCTTTTTCCTAAGCTGCGATTGTTCCTTGGTTTAAAAACTTTAGAGACCTTTAATTTGGGTGTAATTTTTTTTTTTGAATGCATGTACAAAATTTTCTGCGCAAAAGGGAGATGCTGGCAGGACAAGTTTAACATGTCTTCAGAATATCGTTCAATTCTTCAACCAAAGATATTAAGTGGTCATACATTGAGAAAGAAGAAGAAATTATATTTACTAGCTTTTTGGATTCGGCATAATTTTGCTGTTATCTTTTTGTACTCAGTCAGGAAAAGAGGTAACACAATTCTTTTTGAGTACTTTCTGTGTCAGATACAGATGCCTTGCCTCCAAGTCTGATGCACCATTTTAGGTCATGCAACAAAGACTGATACATTGGGATACTTGTATGTGGCCAAAAGCTGCTGTACTATAATGTTTCGTGATGCATCCTTAAGACTCTTTGAAAGCATATAAATTATTAACGTCTTGAAGTCACAGGTTATATTGGTTCCAGGCCAAACAGATATAACTGTTCTTATGGCCAAGTTTGTTATGGGTTGGTTGATATTCAATGTTCAGATCCCATTTAAGTGCAAATGCAACCTGTTACAGAGTTATCTTACACAAATACTTTCTTTTTTATGCAGGATGGAAAATTCTCCATAAAACGTTCTTTTCCAACACAATTAGTTCCTTGGGTTACCGTGGATCCTGATACACTAAATGAAGAAGCTAAATCGCGATTTCCACGTTACTTTGAAGGATGCCCACCTTTCACGTGCAAAGTGCAAGCGGGAGAAATTCTGTACTTGTATGTATCATTTGCTAAAGACTCTGGATTCTTTTTTCTAAATTATACATAGATGATGATGCATAGCGTCCATTTTAAGGATTGATTTTAAATACATCAACACCCTTCGGGGGACATATTATTCTGCAGGCCTAGTATGTGGTTCCATCATGTGAAACAAAAGCCAGATGTAGAAGGAAGGACAATTGCTGTAAACTTTTGTAAGTACTTATAGAACTGTTGTTCTTTTTCTGAACTAGACTAACACAATACTTGTTTGCAGGGTATGATATGCAATTTGATATCAAGTTTGCTTATTTCAACTTCTTGGAATCCTTTGCACATAAGCAGATGGCAAAGGATGAAGTTAATAGCATGGCTATATCTTAAGGTGTTTGGAACAAACTGTCGGTCTAAATACACTGCCTGCAGTGTTGATATTATTAGGAACAAGTGGCCATTCCCACTTAATGTAGCTGTATTCACAAGTTGTAAAAGTGAGAGCATGTTAAAATACAAAATTAAACACCTGATCAACTTGATTTGTTCAGCATGGAGCCAGAATTTAATGGAGAAGATCTGCTGTCTCTTGAAATTATTGGAACATAGAAATTGTGCCAAAAGCAAATGTCTTATTGACATAAGATGAGTAACTTTTTGAATTACCAAAGTGCCTGATCTGAACGACTGTGCATTTATATTGTATGTATTTTTTCTTTTTATTGAAGGACGTCAATTATGGATATGATATATGCATCACATCCCACGTATCACATGAAAACCAATCCACTACCTAGCCGCAATATCTTATGCTAGGAGCTACTCGCATATGACGTATAACGCTTGTCCATTCATCTTGTGGATATGTTAAACCATGCATGGGAATATACATTGACCTATTCGTAGACGTACATTTGACCCAATACACAGACAAAAAGATGCTTCAGAACTCACTAGAAAATTTTGATCCTTTTGTCATTTGACACCATTCAAAAGATCAATAACAGTACAAACTATGGCCCATATGAAAGAACCCCAATCGCTACTACCTACCTCACATCATAGAGCTTGAAAGTTGAACCACTTATATTAAATGGTTTAAATGGTCTAGGGTTGTCAAGGTCTTCAGAACACTGGAATGAGTGTAATTTCCTTATTGCTTTTGTCTGAAGGACGGTATATTTATATTGTATATTTATAAAAAAAAAATATTGAAAGACGTCAATCTATTCACCATCAGATTAGAGTACAATAGATACATCACATTCTACATATCACATAAAAGTCAATCCACTACGCAATACTTAGCTAGGAGTTGCTTGCATGTGATTATCTAGTATGCTAGGCATAAGTTTTGCAAGCATCGCAGAGGAATTCCATGTTTACAGGAAACTTCCAATTGAAGGCAGAGATATAGAAACCCTAACTTGGGCTGACTGCATGAAAGACAATAAGATAAAGCTCCTCTAGGCAAGCCAGAATTTGCAGATGATTTGCATGATTTGGCGCACAAGATTTATCAGATAGGATTAAAAAGTAAGGAAGCTAGGACAATGTTTGTTAAAGCTTTTGCATGGCAGCACACTGCAAAGGCACTTGCTCATCTTGCAAAATTCATAATTAATTGGGCAAGATTTGCATGGAATATAATGCAGCTGTTCCAAAAGAATACCCAGAAAAAAATCTGATATGGAAGAGATGAATTTAAAGAACATTGCTTTTCCTGTTTCAGTCCTAGAGGTAGAGTTAAAAGATTTTGTATGTTGCACTTGTTGCATTACAACAAGAACTTAAGGAGAAGGAAACCAAAATGGTCTCCATCAATGGAGTTTTGCAAGGGTATAATCTTGCAGTTGCATCCATTTCATTAGACATTTAAAGAAATCAAGAAAGATTTAGAAGAGTTGAGAGAGGTTTCTCCAGACGAAGAAGTGGCTTTGAAGCAAAAAACTGATGAAGAGTGTGCACTAGATCTTTCCCTATTAACTACACTGAAGAAAAGACAGGAGGCAGACATTCAACTAGATTTAGAGGCTGAAATTACAAGGTTAAGTACATTGATAGTTTTGAAGCATGAAAAGGGCGATGACTTGAAAAGCAAACTAGCAGATCTGCAAATTTGAGCTCTTCATTTCTTACCACCACTTTGATTAAGCCTTCTCCTAGAAATTGAACAATCATGGATGGAACAAATGAATGTGTGGTTTGTTGCATGGCATTTAGTTACAAATTTGCACGTGTAGGTCCAATGTGCACACAAATTCCACCCCTGGTGCTTCCAAAAGTGCATGCAAGACTTGCAATTGCTATTTGCAAGGAAGAGTTGCCAACAGAATTGTATTTGGAACTTGGTTACCTTAATTTTATACCTAACATAGAGGACAAAGAAGATAATGAGATTGCAGCCACTAAAGGTACATGTAGTCATAATAATGTTGAAGATGTCGAATCTCCTCAGAAATTACAAACAAATGGTTGAAGAAGTCACATCTTGATGACGAGGGTGTTGCTGAAAACGAAGAAGCTGATTTGGAGCAGCAAGTTTTGAGTAAGTTCTTAATATTTAGCACAGGTGCAGGTGCAGGTGCAGAATATAATACAGGAGGTGTGGAACCTAGTACGGGAGGTCTGGAAAATGATGCATGCAAGGAAGCAACGGTTGATAAAGTTCCTCAAGGTTAGTGGCATCTATTTAAGTTTCATTATGTAGATTAGTGTATGTTTAAAGGTATCAAGCTAATAGAAATTGCAGGAGAAAAGTTCTTGCAGGCGAGGAAGCACCATCTAATGAAGCTCTAATAGAGCAAGCATGTAAAAGTTGGAAGAAAAGGTGTACCAAAATGCTTTAAGCCTCCAAATAGTTATGTTGCACCTACTATAAGATAGAAGTAAGGAAAAGTAAGAAAGCCTAGGGCCAATCAAAATAATAAGAAGATTGCAAGCACTGGAAAAAATTTGGACGCTCAACCAACCTTTATTGCAAGCACAAAAAAACTTCGGATGCTAAGCCAGCTACTGCTGTAAGCACTAAAAAAACTTTGTATACAATAGATTAGTATGTAATACATCAATGTTTGCATTCCCAAAGTTTTGATGCATTAACAATTTAAAACTGTATTGTGAATGTGCAATATCTGTTCAAGCAGGGTCTTGGAACTCTAGTCAAATTAAAAAAACTATAGTTTCCAACCTAGGTAGCTCATTGGCCATGCACGAACCACCCAATTGGTTATACCAATTAACTTGCTCCAGCTTTGCATGTTCTTGACCCCATAATATCGAGCTGATACCAAAAACAAAAAGGCAAAAGCAAATGCTCCAAGTGTTCAATGAGAGCGAACGTAAAAGATCTAGCTCACGTATGGTCGCAAGGTTCCTTAGAATAGTGACAATTTTGACAATCTTGCAAAAGAGCGAAGGGATAAATGTTGTGTCAAATGATGGCCATATACTGCACGGAAAATCACAACAATATTATCAGACGTGCAAACTAAAAATCCAGACCATTTACCAAACAACAAAGCAAAGATAACGACATACGAACTCTTATCAAACTACTACTAAACCTTCCAAGCATGCAATTGCTTAGCACACTACCTTGCTTCATCCGTTAGCCAAGACAAGGAAGAACTCGACGAACCACCAAGACTCTGAAAATACGACCCAAGAGCCATCAACATTTAGACCATCCTGGCTCCAAGCAAGAAACACAAAAAGTTCACCAAACATTAACAAACTCCACTTCATACAAGCTCAGAGGAAGACCAAAATCCAAAAGCATGACTTAAAGGGACAAACAACATACGACCCATACAGACCCAGCAAGGAGGAGGGACCGACTATTCAAAAAAATAAAATGAAGAATCTAGGTTATGCCTTTTAGATGAGACTCTAACATCCATGGTCCAAGATGTACATGCAAATGTGATGTTTGTGGTCCAAGCCCAATATATGCAACGAGCAATCATACTTTCAGTATTATAAGTGAAATTTGGAAAACTATGATCTGTCCTAAGCATGAGACAGCAACTTGGTATATGTCTAGTTGTTACTGCAATGTTTGTGGACTGAAATCATTCCAAAGATCACTTTTATCACTTAGGAAGACTTATCAATCTAATGCCATAAGGATTTTGTGGAATTTTTTTGTGTCCTGCCATGGCAAGGGAAAGCCTGATGGTGCTGCTGGTGCCATCTTAAAAAGAACTAGTAATGGGTGCCCGGCATTGCTGGGCATATAAATATGATTCTATTGTACATGCTCGGCATAAATATGTTTCTATTGTAGAGACAGAACATAGTTAAATATATGTGCATTACCTACGCATCCTTAGCGAGGAGTCATCCAAAGTGTTGCACGTGATGACACTGTTAGCTTGATGCTTACAATGTATACTATTTCTTTGTATATTAATCTTTTTGTACTGGTTTTTAACCTATAGTTTATTTGTTTGGATGGGGGCGGGGGTTGCTTAAAACTGAAACATTTGTAAAAGTTGAACTTGGTTCCTTATATTTGTCTTGTTGCATTTTGGATAGTAGGTTGGATTTGCAATTTTTGCATCTGACATGATCCTAAAAGGAATTGAGAATAGAATGGATTTTTATCGTCCACGAATAACAATTGATCTATGGGATCCAATCAAAGAGTATCAACAGACGTATTACTGTCACGATAAAAAAACCCCACCCCTAATGGTTTTCAAGGGAAAAAAATTAAAGGGAGGAGAGGTGTGAGTGTGAGTATTAAGGGCATTATCGCTTCTTTTGGTTGACTTGCTTGGGAATTGGACATATACTAACGAACTATTGCTTCAAGCCTATGTAACATCTGATATAAATAAAACATGTAGAAAAATATTCCAATATGGACCTTGTGACAACTCTAATGATGACTTCTCAATTTCAAGATAGTCATGAGCAAAAGACCTTTATCATGGTCATCAAGAAAGGGATAGAATACAAATGTCAAGAAGAGACATCTAGGATGCTCTGTTTGTTTATCGAATGTACTATGACGTGAAATGCAAAATTATATATGATGAGAATGAGTCTTACTTATTCTTTTAAGATTAGCTGAATAAGGAGGAAAAACACGTCAATCTTATAAATGCAATGACATTACTGCATTATCAGTTGAGAAAGCATGAACAATGTGGTCATAGTCATAATACTGCTCTTAAAAAAATATGAATATGGTTTGCTAGCTGACTTTTGATAGAACATTCCTGATGTGCTATAGAGATAATGTTTTGACACTTGCTTGATGTTTAGAATATATTATATCAGTATAGACCACGCTACGAGTTTTTGCCAATGTTATTTTCCAGACCCAAATAAACATGGCACTACTTGGTCTATCTTTTCCATAATGTCAACAATAGCTAGTCCAAACATTGAACAAAAATATTAAAGACCCAGACTTTTATTGTAAAAGAAATTTTGAAAAATTGGCATTAACATGTCATCATGCTATAGCAAGACCATGCCTAAACAATGATGTGTTGAGTTGTCATCGTGCTACAGCAGAGCCATGATGTATTGAGTTTTGCAATCATGCAAAAATGATAGTTCTAGGATAAACTCCCTGGCACATGCGTGGACTGAACAAAAAGGCAGATTGGTTCTGTAAATAAACATTCCAGAACTCAAACGACGATGATGGTGGGTGGCCTATAAAGTTCTAGTGCAGTAAAGTATCTTAGCATTCAATCTTCTGCAAACAAACTTAAGGTACCATATCAATCTTTGACAATAACTCCAAAGCTATATAGGTGCTCTATAATAACTCATCGTTGATCCAAGTAAATCTAGAGAGAGGATGAGACCTAACATAAGCTAAGGATATAGCTACTTTGTTGAATATACTAACTTACAATTGTCCTTGACTTGGACAGAACCTTGATCATGTGGTGAAGCATGCCTTCAACTGGCAAAATCTGAAACCTTAGGTATGCATATATATCATCCAGCAGAATATTTGATTTCGATATCCCTGTATTGAATGTTCGCTATTTGATGGAGCCTTATTTTCTATCCCATCCCAACGGCGTAGGAAGGTAAGTTATTTAAATGTGAGCATGCTGACTAATAAATTCTCAGTTGAATGCTCTGTTCATGTCATAGAATTTCATGAGCCACTGTATTTCATGAGGCAAAAGGCAAAAGTCAAATTTTGTCAATTGTTATCGGGGTCTCTAGTCTCAATTTCTTTGGATGCATTCATACTTCTGATAAATTGAAAAAGAGCAGACAATTGGATCTAAATCCCATCTGGCATAACAGAAAAATACGAATCTTCAGCCATTTGAAAACAATTGTGAAATAGAAAATGGGCTGCATGGCCTGCAACAATAGCAAAGCATTATTAGAATTATACTCATTTCTCAAAAACAAAGTATAAGATGGCTAACTTACCTGTATTGCAGAAAGACAAACAATAATTTGTATATGGAACTAAGAGACAAAGCAGTATTACATTTAAATTTAAATTTCCATTCATAATCAAGTTAGGTTTTCAATGGAGATCATCATGAACGAAGAGAGGCATGTTGAGACTCTCACAATGAGGCCCACCCATGACTTGCTACATATGGATTTGACACTCACATGGAATTGCA
This sequence comes from Isoetes taiwanensis, assembly GCA_021234155.1. Lineage (NCBI taxonomy): Eukaryota > Viridiplantae > Streptophyta > Lycopodiopsida > Isoetales > Isoetaceae > Isoetes > Isoetes taiwanensis. The sequence goes on from JAJEKV010000086.1 coordinate 3,790,937, forward strand.
AAGAGCCATCCTATTGTTCATTATAGAAGAGATTAGCTGCCAAATCTCAGCCATATAGAAGTTAAAAAATATGCAAAGTAGTTGCTTCAAAGATATCTACACTGGTGCAAAGATCAGTACAATTGTTACCTATAGCAAGACTTCCTAGCCATATTTTAGTTCAAAAAATATGCAAACTAGTTGCATAGAGATCTTTGCTAATTATATGAACTCTACATCTCGTTCAATTGAAAATGGCAGGATAAGCATAGTCCAAACCTAGCCATCAAATGCATGACAGATAGGCCCTCAGATCCCATGAGGCAGAAACGACATGCCGGACATGATACTTGTTGGGGATGATCCTTGGCATGAATTTTGGAACATTGTTCGGAATGTTCGCATTTTATCCCCTTTTTGCAGAAGTGGATAAAATGAAATTGCCTTTGTTTGGGAAGAATGCTCCAGATGATGAACCATCTAGAAGAGAAGTCTCAAGATTATCACAGGATTTCTCATGTTCTCCTGTCATCTCAGTTGTAATGATATTGTTTTCTGAACATCATCTATTTATATTATATATGTGTGTAATTACATATTATATATAGCTGAGCAGATAAATCACGCATTCTACCACTCTCTATTTATTGGTCGATTGCACCGCTTGTAGTTTTATACTACACGCATATGCTAGGCTGCTTAGGTCACTGGAAGGGACTCTTCTAGAAATGTTTTCCTATTGCATGTGTGGAAAACAAATAAAGACAAGAAAAAATGGCAGCAAATATGTAGATTGCCACAGAATTAGTTGCATAACAAAAATTTCGCATTCTCTCTCATCATACTTCTCACCAATTGAAAAAAGAGAGAATGATTGGATCTGAATCCCATCTAGCATGACTGAATACGAAATCTTCAGCCATTTGACTGGAGGAAGAATAATGGGCTACATGACCTGCAACAATAGCAAAACATTATTAGAAATAACAGTTCCTCAAATGAAGTATAAGATAGCTAATTTGCCTGCATTGCATAAAGATGAACAATGATTGGGAGATCGAACCAAAAAAGGAAGCAGTATCAAATTAAGATTCAAATCTCCATTCATATCCAAGCTAGGTTCTTAATGGAGGCCATCATGAACGAAGAGAAGCTTGTTGAAACTCTCAGAGTGAGGCCCACACACTTGTTAAAGATAGATTGGAAACATGGATGGAGTTGCAAAGATCCGTCCAATTGTTCATCACAGAAGAGATTAACTACCACATCTGAGCTATACATTTTCAATATGCAAAGTTTGTGTGACGGTCCAGGGGAATATACGCTATAAATACGTATATTCCTGGATCCGTCACTATACAAGTCTATCATTCATAGCCTTGTATACCATAAGGGTGGCACTAGGGGGCATGGCCAAGTTATTCTCATAACTTAGCCAACCATAGGTTAAGCCATTATCCACGTGGCCTTAACCTATTGGGGCACCGCCACCGCGGACTCACCGGATTGGTGCCACGTGGGCATCCTAGGTGGACCTAACTTATATAGGCATAAACCCTAACCCTAGACCTCTTTCCAAAACCTAGCACCCGGAGACTCACCTACTTGTTGAAACCCCGTTTGAACATGGCTCGTTAGGGCATAGGCTGGTGCGTGCCTTCCCCCAGGTAGACTCGTTCTTGGAGGAGGAACAAAGACTTGTGAGTCAAGACTATGGAGGCGCCCGATCTGAGGGAGAGCATCGGGAGTGTATGTAGGATAGTAGTTGTGATAGCTCATCCGGAATTAGCAATCCGGATGTGCTAGTATTTCGATCTAGAGTAGAGCCATCCTAGAACCCATATTCAACATCTTGAACCCTAATCAAGGAACCCTAACTATTAGTTAGTTGTATGATTAGGTTAAGATGTTCTTCTTATGATCATTCTTAGGATATGATGATTATGTGATGGTGGTTGATCATGTTTGCTCCTCTTGTATTGGGAAGGAGGGTAGAGACCTAGGGCCATATGTAGTATGCTCCTAGAGTAGATCCCTTAGTTCCTATTAGTTTGCTTTGTGCGGCATAGGAGCCCACCGGGCTATTGAGGCTATGATATGACTCAGCACCCGATAAATGTGGCTAGAGGGAAAGTGGAGGGAGGATCCCCTGCCGAGTGGGGGCTTCGGGGATCCCATAGTGGGCTAGGCTTATGGTCGGTCACTTTGTGTGGGCGAGCATGGGTCCGACACCTCCCTCGGGCAATGGTGTTGCCACGCCTCTCGAGAGCTGCAAGTGATGGCTTGGCTCTCGTTTTGGGGGTTCGGTCGGGTACAATCGTGTGTGTCGCCCACGATTCTCTAGCCGCCCACGGCACCTCTAGACCACGGGAAGGGGAGATGCAACCCTTCCCCTCATCCGGACCAGGGAGATGCAACTCTGAGTAGTCCCCATGGGTGATGCCATGGGATTGCGTGTCCGGAAGGCTAGAGTCCCGTCGAGCCTGATCTAGCCCATCAAAGTAAAGTATGCACGGAGGGGCGGATGGAGTGGTCAACCCTAGCCATTGTTCTATGCCAGCCCTGCGCCATTACGTGACTTCGTCCCCTCTATCTTGAGGCCTAGCTAGTCCCGGTCATCCTCCTTATGAGTCCGAACCCGAGGGTAGGAGCTCTCATGTTTTATGGTTCATGATTATCATCTTTGCATTAGTATATGTGTGATCGCTACCCTTGAGGTAGTATTTGTATATGTTTGATGCTAGTTCGGCGTGTTATAAACTTCAAAAAGTGTTATAGGAGCCCATAGGGGAAGGGCGCCGCAAGACACCTTTCAGTTCCCTCCCCGCACTAGGGACCACCGTAGAGTCGGGGGTAGGCGAAGGCCCGTCGGCGGTTGTTGGCCCGGACGGGGATTTCTACCGAGTGTATGGCGGCGCCGTATGTTTAGCGAGGGAGCGTCACAATGGTATCGAGAGCGATGTTCTTGGTTGGCCAAGAACTAGCAACCCACAACCATGAAGTAGTCTAACAGGCCTATAGGGGTGTGAAATAAACGTTTCCACCATCGAACCGCGAAAATGGGGGAAAAAAATTTTCTCCTAGGTAGTGGGTCAGGACTTAGGTTAAGTGTTAGACGAAAGTTAAGTGAGTCAAACTCATCTTCTAGTAAAATTGGAGTGGAAATCATGCATCTGCATCAAATTTCACCTACAATGGGTCGAAGAATCATCCCAATCGGAGACCCAGGTGAAAAATGGCGCAAATCCATAATTCACACTTCAAACCATTAGGAAATTGGAAATTTCAAAGGTATAATACGAATTTTTAGGTGTATTAAGAATTAAACATATATTAAAATTAAGGGTACTATGGGGTAATTAATAAGGGGGGCTAATAAGTAGGTCTATTAATGGTAGGAGAATATTCTCAGGGGCCCTTTCTTTTAAATATCTCTGACACCTCATTTTTCCCCCCAAACTTCCCTCTATCTTCTCTCTCTTGACCAGCCTATCCCCACCTGTTTTCTAGACCGTTAAATATGGCTCGAACCAAGCAAACCTATAGGAAGACTGGGCCTAGGCCTACCCTCTCCATGGCGCAGCAAAAGAGGGCTGCATGTGAAGAAGATACCAGAGCACCCCACGCCCAAGAAGGGGAAGAGGAGCTTCCCCCTACCAGCCAAGAAGAAGCAAAAGCCGACGGGTCGCACTTAATGATGCCGAGCAGCCCCTTCGGGCAGGAACACAAAGAACCGACGAATCTCGCCACTTCGGGGCCACAGACACCGAAGTGGAGGAGCAGCAGGAGGAGCAGTCCAAAGCAGCCAGTGGATTTGCTTTGGCCTTCGGCCCCAAAGAAGAAAGGAAAGGAGAAGGTCGCGGAGTGGCCCTCAAGAGAGGGCCGCAAGGAGGAAGAGGGAACGCGAGGAGGAGCCATGGGCGGAAGAGCTGGAGGACTAAGAGAAGAACGACGGTCCCCGCCAACCGGGTCGCGGATAGAGGAGCCTCCTGAGGAGCAGGTGGAAGAAGAGGAGGAGGAAGAAGATGAGCAGGGGCAAGGGGCGGACCCGAGACCACCTTACCCAGTGTGGCCCAAGCCACCTAAGGTGGTAAAGAAGGTGAAAGGGGGCGAAGCGGGTAGCCTTGAAGGAGGACCGCCTCTACCAAGCGCGCCTCAAAGGCATACCAAGAATACCTTAAATCGGTGGACAAGGTATAATGATTGGTATGCTTGCGGGTAATGTCCAATCAAGACCGTGGAGGGAGGCCGCCGCCAAAGAACCAGCCAAAGCCACCGCCCGGCCTAATACCTCGAGAAGCCGGGAAGACCCACCATGGGCCTAACTCCGGTACACTCCCGTGTCTTCCCGGAGATTAGACACTTTCAAACAAAGGCACTAACCTCCTTATTAGGAAGGCACCCTTTGAGCGACTCATGCGAGGTGATGCGGCAGTCGATCACCCACTGGGGTGACGTCCCTCACAACTTCGGGTGTTGCAAGTAGCACGTGGGCCGAGCTCACCCAGCTTGTTTGAGGAAGGGAACCTGCGCGATCCACCCGAAGAGGGTGACTTTGATGCCCAAGGATATACACTTGGCGCCGTCGGCGTCATAAAGGAATACCCTTGAGGATGCATTTTTGTCCAACTAATGTAATTATTAAGTCCTATAAATATAAAATTTTGTGTGAACTGGCCATTAATTCGAGTATGAAAATATGTTTAGGTATAAAAACATGTTTGAGTAGCTAAATAGAAAAAAAATTAGAAAAAAATTGCAAAAAGGAACCCGAAATCGGATCCCGTCGCGCCAGATACGTCTGCGCTCGCGACGCAGACCCGATCCGCGCGACGCCACCCGATTTCGCCATTTTGTACCTAATCCGTGTCCAAATTAAGTAAGAAAAGTTCCGAATTAAGTTAGAATCATGCTAGGAAATCACATTAGGATCTTCTAACACTCTAAAATTTTTCCTAAAGGTTGAAATAACCGAAATCCGGATCCGTCGCGCCCGATCATCGTCTGCGGCCATGACGCCAGACCCGATCCGCCTTGGCACGCCACCGATTTCGCTGGATTTGCCAAACTTGACCAAATTTTAACCAACAAACCGCCATGTAGTGTTTCTTGCTTTGTTTTGATTAGAATTGCACTTCATGGTAGCTCATTTGGACACCCAAGGCCATAGATTTGGAGTCTTCCCCATCAAGAACCTTTGTGCACGGAACCCGAGGCACCACTAGTCTATAAAAAGGGCCCTCATTTGTCATTTTCTCCCCCATCAAAAGTGCTCCTAGCTCCTGTGGCGATTTTCTAGCCCCTTGCTCAAATTCAGTAGCCATTTTTCATAGCCATCTCTGCTCAATGGCGCCATCAAGCTTTGTTAGATGGTACAATGACTCTAATCATATCCGTGAACTCCCTGCTGACCAAGCCTTTCATGTCTTCGATCATCTCTTTGATCTTCATGCCACCTTAACCAGAACCCCCTATTACACTGACATCATGTGTCAATATGATCAGCAAATTCTGCCCTCGGAAGTTAGCTTGCCACCTAGGGGAGGGAAATGGGTCTCCTTAGACACCCTTGCCCAAGCCATAGGTGGGGGATCCAGGGGCAAGGGTAGGTTGTGGGATAGAACCAGAAACATGCCAGACTACATGACCTGTAAGCATCATAGGCATAGGTATCTTTCAGGCCAAGCAGCCTTAGCATTGTTCATGCAGTATAGGGCAGTTAACCAACCAGGGGAGCCATCAATCCAACCCTTGGATTTGGCACCACTCGACACCCGAGCAGCACAGATAAGCATCCAGGAGATCGAGACCTCAGCATACGAACACTACGGCTCCACATCGGAAACACCTATGTTGCAGATTGAACACGACTACGAAGAGGAGGAGGAAGAGAACCCAAGTTGGGAGATGAGGGAGGCGGGAAGAATGGAGAGGCGTATAGCTCGACAACAAGAAGTTCTAAGGCGAGACTTCGAGCCACCCGGTAAATCCACGGCACTTACCCCAAAGTGATTATCGACGGCGAGGGAGTACATATTCGCCACCGACATCCTCAACCTTCCCTATTGCCAAGAGGAGAACCTCAGGATAGACGAGCTCCTAGGCCTAATGGCACAGGAACAGGGTAGCGACTTCATCGATTATTCCTACCAGGAGATCCCAAGGGAGGTAGCCGAAGACACTCCTATCTATGCGCGGGGAAACCATGTCGGATATCCAAGCATACCAGCCAGATAAAGGCGGATGTTTCAACAACAACAACCCGACATTCCTGAGGAGGAATTCCGGGGAGATCGAGGCGATTATACAAAGCCGGAAGGCGCTCAACTTCCCGTGAATAGCCCAGCTCCAGGGAGCATGCGTGAGGCATCTAGCAGCAATTAATCGGAAAACGCAACAACAATGTGGAGGGACCACGAAGATCTTACAAACAATAGATATCTTCGGTCGGGCGGTACCGCAGAAAAGGCACGGGAGCCTCGGGGCCACATAGGGGTAAATCACTAAGGTACTATCTTCCGGCCCTCAGCCAAGGACAGATGATAGTATTTCACAAGGAATTCAGCCCAAGGGGAGAAGAATCCGTGGCGCTCCTCATAGCACTCTCAGGGTTTGGACACCATGCCAGGATAGATTTTGGAACGGACCATGTGATACTCTTCAAAAGATCAGTAGCCCTTCATGCCCTCGACTTCGCAAGGGGCCACCTCAGAGATGCGCACTTGTCAGTAGTGGCGGCAACTGCACCAGAACTCCCAGCACCACAGGTAGCAAGAGCATTGGAGGGGGGATCGGCGGCTAGAATCCTGCAGAACATGGGCAAGGGCACAGGATTCAAGAAAATCAAGAACTTCTTCAAGCGACGCCATTGATGGAAGAATTGTTTGCTAACTTAATTAAAGTACATTGTAACTCCCTTTAAGTATTATCATAAATGTCCATTAAATGTATTTCTATATATTAATTAATGTATTACTATGATTTTGACTTGTAAATGAAGTTTCATATGATTTCTTTTGGTACCTAACAACAATTTAATTGTAAGCAAAAATGATCATTGCCTAACCTAATAACATCTATTAATGATCAATCCTTGCAGCAAGGAACTCAAGTGCAGGATCTCAAGATCAGCACCGACCACGCAATTGGGTACCAAGGAATCTGTTTGGCAGGGAACAAGAAGATGTTGAGCAGGATATGTCACCAGAGGCAGTCAACGCAAGGTTAGTGCAGATGAGGAATCAGATGCAACACCTCATCAACTGGGCGACACCTCTCATGAATGCACAGGAAGATGGTCACCCACCTCCACCTTGTTTTCCGGGTGGTGACGAAGTCCCTCAGCAGGAAGGGGAGGGCAACCAGGGGAACGTCAGGGATAGGAGAAGGAAGAGGAAAACCAGGAGTCCATCATCATCTAGCTCCAGCTCATCAGACAGCTCTTCCAGTGAGGACAGCTCTAGCTCCGATAGTGACTCTGGCACACCTAAGGCAAGGAAGAGGGCAAGAAAGACAGATGACTACCAGAAAAAGGTGGATAGCGCTATGAGCAATGTGTGGAAGACAAGGAAGCTGGGCCAGTTCTCAGGGAAAGACAGATCAGGCATGGAAGCTGAAGCATGGCTTGATGAAATGGAAGAATTTGGTAACTCTTACGGAATGAAAGACAAGGATATAGGGAAAGTTGCTACAGCTAACCTCATTGGACCGGCAAGGATCTGGTGGAAGGGATATGCTAAGTCTAACAAGCTGAAGAGGAACAATTGCAGATTTAAGACTTTTAGCAAGGCCTTCCGCAAGCACTATGTACCAAGGTCTCATACTAGTAGACAGATTCAGCAGTTTTACAGGTTGAATCAGGGTACATTATCAGTGGCTAAGTATACCGAAGAATTTATGAGGCTCAGGCTGAACGTTCCTGGAGTCTCAGAGAGGCAAGCCGTGGATACTTACATTGAGGGGTTGAACAGCAATATCAAGAGGCTTGTTAGAGCAATCAACCCGAAGTCAGTCGCGCAGGCCGAAGATAAAGCTATAAGTTTGGAGGAGGCACCAGCAACTCCAGCAGAGAAGCAGTCAACCTTCAGGGGTAAGAGTTCAGGGCAGTATCAGGGACAATATCAGGGTAAGCAATCAGCAGCTACACCATCAGGGAGTCAGCAGCAAGGTAAGGATAAGAGCAAAGCTTTTGGGGACCGTAAGCCACAGAATGCATCAGGGGGCAGCGCTCTTAAGCGTCTCCTAGACAGTCTGCCGAAGGAAAAGAGACAGGAATGCATTGAGAAGAAGTTATGCTTCAGGTGCTTCCAGCCAGGGCACCGGACACATGATTGTCCATTCGTCATGCAGTCGGCCTTGGCGAAACTCTTGGATTGGGACTCTCCAACGAAGCCCGGGCCGAGGGCGATGACCCGGCCGGGGAGGGCCACGACTTCATAGATGGTGAGTGTCACATATGTGCAAACATTGAGTCGGATGAGATAGAGAATCATCAAAGCTGTCATCGCGGTGATGGGATCATAGATAGTAATCCTTATGTAATCCTCATAGATCTGAGGTAGCTCTCATAATTTTGCATCTCCCATTGGCTGCTCTAATGAAGAATAAGGTATTGAAGTCTAAGCCAAGGCCGTGGCTTATGGCCAAATCGGCGCCATTCGACACACTAAGGGAGGAGGATCACCTTTGACATAGACCTTAGTGGGGCTAAGTGGCCGATGGGAGCAGAAGTCATGGACATTGGAAGGTATGATCTTATAGTGGGAATGGAATTCTTGAAGCCACCAAAGCCATGATTGATTGCGGCCAGGAATGAAGTCACCATGACCGGCACACCCGGGCGGCAAAGTTGATAGTGAAAGGTAAGAAGCTACATCCTCCCTATGCGGTGTATTTCTTTGAAGCGGCTAAGGAAGAGTATAGAAAGGAATAAGGTGGATTACATCTTGAGGATGGAATCGATGGAGCCGAGCAAGCGGATGGAAGTGACACAAAGGGAAAGCAAAATGCCAGGCAAATAGCAAGGCTTATTTCAGAGTTCAAGGATGTATTTCGGATGAAATTCGGCGGTGCCACCTTATAGGGGTGTGGAATGTGAGATCACGTTGACTCGGGATCACGAAGCCTACCAAAGAAGCCATATAGAATGAGCATCCCGAATTGATGAGCTCAAGAAACAACGCGAGGAATTCTTTGGAGCTTGGATTTATAAGAGCAAGTGTGTCTCCTTTGAGACACCTATACTCTTTGTCAAGAAGAAAGATGGAAGCTTAAGAATGTGCATAGACTATCGCCCGACTTAATAAGCGCACGATAAAGAATAAATATGCATTGCCAAGGGCGGATGACCTAATGGATCAGCTACAAGGAGCAAAGGTATTCTCTAAGATTGATTTGAGATCGGGATACCATCGGATAAGAATAAAAGAAGAGGACATCCATAAAACCGCTTTAACGCGGTATGGTCATTTTGAGTTCTGAATGCCCTTTGGACTATCGAATGCTCCAACCAACGTTTATCGCCTCATGAACGGCGTCTTGAGAGACTTCTTGGATGAGTTTGTTATTGTCTTCTTGACGACATCCTAATCTACAACAAGTCCCTTGAAGAGCATTGTCGGCATCTCGGGGAAAGTGTTGGAGAAGTTGAGGCGTCATCGGTTGTATGGGAAGCTCTCTAAGTGCCACTTTGCAAATGTAGGGTGGAGTACTTGGGGCATGTAGTAACATCCAGGAATCTCCACGGATCCATCTAAGATTGAGGCAATAGTTGATTGGCCAGCTCAAGGAATGTGGCGTAAGTAAGAAGCTTTCTCGGGTTGGCGGGATACTACGAAAAAGTTAAGTGAAGGACTTTGCTAAGTGGGCGTCCCCTCCGCTGGACCTCACTAAGGCCAAGAAGATTAAGGATTGGGCTAGCCATTGGTTAGAAAAAGTCCAAGCTTCTTTTGAGAAGCTTAAAGAGGCCTTAACAACAACACCCGGTGCTTGTTCTCCCGGATCCGAGTAAGGATAAGTTGATAGCAACATGCAAAAACAAGATAGCAACAGGCGTCTTGATGCAAGAAGGAAGGGTAGTCGCCTCACTTCGAAGAAGATGAACGGCCTTGAAAGCAACGCTACCCAACCCATGATCGAGCTGCTAGCCATTGTCGGGGCATTGAGGATATGGAGGCATTATCTGGCGGGAAGGAAGTTTCAGTTGGATCTGCGATCACGAGCCTTCAAGATCTTTTCACCCGACCACTCCTCAACTTAAGGCAAAGGAGGTGGATGGAATTCCTTGAGGAGTATGATTTTGATATTATATATAAGCCTGGTAAGCTTAATGTTGTAGCGAGATGCCCTCTCTAGGAGGCCATTTCGAACAAGGACGCATTGTGTCGCGATTTCCACTCTTTCGAGTGAGTTCGGCAAGAAGATTGAGGAGTCCTTGCCAACCCGATGTGGACTTCAAGGAGGTGTGGGAAAGCCTCTCCAAGGAAGCCGTAATGACAAAGGAGCGGGAAGCCTTCAAGCATTTTAAAAGGAAGGCAACCTGTTGTACCACAAGCATAAGTTGTGTGTGCGAATCTTGGGGTAAGGAAGTTAATTCTTCATGACACACATAATGACCCAATAGCGGGGCATCTTTGGCTTCATGAAGACCTATTTCAAGATTCAAGTAGTTACTTCGGCCCGAAATGAAGAGGCGTATAGCTGCATATATTCGGGATTACCCGCTTATGTCGCCAACCAAAGCGGAACAACCGGATTCCACGTGCTTTAGAGCCATTAGGGTGCCAAATGCAAAGTGGGAGGTCATAAGCATGGATTTCATCACAGGACTCCTAGAACTCTTCGAGGCAAGGATGCATTGATGGTTGTCGTAGATAAGTTATCTAAGATGGCACATTTCGTTGCCTTGCAAGGCAACGCATTAACCGCATTAGACACGGCCAAGTTATTTGTAAGGGAGATTTTTAGACTCCATGGCATGCCTCGGGGAGATAATATCGGATAGAGATTCTAAGTTCATGAGTGCCTTTTGGCGGGATCTCTTTAGCACTATCCGCATCGAAGCTCTCCATGAGTACGGCATATCATCCCCAAAACGGATGGCCGTGGCGGAAAGGGCGAATCGGATCATTGAAGACATGCTTGAAGCTATGTGTGGAACAAGCAGCCCAAGTGGGATGAGTACATCCACTTGGTGGAATTCGCCTACAACGCTGCCAGCGAGAGTCATCTCGGATGTAAGCCTTTCATGGTGAACTTCGGCTACCGGTGCTTAACCCCTGGATACACGGCACAATCCTGTGTCCAAGGTAGAAGTGTCCCAGCAGATGCTAGGAGACATGCAGCAGCTAGTAGAGGAAGTAAGGGGTTATTTATTGGTAGCAAGAAGTCGGCAGAAGAGTGTAGCCGACAAGCACAGGACCGTAAGGGAGTTTAAGGTGGGAGATACCGTTTGGTTGAAGATCAAGGTGAAGCAAGCCAAGCTGCGGATTGGGAGCTGCAAGAAGCTTGCCCCTAGGTGGGCTGGGCCGTTCAAGATTTTAGAGAGAGTGGGCTCTCAAGCCTATAAGTTGGATCTTCCAGCCCATCTTAAGGTCCACAAGGTCTTCCACGTAAGTTTATTAAAAAGGCACAATCCTAACCCTGAGGAGGTTTTGGATACTCCAACCTTGTTGGAAATGACGGAGGAGCAAGTAGAAATAGTGCCTGAGTTACTTCTTGATAAGTCATTCAAGAAGACTAGGAGGTCTCAGTTCCTCCAATATTTGGTTAAGTGGAAGCACTTACCCGTGGAGGATGCGACATGGGTATTGAAGCAAGATCTGGAGAAGCAATACCCAGAATTTATGAAGGACTTTGATGGGCGAGTCGTCTCCGACTTGGTCGACCCCGACTTGCCAGGTGGTTAGCTAGTATGTTGTTAGTTAGCTTTGAGCCTGGCGCATGCATCCTAGTTAAGAGGGTGCATGTGCCAGAACCTTGGATCGTGTGGGCGATGATGGGATACGCCTTTAGGGCATTCTCTAGGCCACACGCACCAATAGGTGCGCATGACCATTAGGGTCATGTGAGTGAGGAATGAGGCATAGTGGGCGATGATGGGACATCGATCGGATGATCTCTATGCCACGATGCGGGATACGCACACCTGGCCGTAGGAGGGTCATGGTGAAGCTTAAGTGATCATGCGCGATGATGGGATCGTGAGACGTTCCCTAGCTGAAACCCTTGGGGCATGATGCACTGGGGTGTACTCGATCCGGGGGGATCGTGTACAAGGTAGCACTCGATCATGGGCAATGATGGGAGCATCTTAAATGATCCCTAAGCTCAAATCCGAAAGGGCCATGATCTTGGGCAGGGTAGTAGGACAACCTTGAGCCAGTAGTTCGGCTCAAGGAGGTAAGGGGGGTGGTCCCCTAAAACCACAAATTATTAACTAAACTAACGTAATGTGCTCCTTTGCGGGCAAGTAGAAGGAGGGGCGCCAACGCAGGAGCGCCAAGTTACGAGAAGATAAGGGGGAGCCATAATTAGATTATGAACCCTAATAACTCTTATAATAGTATTTTGAATTATTATAAGAAATAACGATGTTAAGGCTATATAATTTTGTATAAGTACAAATATAGCCTAAAATTTTGACTTGAACTAATAAAACTTGATTGCTAAGCTAAATTAAAGGTTATGACATGTTGTTCTGTTGCAGGTGTAAGGTAGGTTCGTCACCTTAGCGCAATCTTGAGGGCAGCATTGTCCTAAGGAGAAATGTGATTAAGTCCGGGGGAATATACGCTATAAATACGTTATATTCTGGATCGATCCGCACTACTATACAAGTCTATCATTCATAGCCTTGTATACCATAAGGGTGGCACTAGGGGCATGGCCAAGTTATTCTCATAACTTAGCCAACCATAGGTTAAGCCATTATCCACGTGGCCTTAACCTATTGGGGCACCTGCCACCGGGACTCACCCGATTGGTGCCACGTGGCATCCTAGGTGGACCTAACTTATATAGGCATAAACCCTAACCCTAGACCTCTTTCCAGCCCTAGCACCCAGAGACTCACCTACTTGTTCGAAACCCCGTTTCGAACATCGTTCGTTGTGGCATAGGCTGGTGCAGCAGCCCCAGCAGGGTAGACTCGTTCTTGGAGGAGGAACAGCAGCTTGTGAGTCGAAGACTATGGAGGCGCCCGGATCTGGAGGGAGAGCATCAGGAGCAGGTATGTAGGATAGTAGTTGTGATAGCTCATCTGGAATTAGCAATCCAGATGTGCTAGTATTTCGTATCTAGAGTAGAGCCATCCTAGAACCCATATTCAACATCTTGAACCCTAATCAAGGAACCCTAACTATTAGTTAGTTGTATGATTAGGTTAAGATGTTCTTCTTATGATCATTCTTAGGATATGATGATTATGTGATGGTGGTTGATCATGTTTGCTCCTCTTGTATTGGGAAGGAGGGTAGAGACCTAGGGCCATATGTAGTATGCTCCTAGAGTAGATCCCTTAGTTCCTATTAGATGCGGCCTGTGCATAGGAGCCCACCAGGCTATTGAGGCTATGATATGACTCAGCACCAAATAACGGGGCTAGAGGGAAAGTGGAGGGAGGATCCCTGCCGAGTGGGGGCTTCGGGGGATCCCATAGCGGGCTAGGCCTATGGTCGGTCACTTCGTGTGGGCCGAGCATGGGTCCGACACCTCCTGGGGCAATGGTGTTGCCCTGCCTCTCGGGAGCTGCAAGTGTTGGCTTGGCTCTCGTTTTGGGGGGTTCAGTCGGGTATGAACCGTGCGTCGCCACGATTCTCTAGCCGCCCACGGCACCTCTAGACCCTGGGAAGGGGAGATGCAACCCTTCCTGCCTCATCGGACCAGGGAGATGCAACCTGGAGTAGTCCCGATGGGTGATGCCATGGGATTGCGTATCCGGAAGGCTAGAGTCCTGTCAGAGCCTGATCTAGCCCATCTGCAAAGTATGCACAGGAGGGGCGGATGGAGTGGTCAACCCTAGCCATTGTTCTATGCCAGCCCTCGCCATTGCCGTGACTCGGTCTGCTCTATCTTGAGGCCTAGCTAGTCAGTCATCCTCCTTATGAGTCTGAACCAGGGTAGGAGCTCTCATGTTTTATGGTTCATGATTATCATCTTTGCATTAGTATATGTGTGATGCGCTACCCTTCGAGGTAGTATTTGTATATGTTTGATGCTAGTTCTGACGTGTTATCGCTTCCGCTGTTATAGGAGCCCATAGGGGAAGGGCGCGCAAGACACCTTCGTGTTCCCTCCCCGCACTAGGGACCACCGTAGAGTGCGGGGTAGACGAAGGGCCCGTGCGGTTGTTGAGCCGGACGGGGGATTTCCTGCCGAGTGTATGGCCGAGCGCCGTATGTTTAGCAGGGAGCGTCACAGTTTGCATCTGAGATATTTGCTACTTGTTATATTGCTGCAAAGTTCAGTACAATTGTCCATCATAGAAAGAATTTTCCAGCCATACTTTAGTTCAAAAAATATGCATTAAATCCAAATCATAAATATTTGAGAACGTAAGATGCCAAAACTCCAAAACAATACGTAGAGGTTACTACTTGTTCTACATGCCTTCTACAGACCATGTCAGCAAGTCCCTTAGTGACCTGGCAAGTTTGCAAATGATTGACATAAGAGAACCACCATTCCAGGGAAAGGGACATCTGTTTTGGTGCCACGCCAGTTTTGGATCCGCTCTTTCTGTGGCCTGTGCTTTCTATAGCGCAGGCTCTCGCTTTGGCTTTGTCATCTATATATACTCTATTGCTTGCTTCTTTCCTTCATCGACGTTTCCTCTGAGCTAAATTCTTTGTTGTGCAGAGTTTCCTACTTCATCAATTCCTAGCACATGTATTGCTACTTGGTCATGCATCTATTGGATTGGTCTTAGGGTGGCGCCTGCACCTCATGGGTCGATGGTACTACTCCTGACAAACTGATCCCTTAATAAATATGTCTGTGCTTGCCTCTTATTTCTGCATTTCTCCTTCCTAGATTGCTTATCTCTGGGTTTCTTCATCTTGTATGTCCATTGTGGGGATCCTGCCGATCTGTCAGCCGCCCCATTCCCTTTTTGTCCTTATCCTGGGTCTTGATTACAGATCGGCCTTGCTATCAATCACCTCAGCTCTCTGGCCTCCTGTTCTCTGTTGTTTTTTTTAGCCTTTTCTTTCCTTCTCTACCATGGCTGTGATTACCTCTGACTTTCTCTTGCCTTCTTTTTTCCCATCGCAGGCCCTCCTTGACCTGCATCTAGCCTATCCAACTGCCATAGCATCGCCAAGCTGGGCAAAATCGATTTTGTTGTCTTCATACTTTTTCCTTTCCTAGATGGTTTGGTGATTCTAAGTGTTGGGATTCTTAGCTTGTTATTAAAGATGCTTTCTTAGTCATAGGCAGAGTCTTGCATAAGGTAAAAATGCGTTCTTCGTCGTAGGCAGAGTCTTGTACAAGGTAGAGGATATTGTGGTAGTTTGTTTTAATTAATGCTTTTTGTTCTTATCTAGATATTCGTTCTTGTAGTTGTTGATTTACTTTTTCTTCTGATTCTTGTCATACTTGATCAGTAGTATGTGCACTCGATTCTTTTTTTTTTTTTGAAGAAGTGTGTCATCAATATATTAAAAGAATGGTAATGTTACAAAGCAAGTGAGGAGGAAGGAGAACTGCCCCAAAGAGACAGCGATACCTCGACACTCCACAACAGACTCACAGAAAAACTGCAACTTTACTGCTGTACAAACCGACCATCACCATCTACAACACCCAAGAAGTCCCGCCAAATGGCAAACTTCCGCTCTACTAATCCTGGGAACACCAGAAAGCTTTGAAATAGCTTGTACCTGAGTCGAGGAATCAGAGAGGCTGCAGGCTGCTGAATCCCCTGAAAGATCCACAACCGCCGCCGTTTCCAAATCAGCCACACCAACCAAGCCACGCACAGATGCAAGGCTTGCTGCTGCAAGAGCGGCCAAGCACCAGGATACACATGAAGCAGCAACTGCTGGCTAGTCAATCTCACCTGAAACAGAGCCCTAACCCAATCCCAGGCAGCCTGCAAGTGAGGGCATAAAACCAGACAATGCTCCACAGTCTCACGATGAAGGCCACAACAAGGGCAGAGAGGGCTCACACCCGGCCTAAACTGACTCACAAGGATATTCACCCTGATACAGCGGTGCACCACCTGCCACAGAAGCACTCTAACCTTCGGTGGGGAAAGTGAACTCCATGTCCACGTCCAAACCGAGCGCCATCGAGAACCCGGAAGCTGCAGAGACCACTTGCCTGAAGGGGGCAGTGTGTCATGAATAGCCAGCACCCGGTAAGAAGACCGCACAAAGCAAGAAGACACAACATCCGGATGAACCTTCCAAACTTGTTCTTGCTTTTCTGTTTAAAGGTTTGTGGTGATGAATCATTTTGAATTTGACCTAAGATGTTTTTTGGCTCTATACAGGTGGAATCGACATTTTTGAGTACTAGAATTCGATTTCGCACTAGAACTACTAGCTCTTGGAATTGTGAAATAACCCGTCCATTACTCTCTAAATTTCAAACTGATATGCTTGGGTTGATCTAGGTTCTTTGTATCCTTCAAGTTCTCATCTAGCTATATGAAACCTTCATCCACTGGTGACATGCCCAATTCGTCAGCTTTGGCGGCTGCCATTTTCTGAGAGGTTTTTGTTAGGGGATGCTGGATCCTAGTATCGCATGGCCCAATTAAATTTATTATTTGTTTGATTTTAGTAGGAAAGTTTGATTCTCTCCAATGGCCAAATATTTTTTCCCTTTTTTCTTGAGTTTCTTTCGTGTTTATATGGCATAAACTTGTTCGGAAAGTATATGGCCCGACAAAAATTCTCAATTCTTTCGTTTGTATTGCTTTTAAGTTGTTCTCTGGAAAAACTTGTTTATATTGCATAAACTTGTTGGAAAAACTTGTTTATTTTTGGCCCGACAAAAATTCCCATTTCTCTCATGTTTGTATGTATTAAGTTGTTTTCTAGGAAATTTCCATGTTTTCCTGTGGTGATGTTGTATTAAATTGTTGTTGAGGAAAGTTTATGGCTTATTTTTAATCTTGTCCTCGCTCTTTCCTCCTTCTCGTTTTCATAGTGTCATTTTTTCCTTCCCTTTCTCCCTTTCTTTTCCTTTCCCTTTTTTCGTGCTATTTTCCCTTTCTTTTTCCCTTTTCCTTCTTTCTCTTTTACCCATGCCTTTTTGCCTTTTACTTTGCCTTTTTCTCCTCTATTTTCCTTTTCCCTTTCCTCTTAAAAGTTCAGAGCATGGCCAATCACGGTAGTAAGAAATCATGCGATAAATCTCGGCCTTCGGATGCAATCAGATGATCTCAACCGTCCAAATTAGGGTTTGATTCATGACATACGCTAAAACTTTATAATATAAAGATTATCACAAAGTACTTAGTGCAATAAAGTCAAATATTTGCTTATCCTATATAGTATCAAATGCCACAAAGAATATGAAGGACTCAATATGAATACGTTGCTACAGTGTTTACCCCTGTTTCAAAGTGATTGACTCAATCACTGTAGCAATGTTGACTAGTTCCTTCGAGAGCCCAAGTTTCGTTATAAATGTACCATGGTCATATATACCTAGTTCATTATCCATTCTGCAAACATTCTATGCTTTAAATTCCATGAAGCTATAGACTCAATATGTCTGTAACAGGATGCTCAAACATGTACTGCTTTGGCATGAATATACTTTTCAAAACAAGCTCCAATATTCAATGCAGTGTAGTATTTAGTGCATTAAACTAACTTCAATATTAAGCAAGCACCTAGTACCTCACCTTCTTTAAAAAATAAAAAGGACTTCCAATATATTAAGAAACAAAAAATGGCGGCCTTTACTTTAGATAGGTTGCTCTGGTAGTGGATAGCATAGCTTTTAAAAGAGCAGATTCAAATGCTCCAGAGCCTTTTTTTTTCTTCCTCTAGGGCTTTTTGCTCTTCCTCCAAAGCCTTTTTCTCTTCATGCTTTGCCAGAAAACAACCTTATGTTCTATGAGATAATAGGCCTTCTTGTATGTGAACAAAAAAAAATCACTAAATCAGCTTCTCTTGCATTCACTACATGCTTCGGAATGCTTCATATTCTTCAAACACAAAGAACAGATGGTGCTAGGTCCAGTATATATTCCAGCCTTCCTAGAAATGTCATCAAATATAGAGTAACTAGCTATTCTCTATCGTTCTTGCCAACATCGCTAAGATTACCCCAGAACTCTGGAATTTTCCAGGAATCACAAAGTTCTTCCACCCCTAGCCAAGCATCCGCCATTTTGCATGATCTCTTGGCTGCCACAAAATTAATCCTCACCCATTAGCAGGTTTTTACCCTCTTGCAAATGCCTGCAGTAATAGCAATACCATCCTATATACTAGAGGTTCTCGACAAGCGAGATGATATACGTACTGCGTCATCACATTGACTTGTACAAATATATAGATATACAATTTCTCAACGGGTCTATTACTGCTAAGGTTTTTTCTTCGAAAACACTTCAGGGTGGGGGTTTTTTAATCCTAGACAATAATGGTCTTGTTGTGCATTTGACATTGTTGACATGCCTACTGACAATAATATTGTAGGTAATAAATGGTTGTATAAGCTAAAAAAAAAGACCAGATGGAAGTAAGAAGTATAAGGCTCGCCTAGTTGCTCAAGGTTTTTCGCAAAAAAAAGGTTTGGATTATGAAGAAACACTTTCTCCTCTAGTTAAATTAACTAGCAGTAAGGTACTTTTGGCTTTAGCTAATGCTCATGACTTAGAATTAGTAAGGTACTTTTGGCTTTAGCTAATGCTCATGACTTAGAATTACATCATATGGATGACAAAACAACATTTTTGAATGCACCTCTGCAAGAGGAGATATTTATGAAACAAGCTCTATGTTATGAAGTTAGAGAAAATGTGGACACTAGGAAAAGCACATCAGGCTTTACATTGCTGCTGGGAGGAGCTTCAGCGGCATGGAAAAGCAAAATGCAAATATGTGTGGCCATGTCATCAGCTGAGGCAGAATACAGTGCAGCTACTTTGGTAGCAAAGGAAATAGTATGGCTGAGGCAACTGCTATCAGAACTTGGAATTAATCAGTATGATGCTACTGTGATTTGGTGTTATGGTCTCAGCTGCATTGCAATGACAAAGAAACCTGTGCAACACCAAAAGGACTAAGCATATTGAATTGTACATGCACTTAATCAGGGATATCGTTGCAAAAGGATATGTACAACTCAAGTGCATAAACACACAGTCAAGTTGCAGACATCCTTACAAAGGCATTGACTGGACAAAAGTTTGATAATTTTAAGTTAAATTCCATTCTCGTGTGGTATATGCAGCAGCATGTTTCCCTCTCTTTAAGCCTTTTCACAAACTTAGACTTCAAAATCTCAAACAATCTGAGACCTATTTTCATATCGGGGTATTGACACTTAAATTTTCTATAAAAAGGGATTAATAAACAATATAAGATAAAGAGAAGCTCTTATTATGAAAAACAAGAAAGCATTTACATACCCGACACTTGTCCAGATAATGAACTAGTTGCCGTTTATATGGCTTAGGAGTCTTATCGACATTATTATTTCTTCTCAATTTTATAACTTGCCTTTTATTTGGAGAGACCCTACTTTCAGAAATCCAAAAGTTGTATACCTTCTCACGGTCTTCATCTGATAGCCTGTCAGATCTACATTTTCTTTTGAATTCCTCCTGTCTAGTACAACATAGACAGCCTTTCTTCTCATGTTCAAAACCTTTGCAATTGTTGTTCATTTGCTAGATCCATTAATAGTCATCATCAAGGTGGATGCTCATGCTTGATTAATATCTTGTGTTCTAGCACATTTATTAGCTTCAAAAGAGTTTCCTTCATATTCTCAACAACATGTTGGTATACTTGAAATTTCTTGTTTCCAATGATCCCAAACTCAGGTAGGTGTTCAACTGCCCCAGATATGATTTCCTTTCTACTGTCAGCAGAATATAATTTGAGGCGTACCTTATTGATGTGATCTACAATGATTTTGACATGTTTTTGTTTTTGCATGGTGGTCAATCTTTCTTTGGCATTATCTACTTCAAGAGCCAACTTTTCAGATTCCCTCTTCCTCTTTCTCTCCTTTTAGCAGATATTATTCTTCTACATCCAGTATTCGGAGAAATGCAATTGCAAACTTTCTTGCACTCAATCAAGCATACCTCAGAAGTTCCAGGAACCTTCTCAATAGAACCTGGAGATGAGATGACATCAAGAGTGTCTGTATTAAAGGAATTTCGAAATTCCATGCCATTGCAACAATCTTGCTCTTCCTCCATGTTAAAATATGGAATTCTATCTTGGATGTCAATTCCCAAACTAGAAGCAGGTTCCTCTGGATTTTGGCCTCCAAATCGAGCTACGAATTCAACAGCATAGTTTGCAACTAGGCCCATTCAATTTTTGAAATGAAAAAATGACAAAAAAAATTGTCCGTTCGAAAAGGAGCCAGTAGAATCGGGCAGAGTGGGAGAACGCTCTGAAGATGGATCGATGACATGGCTAACTAACTTCCTAAATTGGAGAGGATTTGAAGCTTTCTTCTTCGCGAGCTTCTCTCAAACAAAACGTCAAGCCATAGCTCTTGAAGGACCTAAAGATTCTCATGGAAAAGTATTAAGCACCCCCAAAGCACCAAATGTCATTGACATAAAAACTGCCCCCTAGCTATGCGCTTTCACCCATTTATCAAGGGAAAGAAAGCCAGAACATTGCAGAGCATCAAAAGAAAATGTTCTATCTTCTGGACTGTCATCTCAGGATATTCTGGCAAAGAGTATTAAAGAAACCTTTGCAGCACGGGGGAACATCACTTCCGAGAAGTTGGTACAGTAGTAGCAATAGCTCTATGATTCCTTGGAGTTTGAGTTGCGATACCACTACAGATGGAAGCAAGTTCACCCAGGGCTTACAGTCTCGCCAATGGCAAGATGGCAGACTTAGACGGCATGCAGGCAGAGCTGGTCAAATGGGCAAGGCCATCGATAGTATCCCTTGCATTGTTCAATAGAGGGCACTATAGAAAGGCTTTCCCTCACAATGGATCATTAACAGGGTTGTTTTTCTAACTACAAGGCGATAATTGACAATTTGGCATAGGAAGCAGAGATCTGGCTCCTCATATATGCAGGATTCAAGCTTGACACTCCACCATTGATCATATTTTTCATTGCGGATCTTGATTGAAGATAGCAGGAATTGCCGACGAGACCCCTTCTTTTTTTTTTTTTTTTTTTTTTTTTGTGAAGGCTTTCAACATTGTGCCTCGGGAAAGGTTTTGGAAGAATTGATGTAGTTGGGAATCTCTATGGAATTGTAAAATGCAGTATACCAGCTATGAAATGCTCAGATTGAATGACACTGTTAGGCTAACCTGTAGACAGTAGTATTGGGATCCTTCAGGGATGCCCACTCTCTCCAATGCTATTTGGCCTCTATAATGATCAGTTATAAGGTTGGCTTATTGACCATGGGGGTGGTGGAACTCATTGACTAAATCATTAGGCAACTTTTATATGCTGACAATATGGACCTCTTAACTTACACCTCGGCTGACATGGAGCAGCATCTGGATGCTTTGAATACCTTCTGCGAGGCCAATGCACATTAATTTGGCTAAGACTAAGGTACTACTCATCTTGTCCTCGCGACAGTCAAGACCACCTTTCTTCACTTATCTGGGTCAAAATGTGAAGGTTGCACCCATCCACAAGCATTTGGGAATAGAGTTTCCTTCTATCATATTTGGGACACTTTTATCCAGCTATGACTGATGACATGCTAGAAGGCATTATATGTAATGCAGAACACAGTTACAAAGCAGAGTTTTACGACTAGCCCACTAGTCGCACTTGTTAAGGGTCTTGGTGGAGCCCATTCTTCTATATGGGGCAAGATCTTGGAGCAAGTGGAGAAAGCCGTTTTATCTCAGGCACTTGGGGTAAAATCCATGGTCCATATCAAATCCTTCTGTAGAAGACAGGTTTCTTGCCTCTTTAGAGGGACTCGACCACCACCTCATCTACTTTCATAAGCTGGTCAGTATGGGCAATGCTTGTGTTCCCAACCTTGCTTATACCATGGCAATGTGTCTACAGAGCCTCAAAGCTTACTGGAAGGAAAAATGGGTTTAATGGTTCTCCCGATCAAGTGTGCAGAAGCTCGGGTGCATACAGGTACAAACTGAATAGGATCACCATAACTTGAGACAATAGCTTAACGCTTGCTTCCTCATCAACAAGACAACATAGTACTAGAGCCAGATAAATCCCATTCTTGAATAAGGTCCACAATGCTACTTGCGTACACAGTTTTCAAAGAAGAAGCACAAATTGATAGCATGCATTTGCATAGGTGCGCATCACCTCAGAATTGATACAGGCATACTGATCTGGGAGGCATGACAGGACATGCTTTGTTGGTGTCGTCTGCTGGGAGTTATTGAGCATGATTGTCATAGCCTTCAAACCTATTCGGCATTTGACTATATCTAGGCACATATTGGTGTACCTTTTGGAGGTCACCATGTCAAAGCAGATGCAAGTTCAAAGCAAAAGGCATGAAGTGGAATTGGTTGATGACTACAAGATTATATTATTCAGGTGGTCACACCATATCTGAAATTGGCAATTTGGTGAACAGTTTTAAGTTTGTTGTCTAGTAGCATGATTTGTATGGTTGGCATGATCCAACCAGCACAGTTCTGAAGAATTCTTCATCAGGAAAGTAGTACCTACAACAGATAGCCTAGAGCAAATGAAAGTAATGCTTGAAGACAAACTAACACGGCAGGAGAAACCAAGAAAAACAGATCCAACTCAAAGGAACGTCGATAGAGAGACAGACAGAAGCGTAACTTACATTCCGAGAGACATATTTGACATTGAACGTGAAGAAATAGAATTTGCATATTTATTCTATATAAACAGCATTTTCGGGGAGGCTACTTTGATGACGAAGGCCGTTCTAGATAGATGCTTATCATACATGGATATCTTGGTATCTTTCTAAAGGGCACTTGCACCACATATTAAAAAAAAAACCTTCGGGGTCCTCCTGCCTGCTAATTAGAGACCTGCTGTTCATAGATATGCTAGATAGATGCTTGCACACATACATAGCTTGGTGTCTTTCAGGAGGCACTTGCATTAAGCAACTGGCTGGTTATACACAAATCTGATTTTGCATAGAGTAAATCAATTAAGCAACAATTTGGACAAGCTGATTGGGATAGACCTTTGGGATCTTCCTACCTGCTAATTAGATACTTGTTGTTCATGCTGGAGCCATTAGCTTATGAGTAAAGTCATTCACTAACACCACTATAGGATTTCAACTGGGTGGGGTTTCCAATCGTCCATTTGTAGCAGTGGTTTGAATTGGGATTAAACCCATGTTTACCATATTTTTAACATAACCATGGTTATGTTATATTTAACATAACTGCTAGTGTGCACACTTACATGGTAGCTAATGGCAGTCTTCTTATACCTATTCTAAACAAAATAGTAATTCATAGATAGCATACAATATCCTGCTGCCACGTCGTAGGTTCAAGTACTACGAAATGGAAGTTGACTTGCCCCATTTGGCGTGACTCTGGTTCTCTAGTTGATTGTGAAGTTCTTCGATCAAAATTTTTTAGGTCACTGTCGCACCTCTTCTTCGAGCATCCTGTTACCGGTTCTTCAAAGTTTTCGCAGGGCCAGAGCTTTTGCCACATGTTCTTGGGAAAACTCTTTCCCATGGCAGAGTTTTCGCACCTGTTCTTGGCAAAAAATCTTTCGCAGGGCAAAAAGCTTTCGCAGGGTGCAAGAGATTTTCGCTGGATCTGCTCTACAAGGGTCTGAATTGTAGAAACTGATTTTCAGATCTTCTGCAGAAACTGCGAGAGAAGGGGAAAAAATAACAGTTTTTCATATTTCTATTTTGTAGGAGAATGGCATTCCATTACATTGAAGCCTATTTCAGACCACGAGCTCCATACAAAGAAACAAATATCTGAGTTGATCTCGCCTACCCTGTGATGTTGGACACGGCTTCTGTGGGGTTAACAGGATTATATCTTCAGGAAGTGATGGATATGTGCACTCAGCTACATCCTCAAATACTACCTTGAAATGTATCATTGTACAGTTTACCAACATGTTATTACTACCAAGGTTTTTCCTTCGAAACTTTTTCGGACGGGGGTTTTTTAATCCTGACAGGAATATATTTGTTGTGCTCTTTGATTGGGCTCTATAGGCTCATTGGTCTTCATGGACAGTAAAAGCTCATTCAATCCAATTCTAATATGAAAAATAGAAGAATAGCGGAAATGTACTAAGCAACAAAAAGGTATGACTTAAGGCATGAACTTGGAATATCATGGCGAGAAAATTTAGGGACAAAGTCTCAGAAGAGAAAGCCAAATGATACTGGCAATAGAACAAAAAAAAGTGCTAACGTTAGCGTGGGAAATGTTCCCCATCGGCATATACTTATAGGTTCCCCATCGGCATATACTTAATCGTGGAACGACATTCAATTTGCTCAGTTCTGCTTCTAATTTGGTAGATCTAGCAAGAAATTTGATGGAAGAACTGTGGGTTTTATACTAAGACATTTTCTCCTTATACTTTCTAGCGTTTAGCTAAACTAACCCAAAATTCATCTCAAAACTTTATGTGGTGGGGTCAATGAAAAACATTAAGCTAAAATTACTATACTTTGTTTCAATTGTTTCCATTTATTTTAGTCATTTTCTTTGTAAATATTCTAAAACAATGCCAGTTAGCTAAGTCTAGACCTCAAATTATTCTACAGATACTAGAAAATAAATTACTAATTATATATATCTTATAAACTAGAATGATATTAGCTAAACTAGCCCGAATTTCATTCCAGAAGTTTCTAAACAATACAAAATTTCACTCTCTTACTTTCTAGCATTTGGCTAAAGAGATCGAAGGTTGGTGCGGAAGCGGAAAAAGTTAAGCTAAAATTATTATTTTTGTCTCAATTTTTTCCATTCTTTAGCCAACATTTTTTGAAAACGTGTTAAAAAATCGCCAAATAGCTAAGTTTAGCCCTTAAATTATCCCATGAAGTAGAGACCAAATTGATGTTGTTACTTCAATGATGGAAAAGCTGAAAATTTTAAAGAATGTGAAGAAGACGAGGCCCAAATTGATTCATATAATAAGAAAAAGAATATAAGAGAATGAGCCTTCCATATTTCTGAACCATGGAGGGCCTCTGAACGCTTTTCAAGAATCATGCATTAGAGAAAGATGAGGAGATTTTCTCTCCTCAAAATATTTATAAGTTTCATAAATAATCCTGACCGTACATTTGAGATCAACTTTGGCCTTTGAAAAATAACACATCACCAATCCCAGCACGTTTCCTTTTTTTCTTTAACAATATGGACAAATGAATCTAAGCCCTCTAATTTTCACAATAACCACAACTTTACAAGGGTCTTAGATCTTCACACCTTTAACAATTGTGGATCGGATGCCAAAAGTCAGGTTGTCTTATATTTTTTTTTAACAAGTGTTGTTTGGATGCCAGAAAGTAGGTTGCCTTATGTTTTTTTAAGATTGTTGACCGGATGCCAAAAATCAGGTTGCATTTAACAATTGTTGACCAGACGCCAAAACTCTGGTCATCATATACCCAAGCGAAAATTGATGCCATGACAATTAAAAAGCTTAAGGGTCATGTGCTAGATTTGATAGTCATACTATCCTATACAAGCACAATACAAACATAATTTCGCATCAATGTGAATATGTAATAGTAATTAAGTTACCCTTTACCGGTTCAATCTAAGATGCTCGAGAAATAAATCGCTACACTTAAAAAAAAAACATATCCAGACAAAACGTCCACAGTTCTGAATGGCTCTCTAGCTCTGACCCAACAATTGACCTCTTTATGTATGAATTATTCCAAATCAACCAACCTCTCAAGTTTCAAAACACAGCAAAAACTCAAAATGGATCCCAATGCAGGACCTGCCAAGGCTTCCTCTGCTAGATTTGTTGGTTTAATGTTTGCAGGTGTTATCATAGTGCCATGGTTGAGGAGCAGAAAATTCAAGCTTCCTCCTGGACCCTTCAAATGGCCTATAGTGGGAAACTGGTTCCAAGTGGGTGATGATCTGACTCAGAACCTGCTTATTAGATTGGCCAAGAAGTATGGAGATATATTTATGCTCCAAATGGGCCAAAGGAATTTGGTTGTTGTTTCATTTCCTGAGCTTGCTAAGGAGGTGCTGCATACTCAGGGAGTTGAATTCGAATCGCGCACTTGCAACTTAGTGTTTGACATATTCATCACTAGCTAGGGACAGGATATAGTGTTCACTGTGTGTGGTGAACATTGGCACAGAATGAGAAGAATCTTAACCGTGCCTTTTTACACCGTGAAAGTTGTCCAGCAATCTAGATTGGCTTGGAAAGATGAAATCCCTTGTGTCCAGCGGATCCAGACCTGAATCTCAGACTACTGGAATTGTCTTGAGGAGAAGACTCCAATTGATGATGTACAATATAATGTATAGAATGATGTAAAGTCTTGGTCAGACGCCAAGGCCCCGTCGGGCCAAAACGAATGCCAAGGACCAACACCACCCGACAAGGACCCCCCACCTTACCCAAAACCGTTTCGAAGTTCACTATGTCTCCTCTGACTTCGTGAACGACTCCGTGGCCAAGACAAAGGGGAAAGCCGAGTAACTCGGTTGGGAAGCAAAACCACCAATTAGTGCAAATCGTGATCACCGAGCTCGCCACTGGTAACCTGCTCGACGAGCCCTCGGCTAAGATCACTGTCAGGGCGACGGCGCATCCCAGCTCAAAAAGCCTTGAACCAACCGAGCGAAGCTACCAGCCATTTAGTTCAAACCAACAACCAACCCAACTAACCAAGGCTAAGCCGCGCCAATGCCGTCGCACCAGCTATCCGCCCTAAGCTAACCGGGCACGACGTGCACATCACCAACCAACCAACAATGCGAGCCAACCAACCGGGCTGAAGGAAGGAGCCAACCAGTCGACCACAACCCAAGGAGGAACTTAAGTCAATCACCGTGATGACCAAGCCAAGAAACCAGAGGTGACCAAACCGGTGGAGCCAACCAACACGACCAAGGGATTTCTTGAAGGGTTATATTAAACTCTGCAAGGAAGTGAAGGACAGGAGACTTACCATATTCAAGAACCAATTCCTGGATCCCCATAAGTAACCATTTTTAGAATTTGCTTAAGGCATTCCCAATTCAACTTAGTTATTTAGCTCCTAATTATAATTTTGTACTTCTGCAGGACACAGGCAGCTTCTGAGGCAAGGAAGCTGATGAAGAAGTGTGCCATGGACCATGTCTTAGAAGCTCAGAGCCAGGGAGAAATCACAGAAGACAATGTCCTCTACATACTGGAAAACGTCAACGTTGCAGGTTAGTGCTTTGGCTAAAATACAAAATGTAATCTAGCACTTAATTTCTTGAAGAAATAACTATTTCAATGGCTCCTTGTAAGTGCAGCAATTGAAACGACATTATGGTCAATGAAATGGGCAATAGCCGAGCTCGTCAATAATTCACATATGCAACAAAAGGTTAAAGAGGAGATTGAATCAACGTTGGGAGCAAATACACCTGTAACAGAAACCAGAAAGCTCCCATACCTGAATGCTCTGATGAAAGAAACGTTGAGGCTCCACATGCCAATTCCTCTTTTGGTGCCACACATGAATCTCAAGATCTCAAAACTGGTCGGATATGATATTCCTGCTGAAAGCAAGGTTCTGGTGAATGCCTGGTGGCTTGCAAACAACCCTGCTTTGTGAGATAGACCAGAGGTATTTAGGCCTGAAAGATCTCTGGAAGAAAAATTGAGGCCAATGGAAATGATTTTAGGTTTGTTCTATTTGGATCTGGAAGGAGAAGCTGCCTGGCTGGTACCTCTAGTTATAGCAAGTCTTGTTCAGAGCTATCATTTGGTGCCTCCGCCAGGAATGGAGAAGCTGGACATAACTGGCAAGCAGGGCCAGTTTAACTATCATATTGCAACTCACTACACCATCGTAGCTAGGCCACGAAAGTAGTTATGTATTATTATACTCGTTATTTTTGAAGCCGCAATATTAATTAGAAAAAACTGGCTTATGTCATTATCTCTAACATAGTTTGTGACGCAGCCAACAAAAAGCCACGTTTAAAGCTTCCATGTCAAATGCCAAAGTTTAAATAAAAAGTTTATTACCCAAAGATTATCATACAACCAAGCACCAACCAAGCACAAAATGTGTGCACATACAGACCCACAAACAGGCTGATGTTTGAAGCTGTAGAACCTACATAACATTCAGCGCAAGTCTGCATAATTTTGCCCTTTAAGAGAAACATAGGCATGGATTATCTTGAAGGATTAATTTTACACATGGCCCACCTCAGTCAATACTTGTTTTACATTTTTGATAACAAAAATGTTTGTTCTCCATTGCCTCCCCTTTGTAGTGGTTGATAGCAGCTTCATGATAGTCCAAACCCAAAGGTTTTATCACCATTCTCCATTTGTTATGCCAAAAATACAGGATGAAAGATGATAATCAATTGACTTCACTGCATTGGGACTTGGCGTTCATGTGGTGCATTCCCTTCAAAAAAACATATCATGTTTTCATCAGGGTTGGTACTATAATCAGAAAAGTATATTTCACGTAACAAAGAACTCATTTTAAAAAGCACATAGGAAGATCAACCCTATAGAATTAAGCTAACATAGTTTTCAAAGAAAATGCCATGTAATCTGCTAACCTGATGTTCAAAGAGATAGAGAGCAAGTTCCTCATCAGAAATTTCCACTTCTCGATATATTTGTAGCGCATTTGCTATTTTTGCAGCTAGTTGATGCTTGCACTGAGAGAAAAGAATAAAATGAGCATATATTGGTATAATACAAGCAAGATGACTTTGCATGATGCGCTCTCTGAATTTTTTCTTCACTTCACAAATATTCATTTGTTCATATTATGCAGGATTTCTGAACTGTCCAAGGCAAAAGCTAATTTTTTTAATGCTTTTCTGCTACAGTAAGGATGTTTTTTGTAAATAAAGATTTATTTCTGCTCATTTCCAGGTTTATTAGCACTATTGTACCATCATTTTTTTCACAAGTACCTTCATGCTGGAAAAGCTTCAAAACCATGAGGTGAGGTTTCTAAAGAATAAATATTGCGTTTTACGAAGTTACAAAGCTAATAAGAAGAGTAGCAGTACAAGTTAAGAATAATGGTAACATACACATAATTGCTCCCCACGTATGATAACATCGTAGAAAAATGAATGACAGGAACAAAAATGCTTTGGAAAGCAGATATACTCATCACTCCCCTTGGACTCACCACGAACCTGCTTACAACAAGCACAAAGGCTAAGACATCTTCATAGAAACAACCACGAAACGACATGTCTTTGCAAAACAAAATAGCACTTGGTTTGACAACAGTTAATAGGTACTTTTCGTGCACTTTTCACTGGGCCCAAAGTAATAATTTAACAACAATTTGTTGTCATTTTTTCCGTAGTAAAGAGCTTTATTTCAGTTAGCATTGTATAGTGAACCTAAAAGCAGAATTGCCTTTCCTAGACAAGATGCCTAAACACCGAGATCTCACTTGTTGCTTACACAAATGTTGCATCGGCATCTGATGATTTCTCAGCCTAGAATTCTTTCAAACTGTACATATTTTATGGCATGATCTGTATCAATCACTAAACTGCACTACTAAAAGATCATACAATCTTAGTGACCAACCAAAGCCCTGCTGATGGCTAGAAATGGAAGATAGACAAACCAGGAAAAAAGATCGCTGACTAGGAATGCCCTTTACAAGCTTAACACCTTGCTGATCTAAGATGCGCATAGCTCGTTCAAGATTCTTATTATAGATGAAATATAACCTGGAAACAGACAGCACCAGCCAACATTACTGATATCTGACCAGTTTACAGCATTTGAAGCGTCGTGATAAAAAAGCAATAATATTCTTTGTGTATTGCGTTTGTTCTTTATTTCCCAGACATAAAACAATAGATCCAAAACGTTCTAATGATAACAATATTAGGGGTAAAAAGGTTGGCACTCACATGGATAGTTGCTCATTAGAGACTGCAAAATAAAACAGTGTAGTTAAAGCTGGTGCATCATCATGCAAAAATGAAGATAAAGATTGGTACATACGAGCTAAAGGAGGAGGAACACAGGGATTGGAGAGCGGATTAATGGTGCTGATGATTTCGTCCCCAACATCTGCCGCTGTTAGCATTTCTGGACTTCCATCCTAGAACAGTTCTGTATCAGGAGTATGCACTCACCCGATGCCCCTCTAATGACGTGGAGATTACATACGATGAAATTAACACCATTACGTATATTTCTTCAAACCTTATAATATGTCATTAATCTCGCCATATCGCTATAATCTTGCCGAAATCAGAAACCGTAGTTTTGTAACATAAGATTTTGCATGGTTTGGTGTTGTATCCGTATATAAATACAGTATAAGTTGATGCTGGCACCCAAGATTCCAAACATGGGAATCTAGGGTTTGGATTCCTGCATTTGTGTGGTCGGGAGGGCTGCGCTTCACATGGACGGGCCGCAGATGGTGCATGCTGCTATTCCTGGCTAGATAGGTGTCGATTTGCTTCCTTCATCTTCGTTGGTTCTATGCAAGAGGCAGACAGCGGTTTTTCTTGAGGATGGATACGCAGTTCCGACCAATAGGCTCTTCAACAGGCTTTTCTAACTTGATCTATTGTGTTTGTCTTTGAATTCCATGCTTCTTATAGCAAGGCATACGAATTACTGCGGGCTCTTCCACACGATAATCTTGCCGAAATCAGAAGCCAACAGAAGTCTTCTCGAAGGGATTTGTGCCCGAGGTAAGCAGGCTGTGTTCCTGCCACATTATGTCTCTGAAGAGTGCACGACCCTGTTCTATGTTATCTCAACAAAACCCATATGTGATATGTGCTCTAGGTTCATTCTCCAAAACGGATTCAAGTGTATCCAATGCTTCCGCGCAGACCACAGCTTTTCTATTTGCTTCGCATGTTTTAAATCCCCTTCCCAAACCCACATGCATCCCCAGGAAGATTTCATGGATTTAAATATGATCCCTGGATTTAAATATGATCCATGCTCTGCTTTGACGCCCCGAGTTCCTGAACAAAGAGGCTTGCAATGCTTTTTTATCAAGTCTTAGAATGTTTGACTTTAGCTTCTATTTTGCTGAACATTTTTTGTTCATTACAGGAAAGCGATTTTTCCAGAACATCTGGCAAATCTTTTGGCATTGCCTTGCGGTGCTTCTTATATTTGGCTGAAGGCACAGCGTCTGTTGTGGATATGATGGGCGGACTTGGGTTAGCTTCAGCTGGTGTCTATTTAGCAACCGAAAGTATCAAAAACATTAGGTGTATCTACTAGTTTAGGTGGATTGGTTTATCCATGCTAAAAAATGTGTGAGAAAGAGCCGAGTTATTGGGCTCTCCCCTTAGTCTCGCTTACAGATGGCTTCTGTTTTTGTGTGTGGGCTTGAGAGACCTTCTTCTGGATCTGTATTGTGGGAATAATAGGTGTGCTTTTGTTCTAAATGTCGTGTTCAATATGTTTCAGCAGGATGGGATTGCTTGACAGGTATGGATGCTTTGATGGCTCTAAATTTGTATGTAAATCTCACGTCTTTAGCAGGCTGCAGTTGTTAAGCACAATTGTGTGGAATGTTGTTTTCATGGCCTGTTCAATCTGTTTGAGCAGCCTGCTGCTGTATAATGTGGCCGAAATTTTCAATGCTATTTTTCAAATTCTGTACTTCAAACAATATGCTGGTACTGACTTCTTTGCTTTGTTAGTGGGCTTCGGCCCCTAAGCATACTAGACATCCCTCTTCTGGGATTCCTAGTATGCCTGGATGAGCGTCGAAACTTGTACTGGGGTTCGACTCCCCAGACTCATAATTTTTTATTTGGTCAAAGTGTGAATTTCGAGATATTGTATTTATTCAATAGTTTAGTTGAATCTTAGGGGTAAGTCAAATATGGGGGTTTTTACCCCATCTTGACTTGCACTTGAGGGCTGGAATTCCGCCCCATGGCATATGCTGTGAAATATGCCAGCATCCGATGGTCAAAAAAAATTTATAGATACCCCAAACAATAATATGGCTAAATCCTACTATAATATGTAGCATACTAACATGGTGTTTTCTTTGTGTTTTTGTACGCTTTTCACTAAGGTTTTCCTATGATTTCGTGATGTATTCAAATGGATGTACTAATGCGTACATCTAGAGTGCACCATTTCTAAGCCATTGATTTTAGCCTTTTTTTTTCCAATGGTCAACAACCAATGGCTCACAACAAAAGCCCTTTTTTTGTGCATGTGGTGCATAATGGTCAACAACCAATGGCTCACAACAAAAGCCCTCTTTTTGTGTGTGTGGTGCATAATGGGCACATGAAGGGCTTGAAGGGCGCATGTAGTGCAGTTTCCCCGCCGGCAACACATTTCTTATCATAACTTTTGATCCAGAGCTCTGTTTGAGATGATTTTTATTGCCTTGGAAAGCTCTCTCCGAGATCTTTTTGATAGTGTATGATATGGATATGTTTGGTTAAGTTATCTATGCTAAAGTAGTAATTTTTCGGCCGGGTTTGGTAGGCTTTCACATCCTACCAGCTGATTAATACAGGATTGCGCTATTGGATATTGTTTTATGGCTCATTCCGAATGAAGCTTGCAAAAAATTACCATGCATTTTTAGATTTTGAGGCAGTTATTAAGCAGATTCCAAGGCTTCTAGATCCTTGTGCTAACAAGCAGAAAAGTTTCCCACTTTGGTTTCTCACCACAAGAATCCATGGAGGCCAAAGGCTGCTGTTAAATTCTAGTTGAAAAATGTTTGTGTATGGGTGTTGCAATTATGACTTTCAGAATAATGGGATCAATCCGCTGTATCTTTATGGTAACTTTTACTTATGTTCTATTTGTTTTATTGTGATGAAATTCAAAAGCTACAGGTGATGAAAGCCTCAAATGAATTCTAATTTTTTTCTGGTTTGAATTCTAAAATTTTTGTCGCACCGGGGGGGCCAAAAAAATTTTTTTGCAACACAAACCATTAACATCTAACATATAAAAATTAAATCCCCCAACACATAACAACCAACACATAACAACCATTGACATTAACAACCAATACATAACTACCATTGACATTAATTAACACAACCATTGGGTCCAACACATTTAAATTAAAATCCCCCTTTGGTTTGGGTGCATATTCACACGGGGGGGTGACGTAGGGCAGCGAGAGCCCTCATAATTGTATTTTGCACGTACAAAATCAACACCATATAGTATTCTGCTTGAAATCTTATAGTATTTTGCGAATCTTGTTATACAGTATAGGAAATTTTGTACTTGCATACCCCACAAACGAGGAACTTTACGTACGATGTAGATTAAGGAATAAGGGGTGAATATGCCTATCCAACAGCTCTCGTTGCCCGGAGTCACCCCCCGTGTGAATATGCACCCAAACCAAAGGGGGTTTATGGGGGATTTTAATTTAAATGTGTTGGACCCAATGGTTGTGTTAATTAATATCAATGGTAGTTATGTGTTGGTTGTTAATGTCAATGGTTGTTATGTGTTGGTTAGTACTTCCAACAAGCCTGAAAGTGGAAAAAAGTGGAAATCATACCTGGCATCCTTGCTTGATGCTCCAGAGATCTGTCTCCCCACCTGCAAATGCACACAACAATTCCACGAGATGTTCATTACATCTCCATTACCAACAGCATTTTTCAACGGTCATTAGTGTCCTATTTAAAACAGTAGTATCTTCTAGATCATAGATCATGACATAGAACACTCCACACGTTCAATATATGAATAGCTAAAAAAGCAACAGTTCACATTCCTTCAGCAGTGGTTCTGGTGGCCATTCACGCCAGAGCATGTCATACATCCTCATGTTTCTGTGCATTAAGATTCTTGCCCTGCTAATAGAGGCATGGATGATGATAGCTTGACTCACGAAGGCCCTTCTTCCATCCACGTCCATGTACATGGGCCACAGATCTAGGCAACAATACATATTGCCCATAGCATCACACAATTGGCCTATGAAAACAGACAATCTCCTACATAGACCATCTTGCCCCAACAAAATAGGCAAAAGCGTCTAGCTCTATATGTGATAATTAGATGCCGCCTCCCCAAGATCCTGTCGAGTAGTCTCCCATGGCCCCAAACCATATTAATCCCCCCCCCCTCCTCGGAATGCTCGCCCTCGAGCACATGGAACTTACATCCTTTGCACATGAGACAATTTACCAATTGGGACGCTCCCATTCGGCTCTGCTACCAGTTCATACGACACCTTAATTTCAAATTCTTAATGGCATACCTCAATACCCCAAAACAGGGACTGCAACATACTTCTCATGGCAAGGCAATAGTGTAGTTGATTACTTACTTGCACCTCCGAAAATGGATGTAGTTCAAGATTTTCAGATCATGGATAAGATGCTTGAGTCCGACCATGCTCCTCTATGTTTCTCTTTGAATGTAAGGCTGCAAAAATAGGCTGCTAGCAAGGAATTTGTTCCTAGAATCAAGCTGAATTATAAAATGAAACATCTATATCAAGAAAGCTTTGAAAGGCAAATTGAAAGCTTGGTAGAGAGCGGGACTGAAATTGATGCAATGGTGCTAACCAATGCGATTTTAGGTCTTTATAAACGAGTTTTGGAATGACAAAGTATAGGTCAGCAAAGCGGTCTAAATCCTGGTGGGATCTGGAGTGCTCAGAGATGCGGAAATCTTTGCTAAAAGGTCTGAAATTTAAACCGAGCTGGTATAAGAAGTTTTTGAAGAGGAAGAAAAGATCTTTCCAGCGAACTCGTCAATTGGAGCTAGAGGCAATGTTAGAAGAAGAGCCCAAGAGATTTTGGGCTACCACTCAATTGGATCATGATCATATGGCTTTAAATGTAGGTGAGTTGCTGGAATTTGTCCGACAAGTTTATTATGTTCCTGGGGCTACTGCCATGAAAGAAATTGAGGTGCATGAAGATCTATTCACCAAATCAGAGGTACAGGATTACCTGCGGACATGTCTAATGGTAAAGCATTAGACATAGATGGGCTCTCAAAAGAATTATTGAAATGGGGAGGGGATTGTATGATCTCATGTTTAACCTGCAGCCTTGAATAGAGCAGCTAAAGAAGGTTTTCCTAGAGCATGGCAAGTTTGCAAGGTAGTACCTATCTTCAAATCGGGTGATAAGCATGATGTACACGGCTACCGCTGACAATTATGGTTAGTAGCGTGTTTGCAAAAGTTTTTGGTGGTTTACTTGAGCGTAAAATAAGTGGTGGACCGGAGGAAAAGGGCAAGAGAAGCGGTATGTCGGGCTGGTTTTGAAGGAACCACAAAGACTTATGACCATATCATGACACTCACTGTCTTATTGAGAGGGCAAAACGTCCTAGAAAAGCGTTGTATTTGGCCTTCATTGATTTCACAAAAGGCATTTGATTCCGTTCAAAGTGAGGGATTGCGGGGAAAGAATGGAACGATTAGGTATCCCCAATCCTTGCGAGGTGCGGTCGCAAAAGCTGTATGAAGAGGTCATTGCAAAAGTTTCAGTAAAACTTCGGATGAAATCAAAAGTACAATTGGTGTGAAACAAGGTTGCCCCTTGTCGCCGGCGCTCTTTGGGCTTTACATTGATTCTTTAGAAGAATGGATACGTATGAGAGGACAAACGAGGGCCTCTTGGTAACTACTTAATTCGATTATTGATGTATCTTTGACAATGTGGTTCTTATTTCAGAAAATCCAATGGGCCTACAAGTACATCTAGATAGCTTGGAGCTGTTCTCTAAAGATCGTCAGTATGAAGGTAAACATGTCAAAAGCGAAATGCATGATTTTTTGGGACTGTGGCAAAAAACAGACTTCTTTTATGGGAAAGATAAATTGGAGGTAGTTGATACATACAAATATTTGGGTTTAGAGGTTAGCTCTAATTACAGTTGGAAGGAGTGCATCATGAAGAGAATAGCAGGGAGGTAAAAGCGGCACTATATAGCATCTTTGAGATGTCATAAGGCGTGTTTGCAAACATGGCACTTATGTAAAATGCTTTTTCGAACCTTGGTTCAAACGGTTGTGCTTTATGGATCTCCCATATGGGGGCCATCTATCTCCCGGGGGCAAGCTAAGTTGTTTTGCGGGAGGAATTGGGAGAAAGCTTGGGGTAAAAAGCATGTTAGGGTGTCCCTTAAAATAGTGACTAAAAAGGGGTTCTTAAGTTGTTTTTTTTTATATATATATTGATCTCCGATAGCATTATCTTTATCTTAACTTTGAGGAATTTTGGGAGTCAAGAAAAGAAAAAAATGCCTTATGCAATGATCTTATCCAAAAGGTTGGAATGCTCCCACTAGAGGCCTTATGCAATGATCTTATCTTGGAATGGCCCTTGTGCCGCATAATTATGTACATTAATCGGATTCAGAGCTTGGACGATGGCAAGCTTCCATACATAGGAATGCAAATGTCTTCTGGGAATGGATGGTTCTCTGATGTTAAAACATGGACAAGCAAATGGGGGTTGGATGTACAAGATTGGCCGTTACGATCACGGGGAGTTAGGGACATAGTGCAGTCTAAGGTAATTGAGAGGTTGTGGCGGGAAAAAGGGACCAAGATGAATTTCTACCTGATGGAGGTTAATCCCATGCTTGTGTATATGGAACAAGAGTATTTACGGGCGCAACCATGGCTTAGGAAGGTGATTGCACGATATAGACTGGGTTCTCACCGGTTGCGGGTTGAGACAGGTCGTTGGGAAGGGATTTCAAGAGAAGATCGAACTTGTTCTTGTGACATGGGACACATTGAAGATGAGGAACATGTCTTTTTATATTGTCCTCATTACCAGAAGATACGCGATGATTTTGAGATCAGTCAAGAAAATTTCCAGAATTTTTTTACTTTACTGCAAATAGAGCCTTTGAAGCTGGGTATTTTTATGTTAAAAATAGAAACCCATCGTGAACTAGTATTGCAAAGTTTGAAATCAGTTGATGTACATTTAGCTTCATGACCTTTTGGGTCTCACGAAGCTCGATTTAATTATTATTATTATTATTATTGTTATTGTTATTGTTATTGTTATTGTTATTGTTATTGTTATTGTTATTGTTATTGTTATTGTTATTGTTATTGTTATTGTTATTGTTATTGTTATTGTTATTGTTATTGTTATTGTTATTATTATTATTAATTATTGTGCGCCAAACAACTGGGCAAAAGCATCTAGATGTTGAGCTTTGACCCTCTATATGTGATAATTAGGTGCCGCCTCCTCAAGATCCTCTCGAGTAATCTCCTATGGGCTCAAAACCATACCACATCCACACTCAACATTTTCCAATCTCGCCTGTACATGCATCAGGCTCGGGGGTCACATGAACAAGTAAGTTTGGGTTCTCATTAAGAGGACTCGAAGGATCATAAGGGTTGGGACAAGATAGTACAAAACCAAGCAGTAATCTTCTTCCAATAGGATCCTCTTGACAAAACCCATCTGGAAGGAAGAGCTATGAACATACTACTATTGAAGCCAAATTGTTGTACCCTTCTTACCAGCTAAAGGAATCGCCATCTCCAGCTAAAACCACAAGAAAGCACATGGAACAAGCACATGCTTGGGCGGACCTTCATCGCAAAATGAACATAAAAAACCTCACTGACACCAGACAAAATGGATAAGGACTGAAATGAGGTCCCTTGGGGAAATGTTTCTTGGCGCTAACATCTCCGCCTGCGACTAAGGCGGTCGTGAGAGAGGGACCGCCCCTCTCTCTTTACTTCCGGCACTGCTACTTCAATCCGAGGTCACCAGGTATTTTTTCGGATGCTAGCAGAGGATTCAACATTCTTGTAGAATTTTCCTGGCTTCTTGTGATGTTTCGTCCTGGAGCAGCTTTAGGGTGGATCTTTCCACGTTCTGCTTCATGCCACTAACGTGGCTTCCGCTCTTTGCTTCTTGAAAGCATAATGCTATCTGCTTTGTAAAAAGAAGGGACAAACATTCCGGTAGCTTGAGAATGCAGGTTCCATTCTTTTCATGCAGATGCGCAGTGAAATGGCAAAATGTGCCTATAAGGTGGAATAGATAGGTGCAGATCTGGTAAGAGAAGCAGTCTTTAGGTTGAGCATTAAAACTTTAATTTTGCCTTAGGTTTATTCTATCAGGCCGTTGTTTCCTTCTCTCGCTCTTTCTTACTAGCAAGAAAGGTCCAGATTTACAATGATATGATCAGAAATTTTCATGTATGGCAGGAGGTCTTGTAGAATAATTTTAGAAACCTTGATATATTGATTGAAGAGGAATAACAGATTGTATGGCAGGTCAGAAAGAGGTTTATTCATTCAAGTATTGAAGCTTGAACGGATTTCTAAACGCCTTGGCACTATTTCAAGAACTGCTATGCTTGAATAGCCACTCAAGTGCTAAAGCTTGTGCGTTTTTATTGGTACTGATATGCCAAATACCAGGTACTATCCAAGACTGATTTGGATTGCTCGAATACTGCCATGTTCGAATTGCTTAGAATTTCCATGCTTTTTCTGATAATGCCTACATTATTTGGTGCTCAGCAGCTTAGTTCTTTCGCTTGGATTATTGTAGGCATAAACATTGACTAGAGCCCATCTCTAATCATGAAAATGAAAATCATTAGCTGCCATCAGCAAGAGCTATCGTTAATCAGGAGCTGATTACTTATTTCGAGATTTTTATTCCAGCAAATGGCAATTCCTCCAGAATTGTTATTAAAAGGAGCAGTCTAGAAATCCATGCTATTAGGAAGCATCCTAGCTAGACTAATAGCAAAGTACTTCCTGCATCTTCTTGTATAATCTGGTTATCAAGTTGGAGGATTTATGCGCTTAATGTATATCAGCTTCTAGAGCAGATAATAAGTTTCTACACATAGAGAATGAAGATGTCGAGATTACTCCTGTAGTAATTCTCTATGTGCAATGAAGCATTGTACTCTTTATTTCATATATCTCGTTCTTTCAAAAAAAAAAAAAAAGGGGGATAAGGACTTACCAGAATAGCAACTCCATAAACCCATGGGTTGGATGCCATGATCCGCCCAAGCTTATGCCTCCATTGCCAAGAAAAATGTTCACAGCCCATCCAGGAGGAATATAGACTGTGGTTTCTTGCTCAAAAAAACCACATATAAGAGCAACTTCCTTTCTCATACAGTTTGCAAACCATTGGTAGTTGTAAAGAAAGGATTAGCCAAGATTATGGCTAATCCTTTCTTTACAACTACCAAGATCAATAGAGAATATTCTCCTTAAGATTGAATCTATCACTCAGGATGTCAACCCTAGAAAAAAAAAACCTAATGTACTAAATACCCTGAAACCCTAAAATAATTTCAATCAAATACATAATGGTGTCAATTGATATTTAAATTTGCATTCATCAGTCAGTCTTGAGCCTTCTAGGCATATGTCTCATGTTCCTGCTTGCCTTCGGGCCATTGTACTCTTGATTCTTGTTCATATATCAGATCCTTTGGCGATCTTGGCGTATTTCTTGCATATTTTCCATGTATTTCCCTTCTTTTTGCGTAGATTCATGACAATTGAGGAGTTAGTTTATGTACTAAGAAAATAGGATTAATTGGTAAGAGATTGTGTGGACATATGTATAACAAGTATGTCGTCTTCTACTTGGGGACATTTTGATACCCGTTATACTCTATAATACATTTGAATGCAGTTAACAATTTTCTAGGAACCTTTTCTACACTTGGCTCTGAATACATATATGTAACATAGCTACATGGAATGCACTTATGAATTCTTTTCTCTAGGAAGCCTTCTACATTTGGATTTGGCTACATTGAATACATTCTGAATTGGATTGTACATTGCTATTTTGCTTTTGGTTTATAGTGGACACTATATTCTTTCAGTCATCTGGTTATTATTGTTAATGCTTTCATTCTTGCAGGTGAAATGGGTAGTATAAAGAAGCCAAAGAAAGGTATGTGATATGTGTTATGGTCTGTTTATATGTAATTCAATTTGACTTTGTATGCAGATGTAGGCAAAAAGAGAGCAGATCGTCCAATAAAGACACTTGATCCTCCCTTCCCAAGCGTTCTGATCCCAACGCTAAACAACCACAACTAAAAAGTTCCCTTTTTTTTTTTTTGTCTCTACGCTCCCATTGCTTGTGGGTGCTCGTGTGCAAGCTTAGTAAATCCTTTAAGTTTTTGCACCAAGAGGGTTGTCATTCAGTTCATTTCCGCCCTAAGCACATGTCACTCCCGCAACGACACTCTCACTCATTCATCTTCAATCGCTGTCAAACATACCTCTAGGATGTCAAAAGTGTTGTGCAATGAGAATTGAAGATCATAAATATTCCTTACTGCATACTTTGTCATTTCAATAGCATCAAAAGATAGACTATTCTCCATCCCAAGAACATTCTCCAACGCATTATCAGCACGTTCCTTTTCTTTGCTTATAAAGCATGCGATGTTGTGGGCCATTTTAAAAAATTGTGCTAGCCTTTAAAAACTATTTTATCTTGCACCTTTTCATTGTTTTACAAGCATGCAATGTTGTGGTGGCCTTTTAAAATTAAAAGGCCGACGTCTATTTTCAATAGCACCATTTTCTTCTTTATCTTTAATGACTTAGATATACTTTCTTCCTTCCTTCCTTCTAACAAAATTTTTTTTTTTTTAATAAAACTCTTTTCCCAACAAAAAAGTTTGAAAAAAACATTTGCAAACACAATCACGCTAATTTGAATTTCTAAACATGAATGTATCTCTCTGATATAGTGATTCTCGGGGGAGTGGTTCGAAAAGCAAGAATGAGATAATCGCATGGCAATTGAATTGTAACACTTGAATTACTGAGGTTTATTTATGGAACATTGGAAAAGGCTGAGATCCTAAAAATGGCCGATGTAACTACCTTTTCAAGAAGGCTCCTGGAATCTCCATATAAGGGAAAGAGGTGCACCAATTATGATACAAATCTTCCTCCTTCTACACATCTTGCCTCTTTGTCTATCTTTTCCTCAATCCTTCCAAGCTTCTTTTTAGCCCTCATGAATCCAATGTTATTTCTTGGAGAGGATTCTCTAAGGGTTAATCCATCCTTCCTAATCCTTTTTCGTTTTCGTAACTTAAACTTTGCATGCACTGTCTCAAAATTTCTTGCTTTGCGAGCCCGGTTAGGTAGTGAGCTTTGGCCATAAGAGCTAGAGTCCATAACAATTGATATTAAAGTCTGATTCCAGTTTTGCTTTGACCTTGTGTGCAAGGATTCAGATTATGTTTAAAATCAGGATTAAGATTTAGTAATCCGCAAGTGGAGGCCTAAAGAATGTGTTAAGAACTTCACAAGGATTTTAGTAGGTTAAGACTAGAGAAGTAGGATTTTAGTAGGTTAAGAGTAGAGGAAGTTTTTTTTTAGCACACCAGCCCTACCAGGCCTACACCCCTTCCTGCATTTCTAGCCTATCCACGTCGCATGTCCACATCAGTATTTCTGACATGGAGATGACGTGTTATATTTCAAACCGTTAGATACTAATCCTAAGGTTTATAAAATTCCACGTATTTCAAGAAACGGATTCAGAGATACGACAAGTCAGATGGATTTCCTCAGCTTCGCATCGATTCCTTTCTTTCCCCTCTTCATTTGTGGGCGGCATTCTAGATGAAGGTAACTGATATGGCCGGGGCATCTCCTTTCTTTCGCCTTTGCTTGGTTGCACCGTTCCTTCATCTTCTTGAATGAGAGCTCGCTTATTGTGGACTCCATTACAGAGGATGCCGTATCGAATGTCTTAGCCAATCAATTCACCGAAGATTTGGGTGCCTGTACTGAAGTGAAGGTGTCCGACGGCCATAGCCGTGCTTCATCCAAGCATGCTGGAATCATCTGCATATTTGATTACAGATTATGGGCATGTGCTCAAATGCTGGACTGTAAGTCATTAACCTTGCTTGAGCCTTTTTAGATGAGTTGTGATTTAGATCAGCATCTACAAGGCTGGCATATACCTATGAAGGCAATCTATGGAAGAGAATCTATGTTGCCCCCTCATCCCGTCACGCTTTACTCACAGGAATGACATGAGGGATGGTTCTGCACTCCTATCTCATCTCCTGGTTTCTTAGCCTCCTTTCTCAAATTTTTCCTTGCATTTTTTAGTCTGATCATGGGTGTAGGTGGATATGTCTGGACATAGTTGATATATTGAATGGAAAATCTTATGTTATCCTATTGTTTAAATTTGGTTTTTCCGGGGTTCCGAAAACTTTTTGGATTTTTGTCTTGGTTCGTTTCTCTAAGGTTTGGGTTTATTTTTTCCGCCGGCAAACTTTTCAGAGAACCAAAAATCAGGAAGAAAAAAATAGGGTTTCCGCAATTTTTGGCCGCATGGAGGCACGGCATGGAATATTTGAGCTATGATTTCGGCATGGAAGATCAGCATGGAATACATGTCGAGGACCCCGGGACAGGATAATAGGAGTTTTTGCCAGTCCGATTGGATTCTGATGCACTGCCGTTAATAATTGTAGTGTTTTTTTGGTAATGCTTGCTAGAACAATGGTTATGAGTATTATTCCGTCAATTTTTAGCTCTTTAATGACTCTTTTTGAGGTTCATACAAAGATTTTGGATGCATGTCTGGTCATTTTGCCCCCATGAATATATGGTGACCTAGATTGATGCCGTTCTTAGATTTGGCTATTGGCCTGATCATTTTCATGGGCGACCTTAACAACATCGAAGTAGAGTTGCAGGTAAAAAATCATTCCTTTATTTCTTCTGATTTTACAGATGCATATAGAAATTTTGGGTTGTGAGTTCTTATCTGGCTTTTGAATTTAAGTATCCATTCTTAAAACTCAATTTGAATTTAAATCTGTATTGTGGTTGCTTATCTGCTGCATACAAGGATGTCCACTCTATTTCGAATTGGAAACTTGATACTTGCAAAAGATTTAGAGCCATCGACTTGTCATACGCTCGACCGCTAAGAGGTCGGATCTGCGTACATAGGTGTTGTACAAAATAAAGGAGGCACCAGCTCATGTTCTTGGTGACATTCCATGACAGAATCATGTGAGTCCCTCCTTTTTTATCCATAGTTGGCTCCATAGTAAAGATTGTGTAGAGATTCTTGATCTAATCATCTCATATCCTTTGAGACAATGGCGCCACATATGATAAGGCACTAAACTACATGTTTAATTAATTGTGACTTCTTATTACATAATCGTCTCTACAAAGTGCGATGGGAAAATGTCTTATTCCTGCAGATAAGCTGAAGCTTGGATTATGTCCTAACAATTCAATCCCTTTCACATATGGTCCTATCATCAACTGGTTCTAATGGTCACTAGAGGTAAGAACTTTGTCTACAATGTTGTACGTTTTACTAGGGCTAGGTTACATCTTTGACATAGGGTATATGACTGCAGACCTGAGTTGAAGCAAGAGGAATTGCAAGCAGCAATCTATCATGGCAACATGGAAGAAGCACGCTCTGTGGGTTGTACCACATGGACAGATGCAGACTTGGATGTGAGTAGATCATTTGTGCTGTCAATAACTAGAAGCTGTCTTAACTGTGGACTTGACTTCAGGAATTGCTAACAAACATGGAAAGAGAAAAGGAAAAGTCAAAACAAGATTTTGATATGGAACAAGACCCAACCTCATCAGTCTGTTCTGAAATGACCCTTCGTCAGAGCATCCAAACACAAAGAGGTTCTGAGATTCTGAGATTAGTAAACAAGTTCCCAGCATTATACAGGAGCTATTGGAAGTCCAGCAGAGGTCTAGGGTTGCAGAAGAAGATAATGTCTCTTTATCAGATCTAAACGAAGGGGCTGCAAACTTGATAAGGGATTTCTTAAATGCTTGCACTGATGTATCAGATGAAATTTCGGAGCTGAGTGAACAGTCTGCAGCCATTGTGTATGAATTCTTGAAACAGTGCATGGATGAAGAGAAGGAGCCAAAAGAGTATAAAGTGGAAGATATTCTTAAGAGTGAATGTAGTGAAACATTCAGAGCTGCTCTTCTTGAAATCTATTCTGCAAGCATGTATACTTCATGAATGTGAATCTTGTGGGCCATGGGGAACAGCAAGAAGAAAAATTTGAATCCTCTGCAATTGAGAAAACAGAGCAAGGAAGGTCAGCTTTAATCCTCCGCAACTGAACCGTAATGTTTCTGCAACATTTCCGCAATGCCCAATTTTGTGCAACTGATATAAGGCCCTTCTAAGTTTTAATTTCTGCCATTAATGGAAATTGTAGGTTCTACTCCATGTTGATGTCTAGACCTCCTAGATTAAAGACAATGTTATTGCCAACTTAGGTACAGCGAAGTGCAAGTCCATCCATTTCTCATCAAAATAGGGAACAACTCTCTATTTTAAGCTGGGAATTGCTCCTACTTCCAGCAACTATTCATACCACCAATTCTTAGCTGAAGCGTCCAATTCTTAAAGAGCTTAACAAACTATGTAATCTATAACAAGTTCCAAGGCCATTTTTTTGGGTGCATATTCAATAGTATTATGCTAAATATATTAAATT
Source organism: Isoetes taiwanensis (assembly GCA_021234155.1). NCBI lineage: Eukaryota > Viridiplantae > Streptophyta > Lycopodiopsida > Isoetales > Isoetaceae > Isoetes > Isoetes taiwanensis. Next base: position 3,835,782 of record JAJEKV010000086.1, read on the forward strand.
ATTATGGCTGTGCTAGGTACTACATGTTTTGTTTTTCCTTAGTTTTACGTGAAAAGCTACTCTTGGTAACCTGCATCAACAATTCTGTTCTTAAAGCCACTCTGTTTTGATTAAAAGCCAAGGTCCTACTAAATCTTTTGATTGTTATGTGGCCGCTTACACCTCCTATTTATTCACAAACATATGCTAGAATCCTTTGTGCTCTATTTATCTAATGAACATTTGTTCATGCTCAATATCCATCATATCATCAGAGGTTAATAATTCTTTAGAGAACTTTAGGTCTTGAGGCATGAGAGACCAAGAATTTGCCTTGCATGTGAGTGCATGCTCTATAACCTTGGGTCGCTATTTTGATGCCATCGTATATTGCAGACTTTGAAGAGGCAAGCTTCGTTCGTGTATTGCACAAATAAATGTCTGCTACTTTGTACAAGATCCTTCTCACAAGATCATTTGAGGTCAGGCTGAGGTTGTTGTAGGCATGCAAGCTCTGCTCTGCGCCATTTCTTTATTCCATTCCTTCCCTGAATCCGTGTGCTATATTCAAAGACATGGCCTTAATTTCTGTTTCAAACTTTCAGTGTCAAATGGCCTATGTAAGTGCTTTTGTGCCCCTTGCATGAAGGTATTAGGTTAGCATATGCTGGTCTTCTGAAGCATTTATTCTTAACCTATGTAGTGTATTATTTCCTATTGTGTCATATCACCAATAGAGGAGTTAACAAGCATATTCATTCTAATTGAACCCAAATTTGCAGCATATCATCCCTCTATAGAATGTCTGGAATGAAATTAACGTACCCTCCAGCCATACAGTCTGGCTTGCTACTTGAAGGTATTACAAACTTGCTTTGCTCAGTTTTTATTTTCACTATAGATTTGCGTCTTTCTTAATTAGCTATAAACACAGAAATGTCCAACTATCTCGCCAATGGAAATAAGCCAATTCTTATTCTCCAATTACAAACCTGTCATCTACCTTTGCAACCACGTGTATAAAACACCCTCAATAGCATAATATTGCCTAATAGCTCATCAATTCTACATTTTTAAAATGAACTCAATTGCCTGACACGTCATCAATTCCACATTTCTAAAATGAACTCAAATGCTCTAAAATGAACTCAAATGCGCTTATAGTTGCATCCATTATAACATGTGTGACATTATGTCATGTCAACAACTACTTGAGAATTTTTGAGGTCATCGTTGGACCATGGGGAGTTCAGCATGTCAACAACCACTTGGCATTTCATGAGGGGGCGGCTTATATTGGCTGTATACAATATTGGATAGATAGATAAATAGGTAGATGGTATTTTAATATCCTCTAAATAACCATAGTTAGCATAGCATCAAAGACCCCTAGGAAAGCCCCTCCACCATTCCCCCACTTTAAGCTCCTTGCAAGTCATCAATCTTTAAGTACTTATTAGTAAATTGTTTTATATATATGTTGAGCCATAGATGATGTTATATACTTTTGCAAACCCACTATAACCGCATATTAGACCACTCAAATTTCACAATGGGACATGCTCAAAATTGTGAGATAACATATCTACTTTTGGCGTACTCAATTTCTCCACAACCATCAAGACCTACACAATCAAGTTCTAAATGTCACTACCTCCTACCGAAACGAAGAGGAGCATACACAACTTCAGCTATAACTAATGTTGCTTCAGTTTAGTAAAAGTACACAATGTAGCATTGTATATCTATAGTACAACATCGGAGACCTTCACGGCCAATGAAGCTTAAAGAGTTGCTCTATATTATCCTTGCCTCTTCAAATTGTTAGTAAAGCCCGGCAACGCCGGGCACCATAACTAGTTCCTTTTTGAAATTGTTTCACTTTAAAAGCTACAGTGTTGTTTTCCATCGAAGCTATTCTGTAAAGTCCTTGTCATGTTATGGTAGCATTAAATAAGAAAAGAGTCCAATGAGTTGAAAGGCATGCAGAGGACTCTGAATTCTCTGCGCATAGTAACAGTGTGAGTTGCATGATAATCTAATTTTTCCTGATAGATGCCAAGAAATATTTATGGACCTTGGGCTAGCAAATTGAGTTGCATGCAGTTGTCTTCATTATATTACTAGGCAAAGCATCTTGCATTTTATCACTCTTATAGCAATGTTAGATAGGTCCAAGATAATTATGCTCACCTGCTTAAAGACGAAGATGATGAACAAACCAATCTGGTCTCTTGAAGCTGATGGTTTTAAACATGTTGAATCAATCAATTTGCGAAAAATAGTATCATGTCATAGGATACAGATGTTTGTCATTATCATTGACAATCTGCTATTGTGCTACCCTCCAGAGTTTGTTTGGCTGCAAAGTGTTTGAGCCATTTTTATTCATCAGCTTTGGTTTTTTGGCAGGAGTCCTTACAACACTTATCTGATCGTCTTGATTGACTGTGCAACAGATCAACCGTACGCCCACCTTCAAGATTTTGCAAGCATCTTTTATTGGAACTTCAAATGTCGGAAGTAATTCTATTTGTTATCTAGAAATGGTTGAATATTGGCTGTTATGGAAGAGCCTACATAGCAAAACATTCTGTAATGCGATGTATGCTTTTATGGTATTTATGTTTTATTTGCATTTGTTGATCATGTGATTCAAGCTGTATTGATTCGTTTCAGGATGAGAAAGTAAAGCAGACTGGCTTGCAATGGGGCAGTTAAACGTCATCCATCTTGCAGGCTTCACCCGACAGTTTTGACTCCAACAATTTTGTTTAGTATTTTTGATAATTCTTTTTACAGGGATATTTGATTAGCCTCAGCTCAACTGTGCTTCGCATGGCTGGCTTCTGATCGGCCTCTGAAGGTCTCATAGTAAGGTTCATGGCCGGACTTCTTTGACCGACCCAAGAACCTTGCCATGGCCGGCTTGTTATTGATCGGCCTCCGGACCTCGGTGCAGTCACCTCCTTCCCTTGAAGACATTACTGTGCACTTTGAAGGTTACAAAGCGGTTTGGATTAACATGGAATTTCTAGGGTCTATGGGTCGTCTATCTTGCCTTCGAGATTGTTAATTGTATATGATACTTTGTAAAAAATTAGGCATCTGTCAGAGGTTTTTAGTCTCGATAGTGTTGGATCAAAATGCTATGCATTACTATGACTTTCGTGTGTAAACCATTTAACCTTCTAGCTAGAAAAGAAACATTGCCCATCACCATTGGTTGTTTTATAGAACGGAAACTTATTTTAGTCTCAGTTCCTTTTCTACAGTGACTGCTTCTAAAAAGCCCCTCTAATTTGCTTTGTGATCATTGCCTCTTTTGCCCAAATCCTTGCCTCACTTCCCTGACTCATCAGCTTTTTCCTATTGTGGCAGAGCCGACATCATCTTGTTATTCCCTGAAGACAAGTAGTGTTTATGTGAAATTTCATTGGGCCCAGAGTTGTTTTCCTTTTTCAACCTCTTTGGCTAGCAATTTTGTATGGATTTACATTGGGACACGAGTTATTTTCTTTGTTTCAAACTCTGGCTAGTAATTTCGTACAGGTTAGGACCTTTCTTCTTTTCTGATGAGCTTTTTTGGTGGTGGTTCTCCTCGGCTTGCCTTCACACGTTTCTTTGATTTCATCTGAATATATGCATCAGATGGCTATGAGCATAGTATCCCGATTGGAACTAACATGCATATGTGAAACACAAGTTGATGACAAAAAGGAAATTATTTAGGTAGCCTGAAGTCTAATAGGCATCATTGAATCTATTATGAGCAGGATGAGAGCCATCTATTATGAGCATGTTGACTGATTCTTCTTCCATATGATGTATTGTTTAAACACTTGCGGCATCCAAGCTCTATGTTGTGTATTTAAATACTAGTTGCATCCAAGCTCCTGTGTAGCCTTTGTCCTTTCTGCATTATTTAACAGACCCATGCTTTAAGAGTCTCTCTTACTCTCTCCTCAAACCTATTTTGTTATACTCCCAAAGTCTCAAGCATTTAGCTATTAACTAGCCACTGTGCAGCCTTCGTGCAACCTTCATATTTTGGCATCCCTTCAACAGCAACCGTTCAAACTTTTCCAACCATTAACTAGTTACTGTGCAGCCTTCCTATTTGGCAACCCACAACAACCGTTCATTCTTTGGCAGCCTTGACAGCAATAGTTAATATTTTGAACTGAAATGGGATTATGTGATGATGACAACAATATGCTCTAGTTGTGTCCTTGTTTAGCCTCAAAAGCTTGTGCATAAAAGCCTCTTTCTGATACCTACTCAGTTTTACATGGTAGACAATGTGTCGCCATTTTCCTTTTCCTTGTTTCTTTGATAACCTTATCAGCAAAACTAGCTTGGCTCACTAAACCTTTTGAGTAGATTTTAGATTCAATTTGGTGCCAACTGCGATACTTCTTTTTGTTAACAACTGCGATACTTCTTGGGAAGCTTTTGGCTTGCCCTGATTGGCACGGTTGTAGAAGCAAGATTGATTAGAACGGCCAATGTGAATGGGTTTAGAATTAATAATTGAACATCAAATTGAACTTGCTACCATCCCCTTAACAAACAAAACTCCCTATTCCTTATCTAAAAACGAAGCTCCCTAATCGACATTTTTCTATGCCTTCCTTACCTTACCATTGCTAGATCCTTTCGGCATTGTTTTGGTCGCCTTGTTTAAAATGTCCTTTGTTGCTGCTCTACCTTGCTATTACTTGTGTTTGGCTTGTCCTATGCGTGTGCCATTCTCTGCCTTACTTGGGCTCTAGTTGATATTGTTCTTGATATTGCTAAGACTTGAGCATGGCAGCAATCTTATACAAGATGTAAGTACAAACGTTGCACCTGGGTATCTTCTATTGTCTTTTCTAATTCAACCCAACATCCTCCATTGTCTTTCTTAATTCTATTCCAAAGTCTTGTAGCCATATTGGATTATTTAAGGTGGTTGCCCAACATTGCGTAAAGAATGCGGGATTTAAGCCTTACTCTATCTTTACGGTCTTCTATATTCCTGTTTGCCAATTCATCTAATACTAGTTCTCATACTCTACCATGCACATTACCCATATGTTAAGAAATAAGATTTCAAAAGGTGATTGCATTGCTGTGGTTTGAATATTTTATCTTGAGCTCCAATGCATGCGTTAACCCACGCTCTAACGTATCTACGTGCAATATCAATGTCATCAAAATCTGATGTGCCTTATTTTGCACTGTCAGATCTATACTTTTACGAATCTAAGGCCAGAGAATTAGAAAATCGGACAAAAATGGGCACGGAGATGGAAAGGAAAGCTGGCAATTTGTTCATTGCAGTGATGTTTGCCCTAGAAATAAGACAAGACATCACCTTTTTAATTCCAAGGCAGAGTTGGCCAGGGGCAGTTACTTACAAGCTACTACTGATAATTTTGCCTTTTATAAACATTAATTCTCTGTTGGGTGTTCTAAAGTTGTATTATTTGTTCCATTTCAGAGAACATCCTTCAACATAATCCAGTGGAGTGGGCACTTCTTTAAGTTCATTATGATCTCAATTCACTAATAAGTAAGTCTTTTAAGCTTTAATTGGAAAGCATAATACATAGGGTGATATTGATTCACCATAATCCGTATGGTACCGTACAATGTATGTGGTAAGACGTTAAACTGCCATACCCAAGGTCACGGGTTCAACGCCTCGTTGTGAAAGTGACTATGCATTGTAAAGTTGGTGGAGGAAGGACCCACTTCAACCATGTACAGTGGTGGGGGCAGGACCCATCTGGGTGTGTTGTAAATTGTCCCATAAGCTCCAGCTTCCCATGGACGTTAAAACCCATTATTATTATTATTATTATTATTATTATAAACATTTAAACTTTCCATGTAACGTGCCCTTGTCTAGTGCCATTAAGATTCTACTGTAGTTAAACCACAAACAAGAGTAGCTTGTAAGGATTGAATATCATATATACGCTCGTGGCCTAATCCTTCGGCCATGACTTGGTGACTTGGTTTGAACATGTGGAACAGGGATGCAAATATCCTAGGCTAGAGCCATTAAGGGTAAACTTTCATACTATATCCTTGCATAACTGTGCAAGCCTTAGAGGGTTGAATGCTAGCAAGAGATTTTATGCCCATTTGCCTACGACCTTTCTCCCTATATGTTGCATGCAAGGTATGCTCATTGTAAGCATTAGATGCAACAAATCTATTTATGTACTCTTAGCAACGCACACACCTCTGTCATGCAAGTGTCCATTTCTTCGCTTCACTTTGCAACCTATTTAGCATTGTCTCAATTGCCAAGGGATTATGGTAATTATGGTAATAACGGAGCAAACTCATAGTTTTCCTTTTTAAGCTTGCTTACCCTCTTATTTTTATTTTTATGTTCCTTGCTTACCCAATGCCACCCTAATCTTTATGCCTATAGAATTGGAACTCATTCACTATTGCCTACTTCTTTAGTACCATTGTACTGATAGACTCAGACTTCTTTGAATATTGTGACAAGTAATTTGCAATTTGTAATCATATTGAAGGAAAGTATGCACCACATGTGGCATTGAGATGGTTTAGACTTCGGTTGCAATGAGGTTCTTAGCCCCTTCCCCTTTCGTTGTTTGTATTTCGCATTAGCAATTTTGTTCTAATTACTTTCTTTGATTTCAACTCTATAGAGCGAAGCCTCAGGTGTTTATGGAGCTTCATTTACCTTATCATTTTGAGGTGTATTAGCGTTAGTAACTTTTCTTGTTACATGTTACTTGTCCTTGAACCTTCATTAAGGTTAATACTTTTAACTACTGTTTGTTTTGATCCTTGAGATTCTCTAGAAGATTCCCATATTGAACATGTCTTGCCATGTTAATCCTTATTTCCACTCTTGTCTGCCTCCGTTTTAGGATGTCTTGTGTGTGTCTTCATTGTCGACATGATCAATCAAGAAGTAGACATTTATCTTCATACCTACCGAGTCTAAATACCTAAACAATTTGACCTTGCCAAAGCCTTCTGGTGTGCCTCTTGCTAGTTTTTTTTTTTTTTTTATTATGAAGAATGTGGAATGCTAATTGTATGGAATGCATGAACATTGATTACAAGGTTGTATACTATTTGTAATATAAATTTTAAAAGGTTTTTTTTTTTTTTTTTTTTTTTTTTTGTAAATGAGTTCCTAAATAGTAAACTTCTACAAGAAGTCTTGATAATCCAACTGCCCAATATATAGATAACGAGAATAAATTGATTTAATAGAATAGATAAGCTGACTTCAAGGTCCTAGTTCAAATCTAGCACATATAACTGCCGAACTTGCTGCTAATACCATCCAAGATTTACCTTTTGCTTTAAACAGTTCAACTTCAGTCTTTTCTATAGCCTAAAACCCTAGTTTCTTGCTTACTATTTTGATATTCAGAGTAAAGACTGGAATCAAGCTGTCTTTATCTATTGGACGTGTCAGTTATTGTCTTGCTAGCTTACCTGGATTTATCAATTATTATTTTGATATAATAAGATTATGCAAACCAAGCAAATATTACTTATCCATGTGTTCGAAACGATGTAGTTTTTCTTGCTCGACTTTTCCTGCCATGATTCAAAGCGTTGCTCCAACTGTTTGCGGATTTACACTCTAAGCTACCATAGCCGAAGAAGATGATTGCAGCCTTGTAAGTCTCAATTGCGAGATCCTACCGCAAGACTATAGCCACTTTCAGCAACTGCCATTGCTTTGTTTCTCAAACCCTAATGTTGCCTAATTGTTTAAGTAATGTAAAATTTGATGCGTCCATGAAGACCAAAAGGTCATGGAAAGCAAGAATGAGATAGTCGCATGAGAATTGAATTATTAGCGCTTGAATTATTGAGATGTTTCTGGAACCTTGGAAAAAGTTGAGACTCTGGGGTTCATATAGTCTTCTTATAGGCGGGCAGAGGTTGACATATTGATGGCACTGTGATGGATGCTATGTATGTTCTTGATGTCGTTTTTCTTCATAACTTCTGGCATGAGTGTTGAATTTGGGTGTTTTTTAGTGATTGGAAAGATGGGAATGTGCGCTTTCTATTGATGTATAGATTATATGTTTTTGATGAATCTAGTTAGGCTGGATTTAGGATTTATAAATTGTAGCCACCATGGGAAACCCTAGTTTACTAGCCTCTGGAGTATGTTCTTCAACCACGAATGCCTCTAAAGTGGTCGCTGTACTGCTTCCTCTTCCTCTTCCTCTGCACGGAATACGCATTCTTCTTCATCGCTCCTTTATTTACCAAATAATTCTTGCCTCAATCCTCTTGCTTTTGATCATGTTCTTGTTTTAATGTGGATTTGCAACACTTTCCACCTCTTTCTAAATCTGCTGATATCCTTTTGGTACATAATTATGTGGGTCATCAAGCCATCTCCTCAGGTATAGAGGGGTGGCAGACTGTGCATGTTACCCAAGTAGCTCTGAAGGTATCTCCCATGCACATGTCGCTCCTCGAGCTTGGCAAACTTCTGATTCTGTGGCAAGGGTTTCACGTATATCATTCTTTGATTGGATTCAGAAAGATGTCTCTGGTTCAACAAGGCCAGCTCGTGTTAATGTTGCACTTTAAATATTATTCTTAGCCCGTAAAGAGAAACTTAGTTTGATATTGGATGTGCTCAGAGTTAAAAAGATCAGATGGCTTCCCAACTTCCCTCAAAAGATATGTTCTATGCAATAGATTGTAGTTCCTTTGTCAGTTTCGCTAGGGTCCCTTTGGTGGAGATTAACCATGAGTCTTATCTTAAATGTGGAGAGAACTTAGCAATATACTATGTTATTGGTTATTATACTGGTATATTTTTGGATTAATAGACTATCTCGATGGCTTCCTCAACATATTTCTTGCATCGGCTACCTGTATATAAATCTTTGAAGGAATTAGGCACGGGATTCTTCTTGATAATGTTTGATAGTGTTGAGACAGTAGAGAAATTGGTCTCTCATGGTGAATCCTGTAAGTACTGATTACATCTAGTATCAATATTACATGCCTAGTTTTTCTCCTGGTATGCTTTCAGCCCCTAAGATGTCTTGCTGGTTTTCCATTCCTGATTTGCCCATTGATTTGCTTGCTCATGAGCTTTTGATAGCCATTCCAATGGCGTGACATGCACATTTCTCATTCTATTATGCAATTCCAGAGGTGATATTATTAAAAGTGGAAAGTAGTATACTGAGAATGGTCCAGAACTTGCTCCAATGTTTCCAGATAAATCTTTTACATTCAATAGTATTTTCTCACAACCAAAACTTCAAGGTTCTACTCCTTCTGCTACAATGCCACTTTAAGATTCTCGTCTTGCACCTTCGACCAATGCTTTCTCATCTAGAGTTGAATGTCTATGATTCCCTCATCTTGAGTTGAGTGTTCTATAATTTCTTCTTCAGCGAATGCTCCTAGTACTGAATTGTCCATTATTACCTCCTCAGTAATTGTATCCGTTCACTAATACAAAAATAGGGTAAAAATGGTGTAAAAAGGACATAGCATAAATGGCAGATACAAATGGCACATAATCTTCCATTTGTGCACATATGTGCCTTTTATGCTCTGCCCTTTCTCTATCATTTATACCTATTTTTGTAGTAGTGCTTGTTGTAGTCTCATTTCCCACCGTGTTATATGCTCTTCCACGTCAAGGTCCCTCTCTTGATATTGTGTCATTTACTATGTCTGACAATGTCTCAAGTAATATGGATGTGATAGAAATCTTCCTTAAATCTAGTTGTGGCAAGGCCATGGGAAGTGTTAGGTCATCTAGATGTAGTGGGAGCTACTATGGCTCCATCTTTGGCACCTCCTTTTGTATTTCAATCATCACAATCTCTATAGATTCTGAAGACTATAATAGGGGATGATGATGGTTGGAGAATTGTTACACTCAAAAAGACAGCTGGAAGAAGCGGTCTTCGGTAGTCATGGATGAATTAGAGGAGAGTCATAGTAAATGAAATTCTGAGATGTACAGGTAATCTTGCATAGAGGGACATTTTCTCCCTTTTGGTTTTAAATCTGTCTCTCAGCTTATTGTACTTTTTTTCTAGTTGGAAATGAAATTTATCTCTCTTGAGGAAAAGGGGTGAAGAGGGTGGGGTTGTGGGGGAGGTGGGGGTGGTTGAGAACCTATTTGTGGCATATGTACCTTTACCTTTTTAAAAAGCCTCATCGATCCCCATATAAAGGAAAGTTTTAGCTCCCTACTTAATTCTTTCTCGTCCCTTTAGGTTTGAGTTTTTGTCGCCCATATGATTTCGTTGAGGATGAAGGGCTCTGATGAGGCCATTGGGGTCTGGGTTCCAGAATCTGGTCCAAATATGATCCTTTGACACAGGATTTTGCTCCTTTTTCTGCATAGAATAGTTTATTCTATGGCCTAAGGAATCTGGACAATGTGGCCAAAAATTTGACCGATTCTTATTTTCGAGGCAGATGAGTATTGCGATGTATATCTTTTAATATAAGTTCCAGGGTTCTTCGGTAGATTGTGATTTGTGGCCCTTTTTTGTGCCATAGCCAGAGTTATAGCTTCGGATTCTATCCCATCTGGCTAGCAGACAACTGCTGGCATTCATGATCGAATAGATCCTGGATACGGAGCTGTAGATCTTCAAGCAGAAGCGTCTTCTTTGGATAGTGGATATTCTGGGACAGACTAAAGGTTTTTGTTAATCTCAGGTGCACCATTGGAGCTTCCCATGGGGTTCACATATAGGCACCTTAATCTGAGAATATTTCCTAAATCAACAGTCCACAAAACAAGATAAGGACATCCCATTATATGACGCTGTCATGGGGGGCCTAGTAGCAAGAGGAGGGCATCATGAATGGGAGTTTCTGCGTGTTCTGAGGATGCAGCAGCCAATGTGAATATTGTCCTGTGTTTGAGTCTTTGAACTTGTATGTTTGTGATTTTGTGATGTGAATGGTTCTGATGTATGTAAATATATTGTGAATAAAATATATTGGAGCATAGAGTTGTTTTGCACCATTGATTGGATGTTTAAGTTTTTGGTTTGAAAAATAGATGGCCACCGATCTGGAATAATGTGGGGAATATTCTATGCATAGGTGGCTGGGAATCGAAGTTAGATAGTACGCATAAAGTATTGCCCCTTGCTTTTACAAATTTTATAAAAATAAAATATCTTTGGTGAACCTTGTTCTTTTTAAAGTCTTTAAGTAGCATGCTTCCGTTGAAACTAATATAGCAGCAGAAATTGATCAGAGTTAACCCTCAAACGATCTGCTGCTCCAAAATCAGGCAATTTCAAACAAAAACCTCTTCCCTTTGCATCACAAATCCGGCCCCTTTGTACGCCTACAACCTATGCAATTGATTTTGCCACTTCCTCCAGCATATTACAGAGGCAATTTTGCCACTGAATTTCTCCGCAGCCAAGCCCTTGATGTGGTTTCCTGACTACATTTTGCAGCCAAGTCCTATTTTACATTCATAAAGCTGATGATCAATCTTCATTTTCCTTGTTGTTGAGAGCGATGCAAATTAAGCAACACAACAATCTACTGTGCTCAGGAGAAATTGCAGCTGGGGCTTCCGTTTCTCCCCTGTCAAGATTCAGCGAACCCCAATATGACGTTGAAGTTGTAGTTGAAAGGTAAGAAATCCAAATCCTTACTATGTCGCCACCAAGCAATTTTCTGCTGAATTAAGGCCTCGAATTCGCTCTGATTGAAGACCGGAATAAGAAAGAACTACTAATTTGTTTGAATTCGAGCTGAGAATTGATGGGTTAATCCAATTTGCAAGACCTAAGGACAAAATTGATGGTCAATCCGATTTGCCAGTGGCTGATTACTGGGATATTGACTTGCAGAAAGCATTTGGCAGATCAGATCACGGGTATAGGTATTTTGATAAAAAAAATGGAAATACAGGGGCATTTTGACAAATACACCAAAAACACAGGAGCACTTTTAGATTTTCCCTAAGAAATACAATCTGGGTACTAACGAAATAAAATGATGCATTGCCCATGTCTGAGGGGGGCTCATTTCTTCACTTGGTGCCAAAATCAAAGGCCGGAAGAGACTTTGGATTTTGTTTAGCGAGGTCAAAGATCCTGCTAATATCGAGAGAGATATCTCTTCACTTAGAAGTGAAGCGAGCGCGGTTGAATTTACGGAAGAAAAAATGTATAAAATGGTGAAGAGTCTTAGACAATTTTTTGACTTGTATTCAAAACCTTCATACACGCAACCAGCATGTGCGTCTATTTAAACACAAACCCTTATAAAACCTCTGCATTTCATCTTTTTCTCAAAGGCATTGCTCCCTGAACAAAGATGAAGATTCGTGGTCTTCTTGCAGTTGCGATTGTGTTTGTTTTGCTATATCACAGCAATGCAGATATCTCTTCCTTTGCTCCAAAAAAGGTAACATTGAAATTTTTTCTCCATCACGACATTATTCGCCCAAACAATACAGCAATTCCTGTGCCAATCCATAATAGGACATTGCCTATGCCAGTTCATGTTATAGATGATATAGTTACTGAAGGGCCTTCCATTCAGTCAAGGCATGTGGGTAGAGCACAAGGATTGTTTATACTCTCTTCTCTGAAGCCAGATAGTTTGTTTGCATCTCTTACGGTTGTTTTAAATACTGGAACGCACAATGGATCTATCAATTTTCAGGGTATCGAACAGATCTCTGCCAAAAAAGATGAGATGTCAATACTTGGAGGATCTGGTGACTTCAGATTTGCAACTGGTTACTCCATCATTCGGCCATGGATGAAAAGAGATGGCGCAGTTGTCAGCTTCTTTGTTACACTATATTACTAAGTATAATATCATTGCCACAATTTTTTCAGTTGTACAGAGTTCTCTTTAACATAAGGTCTTTCTCTGTTTTTGGGTTACCATAAGGTCCAGAACGTAAAATTACAAAGTGCTATATATTTAGTTATTCTTTGGCAGAACAATCGTTTCTTTGTTTCTGTAGTTCTCCAATGATTCTGGTCTGGCCCCATTGCAGATATCCTGGAAAAGTGAAGAGCGTGTTATGTGGGAATGAGAAATGTTATATTTCTTTGTAAATTCATCAAACAGTTGCTGTGCCTCGTCTGTTTGACCCGCTTTATGCAATCCCTCGATGAGTATACAGTATGTTGCAATGTTAGGAATAAATCCTTTCCTTTTTGACTTCTTGAAGACTTCGTAGGCATCATCAGTTCTTCCCTTCACACTTAACCCATTTATAAGCCCATTGTATGTGATAATATCTGGTAAGCAGTTTCTTTCAACCATCTGTTCTAGGAATGCACTTGCATCATCGAGTCTGCCTACTCTACATAATCCAAAAACAAGTGTACTGTAAGTAAATGCATCAGTAACAAAGGACCTTTCACCCATGAGTTTAACAAGCTCCAATGCCTCCATCATTCTACCTTCTCGACAAAAACCAGCTAATAAAGTATTGTATGTCACGGTGTTGGGATAACAGCCTTTCTGTATCATTTCCTCAAGGAGATTTTGTGCCTCGTCTACCTTTCCTGCTTTGCAAAGACCATTTATAAGAATGCTGTATGTGATAACATCAGGTTTGCAACCAAATTCACTAATCCTGTTGAAAACTTCAAGAGCTTCCTTCATTTTCATAGCTTTGCAGAAGCCTGATAACATGGAATTATAAGTAAAAATATCAGGTGTATAGCCTTTCAACAGCATCTCTCGGAACATCCCTTCTGCCTCACCAACCTTACCTTCTCTACAAAGTGCACCTATAAGGATATTATATGTAAAAATTACTGGGCGCCGATTTTTCTGAATCATATCCTGGTAAAGCTTCCAAGCAAGATCTACTTTTCTTGTTTTACACAAACCATTGATCATAGTAGTATACGTGTATTCATTAGGGATGAAGCCCTTTTTCTCTAGAATATCAAACAACCGACAAGCTTCAGCATCTTTTCTTACCTTAAAAAGCCCATTTAACACAATATTGTAAGTGACCAGGTTTGGAAAGCAACCCTTATGGAGCATCCCTTCAATAAGTTCTTGGGCCTCGTCTACTCGCTTTGCATTGCAGAGGCCGTCCACAAGAGTATTGTATGTGTATGTATTAGGAAGACAACCTACTTCAACCATTGCCTTAAGAAGATCTAAAGCTTCTGTTAATTTTCCAGCTCGACAAAGTCCATGGATAAGGATAGTGTATGTGATAACATCAGGAGTGCTTCCCATTTTCCTCATATTTAGAAATAGTTCATAGGCATCATAAGCTCTGTTTCCCTTGCATAGACCATTAAGCAGTGAATTATAAGTGACTACATTTGGAGCGCACCCCAGCTGACTCATCTCTTTAAACAACTTGTATGCTTCTTCAACTCTCTGAGCCTTGCAAAGACCATCAATTAGAGCACTGAATGTAACTACATTTGCAGGTAAACCTTTTTTCAGCATCACCTCCAAGAGCTGAAATGCCTCATCCAATTTGGAATCTTTACATAGGCCGTCAATTAAAGAAGTATAAGTAACTGCATCCGGACGGTGGCCTTTTGCAATCATTTCATCCATAATGGCACATGCTTTATCCAAACGGCCAGCCTTACAAAGGCCATCAAGGAGCGTGCTATATGTAATAACATCTGGCGTGTAGCCCTTCTCAATCATTTCGTTGAAGAATTCAAATGCCTCCTGAACATTGCTCATTCTTAGAAGCGCATGTATCATAGTATTATATGTAGTCACACCTACATCTTTTCCTTGGTCAACTAATTCCTTAAACAGTGCAAATGCAGCATCAAGTTTGCCACCTTTGTACATGCTATCAATGATGATACTGATTGTGATGCCATTCGGACTGTATCCTCGATCTTTCATCTCCTCAAGCAGTTCCTGTGCATCATCCAATTTGCCAGCCATACAAAAAGCTCGGATAAGTGTGCCATAGGTAAATTTATCAGGCACACAGCGATCTTTTTTCATTTCAAGGTAAAGTTCATGTGCCTTTTCAAAATTGTGGTTGTTTACAAGGACAGCTAGAATACCATTGTATGCATATGAAGTATGCTTGTAATCCTTCTGTTCACCAGCCCACTCAAAAAACTTCAAAGCAAGATCTGGATCAGACAACTGCTTTAGGACTTTCCTAGCAAGATGGGGGTCAATCTTCCCATTCCATTCATGTAGAACCTCTTCCAAACCTTCATGCTGACCTGTTTGCTTAAGTTTTCCTACTATAATTGGAACCATATTGAACGTGTCAACTTCCTTTATGTCGACTCTGACAGGAAGAACTTTAATTTCTTTTCTTGATTCAGAAAATTCAATATGGGCTTCACCAGGGATAACATTTGCCCTTACTAATTTGCTGGCGTTGAGGCTGAATCCCTTAGATGTGTTCCTTAATTGAAGTGCATTTGGCACATTCGAATCATCAATATCTACTTGGACAGAGGCAAGAATCAAGCTGCCTCGATGGGATAACGATATGCCCGGCCAAAGACCCATATTTAATTCTTACTCTACCCTTTAGCTTAAACACTGTACAAAATGACAGATACAAATGAGCCCATCTAAAATTTACAAGCTTAAAGTTCCTCAGCAATTCTATGTTCACATAGGCCTATTACTGACGTGAGAAATATGAAGAAGCATGTTGATTGCGAAAGCGCACCTGAGAAAGTTTATGCGCCAAATGCCAAATTTCAACTGACGAATTGGCCGCTGTGATATCCGAGAAAAATCTATCAGGGCTCTTCATCCTTGATGTAGGTTTCATGACTGAAGCGAATGTGTGGATAAAAGACACCATAGCTCCTATCCAAATGTTGGCCCAAAATAGACCCCCGGTTGATTAGTGGGCAAATCACTAACTTGGAAATAGGTTATCAAATGGAATTTCTTTCAAATTTTCTGTAAGTGAGGGATCTCCGTGGACTATAAAAATATATTCTATTCTATTCAACGCCAGCGGGCTCGCTAGCATATTATTTCCGGGACATCATGAATGCCCGCACTCAGTTATGTCCTCGAACAATGCACTGAGACACACTATAATGTACCATTGTCATATTCTCAGCATACCTATTACTGCCAAGGTTTTTCTCTTGAAAACCCTCCGGGGCGGGGTTTTTTAATCCTAGCAGTAATATGCTTGATGTATTCCTTGTCTGGGTCTCATAGGTCAATTGGTCTCCGCAGACGATAAAAACCAATTCAATTCTCTCTCAAATGCTATGACCTTGGTGGTGATTGGATCTCTGTAGACTATAAAAATACATTCTATTCTATTCTCTCTCTCTTAGATGCTATGACATTGGCGACAACTACATTAGTCCTTCACGTATCAAGTGTTTGTAAGCCCAAATCTTATGCCATTGAACACAAAAGACCAAGCGTTTTAGGAGGTAATAGTACAAACAAGATGAAAAGTGTGATTAAAATATGACTTGTGGTACTATTTGTACACCTTGTATGTTCTATATTGAAATCGTAAGATCACAATATTATAAGAGTAAGTCTAGCCCATTTTTGTTTAGCTCATGCCCTCTTATCAGATGGAATGGGAGAAAACACACATCTTTGATTATTATTATATTATAGTTGAAGTTGCATCTTTGCTCCAACCCCAAATGCTCGATATAGATACATATGTGTAAAAACACGCATCCACTCATAGAATGGTTCTATCCTAATGGACATTATATATAGTAGGTTATAGTAATGGTTAGCCATAGTAGCTGATAATGCGAAATAGTTTCCCTCAATTTTAGCTCATCACAAGACATGGACTATAAAGAATGATCAAGTGTAGATCTTGTTTCAATTATGTTTGAGAGTGGTGATGTTGTAGACTAGTATGGTTAGTGTGTTGAAGATGCTCTGTTGTATACCCAAGAAAGGTTATACCCATCTAGAACCAGGGGCATACAAATACACCAAAAATGTCTAGAACCATTATTATATATACCATATAAAAACTAGGCGTCTAAACTCGCCTGTGAATTGAAATGTTAACAGATTCACCATATCTCAAGCTTGGTAGACACAATATAGAAATAGGATCGATTTTTTAGTCGTCGGTGCATTTCTAGGTGGACACGTGTCACTGCCAATAACCTGGAAAGGCAGTTGGGTGCCCTGATTCCGAGTGACAGGTTGAACCGGTCACTCCATATTTTTTCACTTGTAATTTTTTTTCAAGCAGTTAACTTACAATTTTTTCAAGCAATTATTTTTTTTCGCTTGTAAGCTTTAAAGACCAACTCAGATTTTTTATAACACAATTCAAATTTTTTCAGTTGTAAAGACCAACTCAAAGTGAGTTTTTCAGTTTCACTTTTTCAGTTAAAGACCAACTCAAAGTTTTTATAATACTCAGGTTTTCAGTACTCAGAGTTACCACAATGCACATTCTAAATTTAATACATCAAAGTTATCACTCTATCAAAGTTACATCAGTACTCAAAGTTACCACAGTAAACATTATAGATTCAATACATCAAAATTACCAGAGTTTATTATCCGTATTTTTACAAGACTCAAAGTTATCACAATTGATCACCACGGTTCAAGACAGTTGATTAACAGAGTTCAAACATTCAAATGTATAGACTTAACTGCAGATTCCAGATTAGAAGACATTCCATTTTCCACATTGCAGGTGCAGACTCATTTCCTGCAAACCATAAGCAATTAAAATCAAACATTATAGAGAAACTAAGCAATTCAACTACTTACAGAGATTTTATAAGAGCGCAAGCTTCACTTAAACTTCCAACATGAATCACCATATTCTCGATTTTTATTAACTGAAATACTCACGCTTCCAGATGCAGAGCATTTTCTATAGGGTCAGAGAAGTATTTCTTCAACTCAGGCCTTTTTTTTAACACCAGATCCAAATCGTTCGTGTATGAATCATCTATTTCAACCGGGACTCGATTACTAGAACCTGGAGTAACAGTTTGCGTAGAATTTGAAGCCCATTTGAAGCACCCACGATGTTCCTGATATCACGCAGAGGATTTCCAAATGAAGAACATAAACTAGCCGCCTTCTCCGGATTCCCACACAATCCAGCATTCAAGTTTTTAACATTATTCTAAAAAGACTCTCCATATGTCTTACCAGAATTCAGAACGTCCATCGCAGAAGCTCGTGCGACAACTCCACTCTGATCATAACGTTGATACGATTCAGGATTCTTATGACCTATAATCTTCATGCCGACTTCAATAGGCACACTTGACACTGACATCTGCGTAATTGCAGTACTCCTGTAGCTTTTGTTGGTGAAATTTCCATCTATCTCGCACACCTCAACCATGTCTTTGAGCCAACTAGACATGGTTTTGGATGATACATGATTCGTATTATACCATATATCTTTTCTGGGACGATTAATTGCCTGCAAGAGGATGAACCTGCCACCATACTTATCATTGACCTCATACTTTGGTAGGCGGTACTCTAAATGCCTCCAGCACTCTACGACATCAGCTTCATAGCATCTGATGGGCTCCCTGAAATCCTCAGGTTTGCAGTTGTTGATCCCGCTACGCCAGTTCTTATTGATGGTCTCACAATACTCTAGATATTAATTCACAAAGTCCTTTCCAATGAAAAACTGAAAATCTCTGACCTTACATAATTCCTGACCCCCACGAATTAAAAAACGTGACATACAATAGAATGCAAACCTCTTCTGGAGCCCCAAGTTATTAGTCACTTGACGTGCCGGATACAGCAGAATTTTAGATTGGTCTTCCCAGCTCAATATGTCTGACTTCTTCCCCTTCGGAGTAAACCCGCCCGCAGCCGATTCCTCCATCGCAACCTCCAAAGCCTTACGAGCTTTCATGAACTTCACATCCTTATAAATGTCAATTACTCTCTCTTCTTATCGAGTATTCATGATCTTAGCATCCTGCGCCCGACATAAGATTCTAAACCGTTGGAATAGATTCTGCAACCTGCACAACAAAAAACATGTCGGAATAAATGAAATCAAACTAATAAATAAAAGAAAGCAATAATAAACTAATAATAAATAAAAGAAAGCAATAATAAACTAATAATGATGCTTAGGTGTCTGGTGGATATGGCTTGCCGTTGATTCGATGCACACAAAGCATAAAGTCCTCCAAATACTCAGCAAGCATGTCCAATTCCAGGTCTTCAATTTTAGAATCAACTGGTTTCCCAAGATGCATCCGCCACGCGTCAAACTTGCCCCTGACCCATTCGTCCTTTGGTTCCAAAGGACTTGCAAAAGCATTAGTCACCCTAGTAACAAGCTCCGGATCCAGGTCAACAAAATCACCAAGCTTCAATGGCTTCTTTCCACGATGCCGATCAACCACTAAATCAGTCATATTCATACTGCCATCATGCCTTATTTCATCTTTAATAAAACTTGAACCATCCTCGTCTATAATCATACTGTCTACAATCAAACTATCATGACCCTCATTCGTAATCAAATTCTTGCCACTCTCAAAACAACCCTCAACTGCTGCCTCACAACTTAAGCCCACACTGTCATCTTTAGCAGTAGTCTCAAAAGGGCTACCGAGACTAAATGATGGACAGCCAATACCTAAATACAAAGAATAATAATTAAAAACTATCTAAAGGTAAACAATAAATAAACAAATTACCTGACTCAGATCCATTTAACTGTCGCTCCGAAGACACATTCACCATTCCAGATATATCATCTACCATTCCAGGTATAACATCTGGCACTCCAGATGCATATGCAAAAAACTAAATATATTTTTAAAAGAATATACTCTAAAGTCGTATTTAATTAAAGTGGGACTCATTCCATTCCCACTTTTTTCCGGAACCCTGTTAATTTACACAAAAAGGAGCACCCCGACCCGAAAACTATCCTTAATTCGAATTTTTGAATAAAACTCTGCATTCAAGCTTTGCTGCAGTTTTCTCTGGTTAGCGAGTCGAGAACAAGAACAATGCAACTGAAACAAAGGAAATTCATTAAAGTTTGAAACCAAAGATCTAGTTGAAAAAGAATTTTTATTAATAAATTGAACAGGTACAATGTATTTTACATCGGACGCAGAGACCATGGTGGTCTTGTTTGTCACTACTGATTACATCATCTTAAGTAGGTGGTCCACCTTAGGGGGATTAACTAGCGGCGCTTCACGCCGACCATTTGTAAGCCTTGGGGGCAACCTGAAGGGTGTGGAATGCCTCACGTGGAGGTGCCTCCGGAGCTACCGGCCGACCTGTCCACCCCCGCTTCTCCACTTTCGCCTCCCCGCACCTTCCATCGAATATGCTCCTTCCCCAACCTCCGTGGATGTTATGCAATGCTTGCAAGATGCTTTGAGCTTCTGGACTTTCTCTTTGTTCTTCGCCGTTCTTTATCCCGAGTGGTGTAGCGAGCAACCTCTGAATTCCCGAGCAACCTTATCCCAAAGGCCGGGCAGAGTGTAGCGTGACCGGATCTGTGCGAATCGGTATTTCTTCCGCCTTGAGCGGGATGCGTCACCGCTGGAGCGGTCTGTGATGCCCGAAGCGGGATGCGTCTTTGGTGTCGGATCTCGTGCACGAACCACCCGGAGCAAGGAGAGTATGATTAACAATTACGGTGCCATTAGTCAAAACGAAGAAAAGAATGTTGAAATCAAATTACAATGGAGAACATTCATTCCATACAACCGCATCCAATGGCGTGGGAAGTAGTGTCTTTCACGACTTCATGAAGTCGAGAAAGGCCCATAAAAGTGAAAGTACAACCGGTGCCTTTCTCGACTGTGCGAGTCGAGAAAGGCCCAGTGAAACGCAAGCGTAGAAGCATCATCATAATACATTGTGGCTGCATCCGGGTCACAAATCAAACATACAAATGGTCTCATCAACAGGGACAAGCATGCCTTTCTCGACTTCGTGAGTCGAAAAAGGCATCAAAAACTCAATATACAAGTATATTCATTACAAAATGTTCAATACATTTCACGTTTGTTTACAATATTCACACAATTTGACTATCCGAAAAGCGAGGTCACTCTTCTTGTTCACCAAAATATTTGTCGTCCATAGCTTTCATGATCGCCTTGCTCTCTCGGATCGGGTTCCGTGTGAGGCTCGGATAGTTCCTAATCACATCGGGACAAGAATGGCAAAGAGGGATTCCGCCAAGATGTGAGACCGCAATCCGAAGGACAACCACCTATCCGTCTCATATTCTTCGGTCGATATGGCTTTAGCAATGATTGTATTTTGCGCGTTATGATAGCACTTGTAGGCGGAGTCGCCTATGATCAGGCGTGTTGTGTTTGCCATAGTCCTGGAATTGCTCATAAACCCCGTCCCAAAATTTTTTCACCATTATAGGCTTCCCCTTTGTGATGGCTGGATCGAGGTCCGACACATGCTCGACCCTTTCGCTTCCCCAAACGAACTTGAACTTCAAAACTGAAATGCCGAGAACACCAAGAACATTGACAATATTTTTCTTTGCCATACAAGACCATATGCCCACTTCAATCCCCGCTCAATGCACCATTCAATAATTTCCTTAGCTCTAGGCCTCGGATACACTATTTTATGCTCCGGATTAAATGGGGATCTGCGAGGTGTTAATCTCGGGGACGTCTTTATCGTGGTATCCTGTAGCTAATACTCCATTGACGTCAAATATTACAAGCTTGGCGGGACCAGCTGGATCCCACTTGGAGTTTGGCTCTGACCATATTTCCGGTTCATCGGGATCCAAATGCGGGATCATTATCTTTTGGGTCCTTTAAAGGGCCGTGGCGTGTCTTGCTCGATTGTCTTTGTGGAGTGCACTCTCCTCCTCGCGACGTGAACCGCCGGTATCCAATGACAATGATCCGGAGTCGTTGACATGGAACTCCCTGAAATGATGACATCTGTCAGAAAGGAAACGAGTTTTTCTCGACTTCATGAAATCGAGAATGAAAAGAAAAAAAGGTATTGAAAGGAACGAGTTTTCTCGACTCGCTGATCGAGAAACACCGATAGAGCAAAGTAAACTCACCTCAATCTCGATTCTCAAGAATGTGTTCGGCAAATCCTTGTCTAAACCTTCGACAATCACGTCTACGTCAGCTTGGTCTCCCTCGTCCTCGTCGTCTTTACTGCTTCCATTTGTCTTCCTCCCCTTGAAATGCTCATGAAGCGTATCCGTGTATGACCGAATGGTTTCAACCATGTCCTTATTTCCAACCACGGATATAGGTTTCATTCCAAAATGAAAGATAGCCCCCGAGAACAACGAGGCCATTCATGTACCACTCGCATTTTATTTGATCTTCCTCGACCAGGCTGGTTATGAAGTACTTGATAACTCTTGGCCGGATAGGAATTCTATGTATAGGACCTGTCGCACCATCTTTGCTGACCTTGTCCATCGATGGAACATCCTCCATAAATCTGCCCCCCTTCCAGGGTTCCATCTGCTCTTGAGAGATCATGAACCCAGTCGAGATAATGATGCTCGCTAGACCACCACTTATCCGGTCTACACCGATCTTGAAATCAAAACCAAAACTATGTTGGCAAAGCTTGGTGCCTTGACAAGCCAAGTCTACACTCATGATCAAGTTCGATATATGAGTACATGTGTTGGTGAAGTTAATATTAGCGCCCATTGGGAGACGGCGGTTGTCCGATTGCCCGGCATGCAAAAGACAAGGAAACCCGAAAGTATCCAGGTCGGTCATGTCCGACACGTCTTGTACCAGCTTGCTCTATGTCGGCTTTGTCATAAAAAGGGTGGGGTCTTCGTTCATATTGATGACAAATAGTGCCACCTGGTCAGGTGCCAGTTCGGACCACCAAATCCTTGTGTCCCAAAGTTACCAGAAATGGGGAGCTATATCGTCGGCCTTAAATGGGACCACCCCGAATCAAAGCTTCCTCTTGAAATTGCCATAGCACGTTCAGGGAAAGGAAGGGTTTTGACGCTACGCTTCAACTTCCGTGTTGATGTAGGGTTGACATAGACGATTCAATTCCTTCATGTCTTCCTCATCAAGGGCAGCCTTTTCCTTGTAAAATCAAAGTCATGGTATTCATTAGATGCAGCGTTGCGAACTTCCGTGATGCCTTCTTCTAACAACGACGTTTGTCGCATTAGGGCTGTGGCATAATCCTTTAGATCCCCGCATTTTAGAACTCCTAGTCTTCCTTAGCGATTGTTCCATCCAAGATTACGCCTTGCCGGGTCAAAGCGTTTCTTTGTCGGTGAGGTCCAGTATCCTCTTCATGAACCGCTTGTCAAACAACTTGGGGTCCGGCACGGATGGAAATTCTCCATTCTTTGTCCTTGACTTGCCTCTTGTCCATTGAGCCCATATCTCGGTCCATTTCTCCCCCAGCCAGCCTCGGTGCTAAGAATGAGGTCATATTGGTCTGAGAGAGACTCCCCCCTTTCCTTGGTGTTCTCTTCTTCTTCTCCTCTTCTTCCTCTCCCTCATCATCTTCCTGTCCCTCCAGTGAGAACATATCTGCATAGTTTCTCAAAGGTCTTCCACTTATCCGAGGGAGCCCCCGTTCCTTTAGGGCCGAGGACAACCCAATGCTTTCCACTTTGTTGCCTAAGCGTGTATGATCTGGTCGAGGGATAAGGGCTGCATTCAGTCAATGCACCAATGTCGAGCATGAAAGCATCTACAAAAAACGCAATAAACGATGAAATAGTAGCCGGGGTTTTCGACTCGCGAAGTCGAAAAAGTCCCTGAACGCCTAATTTTCTTTTTACTTATTCGGGTTTCTCGACTTTCGCGAGTCGAGAAAGCTCTGCATCCTTTGATTTTCTGTGTTACCCTGGCTTTCTCGACTCGCGAGTCGAGAAACCCCAGTGATAATCGGGAAAATGTTAGTGTGACGTTCCAAGTATTTATACGGTATAAGTATAAATATGTTGACACGTCACCAGGGATACATACGCCACATGGGGTATGGGAACCTAGGTGGTTCACTTAAAAAGGATTAAATTAGCTATGCTAATTTAATTATTAACAATAATAACCTATAACTAAGGAACTAACATTTAAAAAAAACCATAATTAAGTTAATTATGGTTTGGGAAGGCGCCACGTGGCCACCCTCGATTGGTTAGCATGATAATGCTAATTGGGGTCAATAGGGTGGATCGCCACCCCCATATCAGCCACAACTCACCTTGAGCAGTGGAGCGCCACCTTTGTGACCAGAGCTGAGCGCCACCTTGAGCAATTGGACGCCACCCTTCTTACACAAGCTGAACACCCAGACCAAGAAGATGGAGATCCCCAACGACAATGGGTGAAATAAAACACAGGTGGGTGGCTAGTGTAGTTGTGAATTCTAGGATAAGCGCCCCTGTGGGCACCTGCTTGGGTTGCTGGTCTATTCTCTCTGTGTTTACTCGTAGGAACTAACCCTTGATTGTAAAGGTAGGTTCTCTATATATTTCGATTCTGGTTTTGCTTGTAATGGATGGACTGGTGGTTGTTAGCCTAGTGTTACTCTGGAAATGGGGAATTAAGGGGGGGTAGAGACCTCAGAGGCTATTTATTGTAGTATGCTCCTAGATAGAGCCCTGTATTATCCCAATTAAATGCGGCTGTGCACAAGAGCCCACCGTCATGAATGCTATGGTACTGGCTTAGCACCGGACAAGGAACACAAAGTGGTGAAGTGGAGGTGGGGTCTTGCACGAACATAAAAGGCTCACAGGACTCCTATAGCGAAGCTAGACCCGATAGCCGGTCCACGTAGGGGCGGGTATGGGTCCGACACTCCCTGGGTGGGAAGGTGTGACCCGTATGGGGCACCTTTGCGCTTTGAGTAGATTTAGGGCGAGTAAGTTCGGGCGGATCTTGGGGTCGCCGATGCGCACGTATTCTCTAGCTTCGCCCATGGAGCCACTTGTGATTCCTGAAGGGCACGCTTCCCCACCTCGCCTCATCGGACCGGGACTTCATGAACCCCGGAGTAGGCTCGCTAGGTGATGCCTCGAGCCTAACGCCTCTCGGGAAGGCTATAGCGACGCCATAAGCGTGAATTGACCCATCCGCAAAGTGTGCAATGGGGGGCGGATGGAGTGGACAACCCTAGCCAATGTTCTATGCCAGCCAACGCCATGTCAAGATTAAATGCCACGATCTCTTGAGGCCTAGCCGTCGGTCGATCCTCACTGGAGTCTGAACCGGGTAGAACCATGGGTTTGGGGTGTTTTCTTAGGTTTAGATGCATATTCTTTGCCGTTGGTATTTGGATGGATATGCCACCCTTCGAGGTGGTTATTTATATGTGATTTATGCTGTGTGCTAACCCTTGTATTCACGCTTCCGCGACGTAGGAGCCCCATTGAAGGCGTGGGCCGAATGACCCCTTCGTGTCCTTCTTTCGGGCATCATATTATAGATGGCCCGGAATAGACGGAGGGCCCTGCTCATGGCGAGTTGGTCGCCATGGGAGGGGAAAGTCCCGCATGTATATCGTCCAGGGTCGATATATGTCGTTGAGGCGTCACGCGATGGTATCAGAGCCGTGATTTCGGTTACTCGAAATCATAGCACTGACCAAGCCCTAACTCGTTAGTTCGGTAGTTAGGAGGGAGTTAAAGCGAGTGTGATTGTTTAGCTCTTTGATGTTTGGTTTTGTGCTAGGTTGATATAGTAAATTGTAAGTCTTTAGGAAGTTTAGGGCGACTGGATGACTCAAGTTGGAAAGTGCCATAACTTTCCTCAGGCAGCTCGGAATCGGAAAAGTTTTGTTTCATTGCGTCGGGGACCCTTGAATTAGTCTAGGACACTGCCAGGTGAGCGAGAAGTGGTGATCAGAGGGGCCGAAATTTAAAATAGGCGCACTTGGGTAAATAAGGGTTTATTTTGCGATTTTAAGGGCCAAAATACCCAAGTCCGCCGGTTTGACCAGGCGTTGACCATTTAAAAAAAAAAAAAAAAAAAAATTAATTAACGAGGCGAAATTTAACCACGGACGTTTTTAGGGTTTTGGCTCACCTACTCCTTTTAGGGTTCCGCCTCCTCACCCGACCGCCAAGCGCCATAGCCGCCGTATTTGTCCGTACCAGTTTGACCAACCCTTTTTGGAGCGCCCTAGCTGCCTGACTTCCAGTCTCACGGCACCTGCCCCGCTACATTGAGAAGAGATGGCGAGAACCAAGGGCACTAAGAGCTTCTCAAGCTGTGATGTTGTCCAGCTCTTCTGTTTGCTTGGGGACTACATCGGAGATACAGAAGAAGGGCCAGAGAAGACTGAACTCCTCCTAGATCAACTAGTGTTACGATTCATGGAGGGGGATCGGATACCATACCCGGTTTTCCATTTGACAGAACGGTTCTTGCTAAAGCTCAACGCTGAAGGGATGACTTATACCTTGGTGGAGCAGGAGGACCAAACCCTAACCTTAGTTAAATACTACCACGGATATGGCCCCGAATCTTGCCGCCGGAGCCGAGGCTCGAGAGTTGCCCGACACAATGGCCATGGCCCACGAGGAAGATCTTAGGGAGGCAGCTCGTGCGCGACCCGGCTACAAGGGGTCATGAGTATCGATATTTGGGGCCGGGGTAGAGCCATAAGGGGCCACGGTTTGTAATACCACCATACTACTACGATGAGGATGCCCAGTTCTTTATCTGGGAAGATGTTAACCCCTCGTTTCCTGAGGAAGAACTGATGGATGTGGAACTTGACATGGCGGCCCGACCGGACCGATATCTTGCAGAGATCCGACGACGGACGGCCGTACGCTTGTTAAGGGAGCAGCACGCCGAAAGCGGCTCTGAAGCTCGGATACTAGTAGCCCGAGACGGATACCGGGTTAGGAGCCCCAACCGCTTTACCCGGCGGAAGAAAGACCACCAGCCCAACTTCGCTGGGGTCACAATACAAGACCCATTTCGAGGCGGGTGGGTGGGGTTGCAAAAGAAGGGAGGGATACCGAAGGGACACCTTAGTTGAGCGAAGAGCGGGCATCCGACCCGCGGGAGGGAAGAGACTTCCTCTTGTTCCCCCTCCTCGGCCAGGAAGCCCAGAGTTTAGACGCGGGACGGTGGCCACTGGAAAATCCCACTTAATGTCCAAGTCTGGGAGCTTCTCATTAGGGAAGTCACTACAAGGGATGCGTCGGCGTCTAGCGGCGTGGCGTCGCCGATGAGCAGCAGACTTATGCGTCGTTGTCGGTAACATAAAATCGTTCAGCGGCAACGGCGTCGTTGCCAGTCGTTCAACGGCGGTCATCAGCCGGCGTGTCCGGTTTGCTGCTGCGTGGCATAGATACTGCTTTGCCAGGCTGGCGGGCGCGCGTGTCAAACCACGTCGGCGTCCGCGTCGTTCAAGGCGTTTCCACAGTGCCCGGCGTCGGCGCCAGCGTCATGCGTGGAAATGGCGATTGCAAAATTTGGCGGCCTAGCGTGTCAAGGCAGCGCCCGGCAATACCCGTCGTTAAGCGGCGTTACTGCTGGCCCGGCGTGTCAAATGCACTGCGTGGCATGGTCTTTGCCAAGGCGGCTGCCTGCGTGTCCAAACCGCGTCGAGACTTTAAACGTCGTTTAACGGCGTCCACCTGAAGGAATTTTTTTTTTTTTTGCCAAATAAAAACCCTAACCTAACCCTAACCCTACATCCACGTTATAAGTGGATCCATCGATAAGCTAATTTATTTTATTCCTATTTTTTGAGTGTTCTTCCCTATCTTGCTATAATGGTCCCAAGGTTGAAGACCACCTTCCAGCGCGATATGTTCCTTCTAGCGGTAATCCTCCTCCTCCAAGGGAAGACAACTCCAGCAACCCCCCGCTCCTCCCGAGAACCCTCCCTTCACCATCGTGGCAAAGATGAGTGAAAAGGAGCTTCGATTGCACTAACATCCGGCGTTCCATGCGGGAACGATGTAGTAGAATGGCTCACCGAGCCAAACAAAAGAGAAAACGACATTAATGGTGCGGATAATGATGCAAATGGTTGCATCAAACCCATCCGCGCCCTCGGGATGGACATAAGTAATGTATAAGCTTTTTTATGAATGGAAACAATAAGTTTTTATCTATTTGTGTTGTCGTTGTATAAGCTTATTTTATGAATGGGAACAATCGGTATTTTTATTTATTTGTGTTATTTGTATTGTATGTTGTTTACATTATGTTAAACAATCACGGTTGGTCGTTTAACGGCGTTATGATCATTTGGCGTCGTTAAGCGGCGTCATGATCATCGGCGTGGCATATGAGGGGCATCGAGGCGGCGCAAAGCGATGTGGCATGCCTAGGTGTCGGTCGGCGTCGGCTTGGCGTCGTTAAGCGGCGTCCACGGGCGTCGATAAGCGGCGTCACATATGGCGGAACCCGGCGGGGTTATTTACTTGTTATTTTCACTTTCGTTTGTTTGGATTTTTTTCCCGTGGGTCTTCATAAAGGTAAGATCTACGCTTTAATCTTTGTGTTAGAGTTAAACACCTCCAAATGCTAATAGATTAGAAAAGTATGTTAAAAACTTGAGGGATGCATGATCAAGGTACTGGTCGGTTCCATCCCGAATGGAGAAGACTAAATGTATCGGGTTTATGCACCTCGAGCGAAGTTTCAATCTTCATAGATTACAAAAGATTTGAAAGGTTGCGTGAATATAAGGTCTTGGTCGACTCCATTTCAAATGGAGAGGACTAGATGTATCGGGTTCAGGCACCCTTCAATCAAATGCTTTTTAAATATCATAAGCGTTGTATGAATCAATCTTAAGAATAAACATTTGATAAAATCATGAAAAAACATGGATATTTATAATTATTATATTATTACATGGTTTTTATTAATATTTTTATTGTTTACTAGAAAAACAACATGGACTAACGTCGTCGAGGAATTTGAACGTAAAGTGAGAAGAAAAGCTTTGAGAAAGTTACATGGCGACTTGCGCCAAGAATGTTACCCCAACAATTGCCACAAATAGTCCAATTAGACCCGTGGACCTAGTCTTCCTAGAGGTCAGGTGGTGTGCATGAAATGAATGCCCGCCGATGTATGTACCATAAACATGTTTGAATGATTAGTTAACTTTATATCTTGATGTTATTTTTTTTTTTTTGCAGTTGTACTTGTGAGGCGGTTATATTGCAATTGTTCGATGTGCAAAGGACAAATAAAGCGGATGAGAAAAGGCATCCTCGACCATGTTGAGAAATATGGTGAATGCGGACAAATCCGGTGCTCTGGGCGCACATGTAGGGGTATTCCAGCGAGGGTATAATACGAATCTTATGAGCGATAATCAACTACTTTCATGTACTTGAATCGATGTCTTAACTTAGTTTTGCTTGTATTTTGTTAGGAAGAAATTGAGAATGAAGTGAGCTCGGCGGTATATAGATTTTGGGGTTATGTTGTCATTGGAAGTAGATGATGTTGATACTATGAATGGTTCATAGAAAACCCTACAAAAAGAAAGCCATCAACTTCCTCAAAGGTATCCCATTACGTGATAGAACTTCTCGTCGTGCAATGGCCGTTGCCAGATTGGAGGGAATGACAATGTTCATCAAAATTGGAATGTACTAGATCATGTCGAAGAAAATAATCTTCCACCTTCACTAGTCCATTTGGTCCGACCCTTCTACGATAAAGATGGTAAGAAATTCAATGCATGGCCTAGAGGCAAACCAATTATTTATGGGGAGCAATTTACATATTGGGGTAGGCAGTACATGATTAAAAATAGTCGGGTCCCGGTGCTGGCCTGGGATTATATATTATGACTAGTGTGAAAGTCAAAAGATGAGTACATTTGTTCCTTTAATGCCATATGTAGGTCACGAATATAACTTCGGACACTTGGCATAAATTGAGTAAGCATCGATTGCGCATGCTCATCTATGGCCTAAATTCAAATGCTGAACAATATCAAAGCCGGTGACTCTTAAACTTCACATATATTGATGAGTGCGTCCTCGGTTGCATGGAAACCTTCTTTTATTAATAGCTCTATCGAGAATCTGAAGCTACCAATTGTGAATTTGTTCGAGGCAAACAAAGACCAAGAAGATTTTTTAGCCGTAAAATTGGCGGAGATATATCATGGTTTATGCTATAAAAACTTTGTGTATTGGTGATGAATTGTTCATTGAATATGAATCGGTGAATAATCTGGGAGGTCCTTTGATGATGTACTCAAATTACTCATATAATTTTTGTCGGAATGCACCATTTTTCTTCTTCTTCTTGAATTCTTCTTCTTCTTCTCTTTGGAATGAGATTGCACATATTGAAGATAAATGTGTATTATATCTTCAATATATGCTTTGATTATGACATAAAATTTTATATTTTCGTTCGTTATTAAATGCTTAAAATTTAACAAACACGGGCTCTCAATGTATGTATCAATCAACGCATATATTTTCGTTTAATCGGCGTGCGCAGGGTAGGCAAGTGGATATGAGACCACATCAAAGCGTCTTGGGTGGCGACATCAAAAGTCATTGCGGATAGCGAAATTAGAATACATTGAAGCGATTATGGGTACAAACATGGGCACAACGTAATGAAAGTACAATGATGAAGATGAGCGAGGGAATCACGATGATGAAGATGGCGACAATGCCCCTATGGGCGACTTCATGGAAGTTGAGGAACCCATAGCCCACATGTTAGATGCATTTGGCCCAATCTTGACAACCCTAGATGACGATATAAATACTCCTAACGATGGTCATGAAGATCACGCTTTTTATTGGAGGAGGCGATAAAGCATTATATCGGTGCAAGCATATCTAGATTGACGACATCTTTATTGATATTAAACCTTCAAGCCAAATTCAAATGGAGCAATGCGGTGTTGCGGCTTTGTTAGAGTAAGTACAATTGCAATCACTTGACTTATTGAATTTGTAGTTGAATGTATGCGTAAAGGTCTCTGTTTTTATCAAAGGTTATTGCAAGAGAAAATACTCCCCACAAGGGAACACTATGCCCAAAAATTAGCCTTGAAATAAAAAATATATTGGCAATCTTTACCGTTTAGGCTACCATAAGATTCACGCTTGTCCAAATGATTGCATGGTATATTATCCCCGATGACATCTACAAGAACAGAAACATGCTAAAATGTGGTGCCTCTAGGGTACAACGCAGATGCCAAGGGAAAGACCGTCCAGATGAAGGTGGTTCGCTACTTTCCATTGATCCCTGCATAAGGCTATTGTTTCGGTGAATCTCTAGCCGGCTCATGGGTTGGTGTGCCACGCGTCAGTGACAATGTACTCCGTGGTTAGTGATTGCAAGCAATGGAAGCATATTGATGAAACATGGCGAATTTGGAAGAGCCACGAAATCTCGAGATTAGGGTTGGCAGCGGATGGTGTTAATCATATATGACGTCAATCAACGCGTGGTCAACTTGGCGGTAGTGTTGATCAACTATAATTTACCACCGTGGTTACTCATGAAGACTAGCCATTTAATGGTAGTACTATTAGTTCCAGGACCGAAGAAGCGGGAAAGTCTAGATCCATATCTGAAAATAGTTTATTGATGAGCTTTTTGACATTGTGGAGTGAAGGTATTGAAGTTTCACGATGTCTCAAAGAGAACCGTGCTGAGCGAAGATTTACCTTGAGAGCAATCTTAATGTGGACAACGGCGATTAGCTTTGGTTTGTATGAACTCTCTTCGGACTCAAGTGTTCGGATATCGCGGCATGTCACTTGTGTGGGTTTGAAACGTTTGAACTCGCCACGGTCAATCCATTGCACAAAAAATGTCTATGCAAACTTCAAAGAGATATCTGCCAATGGAAAATGGACTTAAATCACGTAGGTCCAAGAGAAAAACATTGCGCTCAAGAGCCTCCCAAAAGGTTGACAATGAGAGATTGGGGTAACATGTGGGATCTTGCTGAAGGAAATAAGGTTAAGGAATGAAGTGGAAAGCATCCTTCTTCCTTCTACCCTATTAGACCCGAGAATTGAAGATTCATCATCTTCTTGATCCCATGCACATCTTTAAAAGCGTTTGACGTCTATTTGGAAGCATGTCACCGGACGTAAGGACAATGAGTGCAAAGACGAGAAGATCTACAAGAAGGGATCAAAATCTAAAGCATGGTTAAATGTCGAAGAAGGAATAAGGCCACAAGTGGATTGGATCGTGCCTAGAAAATGTATGAAACCGTTCGAGAAGCGATCAAGGCAATAAAGACTCCCGAGCCGGGGATATATGCATTCGTTGCGTAATGTTTCTCCAACGAAGGGGAGTTAACGGGTTGAAATCTCATGAT
Source organism: Isoetes taiwanensis (assembly GCA_021234155.1). Lineage (NCBI taxonomy): Eukaryota > Viridiplantae > Streptophyta > Lycopodiopsida > Isoetales > Isoetaceae > Isoetes > Isoetes taiwanensis. The sequence continues at coordinate 3,868,047 of JAJEKV010000086.1, forward strand.
TGGCATAAGATGTTGCGGTTTGTTATGCCTATTGTTCTGTGACGCCCGGTCCACTACATGCAATATGTCTCCTATCGAGTTTTCGAGGTTAAATGCGGATTTAGAAAACACTTTCGATGTTTGAACTCTCACTTAACTTTTTCTTTCTTAAATCATATTTAGATGGATTACAGGAAGGAGATGCCGACAAATGAAATTGCGGACATCGCGAACTAAGGTCGTTGAGGCATGTTGTATGCTAGAGAAAAGAATTCCCAACAAGTTTTGGACATACAAACTCACTTACTAGTGCATTTAGTGGGCCGAAGTAGAGCTTGCGGGCACAACAAATCCTAGATGGATGTTTTTATAGAACGCTTCTGAAAGGTCCTCAAAGGACTTAAATGCGTCGAAGGCAAGGCCGAGGGTTGCATGGCGAGGGTTGGTTAACACGAGAGTCATTATTCTATGTCACCGGGTTCTTGGCGATCTACACCCCAATGCTCGATTATGGACCGATGAAGACACTCCAACTATAGTTGGAGAAGTTCCCTGGAAGACCACAGAAGAAATTGTTCACACTAGAAGAACACGGGCAAAAGTCAATAAGTTTCTCATCTACAACTCCACTCCATGGAGAAATGGATAAAAATACGAGGAAGAAAAAATAAAAGAGAGATGAGGAGAGAAGACGCTATCGACAAAAGAATCGCCAAACAACCACTTCGAGATCATCTAGGGTCCCGCCAAGTGAGATAAACAATAAATGGCTGCTCGAACAACTAGAGATGGCAAGGCAACGTGGCGAACATGTTTCTAGCGAAGAATTTGTATATGCTAAAGGCGTGTCACTATTTGTAAGTGCAACTTAATAGCATATAATTCCACGAGTTTTCGTTCGTTATTTTGAACATTTGTTCCTTTACTTTGTAGTATAATTCATATGCATCAATATGGTCTTCACGGTGCTCACTTCGGCGACAAAGTGTGGATCATGGCAAACGCACTTATGATTGTGGTATATCAGCAAAGTTTAGTACGGTTGCGTGGTGGTAGTCTTGATTAAACCCAATCGAGGCAATGTTGGAATGGATTGGTACTATAAAGACTATCATGGAGGTTGATGTCGTGTAGTGCATTCAAAACAATGTTGTTTGATGCCGAATGGTTTGATCTTGTGTATGCGGGTGCTCATGCCACGATTAATGAAAGATCCGAAAGTGGCTGTATTCACTAGATTCAACTTCGTTCTATATCGAAGGGTCAAGACACACCTCGTGAGGGTTGAGCAATGTGAACAAGTATGTTTACTTGGATGCAATAAAATTTATATATGTCATTAACAAAGGAACTAATGTAATAGAGGTTTTGTAGGTCACCTTCGTTCCAGGATCCTTTGCAAGATCGGTGGTGGTTAAATGAGTTCCATGTAAGGCTCACCTCCCTTGCATATTTGAAGGTGAAGAAGAGATGGCGGCCTAATAGGGAGGTTGGGGGTTGGGGGCAGACTATTGTCATGATAGAAGACTACCATCGATTGAACCTTCATTACTTTATTATGATTATTATATTTTCTTCCCACATATGAATAAGAAAATACTTTGGCATGAATTTGTGTATACTACAAACCATATTAGGCAACATTAGTATTGCAACCCGAAGTTATCATAGACATTTATGCCAAGTTAATTGGCATCCTAGTATAGACCTATGGCTTGCAAGCGTAGCGTCGGGGCAGTTCTACATACGTTAAGTACACGCTTTTATGTTTAATTAATCATAAAATGTGAAGATTCCTTCAAAATGCAAGATTCATATACAAAAATCATATATGTATTCCCTTCAAAATACAAAAATTCATATAAAAAAAAACCCATACACAATTCAAATACAAAAACAAAGTGGATGCCGGTGCACATCTAGTGGTATATATCAAATCCGGTGTGATCCCTTCTCGAGGAATCCGAAAGGTGCTTTCACGGTGATTTCCTCCACCCACGTCCCGGGAACAAGCCTCCCGGCATGGAATCAAGCCCCGCTCGTGGTGTCTGTTCCCCAAGGAATTCATGTATGCAGCACTTCCGCATGCCCTGGGTTTGGTCCAGTGCAACTTTTGAAAGTAGGGCTTCCAAGAAATGTTTCCCTTCCCAAAGGCCCCATCCTCTAGCATACGGGCCAAGCACAACGAAGTTCACCATGCATTTCTTCGGGCACTTCGAGCTTTGTGAGAGGGAAGGTTCCGCCTCCCGAATGCGGCGAGGTCTTTCTTGCCCCTATCATGCAACTTTGTCATGGCTTGCTTGAACTCCGAGCCCTTTCTTGGGTTAGGTTCGTCTCAGCCACTTTCAATTTGGAAGCCCGGTTCGGGTGCTCAAGCGGCGCCGCCTACGGCCTACAGGTGGCGGCATCAGCGGGCATGCATCGGGGGAGAAGCGGCCATGGCGGGATGTAGGTGAGGAGCTCCGGGCGAAGGGAGGAGGAGGAGGAAGCTCGGAGGGCGAGGCTGAGGACGGGCGGAGAGAAGCGGAGGACTAATAGGGCAATATGGCGGCATCTCAGCCTCTGAAAACAAAACAAATTTAAGACGGCGTCGTTATAGCGCATTGCGTCGTTATAGACGCCGTTGAAGCGACCTTTAACGTCGTTGAACGGCGTTTATACGCCTTAAAACGGCGTCTACGTTCTTTAAAGTCATGGGCCTACTTTCATTTTCCCATTTCTTTTATGATTTGAGTATTCGCGAGCGATCCTCGGATCCCTAGTTTTTTCATTGCGGTTATTGTGAGTTTTTTCTTTATTGCTTTTTGGGATACATGGCCATGGAAGGTATGTCTTCGGCAGCTGAAACCCGGTCGGGGAGGAGATGAGGATTCAAGAGCGGTAGAGATATGGAACTGTCTTCACAAGTAAGGCTACACTCAGAGTTTATACACTTTATTGTATTTTATCTATTTTTCTAATCTATAGCTTGGTGTAGGAGCCGTCGAGGGCATGAGAAGGAAGGGAATCCTCCGTGAACCCCTCCTCCCACCAAAGATGAGGACTATGAAACAACGATCCATCTGGATGAAAGTGTTAAAGAAGTATGTGATTGGTGAGAAGGCACCTGACCAAATTGCTAGGAACCGTGAGCTGCCCTAGCATGATGAGGGAAAGCTTCTTGAAAAAAGATGGTCGGGGTTTGGAAGCACCACCGAAAAAATGCGGCATTAACATGATACTGGCGTCGACATATGCATGGCTGGCCCGGTTTATACTGACATGGAGCTATGGTTCAAAGGGATGGACAAGTGGAGGACTTCCGCGATAGAAACCATAAAGCAAGCTCGGGGAGGGGAGTATCTTTGAATTGTTCAAAGTGATCTTTTGTTCAATAAACCTATGTTTTTGTACATTGTTATATTTTTTCTCTTGGGTACAATCTAGCATTGATACATATGCATGAACATGATCGAAGGATTCTTGAAGATATTTTGCATTCTTACGTTGGATATCGCCTTCTTGATTCGATTGCCATTTGAGGGCACGAGGTTTTAGCACATTTCGACTTAGACTGGTAGAACCGACCCGACAAAGTTATTTGTGGTTTGGACTCTCACTGTAAGCTCTTACAAATGGGACACTTCCATGTTCTAAATCTTTCAAATGCACATTCTTAAGTTTGTGATGGGCCGTCGGCTTGGATTTTTCTCCAACGTGATAAAGGCGACCACTAAATTTATGTTTCTTTGTGGCTTGAAGTCAAAGCGCATCTTCCAAATCTTCCAAATCCCATTTCGGTTGCCTTTTCAGCGAGGGCACTGCCAAACTTGATTCTAATGCTAACCCTTTGACCTAGACCTTCTCCAAAATTCGAAAAATTGGGCGGTGTCTTGGAGATGAATTAGGGATCGGTGGCAAGAGCGAGAATTTATTTTCGTGCAATGCATTAATTATGGTTTAATGTGTGTTGCAAAAGCCCCAGACTTCTAATTGCCACATCGGAGGAGGGCGGAGGTCAAACTCCGTTCGATGTTTCCCTTGCTATGCGTTCTCGGCCAAACTTCCGACCCACGTTCCAAGCACAGCGGAACTGGGACTTCGGCCCCCAAAGCGTAAACCCCTTCTAGAGCGGCAGCTCCACGGGGTTTTGCGTTTGGAAAACCCGCTCCTGTCGGTCGGCGGGGACCTAGCGGCGTCTTGAAGTGGAGTTGGGGTGTTGACACAGGCCTTGGACCCTAAAATCCCTCCAGGCTGCTTTCCCCAAATTTCCTCTCCCTAAGGCCACGGGGAAGAGCAGGCAACCTCCCTCTCGGGAACCCGATTTGGCTCGCCAATGGACTCCTCGCGTTGACATTGCCTGCGGGAAACCAAGTTCCCGTGGCCAAAGACCGGGATTAGGCCCCCAAAACGTAAAAACCCTTCGAGAGCACGGCAACCCGCGGGGTTTTTCGTTTGGAGCCCTCTCCTTGTCCCGGTCGGCGGGACTTTGCGTCATGTCTTGAAATTAGGTTAGGTGTTGGCCTTGACCCGGCGGACAACCATTTGCTTGCCCGTTCCTCTCCCCAAGGCCGGGAAGGGCCAGACCCAACCTCCCCTCCTTGGAGCCCATGATTTGAAGCTCGCCAATGGACTGAGGGGCTCAGGCATTGCCACGGGGATCAGGATTCACAGGTGGCCGAGGAGGAACCGGGGACTGCGGCCCCAAAGCGTAAACCCTTCTAGGGCACAGCAGCCACGGGGTTTTGCGTTGAGGCCTCTCGCCTGTCCAGTTAAGTAGGACTTTCGCCATCATCTTAGCAGAAGGATTCAGGGTGTGTTGATGCGAGGCCTTGGACACTAAATCCCTCAGGAAGGCTGCCCTTGCAGGAATTTCTCTCCCGAGCCAGGAAGGGGCCGGGCAACCTCCCCTCCATAGGAACCTTGATTTGATACCCTTGTGGACTCGGAATGCAGGCATTTGCAGGGATCCAAGTTGGTGGCAGAGGAGCCGAGACTTCAGCCCCCAAAGCGTGACCGCGCTAGGCCTGGCGGCCCACAGGGGTTCACGTTTGGGAGGAACCCTCCTGCTAACAGTCCGAGGACCTTGCAGAGTATCTTGAAGTGGGGTTGGGGGTGGTAGCCTTGGTAGCGGACCCTAAAATCCCTGGGAGGTGCCCTTCCATTCCTCTCCCCAAAGGCCCAGGGAGGTGGACAGGCGACCTCAGCTCTCCGGAGAATCGCATGATCGGCTTCGCAGTGGTTTCGAGAGCATTGCCACAGGGACGGGGATTCGTGGCAGAAGACCACCCGGGCTTTCCAAGAAGCATAAAGTAGCTCACTGCATCCCTTTCAATGAGTGATTAGCTAGAGGATGGCGTGCGGAATCTCTTGTCGTGGAGGCGTGAGTGTTTCCTTCTTTGTAGTAGTGCTGACTCCCTGGGGTAATTTGGCCCGTGGGGTGGTTAGAAGTCTATTGCCATTCCGAACATCCCAGTGCGAGCGACCATGATCCCCGGTTTCTCTGAGGAGCATGGGGCCTTGGTGCAGCAAGTTCTCAGGACCGATCTGGGATCTTTTGGACCTTCCAGAAGAGGAGCCCACAGACGAGATCCAGCGGTGGGATAGAGGCCGAGACTCCGGAGGAATTAGTCATTAAGCGATGCGACCGAGAATGACGCCGGGGAAGAGCTGCCTGCGGGGAACTTTGGATCCGCGCCTCAGAATTAGGACTCTCCCTCTTGTGAGGGATCCGCAAGGTCATTTTCGTTTGACGCGGGGAGGGTGCGGTTTCGGTTGCCACGCAGCCGGGCTGCCGTAGTTCTGTCACCAGCGGCCCTAGACCTTCTCGAAATTCGAAGTGGAAGATTGTGGAATGAATTAGGGATCCGTGGCAAAGCGAGATTTATTTTCGTGCAATGCATTGGTGGAATTTGAATGTCTGCTAAAAGCGCCCAAACTTCGCCTGCCACGCCAGGAGGAGAAGAGTAACTTCCCTTTCCGTCGATTCCCTTGCTCGAAGTATTCACCGAGCTGCGCGCCTACCAGCCGGTCCCAGTGCATGGGGCGGGGCTTCGGCCCCAAAGCGTAAACCCTTCTGACTGGCAGCCACGGGGAACTGCGTTTGGGCTACCTCCTTGTCCGGTGTAGGGACCCTGCTTGTCTTGAAGTAAAGGGTTGGGGTGTTGGCCTTGAGCGCGGACCACAAAATCCCTCCGTGCTTGCCCCAAATTTCCTCTCCCAAAGGCCGCAGGGCCGGGCCAGGCGGACCTCAGCTCACGGAATCGCGTCGGCTACCTTGGCGGACCGAGCGTGACGCATTGCAGGAATGAAGTTCCGTGCCGAACCGAACTCCAAAGAAGCGCCAAAAGTGGCTCACTTCCATCCACCTGTGTCCATTAGCTAGGATGTTGTGCATCTGCGGGATCGCCATTGAAGGCGTGAGTGTTTCCTTCTTCATAAAACCCGGCCAGTGTAACTTTGCTCCCTAGGGTAATTCCCCATGAAATGGGGCCGATTTGGCGGTCTATTTACCTGTCCGAACATCCCGGTGCCGAGCATTAAAAGCGATGCAGTTTCTCAGTGACATCGGGGCGCCCAGCCAGTTTGACAGAAGTCTCCGGACCGATCACGGAATCTTGGACCTTCCGAGGAGCTGAGCGGAGGATCCAGCAGTGGGATAGAGGCAAGACTCGGGAAGGTGGTCATTAAGCGTCGCGACCAGAGCTGTGCCGGGAAGAGGCTGCCCCACCGGGGAACTTTGGATCCGCCTCACGGGAGTCGGGACTCTCCCCTCTTGAGGATCCGACTTCATGGAAGTTGAGGAACCATAGCGACATGTTAGATGCATTTGGCCCAATCTTCGATAGCGACCTAGATGGCGATATAAATACTCTAACGATGGTCATGAAGATCCACGTTTATTGGAGGAGGCGCATAAAGCATTATATCGGTGCAAGCATATCTAGATTAGCGACATCTTTATTGATATTAAACCTTCAAGCCAAATTCAAATGGAGCAATGCGGTATTACGGCTTTGTTAAATGAAATACAATTGCAATCACTTGACTTATTGAATTTGTAGTTGAATGTATCACGTAAAATACGTTTTATACGGGTTATTGCAAAGAAAATACTCCCACAAGGGAACACTATGCCCAAAAGTAGCTTGAAATAAAAAAAATATATTGGCGACTTTGGTTTAGGCTACCATAAGATTCCGCTTGTCAAATGATTGCATGGTATATTATCAGGATGACATCTACAAGAACAAACATGCCCTAAATGTGGTGGTGCCTCTAGGTACAATCACGGATGCCAAAGGGAAAGAGCGAATCGATGAAGGTGGTTGGCTACTTTCCATTGATCCCTCGCATAAGGCTATTGTTTTGATGTGAATCTCTAGCAGCTCATGGGTTGGTGTAAATGTAATCGTCAGTGACAATGTACTCAGCGTGGTTAGTGGCGCAAGCAATGGAAGCATATTGATGAAACATGGCGAATTTGGAAGAGCCCGCGAAATCTCAGTTAGGGTTGGCAGCGGATGGTGTTAATCCCTTATGGGCGTCAATCAGCGGCGTGGTCAACTTGGCCGGTAGTGTTGATCAACTATAATTTACCCAGGTGGTTACTCATGAAGACTAGCCATTTAATGGTAGTACTATTAGTTCGGGACCCGGAAGAAGCGGAAAAGTCTAGATCCATATCGAAAATAGTTATTGATGAGCTTTGACATTGTGGAGTGAAGGTATTGAAGTTCACGATGTCTCAAAGAGAACTTTCGTCTTTGAGCGAAGATTTATGAGAACAATCTTAATGTGGACAACGGCGATTGGCCTGGTTTGTATGAACTCTCACGGACTCAATTAATGCGGATATCGCGGCATATCGCTTGTGTGGGTTTTGAAACAGTTGAACTCGCCGGTCAGCGGCATTGCACAAAATGTCTATGCAAACTTCAAGAGATATCGCCAATGGAAAATGCGACTTCGATCACGTGGGTCCAAAAGAAAAACATTGCGAAGAGCCTCCCAAAAGGTTGACAATGAGAGATTGGGGTAACATGTGGGATCTTGTTGAAGGAAATAAGGTTAAAGGGAATGAAGTGGAAAGCATCCTTCTTCCTTCTACCCTATTGGACCAATTGAAGATCCATCATCTTCTTGATCCCATGCACATCTTTAAAAACGTTCGGCGTCTATTTGGAAGCATGTCCGGACGTGGGACACGAATCACTGCCACGAGAAGATCTACAAAATTTGGATCAAAATCTAAAGCATGGTTAAATGTCGAAGAAGGAATAAGGCCACAAGTGGATTGGATCGTGCCTAGAAAATGTATGAAACCCGTTCGGCGATCAAGGCAATAAAGACTCCGACGGGATATATGCATTAGTTGCGTAATTGTTTCTCTAACGAAGGAGTTAGCGGGTTGAAATCTCATGATTGGCATAAAGATGTTGCGGTTTGTTATGCCCTATTGTTACGGGGTCCGTCTCGCCCGCCCGGTCCACTACATGCAATATGTCTCCTATCGAGTTTTTCGGTTAATGCAGTTTAGAAAACACTTCGTCTTTGAACTCTCACTTAACTTTTTCTTTCTTAAATCATATTTAGATGGATTACAAGGAAGGAGATACCGAAACAAATGAAATTGCGGACATGCGAACTAAAGTCGTTGAGGCATGTTTATGCTAGAAAGAATTCCCAACAAGTTTTTTGGACATACAAACTCACTTACTAGTGCATTTAGTGGGCCGAAGTAGAGCTTGCGGGCACAACAAATCCTAGATGGATGTTTTATAGAGCGCTTTACGAAGGTCCTCAAGGACTTCGATGCGTCGAAGAGCAAGGCCAGAGGGTTGCATGGCGAGGGTTGGTTAGCCTGCGAGAGTCATTATTCTATGTCACCGAGTTCTTGGCGATCTACACCCCAATGCTCCACGATTATGGACCGATGAAGACACTCCAACTATAGTTGGAGAAGTTCCAAAGGAAGACCACAGAAGAAATTGTTCACACTAGAAGAGCAGGCAAAAGTCAATAAGTTTCTCATCTACAACTCCACTCCCATGGAGAAATGGATAAAAAATACGAGGAAGAAAAAAAAAAGAGATGATGAGAGAAGGCGCTATCGACAAAAGAATGCATAAACAACCACTTCGGATCATCTAGGGGTCACCAAAAGTGAGATAAACAATAAATGGCTGCTTTCGAACAACTAGAGATGGAAAAGAACAGCATTAAGCGAACATGTTTCTAGCGAAGAATTTGCATATGCTAAAGGCGTGTCACTATTTGTAAGTGCAACTTAATAGCATATAATTCCACGAGTTTCGTTAAGTTATTTTGAACATTTGTTCCTTTACTTTGTAGTATAATTCATATGCATCAATATGGTCTTCTGGTGCTCACTTTTCGGCGACAAAGTGTGGATCATAGCAAAGCACTTATGATTGTGGTATATCAGCAAAGTTTAATGCGGTTTGCGGTGGTAGTGCAGACCCAAACCCAATCGAGGCAATGTTGGAATGGATTGGTACTATAAAGACTATCATGGAGGTTGATGTGGTAGTGCATTCAAAACAATGTTGTTTGATGCGAATGGTTTGATCTTGTAATGCTTGGTGCTCATGCCACGATCGCAAAGATCAGCGAGTGGCTGTATTCACTAGATTCAACTTCGTCGGTATCGTGGTCCAAGACACACTTTCGTGAGGGTTGAGCAATGTGAACAAATATGTTTACTTGGATGCAATAAAATTTATATATGTCATTAACAAAGGAACTAATGTAATAGAGGTTTTGTAGGTCACCTTAGTTCGGATCCTTTGCAAGATGGGTGGTGGTTCGTAGTTCCATGTAAAGGCTCGCTCCGTAGCATATTTGAAGGTGAAGAAAGAGATGGCGGTCGAATAGGAGGTTGGGGGTTGGGCGGAGACTATTGTCATGATAGAAGACTACCATCGATTGAACCTTCATTACTTTATTATGATTATTATATTTTCTTCCCACATATGAATAAGAAAATACTTTTTAATTTTGTGTATACTACAAACCATATTAGGCAACATTAGTATTGCAACCGAAGTTATCATAGACATTTATGCCAAGTTAATTGGCATCCTAGTATAGACCTATGGCTTGCAATGGCCGTCGGGCAGTTCTACATCTGGTTAAGTACCGCTTTATGTTTAATTAATCATAAAATGTGAAGATTCCCTTCAAAATGCAAGATTCATATACAAAAATCATATATGTATTCCTTCAAAATACAAAATTCATATAAAAACCCATACACAATTCAAATACACAAAACAAAGTGGATGCCGGTGCACATCTAGTGGTATATATCGGCATCGGTGTGATCCACTTTCGCGGGCTCGAAGGTGCTTTCGGCGGTGATTTCCTCCACCCCGTCGAGAACAAGCCTCGAAGCATGGAATCAAGCCCTCGTGGTGTCATTTCCCCAAAGGAATTCGTATGCGAGCACTTCCCGCATGCCACGGATTTGATGCGGTGCAACTTTTTGAAAGTAGGGCTTGACAAATGTTTCCCTTCCCAAAGGCCCTATCCTCTAGCATACGGGCCAAGCACATGAGTTCACCATGCATTTCTTGGGGCACTTTCGAGCACGTATTGAGGAAAGGTTAGGCCTCCAGTAATATCTGGCGAGGTCTTTCTTGCCCCTATCATGCGGCTTTGTCATGGCTTGCTTGAACTCAGGCCTTTCTTGGGTTAGGTTCGTCTCTAGCCACTCAAGGTGGGCGATTCGGGTGCTCGGCGGCGCTGCCGCGGCCTACAGTGCGGCATCAGCGGGCATGCATCCCGGGAGAAGCGGCCATGGCGGATGTAGGTGAGAACTCCGGCGAAGGAGGAGGGAGGAAGGCCCTGGAGGAGGGAAGGGCGAGAGGGCGGAGAAATTTGGAGGACTAATAGGGCAATATATATGGCATCTCGGCATCACGAAAACAAAACAAATTTAAAATGCGGCGTCGTTATAGCCCGTTAGCGTCGTTATAGGCGTCGTTAAGCGACCTTTAAGCGTCGTTAAGCGTCGTTTATCGTCTTAAAAGCGGCGTCTACGTTCTTTAAAAGTCATCGGCCGGCTTTCATTTTTCCCATTTCTTTTATGATTTGAGTATTGCGAGCGATCCTCGGATCCTAGTTTTCATCATGCGGTTATTGTGAGTTTTTTCTTTATTGCTTTTGGGATACATGGCCATGGAAGGTATGCTTGCCGCTTGAACCGGTTAGGGGGAGGAGATGAGGATTCAGAGAGAGATATGGAACTTGTCTTCACAAGTAAGGCTACACTCGTAGTTTATACACTTTATTGTATTTTATCTATTTTCTAATCTATAGCTTGGTGTAGGAGCCGTCGAGGGCATGAGAAGGAAGGGAATCCTCAGTGAACCCCCTCCTCCACTTTCGAAGATGAGGACTATGAAACAACGATCCATCGGATGAAAGTGTTAAAAAGTATGTGATTGGTGAGAAGGCGACCAAATTGCTAGGAACGGTGAGCTGCCTAGCATGATGAGGGTGCTTCTTGAAAGATGGTCGGGGTTTGGAAGCACCACGGGAAAAACAACATTAACATGATACTAAGCGTCGACATATGCATGGTGACGCCGGACATATGACATGGAGCTATGGTTCAAAGGGGATGGACAAGTGGAGGACTTCACGATAGAAACCATAAGCCAAGCTTCGGGGAGTATGCTGAATTGTTCAAGTGATCTTTTGTTCAATAAACCTATGTTTTGTACATTGTTATATTTTCTCTTGGGTACAATCTAGCATTGATACATATGCATGAACATGATCTGAAGGATTCTTGAAGATATTTTGCATTCTTACGTTGGATATCGCCTTCTTCGATTCGATTTGCCATTTGAACTGAGGTTTTCTGCGACATTTCGACTTAATTTGGTAGAACCCGGCTTACGAGATTATTTGTGGTTTGGACTCTCCTGTAGCTCTTACAAATGGGACACTTCCATGTTCTAAATCTTTCAAATGCACATTCTTAGAAGTTTGTGATGAATGATCGGCTTGGATTTTTCTCCAACGTGATAGAAGCGACCACTAAATTTATGTTTCTTTGTGGCTTGAAGTCAAGCTGCATCTTCCAAATCTTCCAAATCATTTCGGTTGCCTGCTTAGCGGGCTGCCAAACAGTTCTAATGCTAACCCTTTGACCTAGACCTTCTCCAAAAATTCGAAAAAATTGGGCGTGTCTTTGGAGATGAATTAGGGATCGGTGGCAAAAAAATCAGAATTTATTTTCGTGCAATGCATTAATTATGAATTTAATCGTGTGTTGCCCTTTGCAAAAAGCGCCCCGACTTCTAATTGCCACATCGGAGGAGGACAGGTCCAAACTCCGTTAGTCGGTTCCCCTTGCTATGCGTTCGGCGCGGCTTCACCGACCCCGCGTTCCAAGCTGCACCTTGAGACTAGGACTTCGGCCCCCAAAGCGTAAACCCTTCTAGGCACGGCAGCTCCACGGGGTTTTACGTTTGGGAACCCTCTCCTTGTCCGGTCCGGCGGGACCCTAGCGGCGTGTCTTGAAGTGGAGTTGGGGTGTTGGCCTTGAGGCCTAGCGGACCCTAAAATCCCTCAGGGGCTGCTTTCCCAAATTTCCTCTCCCTAAGGCCACGGGGAAGAGCGGGCAACCTCCCTCTCGGAACCCACGATTTGGCGCCAATGGACTGAAGCGTTGACATTGCTCACGGAAACCAAGTTAAAGGTGGCAAAAGACCGGGACTTCGGCCCCCAAAGCGTAAACCCTTCTAGGCACGGCAGCCCTAGGGGTGCGGGGATTCGTTTGGAGAGCCCTCTCCTTGTCGGTCGGTAGGGACTTTGCGCCATGTCTTGAAGTGGGGTTGGGGTGTTGGTTGGAGGCCGATTTGGCGGACACTAAAATCCCTCGGAAGGCTGCTTGCCCGAATTTCCTCTCCCCAAGGCCACGGGGAAGGGCCGGGCAACCTCCCCTTGTTTTGGAAAGCAGCGATTTGGCTCGCCCAATGGACTCGAGAATGCCCGACATTGCCACGGGGATCAGGTTAAAGGTGGCGGAAGACCGGGGACTTCGGCCCCAAAGCGTAAACCCTTCTAGAGCACGGCAGCCCGCGGGGTTCGTTTGGACTCTCCCCTCCTTGTCGGTTAGGGACTTTCGCCATGTCTTGAAGTGAGTTGGGGTGTTGAGCGAGCGCGGGACACTAAAACCCCCTCCGGAAGCTGCTTGCCCGAATTTCCTCTCCCAAGCCCCGGGGAAGGGCGGGCAACCTCCCCTCATGTCTTGCCCGCGATTTGGCTCTGCCAATGGACTCGGAATGCCGACATTGCCACGGGGATCAAGTTAGGTGGCGGAAGCCGGGACTTCGGCCCCAAAGCGTAAACCCTTCTAGAGCACGGCAACCCACGGGGTTTCGTTTGAGGCCCTCTCCTTGTCGGTCGGTAGGGACCTACTTGCAGGTGTCTTGAAGTGGGGTTGGGGTGTTGGCCCCGGACCTAAAATCCCTCGGAGGCTGCTTGCCCCAAATTTCCTCTCCCCAAGGCCACGGGGCCGGACGGGCGACCTCGCTCTCAGGAATGCGATCGACTCTGCCAATGGACTCGAGCGTCGACATTGCCACAGGGACCAAGTTCGTGGCAGGAAGACCACCCGAACTCCAGAAGCGCCAAAGTAGCTCACTTCCATCACACTCGTGGTCAATTGGCCTAGGATGTGCATGCGGGATCTTGTCGTGGAGGCGTGAGTGTTTCCTTCTTTTCGCCAAAACCCGCCAGGTGTAACTTGCTCCCTAGGGTAATTTCGCCATTCGGACGATTTGGCGGGGTCTATTTGCCATTAGGAGCATCCCGGTGCGACGACAAAAAGCAGATGCGGTTTCTACAAGGCCGACATCGGGCGCCCAGCCCGGTTTGACAAGTTCTCCCCGGACCCGATCTGGAATCTTTTGGACCTTCGAAGAGGGGCCTGAGAGCGGAGGATCAGCGGTGGGATAGGGAACCAGGGCTCGGGGGAGGTGGTCATTGGCGTGCAGCCCGAGGCAGGCTGCCGAGGAAGAGCTGCCTCGGGGAACTTTTTGGATCCGCCTCTGGGGTCAGGACTCTCCCCTCTTGTGAGGGATCCTGCAAGGTCTGGCCTCGTTTGACTTGGGGAAGGGTGCCGGCTCGGTTGCCACAGCGGGCTGCCCGCCGGATTCTAATCTAACCCTTTGACCTAGACCTTCTCAGAAAATTCGAAAATTGGGCCGTGTCTTTGGAGATGAATTAGGGATCGCTGGCAAAAACGAATTTATTTTTCGTGCAATGCATTAATTGCGAATTCTGAATGTCTTGCCCTTTGCAAAGCGCCCCCGACTTCTCTTGCCACATCGGGAGGAGGAAAGGCCCAAACTCGCTCGTCGGTTCCCCTTGCTCAGAGTATTCTCGGCTGCGCTTCTCGGCCGGTCCCAAGTGCTTGCAGACGGGACTCGGCCCCAAAAGCGTAAACCCTTCTAGAGCACGGCAACCCACGGGGTTTACGTTTGAGGCCCTCTCCTTGTCCGGTCGGCGGGACCCTTGCCCGTGTCTTGAAGATGGGGTTGGGGTGTTGGCCTTGAGGCCTTGGACCCTAAATCCCCCGGGAGGCTGCTTGCCCCAAATTTCCTCTCCCCAAGGCCACGAGGGGCCGGGCCGAGGCGACCTCAGCTCTCGGGAATCGCGATCGACTCGCCAATGGACTCGAGAGCGTCGACATTGCCACAGGGACCAAGTTAGTGGCGGAAGACCACCCGAACTCAAGAAGCGCCAAAGTAGCTCACTTCCATCACACTTCGTAGTCAATTGGCCTAGGATGTGCATGCGGGGGATCTTGTCGTGGAGGCGTGAGTGTTTCCTTCTTTCGCCAAAACCGGCCGTGTAACTTGCTCCCTAGGGTAATTTCGCCATTCGGACGATTTGGCGGGGTCTATTTGCCATTCGAACATCCCGGTGCGAACGACAAAAGCAGTGATGCGGTTTCTACAAAGCCAGACATCGGGGCCAGCGGTTTGACAAGTTCTCGGACCCGATCTGGAATCTTTTGGACCTTCGAAGAGGGGCCCTGAGCGGAGGATCAGCGGTCGGATAGGGGAACAGGGCTCGGGGAGGGTGGTCATTAGCGTGCGACCCGGGGGAGGCGGCTGCCGGGAAGGGCTGCCTGGGAACTTTTGGATCCGCCTCACGGGGTCAGGACTCTCCCCTCTTGTGAGGGGATCCTGCAAGGTCGGCCTCGTTTGACTTGGGGAAGGGTGCCGGCTCGGTTTGCCACAGCGGGCTGCCCGGCCGTTCTAATGCTAACCCTTTGACCTAGACCTTCTCAGAAAATTCGAAAATTGGGCCGTGTCTTTGGAGATGAATTAGGGATCCCGGCAAAAACAGGAATTTATTTTCGTGCAATGCATTAATTGCGAATTCTGAATGTCTTGCCCAGCGCAAAAGCGCCCCCGACTTCTACTTGCCACATCGGGGAGGAGGAAAGGCCCAAACTCCGCTCCGTCAGTTCCCCTTGCTCCGTATTCACCGGCTCTTTGCTTCTCGGCGGTCCCAAGTGCAGAGACCGGGACTTCGGCCCCAAAGCGTAAACCCTTCTAGAGCACGGCAGCCCGCGGGGTTTTCGTTTGAGGCCCTCTCCTTGTCGGTCGGTAGGGACCTTCGCCCGTGTCTTGAAGATGGGGTTGGGGTGTTGGCGCTTGAGGCGGACCCTAAAATCCCCTCAGGGGCTGCTTGCCCCAAATTTCCTCTCCCCAAGGCCACGGGGCCGGGCCGAGGCGACCTCCGCTCTCGGAATCGCGATCGACTCTGCCAATGGACTCGAGCGTCGACATTGCCACAGGGACCAAGTTCCGTGGCGAAGACCACCCGAACTCCAAGAAGCGCCAAAGTAGCTCACTTCCATCACACTCGTAGTCAATTGGCCTAGGATGTGCATGCGGGATCTTGTCGTGGAGGCGTGAGTGTTTCCTTCTTTCATAAAACCGACCGTGTAACTTGCTCCCTAGGGTAATTTCGCCATTCGGACGATTTGGCGGGGTCTATTTGCCATTCCGGAGCATCCCGGTGCCGAGCGACAAAAGCAGTGCGGTTTCTACAAAGCCCGACATCGGGGGCCCAGCGGTTTGACAAGTTTCTCGGACCCGATCTGGAATCTTTTGGACCTTCGAAGAGGGGCCCTGAGCGGAGGATCAGCGGTGGGATAGGGGAGGCAGGGCTCCGGGAGGTGGTCATTGGCGTGCGACCCGGGGGGCGGCCGGGAAAAGCTGCCTCGGGGAACTTTTGGATCGCCTCACGGGGTCAGGACTCTCCCCTCTTGTGAGGGATCCTGCAAGGTCTGGCCTCGTTTGACTTGGGGAAGGGTGCATTTCGGTTGCCACAGCGGGCTGCCCCGACCCGTTCTAATGCTAACCCTTTGACCTAGACCTTCTCCGAAAATTCCGAAAAAATTGGGCGTGTCTTTTGGAGATGAATTAGGGATCCGGTGGCAAAAACGAATTTATTTTTCGTGCAATGCATTAATTGCGAATTCACGAATGTCTTGCCCTTTGCAAAAGCCCCCGACTTCTACTTGCCACATCGGGGAGGAGGAAAGGCCCAAACTCCGCTCCGTCGGTTCCCCTTGCTCCGTATTCTCGGCTGCTGCTTCGGCCAGGTCCCAAGTGCAGAGACCGGGGACTTCGGCCCCAAAGCGTAAACCCTTCTAGAGCACGGCAACCCACGGGGTTTCGTTTGGAGAGGCCCTCTCCTTGTCGGTCGGCGGGACCTTGCGCCCGTGTCTTGAAGTGGGGTTGGGGTGTTGGCCTTGAGGCTTGGACCCTAAAATCCCTCGGGGCTGCTTGCCCCAAATTTCCTCTCCCCAAGGCCACAGGGGCCGGGCCGGGCGACCTCGCTCTCAGGAATCGCGATCGACTCGCCAATGGACTCGAGCGTCGACATTGCCACAGGGGACCAAGTTCGTGGCGAAGACCACCGAACTCCAAGAAGCGCCAAAGTAGCTCACTTCCATCACACTTTCGTAGTCAATTGGCCTAGGATGTGCATGCGGGATCTTGTCGTGGAGGCGTGAGTGTTTCCTTCTTTATAAAACCGGCCGTGTAACTTGCTCCCTAGGGTAATTTCGCCATTCGGACGATTTGGCGGGGTCTGTTGCCATTCCGGAGCATCCCGGTGCCGAGCGACAAAAGCAGTGCGGTTTCTACAAAGGTAGACATCGGGGCGCCCAGCGGTTTGACAAAGTTCTCGGACCCGATCTGGAATCTTTTGGACCTTCGAAGGGGGGGCCCTGAGCGGAGGATCAGCGGTGGGATAGAGGCAGGGCTCGGGAGGGTGGTCATTGGCGCGTGCGGCCAGGGGGGCTGCCGAGGGAAAGAGCTGCCTCGGGGAACTTTTGGATCCCGCCTCACGGGGTGGGACTCTCCCCTCTTGTGAGGGGATCCTGCAAGGTCGGCCTCGTTTGACTTGGGGAAGGGTGCGGCATTTCGGTTGCCACAGCGGGCTGCCCGGCCCGTTCTAATCTAACCCTTTGACCTAGACCTTCTCCAGAAAATTCCGAAAATTGGGCGTGTCTTTGGAGATGAATTAGGGATCCCGGCAAAAAACCGAATTTATTTTAGGTGCAATGCATTAATTGTGAATTCTGAATGTCTTGCCTTTTGCAAAAGCCCCCGACTTCTACTTGCCCACAGGGGGAGGAGGAAAGGCCCAAACTCGCTCCGTCGGTCCCCTTGCTCTCCGTATTCTAGGAGCTTCTCGGCGAGGTCCCAAGTGCAGCGGACCAGGACTCGGCCCCAAAAGCGTAAACCCTTCTAGAGCACGGCAACCCCACGGGGTTTTACGTTTGGAGGAGCCCTCTCCTTGTCGGATTCCGGTAGGGACCTTTTGCGGGGCGTGTCTTGAAGATGGGGTTGGGGTGTTGGCCCTTGGCCTTGGACCCTAAAATCCCTCAGGAGGCTGCTTGCCCCAAATTTCCTCTCCCCAAGGCCACAGGGGCCGGGCAGGCGACCTCCGCTCTCGGGAATGCGATCGACTCACGCCAATGGACTCGAGCGTCGACATTGCCACGGGGGGACCAAGTTCCGTGGCGAAGACCACCCGAACTCCAAGCGCCAAAGTAGCTCACTTCCATCACACTCGTAGTCAATTGGCCTAGGATGTGCATGCGGGATCTTGTCGTGGAGGCGTGAGTGTTTCCTTCTTTCGCCAAAACCGGCCAGGTGTAACTTGCTCCCTAGGGTAATTTCGCCATTCGGACGATTTGGCGGGGGTCTATTTGCCATTAGAACATCCCGGTGCGAGCGACAAAAGCATGATCGGTTTCTACAAAAGGCCGAGACATCGGGGCGCTTAGCGGTTTGACAAGTTCTCGGACGATCTGGAATCTTTTGGACCTTCCGAAGAGGGGCCTGAGCGGAGGATCAGCGGTGGGATAGGGGCAGGGCTCGGGAGGTGGTCGTTAGCGTCAGCCAGGGGGGCTGCCCGCGGGGAAGGGCTGCCTGGGAACTTTTTGGATCCGCCTCACGGGGTCAGGACTCTCCCCTCTTGTGAGGGGATCCTGCAAGGTCGGCCTCGTTTGACTTGGGGAAGGGTGCCCATTTCGGTTGCCCACAGCGGGCTGCCCGGCCGTTCTAATGCTAACCCTTTGACCTAGACCTTCTCAGAAAATTCGAAAAGTGGGCGTGTCTTTGGAGATGAATTAGGGATCGGCAAAAAGCGAATTTATTTTCGTGCAATGCATTAATTGCGAATTCACGAATGTCTTGCCCCTTTGCAAAAGCCCCCGACTTCTACTTGCCACATCGGGGAGGAGGAAAGGCCCAAACTCCGCTCCGTCGGTTCCCCTTGCTCCGTATTCTCGGCTGCTGCTTCTCGGCGGTCCCAAGTGCAGCAGCAGACCGGGGACTCGGCCCCAAAGCGTAAACCCTTCTAGAGCACGGCAACCCACGGGGTTTTCGTTTGAGGCCCTCTCCTTGTCGGTCGGTAGGGACCTTGCAGCCCGTGTCTTGAAGTGGGGTTGGGGTGTTGGCCTTGAGGCCTTGGACCCTAAAATCCCTCAGGAGGCTGCTTGCCCCAAATTTCCTCTCCCCAAGGCCACGGGGGCCGGGCCGAGGCGACCTCCGGCTCTCGAGGAATCGCGATCGACTACGCCAATGGACTCGGAGCGTCGACATTGCCACTGGGGACCAAGTTCCGTGGCGAGAAGACCACCGAACTCAAGCGCCAAAGTAGCTCACTTCCATCACACTTTCGTAGTCAATTGGCCTAGGATGTGCATGCGGGGATCTTGTCGTGGAGGCGTGAGTGTTTCCTTCTTTCGCCAAAACCGGCCAGGTGTAACTTGCTCCCTAGGGTAATTTCGCCATTCCGGACGATTTGGCGGGGGTCTATTTGCCATTAGGAACATCCCGGTGCCCGAGCGACAAAAGCAGTCGCGGTTTCTACAAAGGGACATCGGGGGGCCAGCGGTTTGACAAGTTCTCGGGACCCGATCTGGAATCTTTTGGACCTTCGAAGAGGGCCCTGAGCGGAGGATCAGCGGTCCGGATAGAGGCCGGGGCTCGGGAGGGTGGTCATTAGCGTGCGACCAGGGGGGGGCTGCCCGGGAAGGGGCTGCCTCGGGGAACTTTTTGGATCCGCCTCACGGGGGTGGGACTCTCCCCTCTTGTGAGGGATCCTGCAAGGTCTGGCCTCGTTTGACTTGGGGAAGGGTGCCGGCTCGGTTTGCCAGCAGCGGGCTGCCCGGCCGTTCTATCTAACCCTTTGACCCTAGACCTTCTCGAAAATTCGAAAAATTGGGCGTGTCTTTGGAGATGAATTAGGGATCGCTGGCAAAAAAGCGGAATTTATTTTCGTGCAATGCATTAATTGCGAATTTACGAATGTCTTGCCCTTTGCAAAAGCCCCCGACTTCTACTTGCCATCGGGGAGGAGGAAAGGCCCAAACTCCGCTCCGTCGGTTCCCCTTGCTCCGTTATTCACCGGCTCTTTGCTTCGGCGGTCCCAAGTGCAGCGGACCCGGGACTTCGGCCCCAAAAGCGTAAACCCTTCTAGAGCACGGCAGCCCCGGGGGGTTTACGTTTGGGAGGCCCTCTCCTTGTCGGTCGGCGGGACCTTGCGCAGGTGTCTTGAAGTGGGGTTGGGGTGTTGGCCTTGAGCCCTTGGCGGACCCTAAAATCCCTCAGGGGCTGCTTGCCCCAAATTTCCTCTCCCAAGGCCACGGGGGCCGGACGAGGCGACCTCTCTCTCAGGAATCATGATCGACTCTGCCAATGGACTCGAGCGTCGACATTGCCACAGGGACCAAGTTAAAGTGGCGGAAGACCACCCGAACTCCAAAGCGCCAAAGTAGCTCACTTCCATCACACTCGTAGTCAATTGGCCTAGGATGTGCATGCGGGATCTTGTCGTGGGCGTGAGTGTTTCCTTCTTTCAAAACCCGGCCAGGTGTAACTTGCTCCCTAGGGTAATTTTCGCCATTCGGACGATTTGGCGGGGGTCTATTTGCCATTAGGAGCATCCCGGTGCGAGCGACAAAGCATGCGGTTTCTACAAGGGCAGACATCGGGGCGCCCAGCGGTTTGACAAGTTCTCGGACCCGATCTGGAATCTTTTGGACCTTCGAAGAGGGGCCCTGAGCGGAGGATCAGCGGTGGGATAGGGAAGCCGGGCTCGGGAGGGTGGTCATTAGCGTGCGGCCAGGGGGGGGTGCCGGGAAAAGGCTGCCTCGGGGAACTTTTTGGATCCGCCTCACGGGGTCGGGACTCTCCCCTCTTGTGAGGATCCCTGCAAGGTCCTGGCCTCGTTTGACTTGGGGAAGGGTGCCGGCTTCGGTTGCCTACAGCGGGCTGCCCGGCCGTTCTATGCTAACCCTTTGACCTAGACCTTCTCGAAAATTCGAAAATTGGGCGTGTCTTTGGAGATGAATTAGGGATCGGCCCGGCAAAAAGCGAATTTATTTTTCGTGCAATGCATTAATTGCGAATTCACGAATGTCTTGCCTTTGCAAAAGCCCCCGACTTCTACTTGCCACATCGGAGGAGGAGGAAAGGCCCAAACTCGCTCCGTCGGTTCCCCTTGCTCGTATTCTCGGCTGCTTTGCTTCCGGCCGGGTCCCAAGTGCAGCAGACCGGGACTCGGCCCCAAAGCGTAAACCCTTCTAGAGCACGGCAGCCCACGGGGTTTTCGTTTGAGAGGCCCTCTCCTTGTCCGGTCGGTAGGGACCTTGCAGGTGTCTTGAAAGTGGGGTTGGGGTGTTGGCCTTGAGCCGGACCCTAAAATCCCTCCGGGGCTGCGCCCCAAATTTCCCTCTCCCAAGGCCACAGGGGCCGGACGAGGCGACCTCCGCTCTCAGGAATCGCGATCGACTCGCCAATGGACTCGAGCGTCGACATTGCCACGGGGACCAAGTTAGTGGCGGAAGACCACCCGAACTCCAAAGCGCCAAAGTAGCTCACTTCCATCACCTTTTCGTAGTCAATTGGCCTAGGATGTGCATGCGGGGATCTTGTCGTGGAGGCGTGAGTGTTTCCTTCTTTCGCAAAACCGGCCAGGTGTAACTTGCTCCCTAGGGTAATTTCGCCATTGGGACGATTTGGCGGGGTCTATTTGCCATTAGGAGCATCCCGGTGCCCGAGCGACAAAGCAGTGCGGTTTCTACAAAGTAGACATCGGGGCGCCCAGCGGTTTGACAAGTTCTCGGACCCGTCTGGAATCTTTTGGACCTTCGAAGAGGGCCCCACGAGCGGAGGATCAGCGGTGGGATAGAGGCAGGGCTCAGGGAGGGTGGTCATTGGCGATGCGACCCGGGGGCTTATTTGCCGAGGAAAAGGGCTGCCTGGGAACTTTTGGATCGCCTCACGGGGTCAGGACTCTCCCCTCTTGTGAGGATCAAGGTCGGCCTCGTTTGACTTGGGGAAGGGTGCCGGCTTCGGTTGCCACAGCGGGCTGCCCGGCCGTTCTAATGCTAACCCTTTGACCCCTGGAACCTTCTCGAAAATTCGAAAATTGGGCGTGTCTTTGGAGATGAATTAGGGATCCCGCTGGCAAAAAGCCGGAATTTATTTTAGGTGCAATGCATTAATTGCGGAATTCACGAATGTCTTGCCCTTTGCAAAAGCCCCAGACTTCTACTTGCCACATCGGAGGGAGGAAAGGCCCAAACTCCGCTCCGTCGGTTCCCCTTGCTCCGTATTCTCGGCTGCTGCTACCGGCCGGGTCCCCAAGTGCAGCAGACCCGGGACTCGGCCCCAAAGCGTAAACCCTTCTAGAGCACGGCAACCCACGGGGTTTCGTTTGAAGCCCTCTCCTTGTCGGTCGGTAGGGACCTTGGCGCCGTGTCTTGAAGATGGGGTTGGGGTGTTGGGCCTTGAGCGGACCTAAAATCCCTCGGGAGGCTGCTTGCCCCAAATTTCCTCTCCCCAAGGCCACAGGGGCCGGGGCCAGGCGACCTCAGCTCTCGGGAATCGCGATCGACTCGCCAATGGACTCGAGCGTCGACATTGCCACAGGGACCAAGTTAAAGTGGCGAAAGACCACCCGAACTCAAAAGCGCCAAAGTAGCTCACTTCCATCACACTTTCGTAGTCAATTGGCCTAGGATGTGCATGCGGGATCTTGTCGTGGGGCGTGAGTGTTTCCTTCTTTCGCAAAACCCGGCCAGTGTAACTTGCTCCCTAGGGGTAATTTAGCCATTCGGACGATTTGGCGGGGTCTATTGCCATTCGGAGCATCCCCGGTGCGAGCGACAAAGCAGTGCGGTTTCTACAAGGCCGACATCGGGGCGCCCCGCGGTTTGACAAGTTCTCCCGGACCGATCTGGAATCTTTTGGACCTTCGAAGAGGGGCCCCTGAGCGGAGGATCCAACGGTGGGATGGGGAGCGGGGGCTCGGGAGGGTGGTCATTAGCGTGCAGCCCGGGGGCACCCGGGGCTGCCTGGGAACTTTTTTTGGATCCCGCCTCACGGGGTGGGACTCTCCCCTCTTGTGAGGGATCTGCAAGGTCTGGCCTCGTTTGACTTGGGGAAGGGTGCCGGCTCGGTTGCCACACAGCGGGCTGCCCGGACGTTCTATCTTAACCCTTTGACCTAGACCTTCTCAGAAATTCCGAAAATTGGGCGTGTCTTTGGAGATGAATTAGGGATCGGCGGCAAAAACGAATTTATTTTGGGTGCAATGCATTAATTGCGAATTCTGAATGTCTACCCTTGCCCAAAAGCCCCGGCTTCTGCTTGCCACATCGGAGGAGGAAAGGCCCAAACTCCGCTCCGTCGGTTCCCCTTGCTCCGTATTCTGTTTGCTGCTTCGGCCGGGGTCCCAAGTTACAGCGGACCAGGTTCGACCCCAAAAGCGTAAACCCTTTCTAGAGCACGGCAACCCCACGGGGTTTTACGTTTGAGCCCTCTCCTTGTGTCGGTCGGCGGGACCGGCGCCGTGTCTTGAAGTGGGGTTGGGGTGTTGGCCGTGGCCTTGGACCCTAAAATCCCTCCGGGCTGCTTGCCCAAATTTCCTCCCCCAAGGCCACAGGGAACTTCGAAATTCAAGGTGAAGGCGTCGTTGAACCACGAAGGCATGTCCAAAACCCTTACTTGATAATCTATGAAGAGGCTGCAACCATATATGAAGTTGTATGTGATCATGCGCGAGAGAATATGGCAAATCAAAAAGCTCTTCTTGCGACTTTGCATGGATTTGTGGCTGGGCATGCCTTGTGTAGGTGTATCTTGGAAAGCAACACAGTGAGCCATATGTTTGCCTTTTCTGATCATGATGAAGTGATTGGCAAGCTTGATTTAGTATGAAAGTATGCAAGTGAAGCTCAATGGTGCACAAGTCTGGTTTATTAAAGTGGATAGATAAACAAGGATGGAGAGAAATCTAAGTGGATAGATAAAGAAGGATAGATAAAATACATAAGTAATCATTGCCAACTAGTGCTCCATTATTATCGCTCCGGATGTGTGAGTTTCATTGGAAGCAATACCCCAAGAATCATTGGCATCTGAGTTGCCTCCTCCCATCTGTCATTTCCATTTGATGCAATTCCCCAACTATCATTCTCACACGATTCCTTGTTATCGTATCATTGTTACCAATAGCATCATGTTGATTTCCTCCCCATCGATATTCACGAGTTTCAATGATGTTCAATGCTTTAAAATCTCAGCTAAAAAGAGCCACGAGTTTATTCTATGCATTCTACCTCGAGAAAAGACCGATCTCTATCTTTGTGTAATGGTTTGATTCCTTTTATATGTAGTTTTCTGAAGGAAGATGCAATGCATACTTATATGGAGAGATGTTTTCATGGGCCGTTTAACAAACGTTGTTTCGTCGGGCGTTGGAGTTGTTAATCGGTGTATAGTTCCTCCCGTAATATAAATGATCGATTACTTGGCCGAATGTGGCTTTGAAAATTAATGCCAAGGTAACTCACTTGGTACCCCATAATGGCTCCCCCGTTTCATTGGCGAAGACTTACTTTCAAACCGTAGTGTGGAGGATATAATATGATGTTATCGATGGAATTTCGGTCGTGGTCTTCCAAAGGTCTCCGGGGAGCCAACTATAATCTTTGGAATGGATGTGTCACATGGAGCCCCATTCTCGTCAAATTCACCATCAATTGCAATTGTAAGGATTGAAGCGTGTGTGCATTTGACTTAAGCGTTATTATTATAATTATAATAATAACTTATAATTATAACTTAATAAAAAGGGCACGTCGTTTAACACAAAGACGTCGTTATAGACGTCGTTTAACGACTATTGCAGACGCCGTTAAGCGACGGGCGTCGTTCAACGGCGTCTGTAACTTTTTATCGAAACAGAAGCGGCTTTTCGCCGCCTAGTTTTTTGGTTCTAAAGCGGCCGGAGGAGGCGTTTTAATTAGCGATTTTTTGGCGCGGATCATCCTTGCGGTCCTTTCCAAGCTTCAAGCAAGCATCCAAAGGTATTTCAATGGATCAATCAACTCTATTTTTGAATTAGGCTTGTTGTTTGATAGATTTAGGGCTTCTTGTTTTTCTTATTTGTTTTCAATCCATCCCATTTCTATCCTCCTCTTCTTTCCATCCTTGTTTTCTTCAATCCATTTTAGCCTCTTATTAGTATGAATCGAATCCTCCTCCTTCTTCTTCCAATGATCTTCCAATCATTGGTTTCTTCCTTCTAATCTTAGTTCTTCCAATCTTCTATTCATTTTTCTTCTTCTTCTTCTTCACCACTTTCTCATTCTATTCAATCTTTCTTTCCTATCTCCTCTTCTTCTTCTTCTTCTTCTTCTTCTTCTTCTTCTTCTTCTTCTTCTTCTTCTTCTTCTTCTTCTTCTTCTTCTTCTTCTTCTTCTTCTTCTTCTTCTTCTTCTTCTTCTTCTTCTTCTTCTTCTTCTTCTTCTTCTTCTTCCTCTTCTTCCCTCTTCTTCTTCCTCTTCTTCTCTTCTTTTTTTTCCATGGAAGAAGGACGTCGTTGAAGCGAGGCCCATTCTTCCTCTATTTTTATTACAAGAAGGGGCGTCGTTGAAAAGCGCAGGCCCCTTCTTTTATATTCTTCTTTTTTTTTTTTTTTTTCATTTTTACATGTCAATATATAGTTCTTTTTAATTAACAATGTAAATAGTTTTAATGTCAATGATCTTTTCAATGTGTGAATCTTTTTTTTTTTGTTTTTTTTTTTTATTTCTTTATTTATGTAAGTTTTCTAATTATTGAATGCCTTTATTTTTTGCATGTACACTAATAACAAAATCGTCGCTCTTGGAAATCGATTTTAAAACTTCAAGACATTCTAGGTAAGAATTTGAGTTTGAGTAGGAGAATAAAATTTTAATGTTTTATTTAGGTTAAAAAAAACTTGGGGAGACTTGGACAAAGGGCATGGTCGGCTCCGCCTTGAGTGGAGAAGACTAGGTGTTAGGGTCCAAGCTCACCGATTACTCTTTGTAATTTTATTGATTAATGTATTTAGTTTAGAAAAATTGGGGAGACTTGGACAAGGGCATGGTCGGCTCCGCCTTTGAGTGGAGAAGACTAGGTGTTCCGGGTCCAAGCTCACCGCTTCTTTTGAAATTTTATTGATTAATGTATTTAGTTTAGAAAAATTTGGGGAGACTTGGACAGGGCATGGTCGGCTCCGCCTTGAGTGGGAGAAGACTAGGTGTTCGGGTCCAAGCTCACCGCTTCTACTCTTGTTTATTTTTTTTATTAATATATCAATAAATAGAAATCTTTTACTGGATTGGACAAGGGCGGGGTTTTGAAAAAAAATTGCATTATTGATTTTCGGGTTTCTAGTTAAGAATGTTGTTTTAAAGATGTTAGGGATGTCAAAGAAACAACGATGTGGAGTGGTTAAGAGCAAGAAAAAAATTTAAATAGTTGGTTTTTAAAAAAAAAAAAAAAATTAAAAGGGAAACTAACTCTTAAGAAAGTAGGTAAAGATTCATAATGAAGGTTTGAAAAAAAAAGTCACAAAGCAAGATTAATGAATCTAAATTGGTTTGTAGGTATGGCCCGATCGTGAAGACACTAATGATTAGTGAGATTAGACGATGGTCATAAATGAGATATGTGCTAACGAAAGTCCCGACAGGAGATGCAACCGGTCAACGTGTGCACCATTTTGTCGGACATGTGAAAAGGAAGTGCCAATTTGAGTTAGCACAAAATGGCGTGTCAAGAAGAAATGTTGACTTCTCTCCTTGACACACATGTAAAGCCAATGATTGGAAACCCCATGGATGAACTGAAGACATGTTTGAAGCATTCAAGTCGCAACTTAAAAGTCCCAATGCCGAGGCTCGTGTCAAGGAATGGGTAGCTTCATGGAATTCCTCAAAGAAGCGACGTTTGGATCACAAGAACATCATTGCGGATCTCAATGCACGTCGGTTGGAGGTAATTAAAAATGCTTTGCATCGGGGAAGCTCTAGTGGAGCGGGGCCTAGCAAGCCCCACTTTTCTTTGGAGAATCACATGAACACATCAATCTTTGTTGATCCCATGCCCGAGAGGCCGTGGATGTGATACACCTTATTGAGGAGAAACCAACACATCGCACGTATCAAATCAAAATCAACGGAACACAACACTTCCAAGATGATGAGCTATACGATTGGATGGGTTTTCAAGGGCAAAGATAGGGGCGTAGACGCATGAGATGGCTCAAAGATACATACGCTTCAAGAGCCCGCGATCCCCGCTTTGGCTACATCCATTGGACTTGCATATGAAGTTGCTAGCTCTAGTGGGGATACCATAGGGCCAATGGTGATTCTACCTTTCATGAATGGAGAGACACTTGCACACTTGTTTGACTATTTACCTAATAACTTGTCACGCTTTTTAGAAGATGGTCAAATGCAAATTGCTAGAGCCAAGAAGAACCGACAAACACATAGAAAATTCGAACTTAGGAGCAAAATGCAGTTGTATATCAAGATGTTCCGTGAGATAGCTCTTGCCCTAGCAGAAGGTGTCGTTGAGATCCACAAAGGCCACTTCACTCACACAAAGCTTAATTGCAAGAGAGTCAAATTACATTTTGATGATGAGTACCAAAATGTGTGGGTGGCCATTGGTGATTGGGACAATGCAATTCATTTTACGCCAAAGAGCCGCCGTCCCTTGTTGAAGTGTCGGTACTTACTTTCTGGATGGACAAGCAAAATATCCATGGTTAGAGGAAACGTGTTTGAGAAATCAAAAAGGATGATGATCGTGTATGGGGGACACGAAATTCATGATGTCTATGCATTGGGATATATTTATGAGATGCTTACGATTTCGTGCAAGCTATCACTTAATAATGGAGTGGTTTAATAATAACAACAATGCCCAATGGATTAATCCAACCCATATGTACCAACGACGTCTTGACAAGTTGGAGGAGCAAAAAACAAGAATGATGTGCCTACGTGAAGACATATTCTCATCACGACCCAAAGCTTCTGAAGTTGTTGAAGCCTTACAAAGTGTTGGAATATCTTCTACCATGGTTGTGAGACAAAGACGACACATGAAGTGCATGGATGCCTTGGAGATGTCAAAATTGTTGTTGTCACAACTCAAATAATGAATACAATATTGTATATCTTGCCATGTTTAAGAGTATTAAATTTTTTTAATTGTCTAATAACCAAATATATAAAGACACTTTTAATTATTCAAATCCCAATGTTTTGTAATGAACTTCCCATGTTGCTAACATTTGTTGCTTTCCTACTATGTTATTCATCGCACTCCATATAAATAACTTGCAAGTTTTTGCACATGTCCAAAGAACCATGGATTTGGCACGATGGCATATCTATTGTTCACAACTTTACTTCTCAAGCGTGGCTTGGTAGCCTTATTGATGCCCTAAACTTCAGAAAGGCCTTTAAGAGGCTTAAGTTGGTCGCTCGGGTTTAGCTCGCCACCACCGCCACCTCCACCATTGTGTGGATTTGGTATGGATTTTTTCTAGGATAAAATGCAAGTTAACCATTTATTTTTAACGTTCTAATGTTTTTAAATGTAGCGTGTAAATGCGGTTGCGCCCTTCTTTTCCTATGCATAATGTTCGGTCGTCGTGGTTATGGGCGGATCTTCTTCTCATCACCAAGAGAGAGGAAAAGGACCTCGTGATCCAAGCAGAAGACGAAGAGCGGTGGAACTCCGAGATATCAACGAGGCGATAACCCCGAAGATAGGTGGAATGCCTTGCAATTCGGGATGTCGCCCCGCAGAAATGGAGATTGCGCGGTCAGTTGAACAAAGTAGGCGGAGGTCTGGCCCCATGACCCTCCACGCCATAGCTCATACACTCCTTCAGAATTCAATCTTGGGACCGCTCCCGAGCACGAGGAGAATGAACCCCCGAAGGAGCGCCGGCCTGTCCGCCCACGTCGGAGTGGGACGCAATTCCTCTTCAAGCTTATAAAGATCGTGCACCACCCGCACCACCTCCACGAAGGCATCTCTTTCAATATGAGTGAGTTCATCTTGAATTATGCCCTTTTTTGTTCACTAACACATATTCATATGTTAGTCGATGTTGAGTGTAGTAGCAAGAAAGTTGCCGCCACCACAAAGACCGCTAGATGGCATACAATTTTTGGAAGATGGCTAATAATGTCACAAATAGCGTTTTTGCCATAACGTCCACAAGGGTGGACTGGAACTCGGGAGCCTATGATGAGGAAAAGAGAGGATCAAGGAGATTTTAGAAGCAGAATATCCCGAGCTCAAGTCGAGAGATCTCATGGAGGGAGCTTTGTTCAAAGCGAGGGGTAAACATGTTAAATCCACAGGGTATTAGGCTCTTTTCGTTCTTCATTATAACCTCATTGTACTCATATTTTATTTATATTTTGCAGAGGGTAATCAGAAGAAGCGGTGAAAAGATCTTGCCAAAGCTGGAGTCCCAAGGATAGAGGGAAATTGACCCTATCCGGGTTGACTAATGAGGCATTTCAAGTACATCATCTCTCCCATGAGTCGTGATAATTAGATGATGCCATGTGGACTAAGTCCTTGTATTGCATTGTAGTGTTTGAAGGCCAACATATTATCAAAGAAAGGGAAGCTAGAACAAAGGCATTTGGGACGCGAGGTACGATGACAAAAGTGGCGACCATAGTGCCAATAAAGACTGGGTCGGCGGTTATGGCTTTACGGATAAGCTATTTGTAAGTATAAATTTGGTTTATAATGTAGGTTCTCGAAGTTGAACACTAACATTAGTTTTGGTGCTCATTCTCACTAGGCGCCATTTCTTTGGTCGCCCCACGCTAAAGATGAACGCGAAGGGCCTTCAAACAAGGCGCTCATGCGGCCATCGCGCACGCATGCTACAAGTGAAAGGGGGATGAAGTGTGTATCATTCATTAGATAATTATTTGTGACTACAATGAACTAATTGTTATGTATACAATATAATGCGTAAATGAAGACGAAGCCAATGAAGAAGAAGAAGAAGAGAGCAACAACTAAAGACTTAATATATTTTGTAATGTGCAAATTACATTGTGAAATATATTAATTGAATTCAATTTAAATTTTTATGCTTTGTTCTTATTATTTGTGATTTTTTTGTTATGTTAATTTTATGCTCGATTCTATTTTTTATTCTTAGATTTATTAAACATTTAATTACATATTAAACAATAATGCTTATCTACCATTAATATAATTTAATCAATATTTGTTTCTATTTTTCGATTTTTTAAATTTTAAATATTTATTCTCGATTTATTTTGTTCATATTTAATATTTATTAATACTATTAATATTATTGATAATATTAATATTAATAAATATTACTAAATATTTATTTATATTAAATATTTGTTAATTTTGCATATGAATATTAAGCGTCCGAATAAATCATATTGAATAATATTAAATAAATATTTTTTTTATCAAAATTCTTTAATCGCCATTGAACGACGTTGTTCAGCGCGGGGCGCCACGCCGTTAGCTGCCGTTGAACGACGCCGTTCGCGGGCGCCAGCCGGCAGTAAAGTTTACACCACGCCAGCCTGCAAGGTGTCGACGCCGCGTAAACGCCGCTGAACGACGCTTCACACGCCGCTAGGCCACGCGTGGCCTTCGCTACCGGGCAACGCCACGCCGGGCGGACATGATGACGTACTTGTCGCCGTGGAACGACGCTGCCGTGTCATCCGCCACGCCCCGCTACCGGGGCGCGGCCACTCGGGCAAGGTGCGGCGGGTCGACCCACGGTACGCTAACGACGTTGAACGACATTACGTCGCCGCTTAAAGACGCCGCAGATTCGCGACGCTGTATAGCGACGCGATAAACGCCGTGACATCGACGCATCCGGACGTCGAAATAGACGTCGTTTATCGACGCTTCGGGACGCCGATCATCGACGCGGTAAACGACGCCCCGACGCCGTAATAGACGCCGTAAATAACGGGGCTTTGGTTTTGTAGTGAGTTGCCGCTCCCGGCCTTGTTCGGGAAATCGCGCAGAGTTTAAGACCGACCTCGGTTCCTGCACGCATGCCATCTTGGCCCCTACAGAGGCGGGGCCGAGGATTATCTTCTTTGCGCCAGCGAACCTCAGGTGGCTATACATGCTAAGCGTAGACCATCATGCCCAAGGATTTGGCCTTGGCGCCGAGGGATTCGTGGGGAGAGGGGGTAAAAGCATGTTAGGGTGTCCCTTAAAAGTATTATTTAGTGACCAAAAAGTACCTAAAAGGTACCCGGATTTGGTAACCGGGTACTGTGTAATATCCCAATAAAAGGTACATTCTAGAACTTTTATATATATTTTGGTCTAAGTACCATTATCTTTATCTTAACTTTGAATATTAATCGCCCTTGACTTTTTATTTTGGATATTTGTACTAGTTTTAATGAAAATAAAAATGAGAAAGTACCCAGCCTCAAGTACCTAGTGTATGTACTTTTGCGTGTTCCAAAAGTGGTACACCCTAACATGCTTTTACCTGTGCCTTAATTGTCCTCAATTTTGTAATATGTGTTGTATCTTTTTTGTACATCCCGCTTTTGATATTAATATAAAGTGCTATCTTAACATCATATTCTATTTTTTGCATTTGCATGTCGCCTATACATGCAAACTTTCAAATCGAAAAAAAAAAAAAAACACAACAAAACACCACCATTTTTTTCCAATAACCGGAAATAATAATAAATTATTTCACTTCGTGGGAATATTCTTTAAAAAAAAAAAAAAGGGGAACACTTTTTCTTTAAACGTACCCTTTCCTTTTAGGGTTTCCAATCTTGTGATAAGCTCTTCCCTTTTCCTATCTTCCTCCTCCTCCTAAGATTTGCTATGGACCATACCCGCCACAAAGAATGGTACCCACGATGGAGAGCGATGGGATCCTCGATGTTCCCTTTGAGCAGCTCCATCCTTATTTGTTACAAGAGGTGGATCTTATCGCCAATATGGAGACCCATCCCGACTATGCTTAGATTTCTTGCGTTTTTACATTCAAGAGATGGTGCCCCGATTGCACTCAGATCGCGATCCTCCTCGCCTTTACCTCCACAGATCCGTGACTTATGCAGATGCTTGGGGATGACAAACATGCTGAGGATACACTTAGGGGTATTCAGCGCCGTGCTCGGCATGCTCCTATCCTCCAGTTTGGACGACAGCAGACCTATTTTGAGGTCCGCTTTGCATTGGCCATTCTTATGGACCAATATGTGGAGTTCGATTACACTCCATTGGAAAAAGGGAAGTTACCTATTGCTGATGATCCAGAGGAGGATGAGCCAATGTTGTTAAAAAACCCGTTTTTTATTTTTAAAGTACTTCTATAAAAATCCTCACGTTTTTTAAAGGATTTTTATGATTTGGTACGGCCAAAAAATAAAAATAAAAATATTGCATATTCTTTGCACTGCTTTATTGGACATATTTGATACTATTAAAATGCACATTTTGCTACAAGTTATAAGACGTAGCGTGCCAACAAGTAAATCAGAAACTTATGCTACTATTAGAAACTATTAAGTTCAAATACAAAGATATCATAGCTGTTTTGCCATGCAACTCTTAAGGAAGTTCAGAAAAACATTATTATAGAGGTTAAGAAGTATAAGAATTTTATATAAAAAGATAAATAAGTTCTAGAATATCATATATTTGAATAAAAAAAAATCACAGGCTAAGGATTTTTTAGGATTTTTAAAGATTTTTAAGGATTTTTAAGGATTTTAAAGATTTTTAACGTATTTTATATAAAATACGTTTTTAAAGATTTTTTCCAAAATTTTTAAAAATCTTCAAAAAATCTTAAAAAACGTTTTTTAAACGTACGGATTTTGACGTACTTAACAACATTGGGATGAGCGCATCAGCCATACAGATTTTGTTCGATGGAAGCAGCTCGCCACCAAACCGCCCGTTGTACGAGGCCACGGTCGCAAGCTTGCGGGGTTGGATGCCCTTCCCCCAATCATGCACAATGGTCGAGAGTATCTCCTCCTCGATGATATCATGTGGGCATATCACGTCATCGCTAACCTTCCACACATGACCAAGGACCTCGTCCTGTACGAGCTCGCTGAGTATTGTCAGGATGACTTCCTTGACTTCTCCCTTCCTGATTATCCTGCGGAAGTCCAACGGCTACTTAGGTTTCACCCAGAAGACCTTGCACCCGTTGAGACCTTGTTACGCCTAAGGCAATTGATGCTCCAAGATCCCCTTCTCCGCCACCGAGGATGCTTTTCTTTGCTATAGGACCTCATGTCCCTAATATTAACGAGGTGGTCATACCAATGGAGGAGGATGAACAGGGAGAAGAGTTGTGCGATAATCAAGACCATCCGAAAAGAAGATAAGGAAGAGGCCTATGCGAGCGTGTACATCTCAATCTTGAAAGGGAGATAGCGACTCAGCGAGATCCCGGACGTAGTAGCTTTTAAGAACCATCTTACGCGGTTCTTCCTCTCGCCTTTTCGTCAAGGCCAGGTGTTGTTTCTTTTGTTCGAGCTCTCGCCGTGAGGCCGAGGCATCTTTTCCCTTTGAAGGCTTTGTCGGGCCACGGCAGACACCGGAAGCTCCCCGCAAATCTCCATTCTCGGGCCAGACTTGTGAGTCGTGGACTTGGCACTTCTTTGCGTTAAGCCAAGACATTGCGGCTTGGATGAGCATGAAAATGCTCGTAGCAGCACCATTAGCTGCTGCTTTTCCTCCCGCAGTTGCTTCAGCTGCCGCACTCACCATTAGCCCCGTGTCGTGGCCTTCGCCAAATGGAGCCACCATCCCCTACGAAAATGGATCAAGACGCGGGGCCTAGCTCTTAGTCCTTTCCTAAGATCCATTAAATGAGTATAGCCTTTGGGCAACTCCACCATATGTATTTTCTTGGAATTAGTATAATTTTGTTTTGAGCCATTATACAATATATACGCTATTCTCTTATGATTTGTGTCTATTGTATTAATGAATACAATTCAAATCGTTCTCTTCCATGATGTCTTACTACTTTGGAATCTAGTTTATAGCAAAATTGTTCAATCTATATATAATTACTCCCCGCCGCCTTGCGTAAGAAAAACACATGGTGAGTGCGAAGATAGGATAACATTCCGATAATAACGAGAGATGAACAGGGGACCTCCCCGGGACTATGGGGAACGATACAACGAGTATCCCGAGCGGGGAAGTTGACGATGAGATAGCGGAGCTTAGGGTGCCGGGAACAACCTTATGATCCCGACAAGGGATGGAAATAGTTACTCTCTTCGAGAACGTGCTTACGATGATTTGAAATGGACCCTTTCCCCCGCACTTGGGATTATTGGAATATGACCCCACATCAAGCTTTTTGAGGATGCTAATGATCATCTCTCGCAAATCTTCTACGCGACCGCTAAGGCTCTTCAACCTTCTGATTATTAGCCCCACTTGGGATTATCAACCCGTTATTATCCAGGCTTGGGCACGTTACAAGCTCGTCAGAGCTGTGCGTGAGAGTGTGCGCTATGCCTTCATGTATCCCTATGCAAACCCTTAAGCCGCATTTTCCAGTTTTGTGTGTTCCTATGCTTCACTATGACTAGGAAATGGCCTGTATCAGGCCCCTTTATGTATTATATAACTATAAGTTTATAACTGTGTTCCGTATGAACTTCTTTAATGTAACCGTTAGTTCGCTTGTAATTTGAATCTTCCGTCCTTTTTCGTGTTCACTTTGTGTTTCTCGATACTACCCAAAATGACTTTGTTATAACACTTACTGTTATCGTACTCTTTCTTATATCATTGTATGTTTAATATAGACGGTGCACGCAATGCCGCCTGGCAGACACCCTCAAATGCAAGTCGATTAACACCCGAACAAGAATTGATGTCGATGAAAAGACAAGTTAGGGCGAATTACAAGCCCACGCCTTGCATGCTAACCCACCACAAGATGTACAACAGATGCACCGGAGTTACCTCCCTTCGCCTAGTCAGTCCACCGCGGCCCAGCCCGTCCCCACCACGAACCCCCCCGCATCCGGGGCGAAAAGAGGTCCCACTCTAAACGCACGGAGCTCCTCTAGAGATAGTGCCACCTCCTCAAAGTCCGCCACTTCAGTGTCATCCTGAATCATCCGCGATCATCCGGGTGGCCATGCAAAGCCGAGATAAGGAGTACCGCGAAGACAGCTTGATACACCCATAACTAGTATATGGAAGAATAGGAAATTGGCCCCGCTTTGATGGGAAATCTAGAGGTGGCTTGAATGCCGAATCCCGGGCCGGACTAAATGAAGGAGTTCGGCAGGTCCTATGGCATGACAGAGAAGGATACAGGAAAGGTTGCCACCACAAACCTTACCGGAGCTGCCCGTATTTGGTGGAAGGGCTATGCCAGAGCCAAACATCTGGACAGGAGTAGATGCAACTTCAGAAAGTTTGCCAAGGCCTTCAAATCGCATTATGTGCCCCGTGCACATAAATGCCAACAGATCCCACTTTCTGGCTGTGTTGGAGCGTAAGAGTATGTCCGTACAGGCTTACACGGATGAGTTTATGCGCCTGAGACTGTATGTACCTGGTATGAATGAGAAAAGGGCAGTGGAGGGCTATATTGAGGGTTTGGCACCATCGATCAAACGGATGGTTAAGGCCATCGACCCGAAATCAGTTGCAGAAGCCGAGGCTAAAGCATTGAGCCTCGAGGAGGACATACCAAGGAATCGATCCGCCGCCCCGCTCCTTACCGCGTACCACGGCCATCCACACCTTATAAACCCCGCTCTCCAAGTCCGGGGCCCTCTCAGCAGAACTCTTACGGTCGCCATGAGAAGAAAGTCGCTTTTAGCACGCCAGATAAGCAGAACAATGCTGGTAAGGAAGTTCGCGAACCTCTTATGATCCATTCCTAAAGAGGCTGGGGAGTACCGTAGGGATAAGGCATGTTACAGGTGTATGAGGCCTGGACACTTCATGCAGAATTGCCCATATGTTACCCAGAGACGCCCGCTGGCCATGGCCGACCTTGACTGGGACGATATTGAGTCAACATTACTTGGCGACGAGGGACGCCTCGAAAGTACATTCACGTAAGGCGTCTCATATCCTTGCAGCTATAGAAACTGGAAATCTTTGAAAAGTCACCGCCGGGTCATTTCCACCATAGGCCAAGTAGGCAAGAAGCCTTTTGTAATTCTTATGGATACGGGAGTACACATAATTTTGCTTCTCCTAGAATGGCCCAGGTCCTACAACCGGAAACCCTAAGGTCACTTAATCGAGGCCCCGTCACTTTAGCCAGATTGGTAAGGTTAGACATACTCATGGTCGCCGTGATCAACCTTAAGATCACGGGTTGCCTGCCGCACCGGTTGCTATGGGTGCCGAAGTTAATGGATATTGGCAAATACGACCTCATTGTCGGGAATGGAATTCTTGGCATCTGCAAAAGCCAACATAGGCTGAGAAGAGAGAAGTTACCTTCAACGCGCACTAATGGAGCCCCAGTAACTATAAAAAGGTGAACCATTCAACCCTATCATGCGGTCTATGTCCATTCGACAGGTTAGATAAAGCTATACGCAAGCAAAAAGCTCCTCCTCGCATTATTAGACTTGCTTCCATTGAGTCAGATGCTAAGCAAAACCAAGTAATCAACACCTTGCCACGGGGGATTGCCAGTATTCTCCATGAATTTAGCGATCTTTTCCCAGACGAGATCCAGAAGCTTCCTCCTTTTAGAGGGGTAGAATGTGAGATAGCTTTAGAGCCAGGTACTAAACCCACCAGCAAGGCCCCGTACCGTATGAGTCCCCCAGAGTTGGCAGAGCTTAAGAAGCAACTTCAAGAGCTACTAAACCTAGGTTTTATTCGACCTAGCGTTTCGCCCTTTGGCGCCCCTATTCTTTTTGTAAAGAAAAAAGACGGCTCCTTGAGAATGTGTATTGATTATCGGCAACTCAACAAGCATTCCATCAAAAATCGCTATGCTTTGCCGAGAGCAGATGATCTAATGGATCAGTTGCAAGGGGCCAAATATTTTTCAAAGATTGACCTTCGCTCGGGATATCATCAGATAAGGATTAAAGAGGAGGACATCCATAAATCTGCTTTTCGCACTAGATATGGGCATTATGAGTTTACCGTTATGCCTTCCGGATTAACTAATGCCCCCGCAACGTTTATGCGGTTAATGAACGATGTTTTCCGGCCAATACTTGGATGATTTTGTTGTCATTTTCTTTTGACGACATTCTCATCTGAAGACTCTAGAAGAGCATGAGAAACATCTTAAATTGGCCCTACAAAAGTTAAGACGTCATCAGCTTTTGCCAAGTTCTCTAAGTGCAAGTTTGCCACCCAAAGGTTGACTATTTGGGCCATATCATTTTTCTTGCAGAGGGAATTGCTACAGATCCAAAGAAAAAATAGAGGCCGTAAGGGGAATGGCCTATTCCGAAAAAATGTCTCCGAGGTCCGAAGTTTCTTGGGATTAGCAGGATACTATCGAAAGTTTGTCAAGGATTTTGCAAGGATTGCAGCACCTCTTATAAACCTTACGAAGCATGAGAAGGTGAAGGATTGGATGGAGCACTGGAAGACTAAGGTTCAGGGAAGTTTCCAGCAGCTTAAAGATGCCTTAACCTCAAGACCCGTTCTCACGTTGTCCGATCGATAAGGATAAACTAGTGGCCACTGATGCCAGTAAAATCGCCACTGGTGGGGTTCTAATGCAGGAAGGGAGGGTTATTGCCTATGATTCAAAGAAGATGAACGAGACAGAACAGCGATATCCTACCCATGATCAGGAGTTGTTAGTCGTTGTTCGCAAGATTGCGAATATGGAGACACTACCTCCTTGGTAGAAGATTCCGCTTGGACACGGATCACCAAAGTCTCCGTTATTTATCCACCCAATCAACCTCAACCTCCGCCGAGGGAGATGGATGGAATTTCTTGAAGAATGTGATTTTGAGATCATGTATAAGCCTGGAAAGCACAATGTGGTTGCGGATGCATTGTCACGCCACCCCTCGGTAACCCGAACCCATTGTAATGCAATTTCTACACTCACAAGTGAGTTTGGGAAACAGATAGAACAGACCTTGGCTACGGATCCCGAGTTCTGTGAAATATGGGCTAGTTTGAGTAAGGAGGCACGCACAGATAAAGAACGCGAAGCTTTCCGTTCATATAAGAAAGAGGGCAATCTGTTATATCACGAGGATAAGTTGTGTGTACCTCAGACTTCCGGAGTGCGTAAGTTAATCCTCCATGACACACATAACAGCCCTATAGCTGGACATGCAGGATTTATGAAGACCTATTTTAAAATCCGCTCCAGTTATTTTTGGCCTTCGATGAAGAAGGACATTGCCAGGTACATTAAGCAGTGTCAGGTATGTCAGCAGACCAAGGCAGAACAATTAAGGACTCCAGGAGAATTGCAACCTTTGGATGTGCCCAACGCTAAGTGGGAAGTGATAACCATGGATTTTATAGTGGGCCTTCCACGTACTCTCCGTGGATATGATGCGTTAATGGTCGTGGTCGACAAATTGTCAAAAATGGCTCATTTCTTGCCATGTCGTACCACGGACACCGCCTTTGATCTTTGATACGCTCGCTTTTGCAAAAGAGATCTTCAGTTGCACGGAATGCCACGGGTCATTGTATCGACATGAGATCCCAAATTTGTAAGTGCATTTTGGAAAGATTTCTTCACCACCATACAAACCAAGCTTGCTATGAGTACAAACTTTATCATCCTCGCACGGATGGTCAAACAGAAGGCATACCAACCGTATCATAGAGGATATGCTACGGGTTTATGTGGAGTAAGCAATCCCAATGGGTGACTATATTTATCTAGTAGAGTTTGCCTATAACAAGATGAAACAGGAGTCTTCCAGAATGTCTCCTTTCATGATAAATTATGGTTATCAATGCCTTACTCCTGACACATGGCACAACCCCGTGTCGAAGTG
The DNA here is from genome assembly GCA_021234155.1 of Isoetes taiwanensis. Taxonomy (NCBI): domain Eukaryota; kingdom Viridiplantae; phylum Streptophyta; class Lycopodiopsida; order Isoetales; family Isoetaceae; genus Isoetes; species Isoetes taiwanensis. Next base: position 3,906,955 of record JAJEKV010000086.1, read on the forward strand.
GAGGTTTCTCAACAACTCCTCCCGGAGATGCAAGCTTTGGTCGAGGAAGCACGTGGTTACTTGCTAGCGACAAAAATCGTCAAAAGAGTGTAGCAGATAAGCATGGGACTCCACGAAGTCTTCCGTGGGTGAATCTGGGTTTGGCTTAAGATTAAGGTAAAACAAGCCAAGCTTAAGATTGGTAATCGCAAGAAGTTGGCACCCGTGATGGGCTGGACCGCTCAAAATCATCGAACGTATTGGGGAGCAAGCATATCGCCTGGACTTGCCACCCCGCTTAAAGATCCACAAGGTTTTTCATGTGAGTCTTCTAAAGCAGCACACCCCTGATCCAGAGGAGGTTTTGGAAACCCCAACCCTCCTGGAAATGACAGAGGAGCAGCTAGAGATAGTACCTGAAGCTCTTCTTGATCGAGCTTATAAACAGACCAGGAGGACTCAAATGCTACAATACTTGGTCAAGTGGAAACACTTGCCAGTGGAGGATGCTACGTGGGTGATGCAAACAGATCTTGAGAAGCACTACCCGGATTTCATGCGCGAATCTCAAGGCCGCACCATCAACGATGCTATTAACCCCGCTCCCGGCGGTAAGCTTGAAGACTTGATTCGCCGAGAATCAGTAGAGGGGTAGATGCATCGTAATTAACAACGGTTACCGATGATGGGATCACCTTTGTGTTCCTTAGGACGTGGTGTACTGTCAATGTGGACATGACCGCGAACTGCTTGTAAAGCATGTACTTCATAGCCGCATTCATCTTGGCTATAATAGGAACCTGACCATTCCTTACGCCACAATGAACTGCGAACCATAGGCATGATAGGTTCCTTCTAGATAAATTTTCTTTCATTTTTTTTATAGGGGGTGGACCCTTCAACCACAACCTAATTATTTTATCTATATAAACTGATATATTACCATGTGCAGGCCAGTGAGCGGTACGTGACCTGTCCATGTTAGGGGGTTGCTGATGACCCGATTTCTTCGCTTTATGTTATCTACATGTTCTGTTGTTGTTAATCTTGGACTTTGGTCCTTGCACTTTTTAATTATGATAAGGATGTGAATTGTACTTTTGCTGCTTAAACTGTTGTAAACTTGAAAGCTTTAATATATTACCTTCTGAAATAAGGAATTACCTTCCTTCAGAATGTCATTTATTATATCTGTATCTAACCCCAATGCTGAGGACAGCATTATTTCTAAGGAGGGGAGAATGTGACGTTCCAAGTATTTATACGGTATAAGTATAAATATGTTGACGCCACATGGGGTATGGGAACCTAGGTGGTTCACTTAAAAAGGATTAAATTAGCTATGCTAATTTAATTATTAACAATAATAACCTATAACTAAGGAACTAACATTTAAAAAAACCATAATTAAGTTAATTATGGTTTGGGAAGGCGCCACGTGGCCACCCTCGATTGGTTAGCATGATAATGCTAATTGGGGTCAATAGGGTGGATCGCCACCCCCATATCAGCCACAACTCACCTTGAGCAGTGGAGCGCCACCTTTGTGACCAGAGCTGAGCGCCACCTTGAGCAATTGGACGCCACCCTTCTTACACAAGCTGAACACCCAGACCAAGAAGATGGAGATCCCCAACGACAATGGGTCGAGCCGAAACACAGGTGGGTGGCTAGTGTAGTTGTGAATTCTAGGATAAGCGCCCCTGTGGGCACCTGCTTGGGTTGCTGGTCTATTCTCTCTGTGTTTACTCGTAGGAACTAACCCTTGATTGTAAAGGTAGGTTCTCTATATATTTCGATTCTGGTTTTGCTTGTAATGGATGGACTGGTGGTTGTTAGCCTAGTGTTACTCTGGAAATGGGGAATTAAGGGGGGGTAGAGACCTCAGAGGCTATTTATTGTAGTATGCTCCTAGATAGAGCCCTGTATTATCCCGTTAAATGCGGCCTGTGCACAAGAGCCCACCGGGTCATAGATGCTATGGTACTGGCTTAGCACCGCACAAGGAACACGGGCAGAAGTGGAGGTGGGGTCTTGCACGAACATAAAAGGCTCCAGGACTCCTATAGCGAGCTAGACCTGATAAATGGTCACGAGGGCCTGGTATGGGTCCGACACTGGTGGGAAGGTGTGACCCGTGATGGGGCACCTTGCTTTGAGTAGATTTAGGGCGCAGTAAGTCTGCACGGATGCTGGGGTCAGCTGTCGCGCACGATTCTCTAGCTCGCCCATGGAGCCACCGTGGATTCCTAAGGGGACGCTTCCCCGACCTGCCTCATCGGACCGGGACTTCATGAACCCCGGAGTAGGCTGGCGGGGTGGTGATGCCTCGAGCCCTGCTGCTCCTGGAAGGCTATAGCGGCGCCATAGCGTGGAATTGACCCATCGCAAAGTGTGCAATGAGGAGGCGGATGGAGTGGACAACCCTAGCCAATGTTCTATGCCAGCCAACGCCATGTCAAGATTAAATCGTCTCTGATCTCTTGAGGCCTAGCCACCGATCCTCACCGAGTCCGGAAGGGGTAGAACCATGGGTTTGGGGTGTTTTCTTAGGTTTAGATGCATATTCTTTGCCGTTGGTATTTGATGGATATGCCACCCTTCGAGGTGGTTATTTATATGTGATTTATGCCGTGGTGCTAACCCTTGTATTCACGCTTCCGGGCGACGTAGGAGCCCCATTGAAGGCGTGGGCGAATGACCCCTTCAGTGTCCTTCTTCGGGGCATCATATTATAGATGGCCCGGAATAGACGGAGGGTTCCCGCTCATGGCGAAGTTGGTCGCCATGGGAGGGAAAGTCCCCGCATGTATACGGCCCGAGGGTCGTATATGTTCAGTGGAGCGTCCACAGTTAGGATGGTAGGGCTTTCGACTGCGACCAGGAAAGTCCCTTGAACGCCTAATTTTCTTTTACTTATCCGGGTTTTCGATTTCGCAGCGAGTCGAAAGCTCTACATCCTTTGATTTTCAGATTTACCACGGCTTTCTCGACTTCGAAATGTCGAAAACCCTGATGATAATCGGAAAATGTTAGGATGGTAGGCTTTCTCGACTGGGCAGTTGAGAATGGAAAGATTCAGAGTTATTTACCTTACGAAGCTGGCACTTTTGCTATTGTGTTAAGGGTGGCTAATGCTGGCCAGTTAGGTTCTTTGGCGTCTCCAAAGAACTCGTGACTCTCGCTTGGCATATCTATCCTGATCCGCTGCGGCACCTCCTTCTCGATGCTGGCAATACTTGCAGCGCCCTCGTCAATGCTGGACCGTCTACAACCCGAACCGGACGCTTTTCCCTTGGATCTTCCTCGGACTTCCGGTTAACAGGCTCACCGGTCGATTCGTTAAAAGGTATGACATCCAGCAGGGCATTGGATCTACAACGGGATGTCGCACCATCGAGTTCGTAATCTCCGGCATGTGTGCCGGATTAAATTCCTTGTGGTTGAACAAGACGGCATCTCCGTGCAAACCCGGTAGATCTAATGTCCAAAGAAGCTTGCTTGTGTGATATTCCCAACGGATAATACTGAGCTAGACGCTCCATTTTCTGTGCCCCTCTCTGTGAAATCCTGATCTGATCATCTGGATCCATTATTGGGGATCGTCCATATCTTCGTCTCCTTCGTCATCTGATTCCTCCCGTGTGGTGTCATCATCCCCATCTTTGTTTTTTGGTGGACTTTTTTGTGTATGAACCACAACTTCATTCCCCACTGTAGAGTGTTGTAGAGTCTTAAGCACAGTAGAAGTGAAGCTCCCCGTATTGAATAGTTTTTCCCTGACTCTGGAAATCTCCATACCAAGCTCCCTGGATGTTAGGGTTAGGCCTCCTTCATCCCTTCCAGATCCTTCCACCCAAGGTTCTCGACAATTTAAAAGCGCCCTTTTTTCGGGTGCCCTTAGCCTTGCTCATGGAAGAGTGAGAATAATTTGAAAACCGCTAATTTTTGGTGTGATAGAACTTACTCTTTGGCGGGTCCTTGACATGTAGTGTTAAATGCTTTGAATCTGGCGCAGAGACGGAGAGCACAACACCGATTTTCTTGTACTTGTCTCCGGAGCTCTTCTTGTCCCTTTGGTGTAGAAACAGATCTTTCTCCTTCCCACTTGTCGATACCTCGACATACCACCGGAATCTGGCTGGCTTTGTTTCAAGAAGCTCGTCTCCGATCCCTCGATGACTAAGAATGGAGTTCGCCGCCGATGATCACCGTGAGTCCGAGGTGAATGCCGCAAGAAGAAAGGATGGATCGGTTAAGGTATTCGACAAAAGAAAAACCTCGAGCTCACGGGGTGTTTGTCTTCTTCTTCTTCTTGTCGCCGCTGGTAGAAGCATCCCCTCCGGGCGCCCGCTTCTTGGACGGAGTCATGTCTTTATGCCCTCTCATCCTCTTCGGAACCCTTTGTAAATTAAGTCTCCTCCGCGCGTTGTGAGTTTTAAGACTGCATGTAAAAAAGATCGGGCGTGTTCTTTAATTTGAAGTTAAGGACATGCAATCATTTATGAAAAGAAGCGGGCTAAGGGTACAAAGACGGCCGGGTTTTAGCCCGCCCAAACACTATTTCAAATTTAATCACATCAAGGGACTAAGTGAGCGGAGCGTAGTTTATCTTCCCTGCGGCATTGGGGACCTCGAGTTCGGAGGGGAGCATCGACTGTTAGCGACTTCCGGAATGGCGCCGCGACGCGGTAAGCTGCTAACAACGCCTTGCATATGTGTTTTTCCTGACCGCGCGTCCTATTGCAAGCAGTTGATTTGATCGATGAGCACGGAGCTAAGGTAGGAAGCGGAGAGGAGCCGCTGCACACGGGAACTCTACATCCGCGGCGCCATGGAACGGGATACGCGAGAATCGCAAATGATACAAGTATTAGATCTGAATACACTCTTGAAGAGACCAAATGTAAGAAGCAAAGACTCTAGGTGAGGCTGCGGGATCCGTGGTACAAATGGCCCAAGGAAATTAGCGTGAAGAGGTGAGTTTGAGAGATGCCTATGTTATTTCGGGCTTGTAGAACATGCCGTATGTGTTTAAATAATGGAACCGCTGATAAGCTCGACGGATTCATCGTTTCCTTGTCCAGCATTTTTCAGCTTCGGTGAGAGATGATTTACTCGGGTTGAGAGATGCTCGGCAAGGAAACAATGGATCGGGGTAAAGAATGCCCGATTTTTTAGGTGTGTTTTTTCATGGACTGTTTACTTGGAATGTTGTACATAGATCAGGCTAGGACTAAGGCCCGGGAGATGCGGTTCAAATGCATCCTCTTGTAGTTAGTCTGGGAGGGGCCTCCACCTGTCCAGAACCACTCCTCTTCGCAATATTCGAGGAAGATGGTTCAAGGAGAGTGGCTCGCAGGCTAGAGGCACTTGGGACTAAAAACAGAGAATAGAAAGTGCGCATTTTGTAGAGAATGCAAGCCTTGGCTTCCTCTCTCGGGTTTCCCACAATGGTTAGTTGTAGAGGCCTCCCCACAGTCCGAGCCCCTCCCCTTCGCAATACTCTAATTTAAGATGGTTCGAAGGAGAGTGACTCGACCGGGTCGAGGCCACCGCTACCATACACGTGAGAATTGGGTGGCTAAGGGATTCTCGACTTGCGAAGTCGAGAATGCATCGTTGGTCGTTTGTCTACATTCTCGACTTCGCAAGTCGAGAATGCCTTTGGCCATCCGTAACTCCGGTTAGTACACACCCGAGTGCACTGTTGGTTAAGGCATTCCCGACTTCCTAGGCGTAGAATGCGCATGCAAGCTCTATGGTTTCCCCTCGTGCGTAGAGTTGGTTTCAGTGTCTATATTTCGACTCGCAAGTCGAGAATGCCTTAGCCATCGAGAACTCCAGGATGGTACACATGGAGTGCCGGTTGGGTAAGGCATTCCCGTACCGAGCCGAGAATGCATACAAAGAAGCTCTCGCGGGTTTCCCCCCGGTTGTTGTTATTGGCCTGTGATACCAAAACAACTTCCTTCGCAATGTCCGAGGAAGATAGAAGGAGAGTTGTTAAGACCGTCGCAGCCAGCCTAGAGTGTATCGGTAACTTGCCGCTTTTCGACCACGAAGTCAGTCGGCCAGCACCTTCAGGCCGCCGAGGTTCTCCACTCCAATCAGAGCTCCATCCCCTTCGCAATATTCACTTAAGATGGTTAAGGAGACCGCCTTTGATTGGGTAGAGGCCATCGCCACCACAATAACTGAGAATTGGGTTGCTAAGAGTTGGCCTCCGGCAGACAGCTGAAAACCACTTCCCTTCGCAAATGTCCCAGGAAGATAGAAGGAGAGTGGTTAAGACTGTCGCAGCCAGCTCTAGAGTGCACTAGAGCTCGCTGTCGACTCACGAAGTCGAAAGCGCCGCCGAACTCGCGTGGTTAGTCGCCGAGAGGCCTCCACCCGGCCGAGCCCGGTCCTCTTCGCAATATCGATGAGCATGGTTCAAGGAGAGTGGCTCGGATCGGGTGGAGGCACCTGACGCACAAAGAGCCATTTAGGGTATCACATTCTCGACTCACGAAAGCCGAAGGCCGCAGCAGGTTCTAAAGAATGTGAAGACATTGGGTAGCCGTGCAATCGAATCGCTGGTCGAGAATCCCTCAACCGCCAACGGTCCGTGAGTGTACACTCCCTCTTCTCGCCTGAAAGTCGGGAAGTTCTCGACTCGCGAGTGAGAAGAAGGCCCCCATTTCGGATCGTTGGCAAGCCGAAGTATTCCCAACTCGCCACTCCCTTCGCATGTCTCCCGCATTGGATTTGCTGTGAGTTAGAAATGGAGATTCTGTGAAGCAATTCCTATTCTTAGTTCTTGCTGGGAGAAAGACATTCCTAGTTATGTTCTGTTAATGCTCTGCAATATCTTAGTTCCTAACACCAGTCTCTGATGATTTCTATCTCGGTTGCTTGCTACTACTCTAACCACTATTCTCACTTGTGCCTGCACAATGTATTCAATTCAACCACAAGCAAGAAAAAGATAACAAAAAATAAAAAACAATACAAAGGGAAAAAGCATAAAGTTGAGATTAGTGAGATCAATGAGAAAACAGAGAACAGTGGAGAAGAGTACAGAGAACAGTGGAGAACAGTACAGAGAAATGAGATTAAAAAAGGGTATGATATTACAAAAACATACCTGGAAGATTTGCTGGATGAGGAGGAGGCTTCCGAGTTCGCTTCCATGTGGGTATAGTCGTTGGCAAAGCGTGAATAAGGATTTCTCGGGCTGTAAATTGTATCAGGGATCAATAAGAGCCTCTAACAACGTAATATAAGTAAAAATGCACTAAAGGACTTACGTAAAACTAAAAGCAAAGACTAAAAGGGCCTCACTTTCTTCTCAAAGCAGAACGCCCCTCGAACAATGAATCTAGCGAGAACTCGGCATACTGGAAGCCGCCCCGATCCGTCGACCAAGCCATCTTTGTCATAAGATGGCCTTGGAATCGCTTCGGTTCGATCGATCACCGACGGTAAAAGCGGGCGCCCTAAGGAAACAGGGGAGGATGAGTGATCCGAGAAAACCGGGGAGGAAGAATGGTCGGGGGGAGAGGAAGAGGGTGCAGTTAATTCTGGCTGCACCCTCGAACCTCGTAAAAGTGCAATAATAAAAACCATTGTCACGTGTGGGCCATGCCCTCCATGACGTGGCAAAGGGGATTTGACATGGCCACGGTTTGACACCAAGAGCTTTTAACGTGGACATGACAAGATATGAAAGGGTAGGTTATATGTTTATATATGTTATCTTATGTATTTAATAAGGTTTCAATGGTTGAATAGTTTCAATGGTTATATATGTTTACAATGTTTACATATGGTTTAGAATGAGTGTGGTTGTATGCTTTAATATGGTTATATGATTTTAGTTAATACGGTTGTATGATTTTAGTTAATATGGTTGTATGATATAATATGATTATATTTAATATGTTTGTATGGTTTTATATGGTTCATATGGTCATATTTGTGGTGTTTGGGGCTATATGGTTTTAATGTGAGCTTTTTCATTCAGGGAACATGTGAGATGAGTAAAATGGAGCCAGGGAAGTCCAAAGGAGGCCATTGCCCTAGGCTCCAATGGAGGAAGATGGGTTGCCTTTTGTTGCACCCTTGCAACCTGCATCGGTGCATTTGCAGAGGGTATAATAACTGCAGCTTGATCCATTTGATAGTGTGAATGATGAGAGGTGGGAGATGAACATCTTGGAGTTGGCATTGTGAAGCTTCTTATCGAAGTTGATACAATCATGTCCCGTGGAAGCTCTAGTGATTGCATTGTGTGCTCGTGGTGCTTTGGAGTCCCAAGCTCAGTTGAGATGGCCAATTAGATATATTACACACAAGAATGGTGATACTCTAGATTGCCCTACTGAACTACACACCCCAAGGCCCACCCAAGGCCATGTGGAAGATTTGGTGGTCGATGAGCATCCTTTGATCACAAGGAAGAGACGCTATGTCTTTCATAAAAGGCAGCCAAAGGTGCCCAAGAGGCCTAGAAGTGACAAATATTTAGAAAGGATGGAAAGTATGGCACCAACCAAAGAAAACCTGGAGGCAATTAGGGGACAAGAGTGTTGCAACCTAGATTGCACAAAGGCAGCGATACAATGTGGATGACCTCGTATGATAAGGTCCCAATACATTGGACAGACTTCAAAAAAGATAGGATTAATTTCATTTACTCCTTGTGTAGGAATTCCAAAGCTATGATGAAAACACGGGGGCGGCTACTATATCAATTGAGGGGCATGAAGGTATGTATGAGAGCATTGAGATGGATTCTTGGGGTGAGCAAGTCTTCATTTTACTGTGACATCGGGAGCAGGTTAGAAAAGGGCACACTTTGTTCCAACATGGTAATGCACTCACTTTGAAAACTAGAGCAAATACTCTAAAGGCCATTGCAGTCTTCGAGAGCTTTGTGAGATACATGTCTCAATCTATGCCTCACAAGTCGAAGGTGAACGAAAGCACGGTGTGCGAGTGGTGCAAAAGAGTGTTGCCACAACACTATATCCGAAGGAGTGCCTTAAGGAGGTCAACTCCATCCTAGAAACTACTGGAGGTAGGCCTCTTTCTCAATCACATTTTAGTAAGTTATGGAGCACTCACTTCTCGGACGTGAGTGTCCTACAACACATGCCATTTTCAAAGTGCAACACTTGCATTCAACTCAAGGATACACTTGCATCAACTGCAATAGAGAAAGAAAGAATGGCAATTAGGGAGCAATTTGCAGATCACCAAAGGGACCAAATATCATGTAGACAGTTGTATTGGCGGTGGAGAACATTTTCTCGAGATGCTGTGGGACAAATTTTTGTGTATAATTCATGATAAGATGGACCAACACAAGACTTTCTTGCCAAAGCTAGATCCTTTACCCAAGCGTTGTCAAAACGCTTTTCAGATGAAAGTAAGTCTGGCGGGTGTATTAATACATGGTCATGGAACTGGAACATATGGTCATTTTGTGCTTGACCTATGGAGAGATGATCCAAACTTCCATGTGAGCTCTATTTTCAAGTGCCTGAGAACACTAGAGAAAGGATCGATAGAAGGGAGGAGGTATTCCCCTTCAAACACCCATTTTTGAGGCTTTGATGGATGATCAACCGCTTTGTTACCAAAGGCAGATAAAAAAGCTCACATCCAAGGTGTCTAGTGAATCAAGGAGGACTTGGGATGATTTCCCCTTACTTGAGAAATCACTGCCTGAGGAGCTATGTGTTCAGTTGGACAACCTGTTGGAAAGAAAAACAAGAATAGATGGATGTTTGGGGCAATGTCATACTTGACAGCAGTGGGAGTATTCAAAGTTGTGAAAGTGGGATTCATGATGGTTGGGCATACGCATGATGATATAGATGGATTCTTTGGAACTTTCTCCACCAAGCTCAAGAGAGAAAACGTGACCACTCTCCCTGAACTAATGGATGTGTTTGAGAGCTGCATTGACCCCAACCCAATGGCTTTCTTGATGGATGAGGTTGCAGATTGGAAATCATTTGTAGAAGGATACTTGCTAGATGGTAAGGGACCGGTTTGACAGACACACAAAGCCACTTCAGTTCAAGTTTTGGGTTAGGGATGGAATACCAATCATGCAATATAAGTGGAGACCAGGTGACAAGTTGTGGATGCCCCTGCACAAGGTATCGAAGTTGTGGCAAAGGGGTGCTGCTTTGGTGAAGTTCTCATTCCTAAAGGGCAACCAAAACCACTACCTCCCTTCAAGACAGTCAAAGACTCTAGCCAACTGGTGAAGGGCATCAAGGATTACATAACACACTGGGATGATGTTCAAAATGGAAAGCACACCTCCACTCTTAAGAAAAATCAAATGGACTCCCTAATCAAGTACTGGGAGAAAGTTGTGACATGCTTGGAAACCGAGCGACCATGTGGGAGGGAGCTAAGAGACGGGTTCTTGCCGAGTCAAGATGGGAGGGTTCTCAAGGTGCAAGCACGTCTAAGAATGCTCACTTGGGTCCCAACAAGGGTTCCAAGTGGTTTTGGGAAGTAAGGCCTCAAAGCCGAAGTGGTTTGATCTTCCTGAGTGGGATCCCTTTGAGGACATCAAGGAAGGATACTTTGTGCTAGTAAGGCCTGATGATGAGGACTGTCCAATATGGTTAGGGGTGGCACTCTCTGATGTAACCACCACCATATGCCCGATGGAGAGGAGTTAAGGCCCCTGGATTCCAAATTCAATATTGGGAGCCCATTGGGAGACACAAGAAGGGCAACTTGAAGGAGCAATACACTGACTGCTAGGAGAAGAAGTGGAGGGCAAATTATGCTGACCCTCAAAGGAGGGAATTGGTGGAGTGTGTGGTATGGTCATATCCAAGTTCTCACGTTGCAAAGGACAACACACACAAGATCCCAAGAAGGGAGATGGACAAGGCCATGAGCAACCTCCATGCTATATCATTGTATGAGGGCACATAATATTGAGAAGTTTGAAAACTATCTCAACTAGTGGTTTGTAAAATTTATGAGGAAAACAAGTAACCCAATTCTATGTGTGTCATGTGTAATTCTATTCAAGCAATCAATTCAGAAATTTCTTTTATGGTGTGTGAGTCCCATTTTCAGTCCGAGTCCCAAAATTCAAGATTTGTCCCACTTTAATTAAATACGACTTTCTACCTAATTCAACAACAGACTACTCTAGATTACTACTAATTTAATAACCTACTTAATACACATGCAGACTTGCCTATTATACATGCAGACTTACCTAATACACATGCAGATGCCTGAACCTCCTCTGCCCCAAGATTTACAACTCCACAACTTCTAACAACTAATTTATAGCCAAATGCATGAAAGCTTACCTCCAAAACTGAGTTGTTTCGAAATATAACCTCCTTTTCAACAAGCCTCGAGCATCTAGAAGAATCTGTAACAAAAGAAGACCATATAATCAACAAAAAACCTTGCATGCACGAAACACAGTAGAATCTTCGGCCAAAAAACAGTTAAATCTATACCTATATTCTCTAAACTAATTATAGAACATCTTCCCGAAGCAAACCTCGACAGAATCGACAATATTTCCTTCCCTAAACCTGTCAAATAAAAAAAAAAAACAGTTAAAGAATGCAAAAATCAACAAAAATAGATAAAAACTTGACAAAAACTTTGAGGATTTGTCTTTTGTGCTCCAACTACGGTAATACTAATCTCTGATACAACTAAGCAACAAGAATCAGCAACAAAAAGCCCAACTGCTACAAAAATCTCCATCAAACCAATCTGCATGTTTTTTATTGATTATTTAACACAAGTTGGCAAGTTAGCTTTGGAGAAGAAACCCTTCACCAGAATCTTGCTGCCATCAATGAGAGTTCATCTTAAAGACATGAACATTTGTGATGTGAGGTTATCTCTACCATTAATATTATAATGTGCATCATGGGCCTCAAGAGTTTGGCATCTGTGTTTACATTTTGTTCAATAATATCATAAAGTTGATAATATTGTCTCTTTGTCTATAATTAAGAATGTATGTTCATAAGAAAGACACAATATGAAAATGATGCACTGACAGTGGAGTGTCTAATATTTTTTTGGGACCATCCGATGGTGGCATATGTCAGAGCATATGCCATGGGGTGAAATTCCAGCCCTTAAGTGGCCTATATTTGACTTACCTCTATGATGCAACCAAACCATTGAACAAAACAATCTCTCAAATTTGGAAGTCTGACCAAACAAATAATTATGAGCCTGGGGAGTCGAACCCCAGTACTAACAAAGCAAAGAAGTCAGTACTAGCGTATCATTTCAATACACAATTTGAAATAACATTCCAAATTTTGGCCACATTATTCTCTTAAACAACTGCAGGCTGCTCAAACTCATTGAACACGTCATATTTACAACACACAATTCTGGTTAACAACTGCAGCCTGCTCAAACTTGCTCAACACGTCACATTTACAACCAAATACCACAACCAATTTTAGAGCCAGCAAAGCATACATACCTGTTAACCAAATGCAGCCTGCTCAAACTTATTCAACACGTTATTTACCACAACCAATTTCAGAACTAGCAAAGCATACATACCTGTTAACCAATTGCAGCCTGCTCAAACTTATTGAACACGTTATTTAGAAGGAAAGCATACCTATTATTTCAGCAATATAATTCCAGATCAAGGTTTATCAAGTCCACACACAAAAACAGAAGCCAACAGAACAAGAACATGTAAAGAGATCAGTTCATAGCCGAGCCACTTTGTGCATGCCAAATAACTGCATCTAGTTGCCATATTTCTTGCACAAGCAAGACCCTCGCAAGGCTCATATGAGAGTGCAAGATGTGCAACTCAGAAACGGGCACCCCCAAATGCTCCCACTCCACAACAGATATGGCATTGTCAATTGAGATATAAAACCCTCTAAGCTGCCGCCTAAGCAAGCACAAGGATGCCGCAATCCTATGCGCCTCAGTTCCAACTTGGATAACACTATTCACGAACTCTTGAGCAAAAAATGTTGCCTCAGGCTTAGCCGAAAACACAGCAGGGTCCGGATGGGATGCTTCTACAGCAGACGAAATAAAAGAGTTAGGCAAAGACACAGCAGGTTGCTCCACGCCAACAACTGGTTCCCCATCAGTCTCCATATCCACTGCAACTAAAAACAAACAAAGCTATAAAAACAAACCCAACTGTACAATGAAGAGGCAACCAAGTTCATCACCCAACAGCCATGGTACGATCACCCTTGTGCACAGGGATGAAATCCACACCAGGCTGAAGAATCACAACATCATCATTGTCTCCACTATAAGAAGCATCATGAATATCCTCAAAGTTATTATCTTGTTTATTAACAGGAATAGCATCATCCCAATACCGCCTCCTCCCAGGCCCATTCCTTTCCACAGGTACAAAACCTGCTGGCAGCCCAAACAAAATCGTCCTCATATCCGATGGCATGCAGTGACTAGGATTGAGCAGGACTCTCCATGCAGCCCGGACACGGTGCTCATTAATATGGGCAGTGTTAGAGGGGATAATCCAAGAACTAGACAATGTAAATTTTTCAGAACGAATCATCCTGGCCAGTGTATACAACAAACTAGCAGTCAATCTACGGTTCCCGTGGTAGTTCACAAAATGGGCAGCTCGATTCAACAAGTTTTTGTTATCAAGAACAACTAAATTTTTCGTATCACCAGCTCCCCATCTCAAATACAAATCCTTACCTTTCTCGATGGCAGCCTCACTCACATTATGAAGATGGCAGACATAATGAACCTTTCCCACATCCTTCATACAATACCCAATCATACCCTCAAAACAATGAAGACGAGTATTCTTAAGGGCTTTGCACACCAATATCACACCAGGAGGCTTACAAACCCAATTAAAATCTTTTTTTATGGCATCATTCATGGCCCTAGGACTTTTAAACCGGGCTCTAAACACAGCCTGACAATGCAAATGATCTACAGTAGCACCACGCTCCATGGCCACAGCTCCAGCAACACACCTCCGATTGCAAAATCCCACAAGACCATCATAAAAACTCATGGGCACATCTTTCCCAGACAGACCTAAGGTAACACTCACATCTATAACATTCCAGTCCTGCTCAACAGAAAAACCACGACCATTCTCTTGGGAATTGGAAGAACTCAGGTTTATAATGTGGCTCAGAGAACCAGGGACAGAGCAACCAACACTCTTCCCCTTTCTCGCTGCCCTCTTCAGCGACATGACAGAAAATTACAGACAAAAACAAAGGCAGACAAGAACACAGCCGGCTTACCTATGTGCCCTTCGAGAACACTCCACCTCCGCTCCCCACCAAAAAACCCGACCCCTGCTTATCCCAAAATCCAAAAAAAAAGCAACAACCCAGAGGCACAACACATCAGGACCTCTGGCCTCAGCAGCTCCGCCATCCCTGGAGCACCCTACGACGGCACTACCAGTTCCGGCCAACCGGGCAGAAGATGCTCGGCCTACATTCCAGGGTCTCGAATCCCCCCTGCCACCGTCAGCAAAATAACATACTCACATACGAATACCCACTTACACCATTACAAATCTTAGGTTATAAAAATAACATTCCAAATTTTAGCCACATTATTGCAAAACATTGGTACAAAGCAAAAAAAACAATAGACCTTTCCCAAAACAATAGACCTCGAAACCACAATGTTTTTTGTTTGTAATATTGTTTCTCCACCTATAGTTCGCTTTATATTACATGTCTAAAACACTTAAAACAACAATTTTTATCTGTAGCTTTACTTGAGGCGTTGTAAATTGGTTTTCCACGTGTAAAATAACATGGTTATTTAGAGACAATACTGCTTCCCCACTTGTTGTTTTTCTAAATATTACATGTCCGAAGCGCATAAAATAACATGCCCCACCTGTTGTTTTTCTAAATATTACATGTCTGAAGTGCATAAAACAATCGTTAGTATACTTTTGGGGTGTTGTAAAATGGTTTTCGATATATAAAACGTGTACTTTTTTAAGATTATACCGTTTCTCTACCCGTTGAGTCCATAAATATCACATGTCTAAAATGCCTAAAACAACAATATTTAACCCTACAAGAAACTTATCGCGGCGGCCTTACGGCCAACGCATTCTTCTTCCCCAAATGCATGCTAGAACATGCAGACATTAATTTTTCTAAATTCATAATGCTTTCCTTTTCTTAACAATGAAGTTTAGAACCCATATTGCATGATGGATTTAAAGGTATTGAAGATGAAACAAAAGTATGGGCTCTGCTATGGCAATCAACTAGGCCTCTATTTTGGGGCCTACAAATCAGGCCCATGGGCCTTACAAATCATGGCAGAGAGACAACAAATCCGAGTAGTGAGCTCTGTTTGAAGACACATCAAAGAATTAGTTGTTGTCTTTGGAGTAGATCATGCGACCAAAAACGAGAACAGACTTGGCCTTCGATGCAACAAATGTTGAAACCCATCCGGCACTCCTAGATAAGATGCACAAAAGCGGTAAACATTTGAATCGTTTTTCTCGAAAGCAATAAATTTAAACCATAACTAGATTAGATCGACGACAAACAAAAAGACTTTAACATTGAAGCTCGGAGTTCGTTTTGCAATTGCGCCTCTCTAATCTTGTTTGGCCAGATTCACACCTAGAGACCGAAGGTTTTGCCTTGTTTGCAAGATCTTTTGCCAAGATGTTGATAATATTTACAATTGATAACATTTGAAAGTATAGGAAAGACAAACGAACGTAAATCAAGCACAAAAGACACTAAAAAAATAATCAAATTAAAAGCCAAGTACAATGATAATATTTACAATTGATAACATTTGAAAGTATAGGAAAGACAAAACGACAGAAATCAAGCACAAAAGACACTAAAAGTAATCAAATTAGAAGAAAATGACGCTAAAAGTAATCAAATTAAAAGAAGAAAACGACGGGCTCCAACTCCGATTCCAATAACTACTCACAACTGTTGGGCAAATTCCGGGGTAGAGAAGGTTTGTTCCGGTTGAAACTAAGAATTTCCGGTTGAGTTAACACATTGCAGGAAAAATTCCGGTAGAGTTTTATGCATATTTGTATAAGAGTAATACAAATTTCCGATTGGGAACTGAAAATATCCGGGCTATTTGATGAAAGAGTAGGAAAATTTCCGATTGGGTTTAAAAACTTTGCCCAACAGACAACCTCACAAGGAAAAAACCATTTTCTTACAGAGCTGGCTATTTAAGTAGATGCCCATCGCTAACAACAATCTTTATGAAGCTCTCAAAACACAGACCACATTCTAGTTCTAAGCAAATCTGTCGGAATGCCAAGCAGTAACAATGGCTTTTAAAATTTATGCTCCCTTAATAAACGTGTTAGTAAGTTTAAACATGATGGCTAACCTGGATGAATGGGATGTTCAGCCACATAGTAAAGAACGGCATTGTGATACTCCCCGTCTAGAATCTGCAACAGCAAAGATGAACGATTTAGGGTTTTTGCCACGAAAACAATCTTGGCAAGAAAAACAAAGGCTATAAGCCCAAAGTACTCAAAGGAGAGGTCGCCAAATCTGTAAAAATGCAGAGCTATCTATGGAATAGAAGAACCACAAAGAAACTCTAAGCTCGGCTATAGAAGAGGACAACCAAGGGCTCACAACTCGCAGACAAAGTCATGCAATCGATCGCCATTTTGGAAGATAATTTATTTCTTCTGCTAGCCTGGGTTTAATAAAAAAACGACTCCACAAAATGTTCTGCTACTTACATCTTTTTCTTTCTAGATTGGAGATAACTCAGCGGGTTCCATTTAATTTGTATAATAACCAAAATCGGGTGGAGAATGGAGATAGTGTGGTCAGTTTGTTTAGCCCGCCTTGTTTCCGCGGAATCAATCAAACGTAGATCAAAATACAGTTGGGCTTTTTTCTTCTTACCTGTTATTCTTGAGTGGCCAATTTTTAGGCCTGTGCTGTCTGCGATTTTAGCCTGGCAGATTCGGCCCTGAGCAGATTAGGCAACCAATCGTCCTCTTTTCCCCCGGTCGTCGGATTCGGCCCTTTCTTTGGGGTTCCGACTTACAATAGCTTCCTTTTCCTAAGAATTTCTTATCTCCAACACAAGGATTTGTTGCCGGAATTGCCTGAGAGCATCTTGGCCTTGCATATCCGGCTAATTGGCCCTGATCTTTTGCCCTGCTCTTTCCTTGGGCTCTGATTCGGCCCTATTTCTTGCTTCGAGTATCTTCTATTTTTTATCTCGCCTTATTCTTTTGCAAGATATGCCAAAAGCCAAGGCAAAAACCAAAATCATCATATCTTGAGAGTTGATATTGAATAT
This sequence comes from Isoetes taiwanensis, assembly GCA_021234155.1. Lineage (NCBI taxonomy): Eukaryota > Viridiplantae > Streptophyta > Lycopodiopsida > Isoetales > Isoetaceae > Isoetes > Isoetes taiwanensis. Next base: position 3,924,274 of record JAJEKV010000086.1, read on the forward strand.
AAACTGCTGATAATTCTGGTGATGCTGCTGGGAAGGCACAGGGGTCTACCAGAGAACATAGATGTGGCTGTGGCGATTTCTTCCCAACCCATAGCTTGGAAGGACCAGACCTCCATACCCCAGCCTGGAATACCCTGGTTTCATCTGTTTAAGACCTCCATAGCTTGGAATACCCTGGTTGGTTCAACAGATGCAGGAAAGCTCCCCCTGGTGAGGCGGAAGGGACTCTAGACCATCTGCCATGGCACGTCTGGAGTTAGAAGAAAGAAAAGCGCCCTCAAAGAGCGCCTCCAGGCCATCAATCGGCCATCGCCAGAGCTCGGAGCAAAAAAACAGGGGAAAAGAAGTGTCGTGTCATGTCTTTGGCACAGAAATATTACCTTAATTATTTTAGAAATGAAGAAAAAATGTACGTGTCAGCGCCAGGGCTGCTCTCAGCCCAGAAAAATTAGCTCCTTATTTTTTAAGAACAGAAATGTTACTGCTTTATATATGGTATGATAGTTTGTTTTTGGGGTGTTGTAAATTGGTTTAAAAACTATAGAACAACGTGTGTTATTTGGAGATATCAATGCATGGTTTATACTAAACAATGGCATTTTTACCCCTCTCCTATATGTGGTTATTTCTTTAGTCTTTTATTTATAGTATTGTAAATTAGTATTCTACATGTATTAATATCTGAACCTATATGTATTGTTTAGAAGACAAAGAATGTGTGGCTTCTCCAAAAACAACATTCAAGAAAAAACCACACATCGACAAAAATTCGCTAAAAACAATAGCAAAAAAAAAAGTACACATTGACCAAAACAAAAAAAGATGCCAGAAAAACCACGGTCCAGATAAATTGGCCACATGGACTTTTGTGGCCATTTTGGTGTTGTTTTTAGTATAAAACAACAGGTAAAAACAACTGTGGACCAAACATTGGGGTGAGTGTGAGAAGGATATTGAGCAGGACTGTACAGCCCACAGGGAACATCACCTCGGAGCAATGGGTACAGTACTTGCAACAGCTCTACGACCCGCTCGGGGGTGGGGCACCAGTTCCCCCATAGGCATGGTTCTGGTCATCACAGAGGGGATGTCATCATGGGCCTACAATGCCTAGCTAATGGGAAGGCAGCAGATTTAAATGGCATGCAGGCGGAACTTCTGAAATGGGTCGGGCCTCCACTGGTGCCTGTCCTAACGGCATTATTCAATAAAGCATTGCAAGAAGGTTTCCCTCCGCAGTGGACCACTAGTAGAGTTGTGCCCATATACAAGGCAGAGGACCCTCAATGCCCAGCCAACTATCGTACTATTATGGTCAGCTCTCTCTTTGCAAAACTGTTGGCTGGCATCCTTGACAGTATGGGCTGACAATATGGGCGGAGGAGACAGATGTGCGAGCTCTCACACAAGCAGGCTTTCGGCCCAGGCATTCCACCATTGATCATATCTTCACTCTGCGCACACTGATTGAGGATAGCAGGAATCACCGACAAAACTTGTACTGTTGTTTCATGAATTTCGCAAAAGCTTTTGACACAGTGCCCGGGGACAAGTTATGGGACAGACTGCGGCAGCTGGGGACCCTCCTTGACTTGCAGAATGCAGTATATAGGCTATACGAGGCATGCTCAGGCCGTGTCACATCGTCAGGACAGCCGGTAATCAGTAGTATTGGAGTGTGTAAGAGTTGCCCCCTCTCCCCCACACTTTTTGGCCTATACATTGACCAGTTGGAAGATTGGATCTCTGAGCACGGAGGTGCGGGCGCCCATCTCATGCATCACACAATCCGGCAACTCATATATGCTGACGATGTCAACCTCCTGGCCTATACTCTAGAGGACATGCAGCGTTACCTGGATGCTCTTAACACTTTTTGCAGATTCAATGGCATGTGAGTTAACTTGGCCAAAACTAGGGTGCTGCTGGTTTCATCATCCCGTCAGCCAAGGCTTCCCTCATTCATTTACCAGGGACAAGACGTAGAGGTGGCTCCGACCTACAAGTATAAGAACATGGTGTGTAACGCACGTTTGCTTGGCAGGAAAATGTCATTGATTTTCGGCATCACAAAATCCACATCACTAAGTGTATGATAATCAATTATAATACACATCCTATAAAAATTGGTCATATGGATGAAAGATAAGCACACCCTCTTTCCTCTTTGCCACATAAGACTGCTTTTCACAAAAAATGCCCTTCTCTTATTGGTTGTCCAAATTCCACATGGGTTTCTTTAAGGAAGGAAGGAAGGAAGGAAGTATATTTTAATGTCCGCAGACGCCAAACTTGACCTATGAGACGGTACATGCAGTACACAAAGCAAATAAAACCACACCAAAAAGACAAATGCTACTATACAATGTGTCCCTACTACTGGGATGAAAAAACCCCCACATGGGAGGAAAAACCCTAGTAGTAGGTTCTCAGATCCCTTGTCCTGTAAGGGATTCTCTGACGGTAGAGACTTGCAAAATGTAGGATGCGAGACGTGCAACGATTTTCGATGCCAGCAATTGATGCAGCGGTGCCGCAGAGCATCTAAGATCAGCATGTGTTGCTCGGATATGCGTATATGCCGGACATTCTTGCAGAGCATGGTGCTCATCCTCTACTGTCCGCATGTGGCAACACTGGCATATTCTCTCATGCCGGGGGATTCTCTGCCCTCCATCTGTAGTCCAACGACCTGTTTCAATTCTGAGATGATGGGACCCCGTCCTCACGGAGGCAATAGCTCTCCGTTTCTTTTTTTTTCTTTTTTTTTTTCTTTTTTTTTTGAAGTTAAGGCAGATTTTGTATTTCAGATAGGAAATATTACAGCTTCTTGATCGCTCAACGATCAGATAAGAAAATAAGCACATAAAAACCATGAATGGTCAGGGAAAACAAAGAACTGTTGCAGTAGCCGATGAACAAATAAAGTGTACTTATGCTGCTGTCGCAATCGTTGTTACCCTTGATGGCCAGATATACAATTGTAGAGCAGAAATGTTATCTCCAATCTTCTTAGCAATCTCTGAACAATTATAATGGAAGAGAAATCCAGAAAATTCAAGAAGAGTGTACAAATAAAATACTATCCAAAAACAGCAAATAACAATGTATTCCCATCATAAAGGCAAATGAGCCTCCTAGCTCGCCATGAATCAAAATGCTCTGTAGACCAGGAAGCCCAAACTAGACTTCAGAAAAATTTGAGATCTGAAACTCGGTACATTGTCGGAGAACACCTCTAGGTCATCATACATGTATTATGCTGCTCTGAACAATCATTTATCCATACAAACCTTCATTCATATGTAGAACCAAGATCTCTCGCTTCTCAGTTCCCTATCTCTCATCCAAAAAAATTGCCCAGAACTACTGAGAATAATGAAGATATCTCACAAATATCTAAAATAGTCAGATGAAGAACAACAATATATCAAATAGACTGCCACTCTATTCATGCAAAGCTGCCACCTCCTTAAGTGCTACACAAACTGATCAACTTAAACTTCAATTCCTGGAAACTAGCATCATCAAAGCCTCATGCAATTACCGTAAATCTGGTTAAGCTTAAGGCAAGCCAACCGACCAGACCATTCTCTAAAGTCCGGTTTAAAGATATAAATTGTCAAAAGCTTCTAGCTTTATAATCCGGAACAAAAAAATGGCAACCAATCGGCATAACTACAAGAAGAATCGAAACTTCTTGTTGCCTAATCTGCTTATTCCAGATACAACCGCCAGTAGGAAGTGAGAAAAGGATGAAGAAATCTTACCACCAGATATGCAAAAAATGTGACAAAAAGCTCTGAATCAAAGCGGCAAAAATTCCCTCGCCTGGCCACCAGAATCATTGAAGGAGATCTTTGCTGCTGCGGCAGTGCCATGGAGCGGTTTTGCCGTGAAGGAGGGCTGGACGAGCCCTCCCAAAGCCCTAGCCGCTCTGCCCTAGCCGCATATTTTTCCGTTCCCCGCTCTCCGTTTCTTCATAGATATATGCGCTTTCAAGTACTGGTGTGGGCCATGTTCCAGTGTTGGATTAACTTGCGTGTGGCAGTGCTCTGTTTTAGGCTTTGCACGAGTGGCTGCATCCCACAGAGTGGTGGCAAAGCGCTCATTCAGGTGTGCAGCCTGTCCCTGGGCATGATGTCCATACCTGTAGCGATCCCGACAAGGCCGCTGCCCTTCTTCCAGGGGAATCCCCTACAGTTCCATGATACAAGTCAGTGGCACTGTCCCTATGCTGCCTGTGGCGATTGTCCTACACCAGCTCCCGAAGAGGTTGCAGGGGCCGTTCCAGGTGGTGCCCGAGCACTGGGTCCTGGTTGTTGCATCTGGTTTGCCGTCTCGGAGGTGAAAGGTCTAGATGTCCCTGGCCCCATCGCCGTTGCCTCTGCTACTGTTGGCCGCGGAGGTACAAACACCTTCATCTTGCCATTAACCAAGCCTGCCGATCCCCCTGCCTGTCTGACTTGTCTGATTTTTGTGAACTCCTCTCGTCTCTCCTTTTGTTGCACTGGAGTAAGATCTGTGTCCAAGTATATTGATGTCCCCTTCAACCGGCTAGCGCGTTGCAGCAATAGAGTCTTCGATGCCTGGTCCAACACTGTGAATTTGACCAGTCGGGGTCTCATGTTTGGCCCCCCAACTCTGGTCGGGTTTCTCACCCCCAAATACTGCATTTGTAGTCTATCCAGCACCAGGGCATTAAGCTTAGCCGGCAGATCTTCCCCATGCTCTTCAGGCAAGCCCCGGACAATGAGGTTCAGCCGACGGGATTGGCGATCCTGCTCCTCATGAAGGGACGCTGATTCCACGGGCCACCTCGCCTCCGGCATTAAATGACTTGTTGATGCTGCCTCCGGGGCAGTACCTATTCGTTTCATCTCCGAGCGGAGATCATACATCTCTCGGTGAAACTCGGCCATCCTCTTCTCTAGGGCCGAGAGCCTGGTGGCTGCTTCCTGTCCTTCTGGTTGTCTCTTTTCTAGGGTGTCCAACCTCGCTTGCATCTGATGCATTCTAGCTTCATGGTCCGCAAGGGAAAATTACCTAAATGCCCTTATATTTTACATATTTTACCAAAATAATCCTTGTATTTCAATTATTTCCCTAAATACTCTTGGTCATTAAAGTACCAGTATATTATAGCATATTTACTTATAAATGCCCTTCAATTTTTTATGATATTACCAAAATGACCCTCAACTACATTACAATATACTAAAATGCCCCCGCTTAAAAAAAAGACACATCAAGAAATAACTTTGATACATGATGCCTTTTAAGATATTTGATTACAAAAACATACATTTTGGACCAATAGAAGTAAATCCTTTCGAAAAGATTCCATGTGATGTCTCATGCTAATGGCGCACGACAACTACGACGGTTATGCCCAACCTCCTGGCAACATTTACATCGTAATGGCTTACTTTGTGAGACACCATTCTAAGTGCGGATACATCTCTTCTTTGGATGCCCTGGTTAACAACGAGCAACTAGCGGTAATGTAACATCCTCATTCACTTCATCATCATGTGCTTTGTAGTGTTTTTATTCTAGATAATCCAAGTGCTGTCAAATACTCATATCTTTGTGGGAACTGCTATCAGAATTTGCCAGTACTTGTACTATTTAGAATAAAATCTCCACAAAATACATGATGAGGAAGGTATGAAGGTGTTAGATTACCACCAGTTCCTCGTCATCAACTAGGTCATCCATAGAAAAGACGCATCCACATTGAGGATGGTACTTCATAAAAAAGGCCATTACGATGTAAAAATTACCAGGAGGTTGGTTATAACCTTTATAGTTGTCTTGCACCACCAGCAATCGACATCACATGGAATATTTTCAAAAGGATTTACTTCTATTGGTTCAAAACTTATGTTTTGGTAATCAATTAGCTTAAAAGGGCATTTTGTAGCAAAGTTGTTTGTTAAGGAGTCCATTTTATGAAGTAGAGGCATTTTAGTAAATTCTAATGTACTTGAGGGGCATTTTGGTAATTTTGTAAAAAGATTAGGGGGCATTTAGGTAAATGTGCTATACCGCAGTATTTTGTTGGCCAGGGGCATTTAAGAAAATAATTGAAATAGAAGGGCTATTTTGGTAAAATACGCAAAAATATAGGGGCATGCAGGTAACTTTTCCTTTTCTTAACACAAGTTATGGGCCATTTTGAGATCCCAAATCAGTCCTAATGCACTTGCCACCTGGAATGACTTGGAACGTATTCCAAAAGCCTTTCTGACCTAGGCAGTTGAAGTCAAGTCCATGGTCCCGTATCAGATACTTATGCAGGAGATCGGCTTCTTGTCTTTACAGGGGTTGTGCTAGACTGTCACCTTACATACTTTCAGAAGATAGTCAGTATGCGCAACATTCGCCTCTCAAACCTCGTTTATGCCATGGCAATGGGTTCACAATGCTTCAAATCCTACTGGAAGGAGCTAATTGGCTCTCCAGATGGAAAGTGCAGGAGCATAGGTGCATACAAGTAAAAACCAAAGAGGATCGTAATCACCTGAGGCAATATCTCGGTGCATGATTCCTCGATAAGCCCACAAGAGTATCTATAAACACATGTATCTCTGAAGAATAGAATAAAAGAGAATAGAATAGAAGAGAATAGATATTTTCATGGAACCAAGAGGTCATGGTTCTGAAGAAACACAGATTCATAGCCTTTGAATTGAAAATGGTAGATGGATCCGAGAAGCACGAGAGGACAGGCTACGTCGATGTTGCCAGTTGGAAGTTATTGAGAAGAGTCCTACACTCTTGAGCACTATCCAGCATTTCGGCCTATCAAAGTGCTCTATATTGAGTTGATTTTGGTTGACCAGCCCCTCCATATGATGTTATACAAGGCTTCAATGGGCATACTAGAATCTTATCTTCAGGAGATGATGGACATGCACACCCATGTGTGTCCGCCGACACTCCATTGACATGTACTACTATATAGTTTGTCAGCGAGCTTATTACTTCCAAGGTTTTTCCTGAGTAGTAATACATCTGTGTGAAGTTTTCTTAATCCTGGGTAATAATACATCTGTTGTGCACTTTGTTTGGGTCCTATGTCTATTGGTCTTCGTGGATGATAAACATAATTTTAATTCAATTCAATTCTCTCAGTGAGAGTCTTTTTTTTAATGTTCGTGCTTGTGGTCTACATCTTTTTAATTTGTCTATCAAGATAGATGTCTCTCTATGTGAAAAAGAGGCCATGGTGTGTTCGCAAGAATTGGACACGCCAATAAGAGGGCAACCTTATTTTTCTTTTGGTAAGATAGTGTTTTGCATATAGAAAATAAACGTTAAGTTAAAATGCTTTGAAAATCAAAATCAAGATTTGTTTTTGTGAACTATATTTTTGAAATTTGCTAGGCTTTTCCCATCCATTTCGACAAGATTTGCTAGACGTTTTACATCGTAAACCACGAGGACCCTACAATTTTTGTGTTTTTTCCCCGGTATTTATTTTTAGGTAACTGTTTTCATTTTGGTCTAAGCGGCGCCGCTTTGGCTTGGTTATGGCGTGGAGATCCTGCTAAGGCTAAGCACCGAGAAGCTCATCTCAGGTTGTCGTGGAGCTCAGGTTGCAATGATTGAAAGCATAGGCAGGGTTATACAAGCACCAACGGGAGCCTCCATAGCCAGACAGATTTCAAGAAAAAAGATTCTTGGTGCCTCCATAGCCAGACACAGTTCAAGAAAACGCAGCTAAAAAGCAAGAAGCGCCACTGAGGCGGCATGAAGCGCCATCATCGAGAACACCAACCTGTAGAAAACAGTCAAAAAGCACTGCCAGAATAGTGAAGGTTGCACGCCATAATCGATTTGCATAAGAGAGCAAAAAGGAGGGAAAGGATGATGACCTGGTGGATTCCTACTTGGTAGATTCCTACTTGGATGAAGCTGTAGGGTCCGTGGTGGTTTCCAGCTGGAAACGGCTGGCTGTGCCGCCACTCGTGGTGGGCGGCCAGCCGGTTTCAGCCGGAAACCACCTCTTGGTGGCACGTTTCCAAATACTTAAAACACTTAAAAAAAGTTTAGACACAACACTATAGCTAGAGCTTGAGGAGAGAACATCTCAACGAATGTAGTTTGGATGGTGGATTTACTTAAATCGATTGCCATAGTTATCCTTCAATGCCTTCTGAAAACCACATTATCACTACTCAGAGTTGCAACACCATTGATGTATCAATCGCCCTAGCGACATCATTGACGTCATCTAATCTTTGGTTCAAAAGTATAGTACTAAGTGCCCAATGATTGGTGGTTAACATTTTCCGTCCAAAAACATCGCGTACACTAAAAAAACTGTATCATTATAGCCAATGGACATGAAAGACTCTAAAATCTAAATTAAAATATGTGCGCGCTTCTAAAATAACTATTGGATGTTAGCTAAATATCATATAAAAACGTTAATAAGAAAAATGTGCAAATCAAGAATATTCAAGGTAATGGGCAGAAAATATAAAACGTATGGGAGGGGAGGACCTCCACTATAAAGGTGGGATAAAGCAGGCTGTACATTGATTCGGAAACGCTGGAGCTGAGAAGGGATCTCAATCTCTGTAGTGGGCTACTGCCCTTCTCAATATAATATAAACACTTGGAGCTATTAAACGAACTACGGAAAGAAGCATCCCCATTACATGGCGCTCGGAAATTTGAGGGCTAGATTGCGAATTTGAGGGCCCCATTGTTTCAGCAACCGGAATTCTTGTACTCCTTCTCCTGCAGCGATCTACACACCAAATGCAACATCCCAGAACTCCAAGCGTTCCAAAAAATGCAGCAAAAAAAACGAATAGAGGAGATGGATTGGTGGTAGAGTACGATAATGCATCTGAAGGGATTTCTGACATTTTTGCTTAATCTGTGTGCCTGTTTTGTCCCCATTTTGTTTTGGTTTTTGAGCGTTTTATTTAGAGCATAACAGACGTGGGGGTACCGAATCTGCTTTGGCGGTCAGGCCGGCTTTTGTTTGCCACACATGTTTGGCTTTGGTAGGGTATAGAACTATTTTCATTCCACACCCTCGACCAACGCATATCTGCTTCAACATTAGTATGCCAAGGTAAGTGGGTATTGATTCCTACTGATCCAAGAACCATTCTTATCCATAATGAAAAGTGGCATGCACAAAACCGGGAGAATCAAAGTAGGCTTACCTTGACGTAGCGGAGCAGAGATATTCTTGCCAGCCCCATGACCTGCAGATCGGGAGCGCCCAGATTCTGCAGGTCATGGGGCTGGCAAGAATGCCCTCCCCTTCCCGTCCCACATAACAACGTGCAACATCTTGGGAGCGCCCAGATTCTACAGGTCAGGGGGCTGGCAAGAATGCCCTCCCCTTCCCGTCCCACCTAACAAGAATGCCCTCCCCTTCCCGTCCCACCTAACAACGTGCAACGTGAAAATGAGATAGACCAGATTCTGCCTTCCCCAAAGAGTTTTGATCCACAAACGCAAAAAAAGAGATTAAAAAAAGGGTTGGTGCCTTGAATGGATGCCATGTGGCGTAGTGGCACTGCTACCGCCGTAGATGAAATCAAACACTTGAAAGAGCATCCACTGCACAAAAAAACCCACCGGGCTACAACGTGGATAGCCTCATAATGCACGAAACAGTTGACTGGCATTTGTGCAAATGTGATGAAAAAGGGTTGGTGCCTTGAATAGATGCCATCGACACGACAAATGGCTTCATAAGTCAATCTATGGAATTTTACATGCGTTACTTCAAAAAAATGAGATGTTGAGATTTACTAAAATACTAACATGCATATGTACATGTGGCGTGTTCTGGTTCTAAATTGATATTGCAATGGAATTTGTGAGGGACAATAATGCCCTAAGATTTGTATTTCTATCATCGAAATAGATAGATAGTATTTATTTGTTTTAATTAAAATCAACATGGATGTTATGACCAAGTTTTTATAACTAGGAATATGAATGAAGCAATGAAATAACACGCATAGTAATATGGAAGAATCACATGCCCGATGGAGGGTATATTCCATGTATTATACCCCATCAACGCCCCATGTTCATTACACAAACAAAAACGAAAGCCAAAACCTAAGGTCATTATGAAATTGTACAAACATTGAAATATATTGCATACTTATGTTCACAAATATATACATCCATCTCAAACCATAGAGTTCCACACAAATATACATCCACACAAAAAAAGCCATAACATTGTCAACCAGGCCTCTCTTCCACCCTTTCTCTTGTTAACTGATGCCTGGATGAAGACGTCTTCTCATGGCCTGCCTCTCCTTCAATTCCGACTGCCCCTGGGCTCCCAAGCAACACCACAAGAAACAGACCAGCACAACCAGTATTAGAAGCGGCCCCAAATCTACAGCAGAGACCTTATGCGTATCACCGAATCTCTGGCAAGCTTCCACAGCGAAAACTCCGTTGAAAAACAAAACACATTTCACTGTCGAAACATTCTCCTTCTATTCACAATTTAGAGGCATCACAAACAACAAAGCCCAATGCCTTTCCTTCCACCCAGAACCTCCTCCCTTCAACCGAATAACCAACAACAGATCCCAGATCGATTCACAATCCACCTCTCCTCTTCCTAGTCACAATTCCGGCCTTGCCTTCCATAATGCACAATTCCATGCACAATTTGTCTCGCTCATTCCAATGACGACTAGCAGCTCAAATAAGACCACAGAGCCTACAAAAAAGCCTACAAATAAGACCACAGAGCCTACAAATAAGCCGCTCCTGCTAGTCGCACAAACCGCACACACTGTACCCGATTACATAGGCATGCCCCAGTGACCTGTCCAACTAATCTCGAACCGCTCTCCAGATCTTTCTCCCTCTATTTCAAAACCATAGACTCGTAAATCCACCGCCATCTCCCTCGCAAACACAACCAATTTCCTGCCAGCAAGCAGCTCGAACACGTCCAAAAAATACCATCCACATACCATTCCGGATACATACGCCCCCCAAATCTAGGCCCAACCATGCGAGAAATACCTTCCCCAAATACGAAACAAAATAATTAGAAGTTTATGACCAAGTTTTTATAACTAGGAATATGAATGAAGCCATGAAATAACACACATAGTAATATGGAAGAATCACATGCCAACCCTAACAACCAAACAACTTTCTTAATCTCCTGTTGTGGATGTAGACATCTATCATTACTAAGTGAAGTGCCATAGGTTGATCTAGCGATTTTTAGCTATGTATATGTAGCAAAATAACAGGGGGTTCCAAGGGGATTTGATATGGATATAATATACTTGCAGTATTCTTAAATGACCTATGGTGTGCACTTAAAATATAGCTTGTGGCTCGTGGCAAAGGTTTCCAACAGAAAAGACATTGTCACCCATTCATTATGTAACTTTTTCGAAGATCTGAAGGCTATGGCACAACTATTTATACTTCAACATCGTTACATCCTTCACGAATTCTTTCACAAGAAATGATATTGCCTTGTCATTAGCACGTGTTGTATGGATTGGATTTGTGCTAGAAGCAAACATCTCCAAAGAAGTCTCATCTACAAATACCTATTTGTGAAAATATGTCATGTTTCTTGGCATAAACATATGTCAACCGGAGTATTATCTTCCATTTTCCTGTCACACAATCCTCTAAATACATTAGTTCTTTGAAAACCAATTTAAACTTGTGTGCTTGCCTTATTACATTGGCAAGTAGTTTTCACAAGTCTTTTGTTGAGATGAAAAAGGTTTATTCAAAGTAGGATTTTTTTTGTGCGTGCTGAACCATTGACATTTCATAAGCACGTGCCTTATCATTAGCACGTGTTATATGGATTGGGTTTGAGCTAGAAGCAACCATTTGCAAAGAACACCTCATAATAAAATGAAAGTCTCATCTACAAATACCTATTGTGAATAATATCATGTTTCTTGGCATAACCATATGTCAACCGAAGTATATTATCTTCCATTTTCCTATCACACAATCTTCTAAATACATTAGTTCTTTGACAACCAATTTAAAGTTTTGTGTTTGCCTTATTACATTGGCAAATCATTTTTACAAGTCTTTTATTGGCAAGAATATGTAACACAATAACAGGGGTTTCCAAGAGGGTTTGATATAGATGCATAAATCACTATCCCTGAGACCATAGACCATATCCCTAAAACATTTGAATAGGTTATTATTGACAAAAAAAAAAAAAGGATTCAAATAGAAAAAATAAGCACGTTAGTTTGCTAGTAGCATTGGTTAAAGCATTCTGATTAGGATATTGAATTATTTTGGTAAGGTTCAATTCTCCATATCTCAAAATCTGAAACCTTAAGCGAAGCCATATAGAGAAGAGTCCCGGTATTTCATATTCCAAAACCTTAGGCGAACCTATATTCCATGTTTCAAAATCATAGGCACCCCTAGTCATAAATGACCGTAATCGAAACAGGAGGCACCCAGAAGCTTCAACATTCAATCTGGGCCATATGAAAGACACATTTGATGACTGAGGTAGTCAGTTCACCTCGTTTAGAATATGTAGCACAATAACAGGGGGTTCCTGGGGGATTTGATATGGGTGCATAAATCACTATCCCTAAGACCATAGACAATATCCCCGAGACATTTGAATTTTAGATATAGATGTTGTGCTTATGACTGCCTCATATTTTGTGTCACTAGACTCTTGAATTATAAATCGATAACTCCCTCCTTGAAGTTCTACAGCCAAGAGTGCTCCATATTTCAGCGTCTAGATCCATCTGTGCATGACTTGGCATTATACATACTTGAGGTTCTAGATAAACGTCGGCAATTATTGAGCCCTCAGTAGTCATTATCTAAGCTTGTCTAGTATCATCATTACTGCAAAGGTTTTTCCCTTGAAAACCTTTCGAGGCAGGGGTTTTTTAATCCTAGTAGTAATGATTGTACTAGCCCATTGTATGGGTCCCATGACCTATTGGTCTCCGTGGACGTTAAAAAAACTATTCTATTCTATTCTATAAGAAAAAAAGTCTGCTTGCTTGCAAGCTATGATCGACAGTTAGATTATGAATAACCACTGGGTTTTGGATCTAGCATTTATGTTGCCACAACTGTTGTGTTGGAGCATGATAAATTGAGCTAGGTTTTTGTAATTCAAAATTGTAGGATCCAAAATTTACCTGCTTTGCGCCTTCGCGTTCAAAATCAAGACCGCTGCATAAGTATGATTGCCAGAAAATGTGCCATGCTAATCTGTTTGAAGAAATGAGTGTGATAAAAGGGATTTATACACACTTAGCCGCCATGTAAATTGTAGGCTCTACCAGGTCTATATTGACTACAAGTTCCATATATCTTTGGCCTCTTGTGCGTGCTTAAGTGGTTTATAATAAATTTACATATGTCACTCACCTTAATTGCTAATCTTAAATTGAAACGTCCATAAGCTTGAATCTCACGCAAACATTTTGAATATTTCTAGGTTGCTCGAAGGGCAAACCTTGCGAGGTCGGTATGGAATATACCATTTGATGCCATTGCATGTGCCATTTGGAGGGCCCAGATTGAAAGGCAACCTGCATTATTTGGCATGAGTAAGGGTGCTTTCCCATGGGCAGAAAACCTCCAGGTTTCCTGAAGGTCTGGTCTGCTATTCCGATGTTCCCATGAGCTAAGAACCTGAGTGGCTGAGGTTAAGAACCTCATTTGGAAAGTAATCCCGACGATTACTTTTGGACCTGGGTCTGATCTCACCCAGGTCCGTCCGTCCATGGGAAAGCACCCTAAGGGGCTTTATTGCCATCCATTCGCGCGAGTGGGCATCAGGGCGCCTTCCAGTCGTCAGCTATGCACTACAAGCCTACTTTTCCTCTGCCACAAGACGAGAATGATTTTCCTACATGGATCTCTTGCCAGTAAAAAGGAATTGCAAATGCCTTCCTAGGACGAGATAGATTTACCTCTGCCAAAAGGCCTTTTTGTAAAGCAATGCCCCCCAACATCAACATCTTTATTCCTGTATTATGGAATACTTAATCCAGCAGTGTTTTTGCATCTAAGGGGCGTCTTTTTCCTGTTATTATTTTAAGCATTCCTTTCAAGGTTTCAAGAAAGCCGGTGCTAATCTATTTGTGTGCAAGGTTACATGCTCTTCCACCTATAGCTCTTGACCAGATTTACTCTACCTCAAATTGTGATGTACATATAATTCCTCTCAGCATCTATCCAAGCATATATTTATGTGTACATGAATGTGGGATTTTGACGTGGGCTTTAAGTGGTTTTATAGAAACACTAGAAAATTTTGAAAATTTAATATATTTTTATGCCAGTTCTGTAGCAAATGCAAAAGGGTTAAAGCTTTTGTAACATTGTTAAAACCCTTATTAGGCTTCATCTGTGAGCAGAGGACACAATACGTTAAGTAATCTGAAGATTAAGAAACGAAAGTAAATTCATAGAGCAAAACTGCCCGTTTCTCTGCATAAATTCCTGTAAATTGAAAAGCAGCTACTTCTTGTGTACTATAAAGCAGTGAAAGCCACAATGTATATTATATGCTATACGCAATACACAATAAATATTTTAGCTCTTTTGAAAACAAATCCAATTAAATTAAACTTTGCCAAACGATTCCAGTCTCTTCTTGCCACCCTCCCAAGGGTATTGAACAACTCTAGCACTGTACAGGTTCGTAGCACCATTATTCTTAGCCTGAATAATAAGTCCAGTGGTATGTTCTCGTAAGGTTACTTGGAACAGCTTAATAAATTTCAAGCTCCCCTGTAATTCAATTCCAAAGCAAAACTAAGATGAAAAGGAGCAAATCAGAAAGTAAAATAATGGAAAAATCCTTACATTGGTTTGGTTGTTATACTGGTCTATAGCAAATCTGCCATAAGAATCTTCATAGTAAGCACTTGTTGGATTTCCATACAGAGGCTTTCCAGAGGTGCTGTACCATTCATTTTTCCATTCGTTAAAAGACTGCAGAACTGGAAAGTTAGATCCAGATGCTGTGCTTATGGTTGCCTCATATTCTGTGCCATCAGATTCTTGAATTATAAACCAGTAATTCCCTCCTTGAAGTTCTGCAGCCAGAAGTGCTCCATATTTCAGAGTCTAGGTTCACCCAAAAACAGAAAAAAAATAATGTCAGGGAAAAAAAAGGGGTCTGCTATGATCGACAGAAACAAGCTTCTAACTTAGATTATGAACGAAAATAGAGATCTAACATAAGAATTACTGTGTTGGCGCAACTGTTGTGCTGGAGTATGGCAAATTGAGCAAGGTTCTTGTAATTCGAAATGGTAGGATCCAAAATTTGCCTGCTTTGCGCATTCGCGGTAAAAATCAGGAGCGCTGCAGAAAGTATGATCGCCAGAAAATGTGCCATGCTACTAATCTGTTTGAAGAAATGAGAGCGATAAAAGGGTTTTATACACACTTGGCCGCCATGTAAATTGTAGGCTGGACGTAACATGTTATATCCAGGACACATCATTTTCGTTGACAATTGGCATTTCAGTTGAAAAGGATGAGGATCTTAAAAGATGTATGCTGCAACTAGACTTTAAGAACGGTTGAGATTTTAAAAGATCTATTAACAATACTTTAAGTCCTTACCATATTTTAGAAATTGTATAGATGCCACCACCATTTATGGGTGGAAGCAGAGCCTTGGCATTAGGTTTCTTGAATTATATAGGGTAGTTCAAGTAAGAGTCAAGGTTAGGCACCTAAAAAGTCTTACAACTTTAATAGTTCGTTGGACTAAAGATAGGCAATCCCTTCCTTATTAATGGCATGTGTAATATCATCTTGTGAGGAGCTACATATTATCCCTCTCCCTCAATTCTGACCAGCTACATACTTCCCCTTGATTTCTATCGGAAGTATTAAGAAAAATCACTATTTTTAGCATGAATATTTCATGCTCTTTTTAAACTATGTATACTCCTGCTCTTTCTAAAATATGTTGATAGGTTAAAAGGGTTCTGAGGAATTTCCCCAACCATCCTTTATTCTAGAATCATCAAATGGAAAGCTACGTGCTTGACCATGTCCTGCCCTTTGTGAGCCACTTTAGTAAGCTTTTTTCAAGAAGTTAAAAAAGGGGAAAAAAGAACAGAAAATTTTCAATCAATTCTTACATGCTTCAAGATTATTCAATGACATTAGTTTTGAGTTCAACACGCACATCTGCCCAATATATTATTTGTTTGGTATTGGGGGAGGGTATTCTCGCAATGGTGGAAACTATGATTCTGGTATTGTATTGTATAGAGAATTGTATGTTTGTGCATGTTTGAGCTGCTTTTTTGTTGTGAGGGGCAAGTTTCTATTTCAGTGGTGTGTTTGTGTCATGTTTGTTTAAGTGAACTCAATGGTCTGAGGAAGGAAATTTGGAGCTTTCCTTTTTTGAGCGGGGGCAGCAACGCATCCCAGCAGGGCAGGCAAGCAGGGAGGGGTTCTGGTGTGGAGGAAGAGAATGGATCCAACAGGCCGATTTACAGCCGATTTGCAGGGCGATTTGCAGGCGTTTGAGTAGGGGCGGTGGAGCGAGCAGGGAGTTCCAAGCTGTGTTCTTCTGGCCGGAATCATCCGATTTAGGACAGAAGCCACACATTAGGCAACTTAGGGCATATTTTCTTTGTTCTATATTTCAGAAATTGCTCTTGTATTTCTTGAATCTTTCGGTTTCTCGCTTGGTGATGGTGGGTTCAAATCCCATAAGGACAGGGCTTCAAATCGTCTAGGCAGAGCACATCCGTCTCCTCTGTGCTTTGATTCCTCGCTAGGACTGGCACAGGATTCACTCCAGACTCCTGGTCGCGCTGAGATCCGTTCATGAGGATTCATCCGCTCCTGATTGTCAAGATTCATTCTGGCAGGCCGCGCTTACGGCTGGGTTTTTTTTTGGCTTTTTGGGCTTAAACCATACGTCCGATCTGCACCATTGACATTGAAATGGAGTTCTCTTCTCAAAATTCTAATAGGCTTTGATTTAGAATCCAACATAGAATATTCGCCAAATCAAAGGTCCGAATTGAAAGATGCAATATAACCCATAAAGATGCAACATTTATATATGCTATACCATTCTTCGTTTCTAATTTTATGCCTGTAGCACATGCACAAGGAAATATATGAAAGCTCTTTTGAAACCAATTAAATTAGATTTTGTCAAACAACTCCAGTTTCTTCTTGCGACCCTCCCAAGGGTACTGAACAACTCTAGCACTGTACACGTATTTAGCACCATTATTTTTGCCCTGAGTAATGAGCCCAATGGTATGTTCCCGTAAGGTTACTTGGAACAGCTTGATAAATTTCAAGCCCCCTTGTAACTCACTTTCAAAGCAAAACTAAGACGAGCAACATAAAGGGCAAATTAGAAAATAAAGTAATGGAAAATTCCTTACATTGGTTTGGTTGTTATACTGGTCTATTGCAAATCTGCACTTATTGGATTTCCATATAGAGGCTTTCCAGAGGTGCTGTACCATTCATTTTTTCATTTGTTAAAAGACTATAAAAATGAAAATTTAGATATAGATGTTGTGCCTATGGCTGCCTCATATTTTGTGCCACTAGACTCTTGAATTATAAATCAATAACTCCCTCCTTGAAGTTCTACAACCAGGAGTGCTCTATATTTCAGCGTCTAGATCCACCCAAAAACCGAAAAGCTTATAAGAAAAAAAGTTTGCTTGCTTGCAAGCTATGATCGACAGAAACAAGCTTTTAGATTATGAATAACCACTGGGTTTTGGATCTAGCATAAGACTTACTATGTTGCCACAACTGTTAGGTTGGAGCATGACAAGTTGAGCTAGGCTTTTGTAATTCAAAATTGTAGGATCCAAAGTTTACCTGCTTTGCGCATTCGCGTTCAAAATAAAGACGCTGCATAAGTATGATTGCCAAAAAAAGTGCCATGCTAATCTGTTTGAAGAAATGAGTGTGATAAAAGGGATTTATACACACTTAGCCGCCATGTGAATTGTAGGCTCTACCAGGTCTATATTGACTACAAGTTCCATATATCTTTGGCCTCTTGTACGCGCTTAAGTGGTTTATAATAAATTTAGGGAAATTTACCAAAATAACCCTAATTGTTGACTTAATTCCCAAAAGGCCCTTCATATTTTTGAAATTCCTAAAATGCCCTTAATTCTTAAGTATTTTCTCAAATAGCCCTTTGTAATTAAAAAATCATCAAAAGTAGAGCTCATATTCTTGGAAATTAACATATGTCACTCACCTTAATTGCTAGTCTTAAACTGAAAAGTCCATGAGCTTGAATCTCGCGCAAACATCTTGAATATTTCTAGGTTGCTCGAAGGGCAAACTTTGCGAGGCTGGTATGGAATATACCATTTGATGCCATTGCATGTGCCATTTGAAGGGCCCAAATTGAAAGGCAACCTGCAAGTGGCTTCATTGCACTACAAGCCGAGAATGATTTTCCTACATGGATATACTCTTGCCCACTTAAAAGGAATTGCAAATGCCTTCCTAGGACGGGATAGGTTTACCTCTGCCAAAAGGCCTTTTTGTAGTGCACTGCCTCGCATCATAGCTCTAGCTATGGTTTTTAGTGTTGGGCAATCTCAACATCTTTATTCCTGTACTATGGAATACTTCCTCAATCCAGCAGTGCCTTTGCATCTAAGGGGCGTCTTTTTCCTGGTTATTATTTTAAGCAGTCCTTTCAAGGTTTCAAGAAAGTCGGTGCTGATCTATTTGTGTGCAAGGTTACATGCTCTCCCATCTAGGTCTTGACCAGATTTACTCTACCTCAAATTGTGATGTACATGAAATAAAGAAATTTTCCTTTTTTTTTTTGTCCCCCAATCAGTAGTACCCGTATTTGCAGGAGCTCCTGTAGCTGCATGGGATGGATTGGTGATTTTACTTCGAAGTTGTGAAGAAGAGGAGATTAATCGCTTGATTGGCATGGAAACTGGGGCTATGAAGAGCTTCATGGAGGATCCAAAATTCTTGAAGCAATTAAAAGGCATTGGTGAATTATTTGCTTAATGTCCTTGAACTGACTGACTAATAGTTGCATGTAAATGCCTCACCTTATGGAGAACTTCTTACATGCCATGTTGGTTCATGCACTAGAGTCTTTCACCTACAAGTAGAAACGGTCTGCCTTGGTCAATTCAAAGGACATTGCAACAATGAAAAACGTGCTTTGCACAAAGGATCCCCCTGAAAGATGTGCTTAGTGAGGCATACTGGTCCTCTAAAAATTGCCCACACAACAAGAATAGACAAGTTCCTCTCAGCATCTATCCAAGCATATATTTATGTGTACATGAATGTGGGATTTTGACGTGGGCTTTACGTGGTTTTATAGAAACACTAGAAAATTTTGAAAATTTAACATATTTTTATGCCAGTTCTGTAGCAAATGCAAAAGGATTAAAGCTTTTGTAACATTTTTAAAACCCTTATTAGGCTTCATCTGTGAGCAGAGGACACAATAAGTTAAGCAATCTCAAGATTAAGAAACGAAAGTAAATTCGTAGTCTAAGAGCAAAACTGCCCGTTTCTCTGCATAAATTCCTGTAAATTGAAAAGCAGCTACTTCTGGTGTACTATAAAGCAGTGAAAGCCACAGTGTATATTATATGCTATACGCAATACACAATAAATAAATCAAGCTCTTTTGAAACCAATTCCAATTAGATTAAATTTTGCCAAACGATTCCAGTCTCTTCTTGCGACCCTCCCAAGGGTATTGAACAACTCTAGCACTGTACAGGTTCTTAGCACCATTATTCTTAGCCTGAATAATAAGTCCAGTGGTATGTTCTCGTAAGGTTACTTGGAACAGCTTAATAAATTTCAAGCTCCCCTGTAATTCAATTTCAAAGCAAAACTAAGATGAAAAACAAAAGGAGCAAATCAGAAAGTAAAACAATGGAAAAATCCTTACATTGGTTTGGTTGTTATACTGGTCTATAGCGAATCTGCCAAAAGAATCTTCATAGTAAGCACTTGTAGGATTTCCATACAGAGGTTTTCCAGAGGTGCTGTACCATTCGAATTTCCATTCGTTAAAAGACTGCAGAACTGGAAATTTAGATCCAGATGCTGTGCTTATGGTTGCCTCATATTCTGTGCCAGCAGATTCTTGAATTATAAACCAGTAATTCCCTCCTTGAAGTTCTGCAGCCAGAAGTGCTCCATATTTCAGAGTCTAGGTGCACCCAAAAACAAAAAAATGTCAGGGAAAAAAAAGGGATCTGCTATGATCGACAGAAACAACCTTCTAGATTATGAACGAAAATAGAGATTTTTAACTACTGGGTCTTGGATCTAACATAAGACTTACTGTGTTGGCGCAACTGTTGTGCTGCAGTATGGCAAATTGAGCAAGGTTCTTGTAATTCGAAATTGTAGGATCCAAAATTTGCTTGCTTTGAGCATTCGCGGTCAAAATCAGGAGCGCTGCAGAAAGTATGATCGCCAGAAAATGTGCCATGCTAATCTGCTTGAAGAAATGAGAGCGATAAAAGGGATTTATACACACTTGGCCGCCATGTAAATTGCAGGCTGGACGTAACATGTTATATCCAGGACACATCATTTTCGTTGACAATTGGCATTTGAATTATCCAACAACTTGGCGGTTTGACCAGGTCTATATTGACCGTAGTTTAAAATACATTATATAATGTACATATGTAGTTGCTAGATTGCCTTTCTCAAATCCAAGCTCGAAACTTACGCAACCATCGTGATCATTTTTCAATCCTTTGGGCGATGACTATGTAAAAGATCAAATACCTAAAGTCTAGAGTACTGCAATTAACTTTAGCCGATGCTTGTGGCATCTCGTCCGCCATGGCTGTCGATGGGTTATGGATATTGATAAATGAGGTAGGCGGGCAATGATCAAGGTCCGATTCTGATAAACTAGGTATGGATCGAGTGTCGGTTAAAGGGCTCAATTGCCCCTTCTCTGGTTCTAGCTAGTAAAATAGGCAAACCCACTTCTAGCTATTCCAACTACTAAACATGCGTGTGCAAAGTGGGCTCACCTGTTTACTAGCTAGAGCAGTCTCATAGGCATAGTTAAGCCTCACAATGCTTGGAGATGAATGTTAGAAGAAGGTGGACTCGCCTGTTTATCCCGGGGGTGTTAGCTCTCTATACATGGATACGTCATGTGCGTTACTAGGGTCCAAAAAAACCCCTTCATATACAAAAATTCCATATGATACATTCTATTGTTTCCAACTTTTGTCTACCCCATATCATACTTATATGATATTTTTTTGTAGTACCAATGATCCTTTTCGTATAAATACAAAACGCATCTTAACATATGACATACCCCTTATCGTATAAATATTGCAAACAAATTGTGGATAAAGATTAAAGTGAACTAAAGAGTTAAAGAATGATTTGTTCAGTATGAGTATGTATTGAAAAGGTTTTCATGATCCTAAGTTAACATATAACTCAAAGACTTTTGTAGGTAATCTATGAATCTATCATGTTCCAAGACCCACTCCTTCCTAACTAGAAATTAGAAGATTAACCCCATCTTGTGCCATAGGAGAAGTTCATCCCGCCAACAACGACCCCTAGTCGTATGGATATGGATTCAAAACCAAATAACCTTATTTTATTCGTATGTATGTATACGATACGTTGGACAACAAAAAAAACCCTTTATCATCCACACACATGGTACATACGGCTTACGTTGGTGATACTCCCGGGCTGTTTATTTGCTGGAACAGCCGGAGCATTAGTGTTTTTGAGGACATACGCTAATTATCTAAAACTAGAACTCTAGACATTTTTTAGTGATTATTCTAGAATCTTCTTAGTGATTATTCTAGAATCTTTATATTTATCATTGCTATCATTAACATACATTTAAAAATCAACACAAAATGCCATATGTGATGGATCAAATGTAGAGTAAAAAGTATTAATAGAACTAGTTATTGTGCCCATCGTTGATGGTCCGGGTTCCTTAAATTCATAGGTTGCAAGCTTCCTCTACCCAAATGGATCAGATCTCAGAAAATAGAGGTAGGGATTATCTCCTATAGGATCTTCGAGTTCCTTATGACCGTGCTCAAAATGAAACTTGCCAAGATTGTGGTTCAACAGATGTCGAAAATCTCCTTACTGGAATTCCTAGCTTCCAAGAAGTGCCAAAAGAGTTCACGGCCAACACGCTTGTAGTCAATTGGCCTAGGTGGTGTCTGCATGATACTGTCTGGTCGTCTTACCTTGTCGGCTCTAGGCTGAAACATGCCCTTAGACTCAAACATGACCCTAGGCTCGAACATGCCACCTTGTCTTATACATGACACGTGACTCAAACATGCCACATAGGCTCAACAACATGACACTTGGCTCAAACATGCCACTAGGATCATAAAAATGCTCTTAATGATTTATTGTTTTGAAAGAATGAATTATGATTTCATATGTTTTTTATGGTTGAAAGATTGTGCCCTTAGGCTCAAACATGTCCCTATACTCTAACATGCCCCTAGGCTTTAACATACCACCTTGGCTCAAAGATTGCATGTGGCTCAAACATGCCACGTGGCGCAAACATGCTACATTAGCTCAAACATGCCATATAGGCTCAAACATGCCACATAGGCTCAAGCATGCCACATAAGCTCGTAGGCTCAAACATGCCCTAGGCTCAAACATGCCACTAGGATCATAAAGATGCTCTTTCAAATGATTTTCTTTTTAAGGATGCAATATGCTTTCGTATGTGTGTTGATGCTTGAAATGTTGTGACCCTAACATGCCACCTTGGCTCCAACATGAGATGTGGCTCAAACATGCCATCTCGGCTCAGACATGTCACATAGGCTCAAACGTTCCACATTTGCTCCAACATGCGGCATAAGCTCAAACATGACACGTGGCTCAAACTGAACATGTGGTTCAAACATGCCACATAGGCATAACAATGGCACATAGACTCAAACATTAGACATGGCTCAAACATGGAAGATGTGACTGTCACCAAAAAAAGGGGGGGAGGGGGAGAGACTAGCAATAAAGCAGGCTTGGGGCATGGGGTTAAGCTACCTTGGGATGGGAAGCAACGATAGATTGTCAAGCGTATGCACTTTATTGGAATTCGATAAGACAAATTTCGTACCATATTTCAGATAAAAACAAGACAAGCTAGAGACCTTTCAACGAATATTAAGTAGATTCTTTAAGTCCAACGATGTTTCTTCATATTCAGTTCAATTCAATTCATGAGGTTCCTCTACTTGCCATTATAGGAATTCAATTGCAATCGGTAGTTTGATTGGTGACATATGGGTTGCAAGTTTTTTACCTATATTTTATGAAAGACAACAATGACTACCATGATGTAAATGTGATTGCGCTTCCACCTATACACCTCTTATCTCATTTACAGTTGCATGACATCATGCATCTTTCATACTCTCTATACGTTATTGTTTCTCTCAGCATCTGTGAAGATGAAATGATTTATAGACGCAAAGTTCTTGAAGATGAAATGAAATTTTTTAGACACAGAGTTTTATAAAGCCTTGTAAGTTTTATCTGCCTACATTCCTATTGCTACTCTGGGTGCAACCAAAGAATTTGTTGCATTTAAAGAGTTTATTTTTCCTCTCTAATAATACTCATCTTGGTATTCCTGTGGGCATTCATATTTCTACCTCCGATGCTTGGGATATAATCATAGAAGGGTTGCGAAAGCATTTGTTTTGGTGGAATACTGCTAAGCTCTCTCTGCCAGCGCGAATAACTGTTGCTAAGCATGTTTTAAGTAATTCCCACATCTATATGGCCTCTGCCCTTCTGGCTTCTCAGTCAAAATTTTAGATGATTGTTACCATTATCCGTAATTTTATTTGGGGTGGGAATGAGGAGCATGCTGTAGTCAAGGTTGCATGGTCCAAATGCACTAGGCCAAAATTTCCAGGTGGTTTGGGTATGATAGACTTCCATCTACAGAGTAAGATTCTGATTTCTAAGTTCATTTGGAGGATCCTTAAGGATATGGTTGACTCAACTGGAGTGCGGTTGGTGAAGCAGTCACTTGGTCATTGTGTTCCTCTTGGGAAAGCTTCGTTAAAACCTCCTCTTCCTTGGAGTCTCTTTTATCAGCTATGCCCTTTTCCTAATGCCTCCCCTTTTTTGAAAGGCTTGCTGGAGTCTTGGGAGACAGTACGGACCTTATTTCGTATTGATCTTGTTGCATGTCATCAGTTGAGTGCCCCTTGGTGGATACCTGTGGAAAATAATATCCCACTTTGTGCCTCAGTTCATCCATTAACTCAACGGCGCTGGAGGTTAGCAGGAATCTTAACAGTTGCAGCATGGTACGATTCTGGCCAGTTAGCGACAAATCTTTCAAACAAAATTCTTATTGTCTCAATGGGACAGACCTATTTGGCAAACAGTTGCTAGTACTCTGCCATTGGTTGCTCCGGAGGCTATCGAAGGGTGCATGTGGGTTTCCCACCAGAGTGTTCACGAGCATAGGCTTGTGAACTCTATGTATATAGGCTGCTTGTCAATAGTGATATCCTTCCGCCATCCACTAAGTGGTCCCTTCACCTCTCACCTCCTAATTGGAGATGTATGTGGACTTGGGCTTGGGATAAACTACTCCATCCTAAGGTGGCTGTGCTTTGGTGGCAGATTCTTCACAGATGCCCTCGGGTGAATGTGCTTGTCCACAGATTTAATCCTCGAGTGTCAGCACTCTGCCCACTGTGCAAGCAAAGGGACGAGACCATTGAGCATTGTTTCTTTTTATGTGACCATTTCCAACCTGTTTGCTCTTGTCTGGGCATTTAGTCTAGTGGTAACACACTAGATCTAGCAACTGTAGGTCTTGAGTTCGAGACTGCCCAGAATCGCACTCTGAACTGTTGGGTGTCAAAACCCACAGACGCAATGTAAAGTGGTTGGGGACAGGGCCCAACCAAGCAATGGTCACATGTCCAGTTGGATGCTGCCTAGTGGCGTGACATTAAAATACTATCTATCTATCTCTTTTTCATGTGACATTGACAAGTCAGCAAGTGCTTCTGGCTATTTATCCGGATACTTGGAATAAGGTGCGGAGTCAAGCATTTCATTTGGCATCAGGATGGTTGTTGTAGTCCATCTGGAAGCGCAGAAGATTGTGTATCTTTCAAGGTTTGGATATTCCTCCTGCAGTAGTCCTCTGGGACGCACAATCTAGAATCGCTAAGGCCTACCATTGTTCTTCGCTTGCTCCTGCTGAGCGACAGTTGATATTTGAGTCCTATTTGAGTGTGTTGTCTTATGCATAGGCTGGTGGTTCTATTCAGTGGATCATGATTATCCTCTGAAATTTTATTCCCGCCTCTGCATTTTGTATCTGGCTTTTGGCTTAGTGTTTCAATAAAGTTTGTCATTCTTCAAAAAAAAAAAAAAATACTCATCTTCAGTAATCATTTTGTTTGACAAGACCAAATGGCTAGTTGTATTGAATGATTTAATTTTGGATTAAGTTTGTTCTTAAATATCCCTTCATTTGTGAACGAGACTGGTTGTATCTCACGTATAACTTCGAGCAGATTGTGTTCGTCGAGAAGACTATGATGCCCCTTCACTCTCAATCTTTAAAAACTAGGAATGAATGGGACAGTTTTTTTGGAAATGTAATCGTCAATTTGTATGCCAAGTGTTCAAGCATGGAGCATGCTTGTTGCTTCTTTGACAGGCTGCCAAACTATCAAAGAAGTATAATACATTTTGTCCTTGTTATGTGCTATAATACATTTTGTCCATGTTATGCGCTCCATAGCCGTTTACCACCTATGAAACATTTTGAATCATCAATTTGTCAAATATTGGGTTAAAGGTGGGAGATGATGCACGAATTGTCGTACCTAGTTTGGAAGTTTGGGGGGTCAGTACATGTCTAGAAACATTCGCCTTGCTCAGGTTCTGTCGTAACTTTCTCGTCGGGTGTCTGAATTCAGTGATCTTTGGTGCATTAAAAGATGATTTCGAGGACTTTTTGATGTGTACTGTATCAGGTACTTTTTTGCCATTAGACCTGCCAGATTTGTTGTCGTAAATTTTGGCTATTATGGTAATCTTCTAGAGTGGCTCTGCAGGCTTCAATTTCCATCTTCCCTGAGCCAAGTGAGTCTGTAACAATGCATAATAATCCTTTGGCTCTTCCTAAGAATCTTGCATAAAAAGAAAGGGATTCTAGATTTAATACTAATGATTTCCCTCAGTTGCCTTCACGAGGTCAAGCCTCAAATAGTTCTGTTCCCTCTGTTTCTACTGAGGGTCAAATTGCATCTTCTGGTGATGCATCTCGGTCATTTAAACATAGCCACCCAGACACATATGCTTTCCATCAGGTTGCAGCAGAGTGAGTAAGAGCTAGTGTCGAGCTAGTGCAGGGTATGCTGACACAATGTTCAGAATATTATGAAAGTGGAATTAGCAGATGCAGATATTACAAGTAACAGAGATCTTCGACATTTAATTTTATCATGACACTTATATCATGTTACTCATATTAACTTAATAAGCTTATTTATTCAAATAGACATAGCTTTTTGCTAGATTAGTTGGACTTACAAAACAAGCCCTACCATTATAATGGCATCTTTGTAGTATGTTTAATTACCCAACAAGATCTTATCTTGCTTATCCAATCCAACATTTTTATATATTTGATAGCAGCCAACATAATACTTCAAGCCATTGTGAAGCTAAGACTTATGCCAAATGTCGTTGAACATACAATTCACACCACCATATACTAAGACTCCCATACTCATATAGCGGCTAGTGAAATCTAGCGAGAAGGAAACATATAATAAGACTACCATACTCATATAGCGGCTAATGAAATCTAGCGAGAAGGAAACACATTAGCAACAGGGCTTTGGGCCTAACTTTTAGCATGAATCAAGATAATATTCCTAGCCCCCTCAACAATACCATCAAACAAGGGTTTGCTCTTCAAAAGTACCCCCAATATCTTCTCTCTTCGTATTCTTTTTGCCAAATTCATGTCCTTTGGCATAACGTTGACTCGTCTTGTGGGCTAAATTAGCGTATTTGTGGTGATATTTGTGGACATTTACGACAACCACCTTTATTCATAACACCATATTCCACTGGGAAGTCTGTTTTAGTTAATTCTTCGACCTGTTCCTAGTGGAATGTTGGGTTCATGCACAATTTTCATCCAAATTTACTAGAATTCCTGGACTCTATTACTCTTATTCTCTAATCTAACTTAATTTAATGACGACATTACTCGTGGAAAAATTTTCCCACTTTTCGAGTTTCGGTGTTGAGATTTGCACCCCAACATTTTACTAGGCCAGTTAGTTTTCTATCATAAGGTGATGGCTAGTGCTTGATCTTGGTCAACCAAGATCATTGCTCTTTAGAATACCATTGTGATGCTCCTTTGCGCTATATATGGTAGCCCGCGGTATACAATGAAGGACCTTCCCCATCCAACGGCTACACGTCATATGGGCCCTTTGTCTAACTCACGTCTAGGGTGGCTAGACTATCGAGTAGAGGACACAAAGGTGTCATTCCATCCCATCCGGATCCCTATATCAGTGGAAGCAAAACATATAGACATAAGCACTAGCAATAACATAACAACAATAAACTACCCCGTAGGGTAGTGATAATCCATCCATTCATGTCATCGAATACGACAATATATCAAATACATCGAATACATCAAATAGAGGCTCCTCCCAGAGCTCAAACTCAAGGGGAAGTCGGCTGACGGCTGGGGGCCTCCAGATAGAACAAACCAAGTTATGGCAATGACTTGGACTGGCAATAGACAATGGCTAGGGTTGACCATTCCATCCTCCCCTCATGTGCATACTTTGCAGATAGGCTAAATCAGGCTCTGTCATGACTATAACCTGTTGGAGACGTAATATCATGGTATCACCCAACGAGACTACTCCAGGTTGCATCTCCCCGGTCCAATGAGGTAGGAAGGGTTGGATCTCCCCCTCCCAAAGTGCAGTGGCTCCATGGGCATCTAGAGGATCGTGGTGACACAGATCCGTACCCGACTGAACTCCCCAAAACAAGAGCCAAGCTGACACTTGCAACTCTTGAGAGTCAGGGTGACACCATTGACCCAGGAAGTGTTGGACCCATACCCAGCCCACACGAAGTGACCGACTATGAGACTAGCCCGCTATGGGACCCCAGTAGCCATGCTCAGCAGGGTCCTCCCTCCACTTTGCCACTGACCCCATTGTGTGGTGCTCTATGCACAGGCCGCATAATAATGGGAACTAATGGGTCATATTGGCTACTAGGTCTCTACCTCCCTTCCCAATACACAAGAGGTGCATACATGAGATCAACCAACATCATATCAACATAATCTTAATAATAAATGACAATAACAACTAATCCTAATCATATACATCTAACTTATAGCTAGGTTTCATTGATTAGGGTTCATGTTCAGAACAATAGGTTCTAGAATGGCTCTACTGCAATACTGGAATCTATTCGAAATACCTATCCCTGACGCGCTGCCGCTAACTCCCTGATTCAATATCTCTAACAAGTGACTCGGGTCGATGATCCTCCTCTGCTGCGCTTGCGCTCTTGGACTGCTACTGCAACCTAGGCTGTCGAAGACGATCCTCGGATCGGAGCTGTGGGCGCGAACTGGTGGCTCTGACGTTGGTGGAGCCAAAAGTGGCTAAGGTTTAGGGTTTAGCCTTTTTATATGTTAGGGTTTATATGAACACCATTGGCTCCCGTAGGTGCATCTATGTGGTAGTTCACATATAAGATGAGGCCATGTGGAAATGGCTTCTTCCTTAGGTTGGCTAAGTTATGTAGATAACTTAGTCATCTCCCCCACATTGGTCGCCATACAAGTCTATTGACGTAGAATTGTATGGCGACGTGGCCATAAAATATACGTATTTATACCGTATATTTTTGGTGAACGTCACAGGTTACATAACCTATTCTATTTCTATGGAATAAAGCATCAATTTGTGTATCAATAGAGCGCCCATACACCCTATTTACACACTTTACCTAACTGAAAGTAACCCAAACGATGATTTTCTTGATGTCACAATCCTTACTTGATTGCATCAACTCATCAAGTAATCATTCTAGGCTTAGACCAAAGTCTGGCCCAGTTCTCACAATAGTGCACCTAGTGCAACACACAATAGAACCTTCCAAACTCGACTTCCAGAGTCGATTGATTCTTTTGAAGAAAAAAGAAGGAACTATAGACAAATCAAAGGTCTATCTTGTCCGATCCCCACATAAAGCAAAGTCCTTTGAGGTCAGACTCAAGAATGTTCACAAAACCTTTGGGGTAATAACTAAAATGCTTACACATTCTTAAGTAGCTCCAATGGACTTTTATGCTCAATTGATGG
Source organism: Isoetes taiwanensis (assembly GCA_021234155.1). NCBI lineage: Eukaryota > Viridiplantae > Streptophyta > Lycopodiopsida > Isoetales > Isoetaceae > Isoetes > Isoetes taiwanensis. The sequence goes on from JAJEKV010000086.1 coordinate 3,953,736, forward strand.
ACCCATCCATCTCTTAACATCCCCGATGTTAAGCTAGGAATATCGAGTATCAATATGGCTGGCGTCAATTGCACATACATAATATCAATATGGCTGGCGTCAATTGCACATACATATATCCATAAAGGGACACTGCAGTCATTACCAAGTATAGTTACTTGACCTACTATCATGGTAGATACCACATGTTTGGACTTCCGCTCAACTCCCGGGGTCCTAATGGAAGCTCTGCTTCCAAAGCACAGTTTTTACCCTGCTAAGTCCTAATACGTACTAGACCCAAAACTCCCACAGAATTAGAGCCCTAGTACCACGTGGACCAGTATGAAGTCCACCTCAACAATTCCCAATTATTGTGAACTTTTAGCACGGACCCTAGGCGATGCTCTATTGACTCTTCGAGTCAATAATAACAGTCGTCACCAACTCCCTTCAAGGATTTGGTTAAGCCCTAACATGCAACTGCATGCCGCTGATACTGCAATAACCTAGTAAGCAGAAGCACAATACCCAGTATTGTACAAAAAATAGCACCCCATTTCCTTTTATTTTGCTAGCTTGGATAGCAAGCCTGGGCAATGGTCCTATGTTATCAACTTACTGAGATAATGGTCACATGCAGACCCCTTGCAGTACCCCCGTACTGCGATCAAGTACCCCTTCATTTGTTAATTACTAGTCCAACTAATAAAGGGGTATTGGGTCCAAAAATTATCAAGTTAATAAATTAATATAAGTTTACATAAGAATCCAAACCAATCATCATGGACTAAAATTCACGATGCCATAACCATTTCCTTGAATTAAATTCAAGCAAGCATGATCCTAGATCATGACAAGACATATAAAAGCAACGAAGCTTTTATATACCTTCCTGGTATTCACTTTTCGGTATTTCGAGACCATGCTCTTCATGGTCCTTATGACCACTAGGTCACACTTAAGTTGCTAACACCTCCTTACAAGGCTGCAACTTCATCCTGAATGTTTACTTAATACGGAAAGTGACAATATAGAGTTGCAGTATTACCACGGTATGGATGATAATTTCAACATCACTAGGGTATATGTGGTGATCACAATATTGCCATGGTATAAACGGTAATTACAACTCCAACATATATTCTGTAGCATAACTAACACAGGTAATTGCCATAGAGGATCTCAACGAGAGACTCCAACTTAGCTCTGATACCAAATTGTTACAGCCTACAAAAAGTAGGATCGATTGTGCTACCTAGAACTCCCAGAGTTCCCCTCAACCTTGAGTTCCCAGAACTTCCCATGCACAAACGGTACCGATCCCTAGGATCAATTTGAAGCCCAGCTTCAGCAAGTTCTATCTCAAGAACCTAATACTGCAATAGCAGTATTGCTCAAGAAGAGCCCAAACGCTCCAACAACAGAAACAACTCCACAAGCCAACAGAGTAGAAAGACCCGAATTGATCCCTGATCAATTCGAAATGGGTTCAAACAACAAGATATGGAAGATCAAACAGTATCGATCAGCGAAAAACTCCAATTGCTTGGCTCCAAGAAGAAATTGTGATTTGCCAAAACATCTTCAATGCCTTATATAAGGTAACTAGGCCTAAGAATAGAAAGAAAAAGGCTTATGGGCCTTTATCCTAGCCTAAATTGAGCATGGGATGATTAGATCCGGCTCTATTTATAGGATCCGGCCGACCTGATACAGGCCGCAAACCTCAAAGCTCATTTTTCCCTTTAAAACAATTAAACCAATTAGGTGGTGCCACATATCACGTCTTAAGCAATAGTTAAATTTAACATTATAATTTAATGTCACCTTAACATACGAAACAAATGCCATTTAAAAATAACCCATCCGCCACCACTAGGCGGTAACTGACCTCTGGAGCATTTCCAGACCATCCGGTGGCGCTCCCAAGGCTAACTCCCCGCCCCAAGGCCTGCAAATGGGACTTGCCCTTGAACCGTAATAGGTATGCCTAGTTTGTCCATTCAATAAGATGATAAGGAACTAGACTTCAAATAAGGTATATTCGCTCCACCGTTTATAGGTACCACCATTTGCCCATACAATACATGGCCTGCTACTCGATTACCATGGGATTTCCCTCATTTGTGTTTTACGAAACTGATAAAAACAAATAAATATAAATGAATAATGATGTTAATCACGGTGGCAGTCTAGTGATTAAGCCTTTGGTTATGGGCAGACCCCTTCCCCGCTCAAAACCCACTGGCTACCATCGGATGGTGGTAAAAAAAGTAAAAAACAACAATAACATTATAAACAAAAATAGTAGAAATAATATCCATTGCAATGATGGCCTAGTGGTAAAACTATTGGTTATCATGGGCGAAGCCCATCCAGGCTCAAAACCCATTGGTTATTGTAACGGACCCATGGGAGACCGCTCAAGTGGATCTTGGTGTCGTGTTCCCAAGACACCAGTATAAACGGGTAGAAGCAACTACTCATAAATGTCTAGACGGTTTTGCTCAGTTGGTTAAGGGCATATCGGTTAGGAACGTTACATTTGGTATCAGAGCAGGGCTCGAGTTTGAGCCTCCATAGGGGAAAGTATAACTCGGAATATCGTTGGATGGTAGGTCATGACTTGGTCTTGGACACTAGGGGATGGTGTGGTCTATAGTATTGATGCTCAAGGACAAACATAGTTCTAGTAGGAGGGATTGTCACAAACCATGGGAGACCGCTCGAGTGGATCTTAGTGTCGAGTTCCCGAGACACCAGCATAAATGGGTAGAAGCGAATACTCATAAACGTCTAGACGATTTTGCCCAATTGGTTAAGGGCATGTCGGTTAGGAACGTTACATTATCCTCGAGTGGTTCAAAAGTAACAAATGTGGCAGCCTAGTGGTCAAGCCATTGGTCATAGGCACCCCTGCCCCTCCTCCTCCAGGGCTCAAAACCGTTGCAGAGGAAGAAGAAAAACAACCCAGAGAAAGAAGAAATAAAAAAGGATATTTGAAGAGGTTCAAAGACATTATAGTAATGTAAAGTGGAGAATATAGTGGAAATTCTATGGTGGTTGAGGTCAGCATCTATGTATCATATGGGCAAGGAACATATGTTCTCGAATTAATACATAGTCTAATCAGATCGTTAGCGTGCAAGTCGAGATAGATAGAAGGATACTAACATTGGAGCCATAATGCAAGGCTATTTAGTACAAATCCAAATACAGGGAGCTATAAATTTCTTGTATCTATAAAAATTATCTCTCCTCATACACGACGAGAGAGTTAAAAAAAAACGGGTGTACGTTGCGTGCATGCGTGCGTGCGTGCGTGTGTTGTTGGGGGGGGAGGAGGGTTAATGAGAAAAAGAAAAAAGAAAAAAATAGCAGTCACAAAGAGATTTAACAAAAAAAATTTGATAAATCAAGCATTATTGAAGTCTTTTGAATCTGGCCATTATGGCTGCTATGATCACAATAATTTAATATTACTTAATCCAACCACTATGGCTGCTAATAGTCAAGACAACCTTTGGTGGATAGACGTATTGAATAATCATGGAATGACCTAACGTTTGTTGCTGTTAGATATCATAATCGTAGACACAAGACCTGCAGCAGTAGCAGTGGCAAGGGCCATGGCTCCTCCATATTTAGTGCCAAAGCTGGCCACATCCAACATTAAATCCACCGAATTATAGATGGGCACATAGATATGCTTGCCAAGGATGTAATACATAGCACGTAGAGGAGTTAAAATTACTTGATATGCAAGTGGGAGCAACGAGGTTATACCAAATGCATCAAATATATGATCGAGGAACCATTCACTATGAACAGATGCTAGGACATCGTTCACCATTATGGTGCCATCCATTGAGAGGGGATTATATAACCCTTGCTTCCACACTCTAGATATGTCTACAAGAACATCATGCTACCAATGTCAGCAACAACTCAACAATGTTTTCAAGTTAAGAATTTTACCTGTGACTTCCAAGGATGAGTTTCCCATGCTCCACATAGTATCACCGATCCTAATATCTTGTGCACGCTTATATTTAAGACCTTGATGCTCATCTAGTTTTTTATAAAACCATGAGATAGGTAGTATTATAAAAGATCATAGGTTGGAACAAATGGATACCTTCCAAAATCGGCACAAAATGAAGAGTCGTGAGCTCAAGAGCATAGGGAGTAGAATATACGTCACGGCTTTTAAAGATTCTTAAAAATTCACTAAAGGTATTTGGATCCTTATGACCAAATGCATAAATGTCACTGTAGACAATCTTTCCATCCTTAGAGAATACAGCTACCTAAATGAAAGATATCAGTAAGAATGTGCCTATATATTGTCATCATTCGTTAAATACCTTATCACCAACTTCAAGATCTCTCATTCACAATTTATCAGTTGCACCAAAGCATCACCTAGATTTTAGACAAGTGTATTAATAACATCTTAATCAAAATTTGATAAGGAAACATCATTGATATGCTCACCTGGAAAACAAACTTGTTTACTAGGAGGTGGTGGGGGAGGAGAAGGTGGAGAAATAGTAGAAGATGGAGGAGGTGGGGTTGAGGAATTTGAAGATGGAGGAGGGGGGTAACAGGCGGGGGAGGTGGGGTTGAGGAATTTGAAGAAGGTGGAGGAGGGGATGGAATGGGTGGGGGAGGTGGAGTTGAGGAATTTGAAGCTGGAGTCTGGAGCAAATGCCTAGAAGATAAATGGCCATGGGCGAACATGAAAGAGATGAACAAGGAGAAGCATAATGCTATAGCCTGAGCCATTACTGAGGACTTGTAGAGTCTATATGTGAGGGGTCCTTTAAATAGGATAGGATTGGAATATCCCAACAATATTCCATATATAAACATTAATAAAAATGACAATTTATTCAAAAAGAGGTATTGACAAAGGATTCAAAATGGCACGATTCTTGACTTAATACGTGGTGTGCACGTGGGTTTTTCCATAAATTCAAACATCAAATGTACTTATTTATGTTACATGTCATAAACTAATTTGTGGTATTAACAAGTTAGAACGATAGTAGGCACAACTATTTTTCTTCCTTGTATGAAGACATTATTACAAAGAGAAACATGAACTCACGAAGGCATTATTACAAAGAATAGAATAGAATAGAATGCAATAGAATAGAATAATTTTTATCGTTCACAGAGACCAATCGACCTATGGGACAAACTAAAAGAGCGCAGTAGACTTATTATTATTCGAGTTAAAAAACCCTTGTCCTGAAGGGTTTTCGGGGGGACCGTTGTTACTACCCCTTGCGTTGCTATTAGTGTTACAACCCCTCGTGGTAATGCTTACGGTTGTTGGTTTTACTCATGCCCCCCCAATGTTTGGCTTGCTTTGCCCTCTTTGCTCATGCAACCCCTCAGGATGTTGCTACTCCTGCAATGCCTCAGGGTGCTACTGCGGCCATTGCAACTGCAAATGCTACCACTCCAAATAGGGGAAAGTGCCTACGGATGGTTTTCTAGAATTGTAGGGGCTTTTCATGGTAGAGATGGGATAGGTTGATGTAATTGCAGTCCTAGACCATAGTGAAAAATTCCATTCTTTCCATTTCAAATATAGGAGGATTTACCACGCAATGTAAATATTTTGACTCACATGAGTTATAAACAATGCATTCTCCTGAACGTTTGGCCTAGTGATAATACACTAGGCCTAGATATCTCAAGTTCGAGGCTGCCCAGATTCGCAAGGTAAGATGGTTGGAGACAAACCCAATAAAGCAATGGTGGTGTGGGGATGTTGTCCATGTGGCAAGACTCAATCTTCTATCTTTTAGACTTTCAATCTATGTGGCATGACACAATCTTCTATCTTTCAAACTTTTCGAACAACCAAGAAAGATGTTGGATTGGGGATGTTGTCTATGTTTCGATGACGGAATCTTCTATCTCCCTAACTGACAAGAATAACCTTTTGCTTGAACATGGAAGGACGCACATCACACCAGAATTTCAAGCAAAAATAGTCATTATCGTAACATGAGATTTTTGTTAGGTTTAATTCTGCGGAGGCATTCAAGTCTGTGCTCCGGCTATGACGTCATCATGGTGAGATCATGGCTCTCTTACAACAATGTTAGCTCTTATATTGAAGGATATTGGCTCTAATATCCAAGATCATATAATTTTGATCTTATTTCTTGATAGATCCACCTTTTGGATTAAATCTTGAGGCTTTAAGAAGCAAAAAATTGGAGGTTCTTCGAATTTCTTTTCCAATTTGGCTTTAGGAATCAGGAATCGAGATCTATGGCTTTTTTCTTTTTAATTTTTGTTGTTCCTAACTACTTTACTTTCTTCCTCTGCAAGAATGCTGCGTGGCAGTATGAAGGAAGGGCATGATCAAAGAAATGATTCATAGCCATGGCCACAGGGGACAAAGGCTTTCTTTCCTTTTTGCCTTAGTCGACCTTAGCTGCCAGATCCTACAACGGTTCTTGCATGCATTGTCTTATCTTTTTATTCTTCACGGCAAAGCGAACGGACGTCCTTGCAGCTGCGATTTACTACAACAGTTCAGCATTTGCAGATTTGAAATCCCCTTCCAGAAATCATGGTTTTGGATTAGAATCCCTTTTTGAGCCTTTATTACAACTATTCGTAGATGTTTGTCTATCCTTTCTCCTGATTCTTTCGCTTGCTTATCATAGCATGGCTTGAACCAGACTTCTGCAGCTCAAGAAAAAAATGGTTGCATCTCTTGCAAGTTCTAAAATCATCTAGAACTTAGAAAATACAGCCGAAAGCTTTGTTTGACTTGGGGACGGGTTCCAGCTTGGTTGCCCCACAACGGGCTGCCCCGACCGTTCTAACGCTAACCCTTTGATTTAGACCTTCTCTAAAAATTCCGAAAATTGGGTTGTGTGCTGGTGATGAATTAGGAATCCAACTGGCAAAAAATCAGAATTTAATTTCGTACAATGCACTAATTACAAATTTATCAATGCCTTGCCACTGCAAAAGCCCCCCTCCCCGACTTCTAATTGCCACATCGGGAGGAGGACAAGCCCAAACTCCATTCCGTCAGTTTCCCTTGCTCTGCGTTCTCAACTGCAGCTTCTTGGCCATGTCCCAACTGCAACAGACCAAAAATCGGCCCCCAAAATGCAAACAATTCCCACAAGGTTTACGTTTCAGAGGCCCTCTCCTTGTCAGATTCGGCCGGGACCTTGCGCCATGCCTTGACGTGGAGGTGGGTGTTGACGCTAGAGCACGGACCCTAAAATCCCTCCGGAAGTTGCTTGCCCCAAAAGTCCTCTCCCCAAAGCCCTGGGGACTATGAGAGTTTGAATAATATAGTAATTGTTTATAATGACATAGTATAAAAGAAACAAAAATTAATGGTTGGTGAATCATTAGAAATAAAATTCTAATGTGGATTAGCAAATGCAATCGTTTGGACCTTATGCCAGGAAGAACAAGTATTTAGGTCGACTTCAAAGACTATAGTATTGCACCAAGTAAAGAAGGTATAGCAATCAGAGTGTGCACATGGAATCCAAATAAGAAAAACCTTAAATAAGACCCCAATAGGAGCCATAAGCGCTATCAAAGAAGAGAATCTGGTAATGCATCAAACTAAAATAATACAAAATCAACACTTCCAAGAACCTCAATCAAATTTTTTTAAAAATTCAATCAAGCAGATCCCTTTAAGCACTATCATTGTTTCTGGCTAGATTTCTGATTAATTTGTAACATATCACTTATGTTATGTATCGTTCAATATTCAATCATCACTTATCATGTGTTTGACTGGATTTCTGCTCCACCTATTTCTGTTGCAAACAAAATGGTAGCCTGTAAGGCTGCAAATTGTGAGTATGGGGTAGTTCGTGATGCAAATTGTCGCTGCTTCTCATTCTATACATAAATTTCTCGACCTATGGTTTAAGGGGGGTCAACCCTCCCCTCTCGCAGATTATGGGAAACAAACCCTCTCGGCCTACCGACCATTTCCCATAATCTGCTTGAGGGGAGGGTTAACCTCCTCTTCTTTCTTCTTTAGCTTTTTATCTACCCCCTCTGCATTAGCATTTTAATCTGCACAAGCCCTAGTCGGCATCCATTGATGCGTCAGCATCTTGTTGGAACATTAATGATCAGTGTTGGACAAACTTTTTACGTTCCATTGAAGAATTTTCTAGAGTTACCTTGGCCAATGGGATACTGCCTAGGATACTGGAGAGTATATTGCTACCGTCCAGCTTGGACCAAAATCCGACCTACATGGCAGATGTCCAAGATCCCTTGCCTCACCATCCACAAACTCTTGTTGGGTACACTAGTAATAGACATAACTTTTCAATATTTAGGTAGATTAAATCCTCATAAAGAGGATAAAGTACTTCCATTCTGACTCATATTTTTGCCCTGCATTATTTGTTCTTCTTTATAATGGTCGGAGTGAGTGCCATACATGCCTATGCACAGGGATTTAAGGTAGGGGACTGTTACACTGTAGAGGAATATGAAGCATATTTGGGAATGGATTGAGAAAGATATGCCATCCGAAACTCCCAAGTTAAGGTCAGAACGTCTTTTAAGTTTGTCTTGTTACCTCAAAGATAATAGCAACTCATTGATTTGTTTCAGTTATTTTTTAGCAAGCAGATAGACAAAACAAGATGAAGATCCTAACAATTATGTCGACATTATACAAAAACCATGTTATTCCTTTTACAAAATATGGTCGGACGAGGTAGAAGTTTGTTTTGTTGTTTCCTCTTGTTTGCACAGAATAGCTCCATCGAAAAAGCAATTTTGTTGAATCTCTTTTGCCCTTTTTATGTTTACAACTAGAAAATTGCCCCCCTTCAGCGGGCGCCACATGCGATTATACCACAAGAGTGTGGTGGTAATCCACAATGGTGAAGTGTTAATGTGTGGGTTTTATGTATTGTGCATGTTAAATTTTGAAAAAAGTGGCTTATGTTACAATATCCAGTCTAGCTTTATCTGATTATTAAGCACGCAGTTTAGCCTTATTTGATTATTAAGTGTTAAGTGGTTATCCTCAAAGGCTAGGATAGAGATAGATGTTGATTTGTGCTAAAAAGATTGAGGAAGCATGATTTTACATCACAAATTGTAGATAATGCAGCATGAACACAACAAGTTAGCACAATTTTCTCAACATGATTTGTGGAATGAAGCACCATGTTTATCCTTATTTGCACAATATTATAGCAACAGACATATTTGTGCATAAGTATGTTGTTATTTTAATGTTTTATGTGCAGTTGTATCTGACAAATGGCCAAATCGAATTAGCAAAATGCGCCTATGATAGTTCAATCCACATTCATTATTACTGTAGGTATGCATGTAGGACATCCATAGTTCATGCTTATCCTAAAAGTCCATTGTTTACATTTTCGATGTCCAGTTAATTTGATGTATTGCTCTCAATTGAGCCTCCACTAAAGGATTTTTTGTGATACATTAAAGACGAAAAACAAAATGCAGTATGTGAGATATAAACATACATATTCAAGGATCTTGATTTGTTGAGAAAAGCACTCCAAATAAACTAATTTAAAGACCTGTTTGTAAAGAAAAGCTTCGGGTTTAAATCCAAAATAAATAGCGAGTTACCATATTTCTGAATCTGAACCTCCTTTTCTCAAGAGATATGCGATCAAAAAAAGTGTTTTTTAAAACAACAATAAAGAATTACATCTCTTAACAAAAACTAACAATGCATCGAAGCAAGGGATTGGATGACCTAGGGTGTTAACATTTTCTTGTCAACACCTTCGATCGGAAGGGGCATGTTGCCCTTTGATGGTGACTTTCTCATGGGAAGCTTCATCTCTGCTCCGTGCAAATGATAAAAAAACTAAAGGGATGTAGGCCAAGCGGTTAGGAAAAGTCGGAGTGAAATCAAACTTTCTTCCCAATAGATTACGAGAAAGAAATAACACCGTCTTAAACCCAACCCAAACTCTATGTTGACTCAGCTTTGTGCCAAGGTTATCCGATAGCCTACACAGTGAATAATTATCATGCGTCCCTAGAATGAATGGTTTCATGTTGCTTCTCCTTAAAGCACAAAAAAAAAAAAAATGTTAAGCCAAATTTCAATATGATCTACAACTTCCAAATGGCACTAATGTATAAGTTTACACGCCCTCTCCTTCATCTACCCTATCACCCATCTTACAAGTTCAATCCCCTATTTTTCTTTGCAAAATTATACACAGACAGATTATGAAGCAAGCCCGGCCCAGAGCCTGGCACAACTATTGCTCTTCCCTTATGCATGTCTCCACAGTAAATGTAGGAATAACCCAACTTTTATAGTGGGAACAAATCTCTAGTTTCTTAAATGCTTTTCATGCTTCCACAAGAAAACCAAATCTGCTATACATGTAAACCACCACAGTGTTGTCCATAAAAGATATCTTTCAAGTCCCTTTTCTCTGGTGTTACTTGGATCTGCTTGATCCTGCCACAAGCCCTTAGCAAAACCGTAAGTTTATAACAGCTGGAATTAACCCTAAACCCTTGCATCTTTGGATCCAGGTTAAAAGCATGATGTGATGATCCAGTTCTAACATGTTCTGAGATAGATAAGTCCATGAGTGCTTATTTCGGTACATCAACTTGGACTGGCAAGGAAATTTATTCTTGTAGCATTATAATAAAGAAAGGTAAACGGTGATATGTGGTTTTTGAAACTTCAATGAGGGAAGGTATAAATTTGTGCAAGAAATTTGTGTTCAACGTTAGGCACATTTAGATGAATTTTGTGGCAAAAATATAGTCCCAATAAATGATTAAGATCATGTTTGCAATAGACAATCTCGATGCGTGCAAAGTTAATTTGCAGTGATTTTAATGTTCAATATCTGAATATCTTTGACGTCTGGCCGACGGTCTACATGGCGGCAGAAGATCAGACTATAAAGACTCTCTGTAAAATTTGTTCTTACTAACCAATTAGCATGGCGAATTATGTGGCAATAATATTCAGTGCAGCAGTCTTGATTTTGAGCGCAAATGCTGCCCAACCCAACAAAATTCTGGATCCCAGCATTTCGAATTATCAGAACTTGGCCCAATTTGCCGTATCTCAGCAGAATCATTACGCAAATACTGTAAGGAATATATGTTTTTACAATCTAGCAACTTAGTTAACAGTGCTCTAACAAATGGTTTTTCTTCTTTTTTTGGTACGAACCAACCAGACTATAAAATACTCTGCACTTCTAGCTGCAGAGATCCGGAAAGAAGCTGAAAATTACTACTGGCTTGTAATCAAGGCCAATAATGACCTACGTACTCAGTATGCAGCAACTATCATCAAATCAAAGTTTCCAGTTTTGAAATCTTTTACAAAACTGAGTACTTTTCCAGTCATGTACGCTGATCCATCTGCAGCCAGCAACATACAATCAGGCAAATCTGCTGTAGACCTTTACAACAATCAATCACAAGTAAGTAAGTGTCCATTTTTTCCTCCTTATTTTCTTGCTGATTTTAGGTTTCTTGAGCAGGAAAATCTGGAATATGTCAAGTTATTTCAAGTAACATGGGGTGAATGGACTAGTTCGCTTGTAATTCAGGCTAAGAATCTGACCAATCTCAACCTGTATCGCGCCGTATTTGCATGGTATCCTCAAGAAAACAAAGTGAGGTTACAATCTTTTAGCAAGATCTGAAACTTACCATTACTTCACTGTGCACTGGTCTTTGTAACATCCTACAAATGTACTAGGGAAATACTCCTTTGATATGTTCAATGATAATAAATAGAGCATCTGTTTGGCCATGGAAACTTTTTTCCAGGGTGAGTTAGCCTTATGCATACAAAATACAATCTGCCATTAATTTTCAACCACTGGTTTCAATGTTGTTCAAGGCTTACTCATAGAAATATCTTGTTGAGGCAATATATTGTATCTGATGTCTACAAATTAGGTTCTGGCAAATTAGGCTAAAGGTGGAAACTGTTTGAGCTTAAATGACAACCCGAACGAGTATTCAAGTAACAGAATCAAGCATCAAGCTGTTCCACTAACTCAAAAAAGAGAGCATATTATATCATAATAAAATTATATTCGAATGGTTCCAAAGACACTGAGATTAGATATGCTCGTAACATCCCTTCCAAACGCGGAAAAATGATTTCTGTGGTGCAAAATACGAGGCAAATCTTGTGCACTGGTCTTTGTAACATCCTACAAATGTACTTAGGGAATACTCCTTTGATATGTTCAATGATAATAAAAAGCGCATCTGTTTGGCCATGGAAACGTTTTTCCATGTGACTTAACCTTATGCATATAAATACAATCTTCCATTAATGTCCAATGTCTGGTTTCAATGTTGTTCGAGGCTTAATCAACTAGAAATACATGTTTATCATTTGTTGAGGCAATAAATTGTATCTGATATCTTCAAATTATGTTCTGGCAAATTAGGCTGAAGCTGGAAACTGATTAAGCTTAAATGACAACCCGAACGAGTATTCAAGTAACAGAATCAAGCATCAAGCTGTTCCACTAACTCAAAAAAGAAAGCATATCATAATAAAATTATATTTGAATGGTTCCAAAGATACTGAGATTAGATATGCTGGTGACATCCCTTCCAAATGCCGAAAAATGATTTCTGTGGTGCAAAATACAAGGCAAAAGAACGAGAAATGAGTATAGCTCTCAGTTACATGCTAATCTCAAAATTTACATGAACTATCAAGATTTTAGCTCCTCGGTTTGCTGTATTCCAGCATAATAATTGCGCCAAAACTGCCAGCAACTTAGCTTTGCTTCTGAGGTTTTTCTAGTTTTCTATAAACCAGACCTGCACTTGTGGCGAGGCAGAAACTATTCCTCAACCTATTAATGCTGGTTCCACATGAAGAATATGCTTATACAAGTGAATTTTCTTACCTTTGAAGTAGTGTCTGACAAAAAAGCACCTCTGCTTGTGGCTGCACGAGGTTAGAAAGTTACATTTTCAATCCATGCGGACATGCAATGTAGGAACATATAGTAAAATTTGATCGTGGTCTATGGTGCACCTTAAAAATGCTCTCCATCTCCTGCAGGTTCCCAATGACAAATTCTGGATCCTGCCATACCCAAGTACCAGAATTTAGCCCAATTTGCAATACTTCAGCACAATATTTGTGCTAATACTGTAAGATCTTCCTTTCGATCGAAATCTTTACAAGTAGCTCTAATGTTAACATGGGTTTTCCTTACTTTTTGTTTTATAGATTGCATGGACCACTTCTGGATGCAGAACTGAGCAAAGGAGCTTCTTGGAAAAACCCTATTGTTGGTCGCGGACAGATGTGATTCCACCCTTATTGGTCGTTCTATTTTGTGCTCAAATTTAGCGGAATAAAAAGGCTTAAGATTTTTTTTCGATTTGATATAAAAAGGCAAGCAGCAAGATTTTTTTTTCTATTTCATATAAAAAGGGCAAGCAGCTCTAACAATGAGCAGAATCAAAGGCAGGGGCAGCAGGATGCTGAAGGCGTCGCTAGTATTTGTTTTGATGTGGGGAGCCGTAACTGCAGCTTGGGCAAAATGGGATTCAGCGGTAGAGGTTCCTCCTCAATTTGCACTGAATAACAGCATCAGCAATTTAGCAGCAGGGCAGCCCTCTTCGCTATGGAGCAGCAGCATACGCTCTGCCCCTTTCCCTACAAACACCTTCTGGCAGAATTACGCCCTCAAAGACGGTTCCGATGCAGAATACATTCATCCCTATATGCTTCAATCCAAAAACGGAGCTTTCTCTCTCTGCTATCCCAAAAAGGTTACTTCTGAAACCCAGTTCATACTCCAAACCTTTGTTGCAGATTTAACTATTTCGTGCAAGGAAGCGGATTCAACTCCCCACGAAGTTATTTATTTTGATGATCTGAGCGTGACGCTGCAGCAAGGCAGTGTAATGAATCTTCCGCTGGTACGAGGAAGCCCATATATAACGTTAATATTTAACGAGGGCACTCCAGTGTTTTCGACGGTTCACACGGTACTGAATGTCACGTCCACTGCGAATGCAACCAAGCACAGAATTATGTTAGATAATGAGCAAACGTGGGTGGTCTATTCCTCGTCTCCAATTACCATATCCGACGATTTGAGCACGCAAGATGTTTTCAGCGGGATCATCAGGCTGTGTGTTCTAGATAATAGTACTGATTCATCGGAGAGCGAGGCCGTATTGGATTATTACAGCTCCACATATCCAGTAGCAGGCACGGTGGATTACGGTGCGCCCTTTGAATTGTCATTTAAGTATGAATCCAGAGGGCCGGGCGAGCTGCTCATGCTTTCGCTGCCGTTGCACAGACAAGTATTGAAATCGAACAACGTGACCCTTTTGCCGTCGATCAGATTTTCGAGCATGGACGGAGATATGGAAGGAGTAGTGGGCGCCCATTGGACATTAAAAATTAAGCCTGCTCAATATGGATGGTATTCATCAAAAGGGCTGAACAATTCCGATTCAATCGAGACTCTTCTGCAGCAAGATGTGGCCAGTCTTAACAACATCAGTACCAGCAGTTCTTATTTCTACGGAAAAGCATTGGCTCGAGCTGCTCGACTAGCACTGATAGCGCAGGAAATTCAGCACGAAGAATACGTGGAAAAGGTTCGGCAATTCCTCGTGGACAATCTGAGCCCCTGGCTGGAAGGCAATTTCTCTACAAACGGAATAGTGTACGATGCAACGTGGGGTGGGCTCATCTCCAAAAACAGCGTGACAGATTCGGGAGCAGATTTTGGGTTAGGGGTTTACAACGATCACCACTACCACTGGGGATATTTCTGCTACGCGGGGGCAGTGTTGGCGAAGATCGATTCAAATTGGGCAGAGGCTTACAGGGCACATCTGTATGCGCTGGTGGCAGATTTCATGTCAGTGGAAAACAGGTATTTTCCAAAGATGAGGCACTTCGATCCGTGGCTGATGCATTCATGGGCAGCAGGCCTCACGGAATTCAACGAGGGAAGAAACCAGGAGAGCTCCAGCGAAGCTGTGAATGCATATTATTCTGCATCGCTGGTCGGATTGGCTTATAAAGACGAGCAGCTGAAAAATTTAGCATTAAATCTTGCAGCATTTGAAAGCCATGGCGCAAAGTCACTCTGGCATATCCCATCCAACAGTAGCATCTATGATTCTGATTTTGTTGCCCAAAACAGGATGTTGGGAGTAGTTTGGGCCAGTAAACGAGACACTGCAATGTGGTTTGCGCCCTCCTCGTGGCTTGAATGCAGATTGGGTATTCAGATCATTCCTGTTACTCCATTTACAGAGTACCTCTTTTCAGATTTAGATTATAATATGGAGGCTGTGGAATGGGTTGTACCAGCTCTTTCCAGAGAAGGCGTTGAAGATGGTTGGAGAGGGTTTTCGATTGCTTTGGAAGCTACTTATGATCCCCCCAGTGCCCTTGATAAGTTGGCAACGGTGCAGGAATTTGACGATGGAAATTCGTTATCAAATATGCATTGGTGGATTCAAAGCAGAATCAAGTCTTCATAGAAACTGCTAGTAACAATTTGGATGATTCCTATTCTAACCTTATATATGTGCCATTTCCTTTTAATAATCTAATGCGTATCTTAGAGTATATTGATCACGTTGACAGGCATTGGATTATGATTGATGTATCTAATGGCAGTATGAGGCAATTGTCACTGCAACCAGGTTTTTAGTTCAGCATTCTTTCAAATAATGGAAATTTGAGTGGTATAGTACCCTTGGACTGTACCTATATATGAAGATCCAGCACGTATAAATTCTAAAGGTTTGGAAAGGTTTGTTGATTCTAAATAAATGCCTTTTGTAAGTAGTCTTAATAAAACACAATTATGAACTTACTTCCAACCATGAACCCCCATATTGTTACAATTCTACTTTCTCCATTCTTGTTACAAAATCTAAAATTTTTGACCTCTGTTTTACCATCTAACATCAAAGTTGGAAGACCAAGAAAGTAGTGTAAGTTCTATAGTCATGCCACATCAAACCATTAGGCGTGAAAATATTTGAATTGATATTGAAGTCATTTAGACGAATGAAAGTATTGACACAAACAAAACCAGGTTTGGACATTTTACAAATTGGTTGTAGTTCTTGTTGCCCTTGTTTCCAAGTATGTTTTTTCCAAGTATTATGGGTTTCACTTGTAAGATGGAATCCTGACCGTAGATCTCGAGCATATGCCGGGCATCATACGAAATCAGCGGTCAGCATCTTTTTGGACAAAAAAACACTTGCAACTTCCTAAGGTGTCGATTGACCACAAGAAACAAAAAAAAAACCAATAGTGCCAATGCACACTGTGTTGAACGAGCCTGCTGCCGGACCACTCAATCCTCTGCCGGCAAATTCACATAACCAGGGTTGGAGGACTCCAACCTCCAGGCCAAAGGTAAGGCCTCACCAGACCCCTTCACTTTTCAGAGTAATCACAGAAGCTTCAACATCTTCCAACGGTTCTAGATCTCTAAATCCTGCATTCAAAAAAACAAGAACAAAACTATGCCTCCAATCGGATCGGGGCAGGAATAGGGGTGGCGACTAGCGGCAAATGATGATCGCAGGCCTTAGTGTAACGAGAAGAGTATTAAAAAAGGGGTTCCCTTTCTGCAATCGGATGAGAGGAGGTTTACAAAGAATCGATGAAGGGAAGCAAAAATCTAAGATTGAAGCATCAGACGGAAGCAGGCGCCTTTATTGGCAAGGCTTGGCGGTTGGACAACAAGAAGATTGAAAGATCGATTCGATGGGGAGCGAAACAGATCCACGGTCAGATTCACACCTTTCGCCTTTGCAAAGGAAGCGCGACGGGGTTGCGGCCGTTGCTCGGCTTTGGGATCTTGGGCTTGCTAGAATCTTGCCCGATTTCCAACACAAAGGTGAGCGATGCTGCGCCACAACCATCAACCATCCGCCGCCACCCGGCTCAAATCGCGTGAAGAGGCCCCATTCTATTTGCAGACATGCCAATGCCCGTTCCCCACAAAACATCTAAATGGCAAGAAGCTCCTCAAAACCCCAAAAATATACGACTTCCGATACAATACACAGCCAAAATCTTACTCCAGACCATTGCAACCCAAATACGAAACAAAAACCGTGCAAGTTTATGGACATTGATCACGTCAATACCTAAGAATTGATTTGAATTGAATTGAACGTGTTGTATACCAATGTTTAATATGATTTCAATGGTTTATACTAAAACCTAGTTATGCTCAAAGCAACTTGTATTAAGCTTGAAAGGTTGTTAGGAAAGAGTAGAGATAATGTCTTTCTTTTTTCTAAATCAGGATCCGTTTGCAGCAATAGCAACAGCATGCTTTGATAGAGCCTAACAGCTGATAACACCTATAATAGAAAATGCCATAACTATACGTTTAGGAGCCTAACAGCTGATAACACCTATAATAGCAAATGCCATAACTATATGTTTAGGTTCATGACATTTCACTCGAGTCGGCCCACTGCACCACCTTACGTGCTAGCTTACTTCAATATATCAAAGAAAAAATGAGCTTTAAGAAAGCACAATGATGTGATGTTCAAAGCATAACAATATAGCAGAGTCTAAAAGCAGCCCGGCCAAAAGGTCTATATCAACATACTTAAATGAGTTGCAAGAATGGTTTCTGATCTATTGGAACATCGTGTCAAGCTGTGATACAATGAATTCGTCATATTGTTGCATCCCTTCCTTGAAAGTGTCACAATGAATTTCTGGTGCCTCGCAATGCATCTCCCCAAAGATTTCACTGGCATCTAAATTCCACAAAGTCATAGACCCTATGTTCATTACCTTCAACGTATATAATCATTCTCCTCATGGTCCAAGCTTCAGTTTTAGGTTTGGGGAGCATTTGATGGTGACAAATAAATAAAGAATTTTGATCTAAAACGAAAGGCCCAAGAAATTTATTTCCCACAGCAGCGTAACCACAATTGCGTGCATAATGTGTCTCGCATGACGTTCTTCAAAGGTGCATAATGTGTCTCGTATAATTTTCTAGTCAATGTTCGCCTCACCAATATATTGGTTGAATTTTAAAGTGGCAATCACATCTTTATAAGATTAGGGACAATCTGCCACTGTCCAAATAATGGATCAAACACCAAACAACTAAGATTCAGCTATATATAGCCATGTTTTCTCTAGTCCAAAAAAGATCATGATACCACCTTGGTACCATCCAGCCTGAATAGAGGCAAACTAATATATTGATCAAATCTGCTATAAGCAAGACAACAAGAGTTTATATTTACTGTAGCAAATCCATGAGGGGAGCTTGCTTGGAAGGTTTTGTATCTGATTGACCAACTGGCCGGATAGGATTCCGTCCCCTCCCTTTACCAAGCCCAGTGGCTGGTGGAGGTGGCAACTTGAGGGATGGTTGCGGCTCTCTATGACTAGCAGCGAATGGAACCCCAGGATCTGCGCGAGTCTGATGGGATGAAGAATTTGTTTCCAGTGAAGGCCATGGAGCAGAGCTAAGTTGGGATTGACTTGACAGAACTTGACTGGACTGAGAGATCATACTGTGTGCATTGTTAAATGCACCTCCCAACCCCAAGTTCTTACTACGTGGGGGAGGCCAATTAGCAAAAGGGTCTTCAGGCTCCATGTCATGAAGCTCTTCTGTGCTGCTACTTTGGACAGGTCTTTCTTGAATCCAGGATGAGAAGTCTTGGTTAACAGCAGAAAGCTTCCCTGTAGTGCTACTCCGGACAGGTTTTTCTGAAATCCAGGATGAGTGTCCTGGTTCAGAGGAAACCCCAGCACTGGGCATAGGCCACTCCAAATTTAAAGGAGGACGCATTTGCAGATTAGAACTCGCCAGTGGAATGGAAGATTCTGTTCCTGCCATTGCTACATTGCCCATCTTTGAAGTTGATATCGCCTCCTTTTGCCCTTTTGTAATGGATTTCCAGTCATCGGCATCCCAGGTACTGCCATTACTTGGAGCTCCTGCAGAGCCATTGGTTTTCATGGTTTGTCCATCTTGCTTCCCATCTGCCATAAAACTCTCTTGATCACCTTGCTTTATTCCACGTTTCTCTTCGATCGTCCTACCATATTGGTGCCAATTATGTTAAGTCTCTGTTTTCCTTCTAATGCTATATCATATCAAAATGCACTGAAGGTATACCTAAGAATGTCTTTTATGAAAGACATGTATTTCATGAATTGTTGAAGATTTAGTTGCTGTGCAACAAGCAGGGGAGTCAACAGTGGCAATAAGTTCTCTGCTGCAAACTCAATCCCATACTGCAAGCAGAAAGCAGAGTGTTCGTCTTTAGTGGTCATCCATATTTTTCTTTAGTGGTCATTAATACTTGAAGCGAATTCCAAGTCAATTACCTGTTTATAAATAGAAGTAGCTACTCCAAGTGTACACATAAGAGTAGGTGCAGAGTGGTCAACTGCCGTACAACGATGCAAAGTTTGCAAAACATCCTTAAGGGCCTGCTTATCAATCCGTTGAACAAGCTCCCCCAAACACATCAGTGCATTTACTCGTACCTGGAAGCCTCCATAAACATTACCACAAATCATGATTCTATAGATTATGTTTATTTATACGTTATGTTCGATTCAGACGGTTTGTCCTTAGACATCATGAAGCTTGGAAACAATGGGAACACGTGGATTAGATGCTCAATATCATATACTGGTTTATGGCCCAGGTGGAAAAACTGAAACCAACAATGAAATACTATACCAACTGTAGTTACCATGCAGCATCTATTTCTGCCCGCCTCAACTAATTCACCCATCTTAACTTTGAAAGGGTGATCCCTTTCCAGTCGTATGTGACAATTCCATGCTCAGCAAATATCTTTAAGCTGGTAAACCAGCTATCAACCTAACAGGATACACAGCTCAAAAGGCGCTACCCAAAATGAAGGTGTGTTGATAATATGCAATTTCATGCATGTTCAAGAAAGACAAAACACATGCTTTTTGGTGGGGTACTAAGATGGAACTTGAACCAGAACAAGAGCTCATAAACAAAATCTAGAACTTATGGTCGTGCTTATGGTTGACAAATATTTGTATTAACAATAGTCAAAGATAATGGTAAAGCATATTACCGCAGCCACAGTTGTCTTCAGGGCAAGGTTGTGCACACGAGGCAGAATTGATTGCTTCACGACCTAAAATAGCAGAAGACATCACATTGGTCGTACTTTCTACACAGAATTATAAATAATTAATGAATCATTTCAGACCTGGTAATCAAGGTGCTTTGCAATTGACAATGTGCGCCTTAAAACCTCTTCCTGCATCCTGGCATCTGGATCGTCATATGCACGAACGAGCATAGGGACAATGGTCTCAACCATCTGAGGTGCAGCTACCTGAAAGCATCATAATTGAGATGTGAGACATGATGGACTTTAACAAGAGGAGATTATGAAGTTGATACATGAAAACGTCAAAATTCCATAAGCTGTGAGACATATTAACTTTGAAAAGCGGAGATTATGAAAATGATTTTTCAATATATGTTTTCCTTGACCTATTTGGGTTCTACAATATTATACATACCATATACCATGTAATTTATAAAACTTCATTCTTGAACAAGATGACAAGGTAACTGACCTTATTGGTAAGTAAACCAGCATGCTTTACAAGAAGAAGCAAGCTATCGCCAGTGGCTGAGCTCAACACAGGCAGCAATGCAGGAAGTGTTGAAGATTCAAAATCTGCCTTTTCCTGTGACAATAAGTACTTTAATTTATAAGCAAGAGAACAATAAATACAAGGAAAGAATAAAAAGGTTGAAGGGACCTGTGATTCTGCAATCGTTAGCACCATTGGTAATACCATTGGTAGCATGGTGACATTACGTAGCTCTGCGCATAGAGGAGGGAGTACCTACAGGAGAAGATTATCAACACCCAGGCTGGCAAGAAGAATAATACAAGCTTCCATGATTGCACATAAATGTTACCTTATAACGCAAGACTCGTGCATCAAATTCTTTCCACATGCTAGAAAGTGCTTTCAGGAAATCAGTCTTCTGCATGTTATCCCTTTCCTTTCATTGCCACAGTTAAAAAGTGCATTTAGCATCACAGGCAGAAATGGAAGAATAAATAGGTAAAAGCATGAAGTCTACAAGCATATGATCAAGAAATCGAAGAGCACGCAGCCTCAGATCTTCACGGAAGAACTTGGAACCTGAATGAAACAAAATACATCAAGAAGTTTTCTTTGGTACCTTCCCAAGATTCCAAGATGAACCCAAACTGTAGCTTAGAAGTTACTTTGCAGCTTTCTTGTTAAAGATAAAAAAGCAATATTTTTAGGTGTTTTGCTAATTCCACAAAACCACTACAAGCCATCCTTGAAGATGTTACCAATGGCCTAATAATACTCTCAGGTACCTTTAAGGAATCTAATGAAAAGACCACATTAAATTAAGAAACGGATGACCACAGTAATACCTGTAAAATCCAATGCACTTGGTCTGGAAAAGGCATCAGGGGTCAACATGCGACGCAGGTCTTCACTCAAATCAAAAGGGATCTTTGAAAAATTTTCATTCCCTAAGTACAATGCTATGCTTGTATACTGTATCAACAATAACAGTTGCCAGGACAGAGAATATTAGTGTAAAGCAAGACATATTTGGCAAAATTAGCAAAGAAAGCAGAATATTTTGAGGCCAGCAAATGACTCTTGCATGTATTGGATAAAGCCTATTGTATCTATTCAGTCTTAGCCAGACAGAAATAAAGTTCTACTATTCAAAAAGCATTTGTACAATATATTATTTGCTGCCATTATTCAATTATTTTTTTTTTCCCAACGTTAATAACATGGTATTCTGTGGAATCATCATCTTACAGTCCGCAAGTTGTTCTTTGATTGGACTAGGGGTTGTCGAGCAAGCAGGTGATATGCTACACATGCCAAGCTGAAAATATCACTCGACGTCTGGGCTGCTCCATCATTTCGTGTCAGCTCAGGTGCCGTATAATCTAGCTGTGGTTGGAGTGGCATTACAAGGTCCTCCACATCATAGTCCTGTCAAATGAAATTCTCCAATGAGATCAAACAAATGTGGCAAAAAGAAGTTAGGTAATTTAACTTCTAGAAATCCTTCCATTAATTTGGCAAAGATTTACAGTTATTGAATAGGTATTTGAAGTAACTAAGCAAATGTTCTTATAGCAAAAATAGGGTGTTGTAAAAAGCATGCCAAAAGGAGCTTAAAAGTGGGCGCAGAAGGAGGTAGTTCTCAGACATAGCAGAAGGCTTGCGCCAAATTGAAATATAGAAAGAAAAACCACCATTAAGTGTCTGTTGCACACTTAAAATTCTAGACAATTATACATGCAAAATGCTGCAAGTAAATACCCTCCTATTATCTTTCATGTCATGTGCTTTCATTTTCTCAAACACTCATTTACTTTACATCAACTCTTATTCCAAAAAGAAATGGAACAAGTGTTCCAACAACATTTTCATAGCTTTTCAAGAACACTCAGCTGAAGTCAGAACAAAAAGCAGACAATGGTAGGTGTATGCAGATGTATCATGAGAAACTACCATCAAACATTAGAACAAACGAACAGAAAAGCTATAATAAAAGAAAATACACAAATACAAGCACCACAATATCTGACTGCGAAGTATTGTACATACAGGATAATGAAATTTCATATATGTATTGCTTGTAACAGCTTGTTCAATGCTAACTGCATATCCAAATGAAGCCAGCTTCCATGCTCCAGAAGAAGTGAGAAACACTGCCTGCAGTTGGAAAGACATTACATATTCGCCATTAGACACAATGTGATAAATGAAGGATAAAACAAAGAATGAAGAGCGACTTTGCAATGAACATATACCTCTGGTGATATTGCCCGATGTATGAGTTGCGCATTGTTGTGCAGAAAAGCAAGAGTCTCAGCAAGTTGCAGCAAGCCATGTTTTATCTCAAGCTCACCAAGCTCCTGTATTCATGCATCCGCAAATCTGACCATTACATACCATCAATATCATCTCCTTGCAAAGCCTGCAAATGGCAGGAACTGTAGACTAAGGAGAGTCTTGGGCTAAATCTTACGGGATGGAATAAGTGAAGCAATACTAATAAATGGCTGATTGGGCAGTTAACACTAGATGGATGCCTCTCTAAAGTGAGCTTGCAATAACGTAAAGTAAAACTAGATGGATGTCTCTCTAAAGTGAGCTTGTATTAACATAACGTAAAAATGCCCTATATCTAGTGAGTTCCTTTTACAGCGTCCATTAAATAAGCTGACAAATGTAGTAGTGGATCTAATGCACAAGCAAATCAATAGAATAAACAGGATTGGTACTTACCAAGCCTTTCAGCTCTTTTGGCACTACCGGAACATTTTCCATGTTCCCTAAAATATTTGCCACAGAGGCAAAGATAGGTTCTGTAACCATTGACATTGCTGCCTTGCTCTCGTCCAATCCCTGCACAATGCGAAGCACACCAGGATGGCGCAATTTTAACAATTGTGATGCATCTGCCCTGATGACATCTAGAAATGCATCCTCAGCAGCCTTCGAAAGCCCCACCCTAAGTCTGGTGTCTGCAAGTGCTTTCTTATCCAAAATCCACACGCATACCTCGGGATTATGTGCATGTGCAACCTTATTTCGAGGTTTTCCCAGATAAAGTTTCCATACAAGACCAGGGCCACCAGAACCCACCTGATCTAGAAGTTCAAAATCCTGCAAAGCCTTAGGGCCAGTAACTTCCTGTACGGTTGTTTGAACTGTTTTTTCTATGACGGCAGCTGTTTTGGCAAGTGCTTGTGTGAGACTCTTCATGTTCAGAGACATGGTCAGATGAACTTCACAAACCCAAATAAAATTACAGGTCGCCGGACATGCCTAAATGAGGTAAGAAAATGCTAGATGAAGAACAGCAGCAATTCAGGGCCAGATCCGGTCCATTGCTTGAAATTCAAGTAACTGGATAGAAGAAAACTACCGGATGGATTGCTGATTCAATTGAAAAAGATCGATATCAAGCGTAATTCCATGGCAGCTCGAGACCTGCTATGCGGTAGCGCAACAAAAAAAAAAAGTGCATCAGAATGCCATGATCTAAGTTGTTGGTTTAATTTTTTGTACCATTGGATGTGAAATGCATGCTAATAGACCTTTTCCACATTTGACGTTCCATATTAGGGTGAGATTCCACTACGGTGGATACCTTGATGTGGCATAGGGAAAATTTTAAAAATACCCTTTTATTTTGAGGTATTTATCAAAATAGCCCTGTATTTTGACATATTGTCAAAATGCCCCTCGGTCTGTAGCTTTCAGACGATCGCTACAGCGCTGGCTCTGAATCTAACTAACAATCTACCAGCAGCAACTCAAAATTTGGAGATTTTCACAAAAATTGGTTAATATGGTGTCCACTGATGCAATGCCGGACCTTTTTGCCCTGCGAATTTGCAGTCTATGCTTTAAAATATTGCTGAGTGATCCAAAACTAGACAAAGATATGCCCGGGGCTGCAGAGCCTTCCTCCAGCATTTTTTTTTTTTTTTGAAGATAATTGTGGCAGGCCCACAGAGCTTTCCTTCATTGTTTTTCCGAAGATAATTGTGGCATGCATGCGAGTTGCTTCTAGGTTGCATATATCCGGCAATCAATAGGAAGTTCAAAGCAGTATTATAGATGGATTTTGCTAGTGATTTGTACAACAAGGGGAGAATTTGACAGCAAGAAAAATTGCAGTGGGCTCAAGATCTTGTGAGTTTTCTCGGCCCGTTGCTTCTAGGCCTGCTTAAAACTGGAAGCTTTGCAAGCCCAGATCTTCATCTTTCCATATCTGATCACAAGCCCAAATTATCAGCTCCAATTTATCACTCCAAGGTCATCTTCTCATAGTGGTCTCGCCCTATGCCAAAGCCATTCGTTCCCCGAAACTCATTCCAGTCATTCTTCTTATCTCTATTAGTTTCGTAGCCATATAAGGGGCATTTTGACAATATCTCAAAATATAAGGGCATTTTCACAAATAACACAAAATAGAGGGGCATTTTTTAAATTTTCCCTAAAATATATGGGTGGGCAAGGAAGCTTAGGGGCAGATTCCACTCTGGTAGAAGATTGAAGGTGGATTAAACCTCAGAGCTCCACGGCAGCAAGAAATCCTGATTTTGGCATTCCACTACAGTCCAAAAATTTTCGTTATGGCATACAAAATCAGTGATTTAACTCCCGGGCAAGATCCCCTGGGAGTTTCTGTTACCTACCTTTGAAAATTTGCCACATAAGCAGATCATAGTGTTCTTTGGGAGACTGCTAGAACTGTAGTGGAACCATGAGTCTGGAATTTAGCATGGAATTAAAATAGAAAAGAAAAAGTGGTTGTGTCGTAATGGAATCTGGGCCTTAAAGGTGACAGGCTCCTGCCTATCAGAGCATTCCATGTGCGCCAAAGGGATCATTCAACGGCAATGATACTTCAATGCCACATATGTATTGCCACGTAGCAAAAGGATTCTAACAAAAACTTGCCAGATGATAAGGATTATAATATACAAGAAATTTATCGCGGCGGCCTTGGCCGTCACGAACATTTCTCTCCACCGAATATTGTTGTTGAAACAATGCCAGTCCTAGACATGTGAAAGTTAAAGTAATTGCATTGCTCATGCCTATGCTGGTGTACGAAGCAACTACAGAGTGCCGAATTGTATCACATATTGCTATTTTTGCTTGCTCTGGCTCTTCTAGCCGGAAGGTGTTTGATGCAGTAAATCGCCAGTGCGCCGCCAATCGGCAAAGGAACTCCAGTGCGTCGTCAAGCCGGCAATTGCAGCCAGATCCGCCTGAAGGATCAATCTTGAAATGCTTCAATTTTAAACTTAGATTTGCACGAAACAATTTATAGCATGGCAGTTCCGCTTTGATCCAGGCTAGATCCAACTAAATCTTTGTTAAATCCAAGTCGAATCCACTTCAAAATACGGCTGTCAATTTTAAAAGACAATATCTTTTGCTTGAACTAAGTAGAACATCTGAGATCTCGCGAAATCACTTCCAAGAAGAGAAATCGTGAAGGAAATAGAGCTTTTAAATCCTGGCAGTGGCATGGCGTGTAAATCTTCTGCAATGAATCGGTCCATCGGCTTCATTTAATGCCTAAAGGTCGACGTCACAAAATCTTCTGTAATATATAGCATAATAACAGAGGGTTTCAAGGGGATTTGATATGGATATAATCTAAAATAATTGAATGGATTGTTATAAAAAAAGCATAGCTTTAAGATAAAAGATAATCACGTTAATCCATTGGGTTAACCCAATGGTTAGATTGGTTAAAGTAATCTTATTAGGACATTTAGTTATTTTGGTAGAGGTTCGAGCCCCCATATTTCATATTCTAAAACCTTAAGCGAAGCCGTATAGACGCTTGATATTCCATCAAAATCTTATGCAAACTCATATTTGACGTTTCAAAATTATAGGCGTCCACAATCATAAATGACCATAACTGAAACGAGAGGTGTCCAGAGGCTCCAACATACTGTCTGGGTCGTAAGATCGACGGATCCGACGGCTGTGGTAGTCCAGGGTGCACCTCATATAGAATATGTACCAACATCATGAAATTTTCCCTAATAAATAAGCATATATACGTGTCTCGTCCAAGTAATTTTGAAGGGAGAAAATGCATGAGAACAAAAAAAATATCAAATAATAAATACGCATATATACGTGTCTCGTCCAAGTAATTTTGAAGGGAGAAAATGTATGAGAACAAAAAAATGATTATATAGGTGTCATGATTGTCCGCCATAAATGCCCGCAATGAATGAGTTCACACACGTGTCATGTCGTGGTAATTTTCAATAAGAAAATAGGTGAGAACAGAAATATGACACTCCTTTATATAGGAAGGAACAACAACTCAAAGAAAATTATGTCGTCTAATCCAATCGATCTTTGCCATGTGGCAAAGATTCATTTTTGGAATTGTAACTTAGTAAGCATTCTGCATGTCGAAGCCATGTTTCTGTTTCTATTTTGTTTGTGTCTCGCTTGGGAGCAATTTATAGTTGCAAGGTACTCTTTTTGCCATTCAAGGTGGTCAATCTTGACGCCATACTCTAAGGTTCAGCCTGCCTCTTTGTTTGCATTGAATCTTTCACAAACTGCAACAAATCCGACACCAAAAATCTCCATTTTTAGAGGCAGCATATTTGAAGCATAGGTGCTGATTTGGAAGAAAGAAAGGATCAAAGAGGTGCAGAGTTAGAGGGATCAAAGATTTCTGGACCTCCAAGCCAGCCAATGCCGAAGCAAGACAATGAACAAAGAAATTGCCAGAATGTTACAGAAAGAAAGATTGGTTAAGGCCCTACAAGAGCGCCTTTAAGTCAACCATTGCCAGAGCAGGACGTAGAAAAAAAGAAAAGATGCCTCAAAGCTGCCATAGCCAGAGCTCGACTTTGCAGGAGAAGAGAAAGAAAAAATTGCCGCAGAATTTTTTTTAGGTTATTTCCACGTTACAAAACTATCTATTTGCCAGATATTTTGGCATGTCAACAATGCCTTCACGCTGATGCGCATCGGCTGTGACGCTCCCCGGACCCATATGATGCTCCCATCATATAAATACGAGAAATTCCCCTCCCATGGCGACCCCATCACCACATAAAAGCCCTCCGTCTGACTCGGACCACTTGTGATGGGCAAGTGTCCGGGTGAATGACACGGAGGTGTCATTCGTCCCACGCCTTCTATGGGAACCATGTATAGTGGAAGCGTATATATATGTTAGCACCTGGCAACAATACAAATAAATAATATACCACCACGAAGGGTGGCCCGTCATCATCAATACAAATACAATAGAATACCAACATACAAATGAAATGCACCGTAAATAAGGGCTCTACCCCGGGCTCAGACTCATGGGGGTCGACTGATAGTCAAGGCCTCTGGATAACAGCTGACTGAAGTATAACATGGCGTTGGCTGGTATAGAACAATGGCTTGGGTAGTCCACTCCATCCGCCCCTCCTGTGCACACTTTGCAGATAGGCTAAAACATGCTATGGCGTGATTGTAGCCCTCCGGAGATGCAATCCCATGGAATCACCCTATGGGACTACTCCAAGTTACATCTCCCCGGTCCGATGAGGCAGGTCAGAGAGGCATCCCTTCTCCGAGCATGATGGATCCCTAGGTGTGTTAGAATAGAATAGAATATGATTTTATCGTCCACGGAGACCAACTGGCCTAGGACACGTGCCACATCAGTGACCCCCGCATCCATGCCCGACTTACTCCCCTAAATCTAAAGGCCAGCTCACCTGCCTGTTCGAGTCTAGGGCGTCCATATAGGCATGTCACCTACGACCCAGGGAGTGTCAGACCCATACCCGGCCCTCTACGTGACTGGCTATAAGCCTAGCACACTGTAGGAGTCCTGTAGCCGCGCTAGGCAAGACCCCACCCCCGATTCACCATCATACTCATTATTTGGTGTTGAATCACATCATAGCATCCACAGCCAGGTGGGCTCTTGTGCACAGGCCGCATTTAATGGGATTTAAGGGATTCTAGCTAAGAATAGAATAGATAGCCTTTAGGTCTCTACCCCCCTTAATCCAATAGAGCACAGGAGAAACAGAAAGAGAAAACAACATCAGATACAAACATCCATCATCATCATCGTCATAAGTAGATCATAGAATAGAATATAATCATCCATCTACTCAAACAAGGGTCAGAAGAATACAAGCTATGCTAAAACTAACCGGTATCATAGCTATCTCTCTGGTTCTCCATCCTTTTGGCTGGAACCAAGGTTCAACAGCAGCTCCTCCTCCACCAATCTCCCCCAATTCGAATTGAGGCAAATTGGGGTGGAAGCCCCAAGTTGGGTGTCCCAAATTAGCAAGCATGTCTTGCCCAATCGATTTGGGCCAGGTGGCGACTCTGGATTGCTTATTATTAGCTAATTTAACATTTTAACCCCTTTTAATATTAGGTTAAGCCCTAAATCCAAATTAGGGTTTAGGGCTAGGTTTCCACCTTAACAATTAATGATTAACATAACTACCCTTAACTTATGACTAATTAATGCACCATTAATTATTCATCATGACGTATCATGTATTCATACTCAAAAGGCGTATAAATATGTGGAACGTCACATTTTCCCCACCTTGAAAATGATGTTGTCCTCAGCATCAAGACTGTTCTTGCTATGGGAAAAAAAAATCATTATTAGAGATATTCAATAAGATTCTCTGGACATGTTGGAGGCGAGTCTCCCCACCTTAAAGAGGTAACGTGAAATTACAAGTCACGCAAAAGTTGTCATGTTCAAGGTGGTCAAGTTTGAAATGACGCGTAATGTGCAATTTATAACTCGGCGAAAGTTGAACGGTAATCATTGGAATAACATTATGTGGAAGGGTGATATAACAATTTATGTTGTGCTCAGCATCTAGACAAGTCTACAAGAACTACGGTTTACGTCGTGGCAACACATCACATATGATAAAGAAAGTCTCCCCTCCTTAAGGAAGGCAACACAGGATTGAAGGGTACGGGATAGTTTGAGAATTCAAACAACTTGGAAGGAATTAGGAAAATGCTTAACAAATTGCTAAAAGGTCGTAGAAAATCGAATGCAAAGTTGACATGAAATATGACATTGTGATGCATGGGATGCGCAAAAGATATTAGAATAAATCCAATATGAATCGCATATATGAGTCCGTAGAATAATTCCCAGACCATTAGAAGAATGCGTTGGTGAGAGTATAAGTTGCAGAGAGATTATCATCATGAGACGTATATAGAATGAAACGTGAGAGAAGATGAAATTAATGGTGGCAATGTATACGTCGATATAAGGATTTCAGAGGCATTAATATTAATAATATCGAAAGACTCTTTAAAACATGACATAGGTTGCGTAGCAACCGTTTTCTATACATCGGAGTAGTTTATTGTAATGTGGATTGACTCGAGTAAATTGCACTGTTAGAAAATAAAAGTGTGAGTTTCTGGGCACAAGGTATATCGTATAAAACTATGATACTCTGAGGGTTTAGCTTAGTTGTGAATGAAGTGTGGCCTTATAGGAAAACAATCGACTTGGTGATATGGAAGCTGATGTAGCTTCATAGAGAATGGTGAGTGCAGTCATACGTCTGCTCCTTGGAAGGCAGAGACAAGCACAAACATAGTACATGTAGATACTATAGCATGATATATGCATAGCAAACTGGGTTAGGTAAAGGTCGGCTAGAGAATTTAAATATCCCATGAGGATGTAGGGAAAGTCAAGGCAACATTGTGACAAGAAGGAAAACCATTTTCTAATCCTTGACTAGTTAAGTGACCCCGTCTACCAAGGATAGTTATGTGGAATAGATATGAGAGCTTGTGTAAAAGGACTAAATGTTGAAATAAGGAGTGGTAAGGTATCCTTACTTTGGATCCATGCCCGAAAGAATTGCTAGGACGATGTTTGTGATCTTATTGAATCACTGAAAGTTGAGCAACCGAGAAAGGCATACTTAATAATGGCATTATCTGCCATAGAACACACTAGAGAGGTACTATACTAATGTGGAAACTGGATTATAAATATCTAGCGTATTAAAGAACATATTATAAAAATGCGCATAAGTTGTATTTCGTAAGGAGGCTGATGTTCCTAAGGTGTGCAATATAGATGCAAGGGTATGCATGAGTAAGATGAGAATATATGGAATGTAGTTTCCACGCAAGGTCAAGAGAATCGAAGTCGAACTACACGAAAGTGAGAGCAAGCGTTCTATAAGAACGTTGGAATGGAAGACGACAATTGCTAGCAGAAATCGCAATCGTCTGAAAACTGTAAGGAAGGTATGCTGGAGCATTGGTGAAGCTATACTTTTAAGGGATGTCGACGTCCAACCAATGATGCATTAGGGAGGCAAATAATGTATCTAGACGACACGTGTAAGATAAGGGGAGCATGAAAGTTGTTGTGAACAACATTTCAATTATAGAAAATTTTGAAGGGACACTTTGAATAACCCAAAATGTAGGAGATGAACAAGGTAGGTGCCCGATGGACAATTTGCCAAAGAGAATGTGGTCTGGACTTGGTACTGTGTGTATATCTCGAGGAGTAGCTCCTCGGTGGTATATGCGTACTAGGACCATTTATCATGCATTCTAGGACCATTTAATGGTGACGCATAACAACAAAAAGAAAGGGTGTATAATAGAAGTTTTCACTTTTCATATGAGTACGAGAATAATGAAGAGAAGAGTTCCTAGAGTAGATGTTAAATATGTTCACTAGGAACTTAGAGTGGCATCTCTCACTGTGGTATTTGTTATTAGAGCTTGAGAATCAAGCCGAACTAGGTTCCTTTTCTATGTGTACGAATCAGAGACTATGGAAAGTGTGGTGTTAAAACCACATCGTGTATGGTACAATATGACATGAAGTTGAATTATGGTGGATAACATCATCCACAAGATGGTTATACGGGAGCGGATTATAATTACAGGCTATGACAAGAGTATACATGGAAGAACACATGTATTAAACATGTAGGTAGTGAAGATTGTACAATACGGCAGGCAAATATGAACACTGCTATGTGATTATGTGAAAGAATGACATATGATTCTAGACTTAGGATTGATTCACACATGTTACTATATCACATAATAGCAAGGTAGCAGTCATGAATGTTGGAAAGTAGTATCAAATACTATAGTAGTAATGATATTAAGGATGTCGATTGTGACATTCAGATTTATGTCATACAGGAAAATAGTAGGATATTCGTGCAAGACAAACGGAATGTTACGGGATAAAGTTAGAAATAAGCATAATTGTATGCTTGCACCTGAAGGTATTTAACGAGGTATGAAATACCAGAGATAAGCATTCAAGTTATCTCAATTGTTTGGGGTTGACTGACGTCGACACGTACGACATACTAAGGGACATGAAAGGTGTTCAAGTCAAGAAAATAGCCAGAGTAAGTCTAGCATACGACGACATTACATTCAAGAATATCCTGACGATGGTTGGAACGAAATGGAAATAACAGATAATAGGAGTTTAACTTCTCAAAGGTTCTAGAGGCCAATGAATTAATTCAGCGTTATAAGCTGAGAGTATCAAGAGGGTGTGGAAATAGCATGATGTATGAAATATCCCTTGCAATAACGGAAGAAGATTAGGATGGTGGCTTTGCCAATTATATCCTTAGGGATAACTGATAAGAGGGAATACATACCAGTTTCAAGGCCCATGGAGACGAGATGTATAGAAGAGATGGGATGGGATTATATGAATCAGTAGTCTATATATTCTGAGAATTTCCTTACTCTCGAGGGAGCAATGCCAAATCCCGAAGTAGGGGAATGAGGATCCCTGGTTCTGAAGTACACACCTCTGATAGATTATGACTTTAAGACCGTTAAGACGATAAAGAATTGGATAACCCTACGGCGGTTGCTAATGAAGGTTCGATCGTAGGGGTTTTCTATTATGAGATCGAGAGGGTTTAATGCCTCCATCTCATTATGAGGGAGCCGAAGAGGACAACATTTGAAACTGATTAAAAGTTGAAGTTGACATGATAACTTAAAAAAATAGGTTAATTGTGACAAAGCATGGTTGATATTGGGGACACAAAGGATATCTAACTGAAGGAACCTTTAGAAAAGCTCCTCATCTGGGGTAGTAACCTTCGAAATTATGGCATAATCCCGTGGAAGGATCATAGTTGATGTAAGCGACTGAAGTACCATAAGGCACTAAAGGAATGGTTGAAGTAGCTGGGGACCCTATCAAAATGTAGGCAGCATATAGAATTTCAACATAGAGTCAGCATAGAAGAACGTAAGAGATAACAATTCATAGATCTATGAGGATGTTAAAGCATAGGGTTCCAATGATATACGGGATAAAAGTCATAGAGAAATTTGAGCGCTTAACTATAACCTTGAAACATAGTCTTATGGATCATACAGCATGCGGTAATTTAGAAGATAACAAGAGGATGAAAGAAGATCTGAAAGGTTAGATTATTTAGTGATCCTACGGACGAAGAATTTATATATGTTATATGAAGCATACAGGTGATGAGCAGCATTGGGAGTAAGAAGCAACATGTTTCAAGGCCAGGGTAAAGGAGATCGATGATAGTCGCGAGAAGGTAGCAAAGAAGAAGACGAAATTAATGGACTATTATTCATTATGTGGGGGCTACCGAGTGGAAAGGCATCATGGGGTTTTGACAACCGATGAAGACTTAAATACGGGCCTTAGGGATAAAAGGATTTCAATTTATAGGATAAGATGGCGAACAATAATTGTACAAGGACCCTAAAAGTAGAAGGAGCTATTGTAGAAGGGTGCCTGATTGGTACTAACATCTGGGACTATTGTTCTAATTTTCTTAGGTATCCTTGAAGGTGTTGATGAGTCAAGAAGGGCGGCATACCTTCAAATGTTAGGGTAGAACAACTTAAAACGAGGTTTGGCCATCGTAAATTGACAGGCATATGATGCAGATATATAAGCATTGCGATATAGGCGGTGAAGGGTGGTACAAGCTGATACTAAAGTTTATGCCCTAGATAGATTTGAATGAGGTGTTGACATGGCTGTGGGAGTTCGAACTATGTGTTACAAAGTATGCGTCATGACATAAAGAAAAGTATTGAAAGGTGATGGTACAATTTAGAAATCCAAGGCATGGAGGGTTGCTGCATGGCAGTGTCTAGTTGGTTGGATCAAGAGAGGTCTATTCTCTGCAAAGTAAGGCGAGTCAAGGCTTAGAGACTAAAAGAAACAGCATTAGGTATGGTTGGCTCCATAGTGTTACTTAGCTCCTAACATGTGATAAAATAGCATTTAAAGAGAATGAAGATACTAGAGACTAAAGGAAGGCAGGGTTGAAAAATATTTGCTAGCAAGGCATCTACTAGAGAAAAATTAGTTAAACATCCGTACTGGAGAATTCCGTACTGCTAGGGTATTGCTGCAAGCGAATATTTATCGAAGGGGAGAGTGGGTTAGGATCCTACTTAGGAGATGCTATCTCGCTCAGAAGAGTCGTCGTCCATTCCGCATCGACAACCGATAGTATGGTCGTGGAACCTATTTGCCGGGGCCAATAATGACCCTTGGGGTGAGCTCACCTTGCCATGGTTGCACAAATCCAGCAGAGTTGTTGCCACCACAGCGCGGGTCTACGGAAGGCGGTCTTCTAATTTAAATAGAAAATTGAGACACTATAAATAAAGCAAGAATTATTATATTATTTGATAAAGCAGCTTAGTACATGGTAAAGAGGCTGGCTTGGGTGTAGGAGGTTGAGGGTTCAATCCCACAACGTGCCTTCTTATTTTAAAAAGAGTTGTTGTTTTGAAACAAAGCCATTAAATATGTATAATAAACATATAATAAACATATAACATGTATAATCTTTTTAAAGAAGTTTGGCATGGTGGTAAGAACCTAGGGTTGGAATTAAGAGGTCACGGGTTCAAAACGGGGGCGGAAAAAAAAATTGTTTTTTTTTTTTTTTTTTTTTAACCCCTTGCTCATGTGGGTTTTCGGCATATTCTAAGTACATGCTAGAATATGCCTAGAATATACGAAAACTACTTCAAACTTACTGTTGGCTGTAAACTGGCGGCCGACAGTGTTGTTGGGCAACCGCTGTGCAAACCGACTAACCGGCACCACTATTTGTCTTCTAAAACAAGACTGGAGCCCAGTAATGATAGTAAGGAATGCATGGCAAGATGATGTGATGCATATCTAAGCTTCAAGCCGACCATAACCTTTGCAATCGTTTTGCCTTTGAATTTGTGGTGATGGCAGAATCAAGGCATGAATGATGTGGCTATATGGACGACCTTTCTCATTTCGTCCATCCTCACGAGCTCCAAGCTATGGCTCAGGCATCAAATGAAGAGGTAGGTCTAATTTCATCATCCGCTTACAAGTGAATCTACTTTGGGTGTACAACATATTCTGCTCATAAGACACATTTCTCTGGGAGGTTAATTCAAACCTGTCAGATTTAAATTCTCAAGCTTGCTTATTAATGTTATTGTTTTCCTTCACACTGTCGCTGTCTATTCCTCATGTAGCATTATTGCGGAGGAAGAAAGTAAAGTAGTTAGGAACAGCAAAAAACAAGCAAAAACTAAAAAGAAAAAAGCCAAAGGTCTCGATGCCTGATTCCTAAAGCAAAACTGGGAAAAAAATTAGAAGAACCTCTAAATTTATGCTTCTTAATCCTCAAGATTTAATCTGAAAGTTGGATCTACTAAGAAATAAGATCAAAATTATATGCTCTTGGATATTAGAGCCAACACCCTTCAATATAAGAGCCAACATTGTTGTAAGAGTGCCATGATCTCAACATGATGATGTCATAGCCGGAGCATAGACTTGAACGCCATAGCTAAAGAAGAGGTAAAAATGTCTGCATAATTAAACCTAACAAAAACCTCATCTTAGGATAATGACTCTTTTTCCTTGAAATTCTGGTGTGACGTGCGTCCTTTCACGCTATAATTTCAACCAAAAGTTTATTCTTGTCTGCAAAAAGTTAGGGAGATAGAAGACTACATCATTGAAAATAAAGCAAGAAAATCGAGACACTATAAATAAAGCAAGAATCATTATATTCCTTGATAAAGGAGCTTAGTACATTGGTAAAGGAGTTGGTTTGGGTGTAGTAGGTTGATGGTTCAATCCCACAACATGCCTTCTTATTTTGAAAAGAGTTGTTGTTTTAACTAAATATATATAACAAATATATAAAACGTATAACATATATAACCTTTTTAAAGAAGTTTGGCATGGTGGTAAGAACCTAGGGTTGAAATTAGGAGGTCACGGGTTCAAAACGGGGGGCAAAAAAAAGCTTTTACTTTTTTTAGCACGTTTGCACAAACGGAAGTGGACACTTTGAAGCAATTTGAGGCTGTCCACGTTGCAGCCAGCTAAGATTTTTGTCCACGTGGAGGACCTTAGAATCGTTTGATCTGATCTACGTCTATGGAAATTAAAGGAAATTCCAGGTCAGGGCAGTTATGGGTGCCTTTGCTAATATCGATTTGGTTTTGTTCTTGATTAATCTGATAGATGTTAGATTTGTTTCTTTCTTGTGCTTGTTTTTTATTTTGATTTTGATCTGGTAGTGCGATGCCCTAACTGAAAACTCTGTCCATGGGGATACAGGTACGTGTTTTTGGTTTTCTTCTGGTACTACTTATTTGCTTCTTAGAACTGACGACAAAACCCATGTTTGCAGATGCATGAGATAGGATCAGACTGCTTCAACTATCAGACTTACTATTTTCAAAATGGCAATGATGTTCTTGGGTTCCGGTATGACATCTCTGCACTGGAGGTTGCTTGCACTGGAGGAGTGCCTTTGTTTCTAATATTCTTAACAGGTATCTTATCTTAACCTCTTTTTTGACCTTTCTGAGCTTGAAACGGGAAAGGATAGCTTAGAGGGAATTGAAGAAGGATGTGTGGCAGATAACACACTGGATTCAAGGTACATTTCAGATTTGACTGGCGAAAAATATTCAAAAAATGTTCCTCTGAAGCATATAAAGGATGATAATCATATAGGCAAGTTAAGTGTTCATGTAGAAGATGCATTGAGTGGAAAGGCAGCATCAGAATGCATGGAAACATTTGAGACAACGATTGAAACCTGGTGGTAGGATTATGGTTAATTGTGGTGGATCATGTGTTGAGTCTGAACTTAAGAAAGATGGTTTACTTACAGCTGACGAGACTTTTGCTGCTTTGGACAAGAATGCATTGGACTGTTATTGGCGCTTCTGTTATACTTTCTTCTAGAAAACAGGTACTGCAAATTTTTTATTTCTGATCAAATGGGTTTAGTGCTTTGTGTTGCGTCTTGTGGTGCTTCTTTCTTTCTACGGTTTGCTTCTACTTTAGGAAAATGTGGCAGAAGCAGTTGCCAAGTTGAAAGAATTGAATATTGATGCGTATGGGCTTGCCTGCCATGTATCTAACGCTGAGCAAAGAAAACAGCTTATTCAATACACAGTTGATGTAAGTGGATAAAATGTATTTTTGTTTATGATGCATTTAGGCCCTTCGGATCTCCTGCTGCAGAAATTTGGGAGGATTGATATTCTAGTTTCGAATGCAGCTGCAAACCCTTCCGTAGATTCTCTAATTAGTATATCTGAATTTGCGATGGACAAGATGTGGGATGTGAATGTCAAGTCGGGGTTGCTGCTTGTGCGGGTGAAACTAATCTGACATATCTAAAGATCTTCACATTCATTGTAATCTGAAAAGTTCGCTTATAGGAGGCAGCACCACATTTTATCGATGGGTCCTCGGTTGTGTTCATTTCTTCAATATTTGCATTCCAACTCGATTCGGCACGGCCTTATATAGCATCACAAAGACTGCACCTTTAGGCTTGACGAAGGTACCTTCTTTCTTTCTGAATTTGAACTCCATGAAACTAGGTCACTCAGTGGAAATTTATGAAATCTTGGATTGTTGATGAGAGTTTGCCATATTTAAGTTATTTAGGATCAATAGCATTTATAAAAAGGACGCTTCTTGGAACATGGCTTATTATGTTCATGCTATATACCTTCTATTATGTTACTAACACCTTTATATGAATGCTTTTTTTTTCTTATTAAAACATGAATACGAGTGTAATTTAGAGTTTGAACAGCTAAAATGCTTCTATGCAAAGAGATAATTTTGGTTGAATTTTGGATATTTAGGCATTGGCTGCTGAGCTAGCTCCAAAGGTGAGAGTGAATTGTGTGGCACCAGGTGTTTCAAGCTTTTTGACTGAAAACGAGGCAGCGGTATGTAGCATTTTCAGAGTGATCCTGCAATTTGTATGGAACGATATTGGACATCGGTGCTATAGTCTGGTAGCGTTAGATGGTGAAATTGAGTCAAGCCTTTTTGTTCTTCTAAGTAAACTCTTAAATTAGTCAAGAAGCTCTGTAATTTTTCAGTTTACTATAAAGGAGCTTGGTGCATTGAAAGTCAGAATTAATACACCATCCAGTTTTTTGGGTTCGCATGGTCACATTTGCTTCAGGAGTAAATAAGCTACAGTCTGCCCCATAGCTATGATTTTACATTGGTCTTTGCTGGTTACTCTCTCTCGTATGCGAACTCATTCAAAGTTCTGCAGAAAGAACACATATTATCACAAACTCTGCTGAAGAAGCTTGGAGATGTTGATGACATGGGTGCTGCAGTGGCATTTCTTTCTTCAGAAGATGCGTCCTATATTACTAGAGAAACATTAGTAGTAGCTGGTGGAATGCCATCGAGACTTTGACTTTGCATGGATTTACATCCTTTGACATGGTAGTATATCTTACTTAGAATAACACTATCGGTTAGATTGCGAGCTAGAACCTCCTTGTACATGGCCGCCATGTATTTTAGTTGAATAATGACCAAACTGCCAAACAATTTTAGTTGCATGAATTCTGATGTCTCTAGTGAAATGTGAGGCTGGTAGTTAGAATTAGCAAACCCTGTAATTGTGAACATGTGATTTATATTTGGAAGAGGGAAACTACATTTTTTATTTTGTAACTAGAAATTAGCACCGCTTTTGATGACATTGATATAGGGAACTTCGTATTACAAATTCTAGAGACAAAAGAACACTATCAAAACAAGTAATTTCTGTTTGCCCCTAGGGGGGCAAACCCTTGCTCATGTGGGTTTTCGGCATATTCTAAGTACATGCTAGAATATCACGAAAAAGCGCTTCAAACTTTCTTGTTGGTCATGTAAACTAGTGGGGCGATCTTTGTTAACCCGACCCATTTGTGCAAACCGGCTAACCGGCACCACTATTTGTCTTCTGAAACAAGACTGGAGCCCAGTAATGATAGTAAGGAATGCAGGGCAAGATGATGTGATGCATATCTAAGCTTCAAGCCGACCATAACCTTTGCAATCCTTTTGCCTTTGAATTTGTGGTGATGGCAGAATCAAGGCATGAATGATATAGCTATATGGACGACCTTTCTCATTTCGTCCATCCTCACGAGCTCCAAGCTATGGCTCAGGCATCAAATGAAGAAGTAGGTCTAATTTCATCATCCGCTTAGAAGTGAATCTACTTTGGGTGTACAACATATTCTGCTCACAAGACATATTTCTCTGGGAGGTTAATTCAAACCTGTCAGATTTAAATTCTCAAGCTTGCTTATTAATGTTATTGTTTTCCTTCACACTGCCGCTGTCTATTCCTCATGTAGCATTATTGCGGAGGAAGAAAGTAAAATAGTTAGGAACAACAAAAAACAAGCAAAAACTAAAAAGAAAAAAGCCAAAGGTCTCGATGCCTGATTCCTAAAGCAAAACTGGGAAAGAAATTAGAAGAACCTCTAAATTTTTGCTTCTTAATCCTCAAGATTTAATCTGAAAGTTGGATCTACTAAGAAATAAGATCAAAATTATATGCTCTTGGATATTAGAGCCAACACCCTTCAATATAAGAGCCAACATTGTTGTAAGAGCGCCATGATCTCAACATGATGATGTCATAGCCGGAGCATGGACTTGAACGCCATAGCTAAAGAAGAGGTAAAAATTTCTGCATAATTAAACCTAACAAAAACCTCATCTTAGGATAATGACTCTTTTTCCTTGAAATTCTGGTGTGACGTGCGTCCTTTCACGCTATAATTTCAACCAAAAGTTTATTCTTGTCTACAAAAAGTTAGGGAGATAGAAGACTACATCATTGAAACATAGGCAACATCCCCAATCCAACATCTTTCTTGGTTGTTTGAAAAGTTTGAAAGATAGAAGATTGTGTCATGCCACATAGATTGAAAGTCTGAAAGATAGAAGATTGAGTCTTGCCACATAGACAACATCCCCACACCACCATTGCTTTATTGGGTCCACCTCCAACCTCCAACCACTTTACATTGCGAATCTGGGCAGCCTCGAACTTGAGATATATTCGTTCTAAGCCTAATGTGTCATCACTAGGCCAAACGTTCAGGTGAATGCATTGTTTATAACTCATGTGAAGCAAAAGATTTACATTGCATCGTAAATCCTCATATATTTGAAATGGAAATAATGGATTTTTTCACTATGTTCTAGGACTGGAATTACGTCAATCTATCCCCTCTCTGCCATCGAAAGTCCCTATAATTCTAGAAAACCATCCGCATTGGAGTGGTGGCATTTGCAGTTGCAATGGCCGCAGTAGCACTCTGAGGCATTGCAGTAGTAACAACACCCCGAGGGGTTGCATGAGCAGTAGTGGCAGCAACGAAACATTGGGGGGAGGGGGGGATGCATGAGTAATAACAACAACAACCAGAAGTAGTACCACGAGGGGTTGTAACACCAATAGCAACACAAAGGGTAGCAGCAGTGGTTTTTCCTCCGAAAACCCTTCGGGGCAGGGGTTTTTTAACTGGAATAGTAATCATTCTGATGCGCTCCGTCATTGGGTTCCATAGGTCGATTGGTCTCTGTAGATGATAAAAATCATTCTATTATATTCTATTTTATTCCATTCCATTCTATTTTATTCTATTCTATTCGATTCTATTCCATTCTATTCCATTCCATTGTAATAATGCCTTCGTGAGTTCATGTTTCTCTTTGTAATAATGTCTTCATACAAGGAAGAAGAATAGTTGTGCCTATTATCGTTCTAACTTGTTAATACCACAAATTAGTTTATGACATAAATAAGTACATTTGGTGTTTGAATCTATGGAAAAACCCACGCGCACACCATGTATTAAGTCAAGAATCGTGCCATTTTGAATCCTTTGTCAACACCTGTTTTTGAATAAATTGTCATCTTTATTAATGTTTATATTGAAGATTATTATGATATTCCAATCCTATCCTATTTAAAGGACCCCTCATACATAGACTTACAAGTCCTCAGCAATGGCTCGGGCTATAGCATTATGCTTCTCCTTGTTCATCTCTTTCATGTTAGCCCACGGCGATTTATCTTCTAGGCATTTGCTCCAGACTACTTCCTCAACTCCACCTCCCCCTCCTCCATCTCCACCTCCCCCTCCTCCATCTCCTCCTGCTCCTCCACCTTCTCCTTCCCCACCACCCCCTAGTAAACAAGTTTGTTTTCCAGGTGAGCATATCAACGATGTTTCCTTATCAAATTTTGATTAAGATGTTAATAATACACTTGTCTAAAATCTAGGTGATGCCTTGGTGCAACTGATAAATTGTGAGAAGAAAGCAATGAGAGATCTTGAAGTTGGTGATAAGGTATTTAACCAACGATGATAATATATAGGCACATTCTTACTAATATCTTTCATTTAGGTGGCTGTATTCTCTAAGGATGGAAAGATTGTCTAATTCTCTAAGGATGGAAAGATTGTCTACAGTGACATTTATGCATTTGGTCATAAGGATCCAAACACCTTTAGTGAATTTTTAAGAATAAGCTTTAAAAGTCGTGATATATATTCTACTCCATATGCTCTTGAGCTCACGACTCTTCATTTTGTGCCGATTTTGGAAGGTATCCACTTGTTCCAGCTTATGATCTTTTATAATACTACCTATCTCATGGTTTTGTAAAAAAATAGATGAGCATCAAGGTCTTAAATATAAGCGTGCACAAGATATTAGGATCGGTGATACTATGTGGAGCATGGGAAACTCATCCTTGGAAGTCACAGGTAAAATTCTTAACTTGAAAACATTGTTGAGTTTTTGTTGACATTGGTAGCATGATGTTCTTGCAGACATATCTAGAGTGTGGAAGCAAGGGTTATATAATCCCCTCTCAATGGATGGCACCATAATGGTGAACGATGTCCTAGCATCTGTTCATAGTGAATGGTTCCTCGATCATATATTTGATGTATTTGGTATAACCTCATTGCTCCCACTTGCATATCAAGCAATTCTAACTCCTCTACGTGCTACGTATTGCATCCTCGGCAAGAACATCTATGTGCCCATCTATAATTGGGTGGATTTAATGTTGGATGTGGCCAGCTTGGCACTAAATATGGAGGAGCCATGGCCCTTGCCACTGCTACTGCTGCAGGTCTTGTGTCTACGATTATGATATCTAAGAACAATAAACGTGAATAGGTCATTCCATGATTATTCAATATGTATATCCACCAAAGGTTGTCTTGATTATTAGCAGCCATAGTGGTTGGATTAATTAATATTAAATTATTGTGGTCATAGCGGCCATAATGGCCATATTCAAAAGACTTCAATAATACTTGATTTATCAATATTTTTTTGTTAAATGTCTTTGTAAATGCTATTTTTTTCTTTTCTTTTCTCATCAACACCCCCCACCCGACCCCCCAACACACATACACATACATACAACATACACCAGTTTTCTTTTAACTCTCTCGTCGTGTATGAGGAGAGATAATTTTTATAGATACAATAAATTTATAACTCCCTTGCATTTTGAATCTGCACTAAATAGCCTTGCGTCAACCTGGCCAAAACTAAGGTGGTTTTCATATCATCTTCACGTCAGCCGAGGGTCCCCTCCTTCAGTTACCGAGGCCAAAATGTGGAAGTTGCATCCACATACAAATATTTGGGAGTGGAGTTTCCTTCTACTATGCACTGGGACACATCCATACGACTCACAGTGACGGGCAGTTTGGAAGGCACTATATGCAATGCAAAACAATAGTCATAGAGCGGAGTTGTATGATTGGGCCCATCGATCCACTTTGTTCAAGGTCTTAGTGGAGCCTGTCCTTTTATATCTGGGGTGGAAGTATGGGGCCACTGTAGTATCACTTGCTACTTGGAATGACTTGGAGCAGGTCCGAAAAGCCTTCTTAGTATGGAAAGCACTAGGGGTGAAGTCCACAGTCCCATATCAAATTCTACTGCAGGAGACAGGGATTCTTGCCTCTTGGAGAGGCGGCCCTTGATCGCCACATTGTCT
The DNA here is from genome assembly GCA_021234155.1 of Isoetes taiwanensis. Lineage (NCBI taxonomy): Eukaryota > Viridiplantae > Streptophyta > Lycopodiopsida > Isoetales > Isoetaceae > Isoetes > Isoetes taiwanensis. The sequence goes on from JAJEKV010000086.1 coordinate 3,996,786, forward strand.
ATTTTGGAGGAAGGTGGTCAATATGGGACGATGCTCGTCTCCCTAAACTAGCTTATATCATGGCAATGGAGCCATGGCGCCTCAAGGCCTCTTTGGAGGGAAAAGAGAGCTCAATGGTTGGCTAGATGGAATGTGCGGGAGCACAGGTGCATACATGTGCAAAGCAGAGGCGGTCGCCATAGCTTGAGGCAATATCTTGACGATTGCTTCCTCGGCAAGTTTTGGGATGCCAATGCCCTTCAACAGTCAAGAAACACACTACCGGCGCCACATAAATCCCACATTGGAGCGAGGCCCGCAATGCTACCTGCGTACCCACTTGCCCATGAAAAGCGCTGAGACTCATTGCCTCCATTCGCCACGAGGGGCACATCATCTTGAATTGAGACAGGCGGATGGATTGGTGAGCCACGCGGGGCAGCTCTCTGTCAATCTTTGCCAAATGGGAGTCATTGAGGATGAATCTCATACCCTTCAAAGTTGCCCAAAGATATGATCAAATTCGGACACGATATCTTTGAGTTGGTCAGGCCTGGCCAGCCGTTACATGTGACATTGAGCACAGCATCCGTACGGGTGCTGGGATCATATCTTCAGGAGGTTATGGACATGCGAGATCAGCTATGTCCTCGGGCACACACTTGACATGTATATAAACATTGATGTATACTTGTACAGTTTGACAACATTCTTATTACTGCCACGGTTTTTCCCTCGAAAACCCTTCGGGGCGGGGGTTTTTTAACCCGGACAGTAATAAGTTTGCTGCGCTCCTTATGGGTCCCATAGGCCAATTGGCCTCAGTGGACGATAAAAAAATCATTCTCATTCTCATTATGGTTCCAATATTAGTATCCTTCTATCTATCTCGACTTGCATGCTACAAAAGCTAGTAGGATTGTAGATGCTCCTAGCTAGAATCCCATAGATCGCAATGTGGCATGTGCACAAGAGCCCACCTGGTTGTGAATGCTATGTTGTGATATGAGCACCAAACAATGGACACCACAGTAAAGTGGAGGTGGGGTCTTGCTCAGCGTTGGCTACTGGGGCCCCTATAGTGTTCTAGGCTTATAGTCGGTCACTGCGTTTGGGCGGTATGGTTCGGACACCCCCCGGGTCCTGGCGTTGACCCAAAAGGTTGTCCTGGGCTCGATAGGTGCGGGTGATCTCGACCTATGGATTTTGGGGGTTTAAGTCGGGTATGGACTTGTGCTGCCACGATCTTCTAGCCACTCATTGAACCATTGTGCTCTGGGAAGGGACATCCCATTCTTGCCTCATCGGACAAGGGAGATATGACCTGGAGTAGTCTCATAGGGTGACTCCATGAGATTACATCTTCAGAAGGCTACAATCAGGCTACATCATGTTTCAACCTATCTGCAAAGTGTGCACAAAAGGGGCGGATGGAGCGGACTATCCTAGGCAATGTTCTACGTCAACCAACACCATTGTCATGATTATTTCTGTTGTTATTTGGAGACCATGACCTTCAGTCGACCCCCTTTGAGTCTGAGGCTTTTACATGTTATGTTGATATTATGTTGATGATCGTATTGATGTTGGATGGACCACACTTCGTGGTCGCATATTATTTGTATATATTATTGCTAGTACTAACATGTATATACGCTTTCACGATATAGAATATCCCAGAGAAGGCATGGGACGAATGACACCTCCGTGTCCTTCGCTCGAACACTTGGCCATCACAAGTGGTCTGAGTCAGATAGAGGGTCTTTTTTAGTGATAGCATTACTGGGAAAGAGGATTTTCTATATTTATATGATGGAATAATCGCATAGGTTTGGGGAGCGTCACAGGCTATAACCAATGGCATTACCAAAAAATGTGTAGCACGACCCAATCATCGTGTTGTGCCTCAAATGATTGTTGTTCAAAGTGGGCTTATGTTCTTTCCTTTCAAGCTATGTTTGTTAAATAGTCCAAAGTTTAGCTCTCATGTTTCCTGAGGCCCCTCTCTTTGCGCAATGTCGTAAGTCTCACTAGCAGGTTCCGCCCTTGGCTACTATCACTGCACCTCCTGCTCCTAGCTCTACTCCTGCTTCAGTAGATGTCTCTTGCCACCCTGTGACTTCTTCTACCTCTATTCCAGCCATAGGTCCCACAACTAAGTTACTAGATCAACAAAGGCAAAGGCAAAGGCTGGATGAGATTTAAAGATCGCAAGAGGAAGTTGAAGAGTTTTGTGGGCAGTACATGGACATTGATCGTCGTGGCACCCATCCTCGACCTAAACATCTACCTGCTCTTTGTCAACCTCAAATATTAGCTAAACATTATAATACTTCTGCATCTCAGCTCTCCTCACCACTTGCTTTACATAATTCTGCTCCTCTTATTGCATACGGTCACTTTGCTCCACTCCGATGGATGATTTGGTCGAAGATAGGACTGTCACTGATACGAAGACAAGATTTTCACTATAAAACAAAGTACAGAAAATGGAAACAATCAGCAAATAACTTCAAATTCCAGCCTTCACGGCAATGCTCTCCACCTAACCGGGCTCAGGCCAGCAAGAAATCGTTATCTTGCTTCCCAAAACGCATCCAGGTATTCAACTTCAATAATAAAATTCAATCAATTCCGACTACAGGCAAGATAGCTAGCTTCGCTCAGAGCTCAACTGGAAATTCCTACCTCGAATGAGAGCAACAACTTTTTTATATAGGCGAAGAACCTTTTTCCGGATTTACCTTTGTTGGCTACAAATATCTTGTTTAAAAGGCAGGTAGACAGGAATATCAGAGATTCGGCTTATAATATCATGGATTTGCCCTTTTTGCAGGCCCAGATCGGCCTTTTCCCAAGATCCGAGAGCTATTTTTGCCTCTGATACAGTTTCGGCTGATTGATCTCGCATCCTGTTATCATCCACGTTTTAGATATTTTAACCCGTTATCATCCACGTTTTAGATATTTTAATCTTTAAGTTCTAATGGTTCATTGTTTTAATAGTTATCTACCTAACATGACCCTAACCATATTTTAAAACCATAGTTTAAAGCTTGAACCACCCTTGACTCATTAATTGCTAATATTTAACTCCGGATGCGTTGGACCTGAACCGCTCCCCCGAGCACCACCATATCAATTCTTCCCCTTCCCGGGATTGATCGTCCTCGATCAAGGAATTATATGGCAAATTTACCACAACCAAGTCCATGGTTGCAACCCTAGTTGAATACTCAACTAGAAATACCACAGTCAAATCCATGACTGCAACCCTAGTTGATTTCTCAACTAGAAATACCACAGTCAAATCCATGACTGCAACCATAGTTGATTTCTCAACTAGAAATACCACAGTCAAATCCATGACTGCAACCCTGATTGAGTCCATAATCATAAATATTCAAGTCTAGCCCTTTGGCTAAAAATTTGATCCGGGCTTTAAGGCCAAAAAGTTTTCTTTATATACTTAAATAGTAAACAATGAAACCAACAACTATGCTGCAGACATAGTTATTGTTTCTTAAACTTAAAATTTAACCCTACCCTCCTTCATGGAGTTATCACTTACCAACCTATTTCAAATAGGCAATTTGCGATTTCGTTTCCTTTTGCGCCTTCGGCCAAAAGTTACACATTTATTCGTTTTGGCTTGACTCGGCGGTTGCTCTTCCACCGAGTCATTTGAGCCGAAGGTCCACTAGACGAGGATTTGATCTATACTCGATTACGCACGATTCCCTACGTTCCTCCCGATTGCCCCCGATCATTCGGATCTCTTTTATGCGTTTAACCCGGGCGATCTACCTTAAGATGTGGTCCTCCGCAGTAATAACACCCACTTTTCTTGAAGGAAGGTCTATCAGTCTGATTATCCCACTTCATTCTCTGGGCTTGTTCGTGATTATCACCCACACTTGCTCTAGCCCTTTTATTTCCCTTATCAGAATTCTTGCTATTGCTCGCTTTTTCAGTGCTTGTTTTGCCATTGCCTTTGTCCTCAGGGTATCCATCCCATATACTACAATTTATAAAATCAGGATTTAACTTCCTTTCCGCAGCTAAGAATAGAATAGATAGCCTTTAGGTCTCTACCCCCCTTAATCCAATAGAGCACAGGAGAAACAGAAAGAGAAAACAACATCAGATACAAACATCCATCATCATCATCGTCATAAGTAGATCATAGAATAGAATATAATCATCCATCTACTCAAACAAGGGTCAGAAGAATACAAGCTATGCTAAAACTAACCGGTATCATAGCTATCTCTCTGGTTCTCCATCCTTTTGGCTAGAACCAAGGTTCAACAGCAGCTCCTCCTCCACCAATCTCCCCCAATTCGAATTGCGGCAAATTGGGGTGGAAGCCCCAAGTTGGCTGTCCCAAATTAGCAAGCATGTCTTGCCCAATCGATTTGGGCCAGGTGGCGACTCTGGATTGCTTATTATTAGCTAATTTAACATTTTAACCCCTTTTAATATTAGGTTAAGCCCTAAATCCAAATTAGGGTCTAGGGCTAGGTTTCCACCTTAACAATTAATGATTAACATAACTACCCTTAACTTATGACTAATTAATGCACCATTAATTATTCATCATGACGTATCATGTATTTATACTCAAAAGGCGTATAAATATGTGGGCGTCGCATTTCCCACCTTGAAAATGATGTTGTCCTCGGCATCAAAAATTTGTTCTTGCTATGGAAAAAAAAAAAATCATTATTAGAGATATTCAATAAGATTCTCTGGACATGTTGGAGGCGAGTCTCCCCACCTTAAAGAGGTAGCATTGAAATTACAAGTCACGCAAAAGTTGTCATGTTCAAGGTGGTCAAGTTTGAAATGACGCGTAATGTGCAATTTATAACTCGGCGAAAGTTGAACGGTAATCATTGGAATAACATTATGTGGAAGGGTGATATAACAATTTATGTTGTGCTCAGCATCTAGACAAGTCTACAAGAACTACGGTTTACGTCGTGGCAACACATCACATATGATAAAGAAAGTCTCCCCTCCTTAAGGAAGGCAACACAGGATTGAAGGGTACGGGATAGTTTGAGAATTCAAACAACTTGGAAGGAATTAGGAAAATGCTTAACAAATTGCTAAAAGGTCGTAGAAAATTGAATGCAAAGTTGACATGAAATATGACATTGTGATGCATGGGATGCGCAAAAGATATTAGAATAAATCCAATATGAATCGCAGATATGAGTCCGTAGAATAATTCCCAGACCATTAGAAGAATGCGTTGGTGAGAGTATAAGTTGCAGAGAGATTATCATCATGAGACGTATATAGAATGAAATGTGAGAGAAGATGAAATTAATAGTGGCAATGTATACGTCGATATAAGGATTTGAGAGGCATTAATATTAATAATATCGAAAGACTCTTTAAAACATGACATAGGTTGCGTAGCAACCGTTTTCTATACATCGGAGTAGTTTATTGTAATGTGGATTGACTCGAGTAAATTGCACTGTTAGAAAATAAAAGTGTGAGTTTCTGGGCACAAGGTATATCGTATAAAACTATGATACTCTGAGGGTTTAGCTTAGTTGTGAATGAAGCGTGGCCTTATAGGAAAACAATCGATTTGGTGATATGGAAGCTGATGTAGCTTCATAGAGAATGGTGAGTGCAGTCATACGTCTGCTCCTTGGAAGGCAGAGACAAGCACAAACATAGTACATGTAGATACTATAGCATGATATTTGCATAGCAAACTTGGGTTAGGTAAAGGTCGGCTAGAGAATTTAAATATCCCATGAGGATGTAGGGAAAGTCAAGGCAACATTGTGACAAGAAGGAAAACCATTTTCTAATCCTTGACTAGTTAAGTGACCCCGTCTACCAAGGATAGTTATGTGGAATAGATATGAGAGCTTGTGTAAAAGGACTAAATGTTGAAATAAGGAGTGGTAAGGTATCCTTACTTTGGATCCATGCCCGAAAGAATTGCTAGGACGATGTTTGTGATCTTATTGAATCACTGAAAGTTGAGCGACCGAGAAAGGCATACTTAATAATGGCATTATCTGCCATAGAACACACTAGAGAGGTACTATACTAATGTGGAAACTGGATTATAAATATCTAGCGTATTAAAGAACATATTATAAAAATGCGCATAAGTTGTATTTCGTAAGGAGGCTGATGTTCCTAAGGTGTGCAATATAGATACAAGGGTATGCATGAGTAAGACGAGAATATATGGAATGTAGTTTCCACGCAAGGTCAAGAGAATCGAAGTCGAACTTCACGAAAGTGAGAGCAAGCGTTCTATAAGAACGTTGGAATAGAAGACGACAATTGCTAGCAGAAATCGCAATCGTCTGAAAACTGTAAGGAAGGTATGTTGGAGCATTGGTGAAGCTATACTTTTAAGGGATGTCGACGTCCAATCAAATTTGCATTAGGGAGGCAAATAATGTATCTAGACGACACGTGTAAGATAAGGGGAGCATGAAAGTTGTTGTGAACAACATTTCAATTATAGAAAATTTTGTAGGGACACTTTGAATAACCCAAAATGTAGGAGATGAACAAGGTAGGTGCCCGATGGACAATTTGCCAAAGAGAATGTGGTCTGGACTTGGTACTGTGTGTATATCTCGAGGAGTAGCTCCTCGGTGGTATATGCGTACTAGGACCATTTATCATGCATTCTAGGACCATTTAATGGTGACGCATAACAACAAAAAGAAAGGGTGTATAATAGAAGTTTTCACTTTTCATATGAGTACGAGAATAATGAGAAGTGTTCCTAGAGTAGATGTTAAATATGTTCACTAGGAACTTAGAGTGGCATCTCTCACTGTGGTATTTGTTATTAGAGCTTGAGAATCAAGCCGAACTAGGTTCCTTTTCTATGTGTACGAATCAGAGACTATGGAAAGTGTGGTGTTAAAACCACATCATGTATGGTACAATATGACATGAAGTTGAATTATGGTGGATAACATCATCCACAAGATGGTTATATGGGAGCGGATTATAATTATAGGCTATGACAAGAGTATACATGGAAGAACACATGTATTAAACATGTAGGTAGTGAAGATTGTACAATACGGCAGGCAAATATGAACACTGCTATGTGATTATGTGAAAGAATGACATATGATTCTAGACTTAGGATTGGTTCACACATGTTACTATATCACATAATAGCAAGGTAGCAGTCATGAATGTTGGAAAGTAGTATCAAATACTATAGTAGTAATGATATTAAGGATGTCGATTGTGACATTCAGATTTATGTCATACAGGAAAATAGTAGGATATTCGTGCAAGACAAACGGAATGTTACGGGATAAAGTTAGAAATAAGCATAATTGTATGCTTGCACCTGAAGATATTTAACGAGGTATGAAATACCAGAGATAAGCATTCAAGTTATCTCAATTGTTTGGGGTTGACTGACGTCGACACGTACAACATACTAAGGGACATGAAAGGTGTTCAAGTCAAGAAAATAGCCAGAGTAAGTCTAGCATACGACGACATTACATTCAAGAATATCCTGACGATGGTTGGAACGAAATGGAAATAACAGATAATAGGAGTTTAACTTCTCAAAGGTTCTAGAGGCCAATGAATTAATTCAGCGTTATAAGCTGAGAGTATCAAGAGGGTGTGGAAATAGCATGATGTATGAAATATCCCTTGCAATAACGGAAGAAGATTAGGAGGGTGGCTTTGCCAATTATATCCTTAGGGATAACTGACAAGAGGGAATACATACCAGTTTCAAGGCCCGTGGAGACGAGATGTATAGAAGAGATGGGATGGGATTATATGAATCAGTAGTCTATATATTCTGAGAATTTCCTTACTCTCGAGGGAGCAATGCCAAATCCCGAAGTAGGGGAATGAGGATCCCTGGTTCTGAAGCACACACCTCTGATAGATTATGACTTTAAGACCGTTAAGACGATAAAGAATTGGATAACCCTACGGCGGTTGCTAATGAAGGTTCGATCGTAGGGGTTTTCTATTATGAGATCGAGAGGGTTTCATTAGAGGTAATTTGAGATCTCCTTTTGTCCCCATAAGAATCCTCCAATAGAATGAGTACTCTACATCAAACTGCAATTAATGCAGCATTAACAACTTCATTGCTGTTGTTTTTTCCCTATAACTTTTGATCTACTCATGAAAATGCTGCGGCGTTTGTTGCATTAGATGCAGAATGAAAAGATCTTTCAAGTGATATATGGTTATGATGTATTTCAATGCAAGCCATATGTGTTAACCTTAAAAAATATGGTTTTTTGCTTTTTTCTTATATATTTACATCCCAAAAGATATAACAATGGGTTGTCATTAGAAAGATCTTGAGGAGACGAATCCATTGCCACAAATAGCGTTCGAATCGGAGTTTTTGATCAAAAGTTATAGTAGAAAAATGACACCGCAAAAGTTAGTTAGAACTGCATTAATTACTGCTGCCACATAATACTGGAATAAAATACACTGGAGCTCTTCTCTTATTGGACAGTTTAAAAAGCTGATGTGGCTTTTTAAGCATCCCTTAATGGGACAAAATGAGATCTCAAATTACCTCTAATGAATGCCTCCATCTCATTATGAGGGAGCCGAAGAGGACAACATTTGAAACTGATTAAAAGTTGAAGTTGACATGATAAATTAAAAAAATAGGTTAATTGTGACAAAGCATGGTTGATATTGGGGACACAAAGGATATCTAACTGAAGGAACCTTTAGAAAAGCTCCTCATCTGGGGTAGTAACCTTCGAAATTATGGCATAATCCGTGGAAGGATCATAGTTGATGTAAGTTTAAATGAAGTACCATAAGGCACTAAAGGAATGGTTGAAGTAGCTGGGGACCCTATCAAAATGTAGGCAGCATATAGAATTTCAACATAGAGTCAGCATAGAAGAACGTAAGAGATAACAATTCATAGATCTGTGAGGATGTTAAAGCATAGGGTTCCAATGATATACGGGATAAAAGTCATAGAGAAATTTGAGCGCTTAACTATAACCTTGAAACATAGTCTTATGGATCATACAGCATGCGGTAATTTAGAAGATAACAAGAGGATGAAAGAAGATCTGAAAGGTTAGATTATTTAGTGATCCTACGGACGAAGAATTTATATATGTTATATGAAGCATACAGGTGATGAGCAGCATTGGGAGTAAGAAGCAACATGTTTCAAGGCCAGGGTAAAGGAGATCGATGATAGTCGCGAGAAGGTAGCAAAGAAGAAGACGAAATTAATGGACTATTATTCATTATGTGGGGGCTACCAAGTGGAAAGGCATCATGGGGTTTTGACAACCGATGAAGACTTAAATACGGGCCTTAGGGATAAAAGGATTTCAATTTATAGGATAAGATGGCGAACAATAATTGTACAAGGACCCTAAAAGTAGAAGGAGCTATTGTAGAAGGGTGCCTGATTGGTACTAACATCTGGGACTATTCTTCTAATTTTCCTGAGATATGTAGAGTATTCTTTAAATTTAGTAACCCTAAGACACTAAGGTAATGGTTGAAAGGAGATTGCCCTAACCAAATTTAGGTATCCTTGAAGGTGTTGATGAGTCAAGAAGGGCGGCATACCTTCAAATGTTAGGGTAGAACAACTTAAAACGAGGTTTGGCCATCGCATTAAATTGGAGGCATATTATGATAGATTTGAATGAGGTGTTGACATGGATATATAAGCACTTGTTACAAAGTATGCGTCATATAGGCGGTGAATTGAAAGGTGATGGTACAATTTAGAAATCCAAGGCGGAGGGTTCTTGCATGGGTGAGTTAGTTGGACTAAATTATTCTCTAGATAGATTTGAATGAGGTGTTGTTACTTAGCTCCTAACATGTGATAAAATAGCATTTGGGAAGTTAGAACTCAAGCAATGAAAACTATGTGTTACAAAAATTAGTTCATGACATAAAGAAAAGTATTGAAAGGTGATGGTTAGGATCCAATTTAGGAAATCCAAGGCACGGAGGGTTCTTGCATGGAACCTATTTTGCGGGGCCAATAATGACCCTTGGGGTGTCTAGTTGGTTGGATCAAGAGAGGTCTATTCTCGAGACACTATAAATAAAGCAAGAATCATTATAAGTCAAGGCTTAGAGACTAAAAGAGGTTGGCATTAGGTATGGTTGGCTCCATAGTGTTATTTTAGCTCATTAAACATGTGATAAAAATAGCAATCTTTTTAAAGAGAATGAAGATACTAGAGACTAAAAGGAAGGTTCAAAGGAAGGAAAAAAAAAATAATTTCCGGCATAGCAAGGCATCTACTAGAAAAAATTAGTTAAACATCCGGCCCTGTTGGAGAATTATTTGTCTTTGCTAGGGTATTAAGGAATGCGGAGGGCAAGATGATGTGATGCATATCTAAGCTTCAAGCCGACCATATATTTGCAATCGTTTTGCCTTTGAATTTGTGGTGGTAATCAAGGCATGAATGATGGCTATATGGGGATCCATCCTCACGAGCTTAGCATCAAATGAAGAGGTAGGTCTAATTTCATCATCTTAGAAGTGAATCTACTTTGGGTGTACAACATATTAATAAGACACATTTCTCTGGGGAGGTTAATTCAAACTGTCGATTTAAATTCTCCTTATTAATGTTATTGTTTTCCGCCCATTGTCTATTCCTCATGTAGCATTATTGCGGAGGAAGAAAGTAAAGTAGTTAGGAACAGCAAAAAAGAGCAATAAAAAAAAAGCCAAAGGTCTCATTGGATTCCTAAAGCTTGGGGAAAGAAATTAGAAGAACCTCTAAATTTTGCTTCTTAATCCTCAAGATTTAATCTGAAAATTGATCTACTAAGAAATAAGATCAAAATTATATGCTCTTGGATATTAGAGCCAACACCCTTCAATATAAGAGCCAACATGAGTGCCATGATCTCAACATGAATGTCCGAGCATAGACTTGAACGCCATAGCTAAAGGTAAAAAGAAGAACGCCATAGCTAAAGAAGAGGTAAAAATGTCTGCATAATTAAACCTAACAAAAACCTCATCTTAGGATAATGACTCTTTTTCCTTGAAATTCTGGTGTGACGTGCGTCCTTTCACGCTATAATTTCAACCAAAAGTTTATTCTTGTCTACAAAAAGTTAGGGAGATAGAAGACTACATCATTGAAAATAAAGCAAGAAAATCGAGACACTATAAATAAAGCAAGAATCATTATATTCCTTGACAAAGGAGCTTAGTGCATTGGTAAAGGAGTTGGCTTGAGGAGGTTGAAAGTTCAATCCCACAACATGCCTTCTTATTTTGAAAAGAGTTGTTGTTTTGACTAAATATGTATAACAAATATATAAAACGTATAAGATGTATAACCTTTTTAAAGAAGTTTGGCATGGTGGTAATAACCTAGGGTTGAAATTAGGAGGTCACGGGTTCAAAACGGGGGCCAAAAAAAGCTTTTACTTGTTTTAGCACGTTTGCACAAACGGAAGTGGACACTTTGAAGCAATTTGAGGCTGTCCACGTTGCTGCCAGCTAATATTTTTGTCCATGTGGAGGACCTTAGAATCGTTTGATCTGATCTACGGCTATGGAAATTAAAGGAAATTCCAGGTCAGGGCAGTTATGGGCGCCTTTGCTAATATCGATTTGGTTTTGTTCTTGATTAATCTGATAGATGTTAGATTTGTTTCTTTCTTGTGCTTGTTTTTTATTTTGATTTTGATGCGATGCCCTAACTGAAAACTCTGTCCATGGGGATACAGGTACGTGTTTTTGGTTTTCTTCTGGTACTACTTATTTGCTTCTTAGAACCGACGACAAAACCCATGTTTGCGGATGCATGAGATAGGATCAGACTGCTTCAACTATCAGACTTACTATTTTCAAAATGGCAATGATGTTCTTGGGTTCCGGTATGACATCTCTGCACTGGAGGTTGCTTGCACTGGAGGAGTGCCTTTGTTTCTAATATTCTTAACAGGTATCTTATCTTAACCTCTTTTTTGACCTTTTTGAGCTTGAAACGGGAAAGGATAGCTTAGAGGGAATTGAAGAAGGATGTGTGGCAGATAACACACTGGATTACTTGTTAAGGACGTCAAGGTACATTTCAGATTTGACTGGCGAAAAATATTCGAAAAATGTTCCTCTGAAGCATATAAAGGATGATAATCATATAGGCAAGTTAAGTGTTCATGTAGAAGATGCATTGAGTGGAAAGGCAGCATCAGAATGCATGGAAACTTTTGAGACAACGATTGAAACCTGGTGGTAGGATTATGGTTAATTGTGGTGGATCATGTGTTGAGTCTGAACTTAAGAAAGATGGTTTACTTACAGCTGACGAGACTTTTTGCTGCTTTGGACAAGAATGCATTGGACTGTTATTGGCGCTTCTGTTATACTTTCTTCTAGAAAACAGGTACTGCAAATTTTTTATTTCTGATCAAATGGGTTTAGTGCTTTGTGTTGCGTTTTGTGGTGCTTCTTTCTTTCTACTATTTGCTTCTACTTTAGGAAAATGTGGCAGAAGCAGTTGCCAAGTTGAAAGAATTGAATATTGATGCGTATGGGCTTGCCTGCCATGTATCTAACGCTGAGCAAAGAAAACAGCTTATTCAATACACAGTTGATATGTATTTTTGTTTATGATGAGTCTCAGAACATTTAGGCCCTTCGGATTGAGAGGATTGATATTCTAGTTTCGAATGCAGCTGCAAACCCTTCCGTAGATTCTCTAATTAGTATATCTGAATCTGCGATGGACAAGATGTGGGATGTGAATGTCAAGTCGGGGTTGCTGCTTGTGCAGGTGAAACTAATCTGACATATCTAAAGATCTTCACATTCATTGTAATCTGAAAAGTTCGCTTATAGGAGGCAGCACCACATTTATCTGATGGGTCCTCAGTTGTGTTCATTTCTTCAATAGCTGCATTCCAACTCAGTTCTGGCCTGGCCTTATATAGCATCACAAAGACTGCACCTTTAGGCTTGACGAAGGTACCTTCTTTCTTTCTGAATTTGAACTCCATGAAACTAGGTCACTCAGTGGAAATTTATGAAATCTTGGATTGTTGATGAGAGTTTGCCATATTTAAGTTATTTAGGATCAGTAGCATTTATAAAAAGGACGCTTCTTGGAACATGGCTTATTATGTTCATGCTATATACCTTATATTATATTACTAACACCTTTATATGAATGCTTTTTTTTCTTATTAAAACATGAATACGAGTGTAATTTAGAGTTTGAACAGCTAAAATGCTTCTATGCAAAGAGATAATTTTGGTTGAATTTTGGATATTTAGGCATTGGCTGCTGAGCTAGCTCCAAAGGTGAGAGTGAATTGTGTGGCACCAGGTTATGTGGCGACACGCTTTTCAAGCTTTTTGACTGAAAACGAGGCAGCGGTATGTAGCATTTTCAGAGTGATCCTGCAATTTGTATGGAACGCTTTTGGACATCGGTGCTATAGTCTGATAGCGTTAGATGGTGAAATTGAGTCAAGCCTTTTTGTTCTTCTAAGTAAACTCTTAAATTAGTCAAGAAGCTCTGTAATTTTTCAGTTTACTATAAAGGAGCTTGGTGCATTGAAAGTCAGAATTAATACACCATCCAGATTTGGTTACGTTTGCTCCAGTTTTTTGGGTTCTCATGGTCACATTTGCTTCAGGAGTAAATAAGCTACAGTCTGCCCCATAGCTATGATTTTACATTGGTCTTTGATGGTTACTCTCTCTCGTATGCGAACTCATTCAAAGTTCTGGAGAAAGAACACATATTATCACAAACTCTGCTGAAGAAGCTTGGAGATGTTGATGACATGGGTGCTGCAGTGGCATTTCTTTCTTCAGAAGATGCGTCCTATATTACTGGAGAAACATTAGTAGTAGCTAGTGGAATGCCATCGAGACTTTGACTTTGCATGGATTTACATCCTTTGACATGGTAGTATATCTTACTTAGAATAGCACTATCGGTTAGATTGCGAGCTAGAACCTCCTTGTACATGGCCGCCATGTATTTTAGTTGAATAATGACCAAACTGCCAAACAATTTTAGTTGCATGAATTCTGATGTCTCTAGTGAAATGTGAGGCTGGTAGTTAGAATTAGCAAACCCTGTAATTGTGAACATGTGATTTATATTTGGAAGAGGGAAACTACATTTTTTATTTTGTAACTAGAAATTAGCACTGCTTTTGATGACATTGATATAGGGAACTTCGTATTACAAATTCTAGAGACAAAAGAACACTATCAAAACAAGTAATTTCTGTTTGCCCCTAGGGGGGCAAACCCTTGCTCATGTGGGGTTTCGGCATATTCTAAGTACATGCTAGAATATGCGAAAGCTGCTTCAAACTTACTGTTGGCTGTAAACTGGCAGCCGGCAGTGCTGTTGGCCAGCCGCTGTGCAAACCGGCTAACCGGCACCACTATTTGTCTTCTAAAACAAGACTGGAGCCCAGTAATGATAGTAAGGAATGCAGGGCAAGATGATGTGATGCATATCTAAGCTTCAAGCCGACCATAACCTTTGCAATCATTTTGCCTTTGAATTTGTGGTGATGGCAGAATCAAGGCATGAATGATATAGCTATATGGACGACCTTTCTCATTTCGTCCATCCTCACGAGCTCCAAGCTATGGCTCAGGCATCAAATGAAGAGGTAGGTCTAATTTCATCATCCGCTTAGAAGTGAATCTACTTTGGGTGTACAACATATTCTGCTCACAAGTGGTGTAGCAGCAGTGGTTTTTCCTCCGAAAACCCTTCGGGGCAGGGGTTTTTTAACTGGAATAGTAATCATTCTGATGCGCTCCGTCATTGGGCTCCATAGGTCGATTGGTCTCTGTAGATGATAAAAATCATTCTATTATATTCTATTTTATTCCATTCCATTCTATTTTATTCTATTCTATTCCATTCTATTCCATTCTATTCCATTCCATTGTAATAATGCCTTCGTGAGTTCATGTTTCTCTTTGTAATAATGTCTTCATACAAGGAAGAAGAATAGTTGTGCCTATTATCGTTCTAACTTGTTAATACCACAAATTAGTTTATGACATAAATAAGTACATTTGGTGTTTGAATCTATGGAAAAACCCACGCGCACACCATGTATTAAGTCAAGAATCGTGCCATTTTGAATCCTTTGTCAACACCTGTTTTTGAATAAATTGTCATCTTTATTAATGTTTATATTGAAGATTATTATGATATTCCAATCCTATCCTATTTAAAGGACCCCTCATACATAGACTTACAAGTCCTCAGCAATGGCTCGGGCTATAGCATTATGCTTGTCCTTGTTCATCTCTTTCATGTTAGCCCACGGCGATTTATCTTCTAGGCATTTGCTCCAGACTACTTCCTCAACTCCACCTCCCCCTCCTCCATCTCCACCTCCCCCTCCTCCATCTCCTCCTCCTCCTCCATCTCCACCTCCCCCTCCTCCATCTCCTCCTCCTCCACCTTCTCCTCCCCCACCACCCCCTAGTAAACAAGTTTGTTTTCCAGGTGAGCATATCAACGATGTTTCCTTATCAAATTTCGATTAAGATGTTAATAATACACTTGTCTAAAATCTAGGTGATGCCTTGGTGCAACTGATAAATTGTGAGAAGAAAGCAATGAGAGATCTTGAAGTTGGTGATAAGGTATTTAACCAACGATGATAATATATAGGCACATTCTTACTAATATCTTTCATTTAGGTGGCTGTATTATCCAAGGATGGAAAGATTGTCTACAGTGACATTTATGCATTTGGTCATAAGGATCCAAACACCTTTAGTGAATTTTTAAGAATAAGCTTTAAAAGTCGTGATATATATTCTACTCCATATGCTCTTGAGCTCACGACTCTTCATTTTGTGCCGATTTTGGAAGGTATCCACTTGTTCCAACTTATGATCTTTTATAATACTACCTATCTCATGGTTTTGTAAAAAAATAGATGAGCATCAAGGTCTTAAATATAAGCGTGCACAAGATATTAGGATCGGTGATACTATGTGGAGCATGGGAAACTCATCCTTGGAAGTCACAGGTAAAATTCTTAACTTGAAAACATTGTTGAGTTTTTGTTGACA
Source organism: Isoetes taiwanensis (assembly GCA_021234155.1). Taxonomy (NCBI): domain Eukaryota; kingdom Viridiplantae; phylum Streptophyta; class Lycopodiopsida; order Isoetales; family Isoetaceae; genus Isoetes; species Isoetes taiwanensis. The sequence goes on from JAJEKV010000086.1 coordinate 4,012,861, forward strand.
TTGGTAGCACGATGTTCTTGCAGACATATCTAGAGTGTGGAAGCAAGGGTTATATAATCCCCTCTCAATGGATGGCACCATAATGGTGAACGACGTCCTAGCATCTGTTCATAGTGAATGGTTCCTCGATCATATATTTGATGTATTTGGTATAACCTCATTGCTCCCACTTGCATATCAAGCAATTCTAACTCCTCTACGTGCTACGTATTGCATCCTCGGCAAGAACATCTATGTGCCCATCTATAATTGGGTGGATTTAATGTTGGATGTGGCCAGCTTTGGCACTAAATATGGAGGAGCCATGGCCCTTGCCACTGCTACTGTTGCAGGTCTTGTGTCTACGATTATGATATCTAAGAACAATAAACGTGAATAGGTCATTCCATGATTATTCAATATGTATATCCACCAAAGGTTGTCTTGATTATTAGCAGCCATAGTGGTTGGATTAATTAATATTAAATTATTGTGGTCATAGCGGTCATAATGGCCATATTCAAAAGACTTCAATAATACTTGATTTATCAATATTTTTTTGTTAAATGTCTTTGTGAATGCTATTTTTTTCTTTTCTTTTCTCATCAACACCCCCCACCCGACCCCCCAACACACATACACATACATACAACATACACCAGTTTTCTTTTAACTCTCTCGTTGTGTATGAGGAGAGATAATTTTATAGATACAATAAAAATATAACTCCCTTGCATTTTGAATGCACTAAATAGCCTTGCATTATGGTTCCAATATTAGTATCCTTCTATCTATCTCGACTTGCATGCTACAAAAGCTAGTAGGATTGTAGATGCTCCTAGCTAGAATCCCATAGATCCCAATGTGGCATGTGCACAAGAGCCCACCCGGGTTGTGAATGCTATATTGTGATATGAGCACCAAACAATGGACACCCACAAAAGTGGAGGTGGGGCCTTGCTTCGGCGTTGGCTATTGGGGCCCCTATAGTGTTCTAGGCTTATAGTCGGTCAACTGCGTTTGGGCGGTATGGTTCAGACACCCCCTGGGTCACAGGCGTTGACCCAAAAGGTTGTCCTGGGCTCGATGGGTGCGGGTGATCTCGACCTATGGATTTTGGGGGTTTAAGTCGGATATGGACTTGTGCTGCCACGATCTTCTAGCCACTCATTGAACCATTGTGCTCTGGGAAGGGACATCCCATTCTTGCCTCATCGGACAAGGGAGATATGACCTGGAGTAGTCTCATAGGGTGACTCCATGAGATTACATCTTCAGAAGGCTACAATCAGGCTACATCATGTTTCAACCTATCTGCAAAGTGTGCACAAAAGGGGCGGATGGAGCGGACTATCCTAGGCAATGTTCTACGTCAATCAACACCATTGTCATGATTATTTCTGTTGTTATTTGGAGACCATGACCTTCAGTCGACCCCCTTTGAGTCTGAGCCCGAGGTAGCCCTCATTTATGATGCTTTTACATGTTATGTTGATATTATGTTGATGATCGTATTGATGTTGGATGGACCACACTTCGTGGTCGCATATTATTTGTATATATTATTGCTAGTACTAACATGTATATATGCTTTCACGGTATAGAATATCCCAGAGAAGGCATGGGAGGAATGACACCTCCGTGTCCTTCGCTCGAACACTTGGCCATCACAAGTGGTCTGAGTCAGATAGAGGGTCTTTTTTAGTGATAGCATTACTGGGAAAGAGGATTTTCTATATTTATATGATGGAATAATCGCATAGGTTTGCATTACCAAAAAATGTGTAGCATGACCCAATCATCGTGTTGTGCCTCAAATGATTGTTGTTCAAAGTGGGCTTATGTTCTTTCCTTTCAAGCTACGTTTGTTAAATAGTCCAAAGTTTAGCTCTCATGTTTCACGAGGCCCTCTCTTTGCGCAATGTCGTAAGTCTCACTAGCGAGGTTCCTCCCTTGGCTATTATCACTTTGCACCTCCCGCTCCTAGCTCTACTCCTCCTTGGTAGATGTCTCTTGCCACCCTGTGACTTCTTCTACCTCTATTCCAGCCATAGGTCCCACAACTAAGTTACTAGATCAACAAAGGCAAAGGCTGGATGAGATTTAAAGATCGCAAGAGGAAGTTGAAGAGTTTTGTGGGCAGTACATGGACATTGATCGTCGTGGCACCCATCCTCGGCCTAAACATCTACCTGCTCTTTGTCAACCTCAAATATTAGCTAAACATTATCATACTTCTGCATCTCAGCTCTCCTCACCACTTGCTTTTACGTAATTTCGCTCCTCTTATTGCATCACGGTCACTTTGCTCCACTCGATGGATGATTTGGTCGAAGATAGGGATCAGCGTCGACGAAGACAAGATTTTCACTATAAAACAAAGTACAGAAAATGGAAACAATCAGCAAATAACTTCAAATTCCAGCCTTCACGGCAATGCTCTCCACCTAACCGGGCTCACACCAGCAAGAAATTGTTATCTTGCTTCCCAAAACGCATCCAGGTATTCAACTTCAATGATCAAATTCAATCAATTCCGACTGAGGCAAGATAGCTAGCTTCGCTCAGAGCTCAACTGGAAATTCCTACCTCGAATGAGAGCAACAACTTTTTTATATAGGCGAAGAACCTTTTTCTGGATTTACCTTTGTTGGCTACAAATATCTTGTTTAAAAGACAGATAGACAGGAATATCAGAGATTCGACTTATAATATCATGGATTTGCCCTTTTTGCAGGCCCAGATCGGCCTTTTCCCAAGATCCGAGAGCTATTTTTGCCTCTGATACAGTTTCGGCTGATTGATCTCGCATCCCGTTATCATCCACGTTTTAGATATTTTAATCTTTAAGTTCCAATGGTTCATTGTTTTAATAGTTATCTACCTAACATGACCCTAACCATATTTTAAAACCATAGTTTAAAGCTTGAACCACCCTTGACTCATTAATTGCTAATATTTAACTCCGGATGCGTTGGACCTGAACCGCTCCCCCGAGCACCACCATATCAATTCCTCCCCTTCCCGGGATTGATCGTCCTCGATCAAGGAATTATATGGCAAATTTACCACAACCAAGTCCATGGTTGCAACCCTAGTTGAATACTCTAGAAATACCACAGTCAAATCCATGACTGCAACCCTAGTTGATTTCTCAACTAGAAATACCACAGTCAAATCCATGACTGCAACCCTAGTTGATTTCTCAACTAGAAATACCACAGTCAAATCCATGACTGCAACCCTGATTGAGTCCACAATCATAAATATTCAAGTCTAGCCCTTTGGCTAAAAATTTGATCCGGGCTTTAAAGCCAAAAAGTTTTCTTTATATACTTAAATAGTAAACAATGAAACCAACATCTATGCTGCAGACATAGTTATTGTTTCTTAAACTTAAAATTTAACCCTACCCTCCTTCATGGAGTTATCACTTACCAACCTATTTCAAATAGGCAATTTGCAGTTTCCCCCTTTCCTTTTGCACTTCGTCGGCAAAAGTTACTTGTTTATTCGTTTTGGCGCTTCTCGGCCGATTGCTCTTCCACCTGAGTCATTTGAGCCGAAGGTCCACTAGAACGAGGATTTGATCTATACTCGGGTTCGCGCTCGATTCCCTCACGTTCCTCCCGATTGCCCGATCATTCGGATCTCTTTTTGCGTTTAACCCGGGCGGTCTACCTTAAGATGTGGTCCTCCATGATAATAACACCCACTTTTCTTGAAGGAAGGTCTATCAGTCTGATTATCCCACTTCATTCTCTGGGCTTGTTCGTGATTATTACCCACACTTGCTCTAGCCCTTTTATTTCCCTTATCAGAATTCTTGCTATTGCTCGCTTTTTCAGTGCTTGTTTTGCCATTGCCTTTGTCCTCAGGGTATCCATTCCATATACTACAATTTATAAAATCAGGATTTAACTTCCTTTCCGCAGATATAGCTTTCTTTGTTGCTTCTTCCAAAGTCTGAGGATCTATAAAACATAATTCTGCATACAAGGAATTTTTAAGTCCCGCTATATATTTTCTTAGTAACTCCTTCTCTGTTAACCCATCCATTTGAGTGGACAAGTACTGGAATTTAGATGTGTACTGATAGACTGACTCATTGTCACATTGCTTGAATAGATCCCATTCCCGTTTGACTTCATTATGATAGTTAGCTGCCAGATTGTAACCTTCAAAAGCTTCTTTGAAGCTCTTCCATGTCAAAATCTTTGGATCCATTCTTTTTCTTCCTTGCCACCAGATTCTTGCCATATCTGTCAAATATTTGTCCATTGCCTGCAGCTTCTATTCTGCTTTTCAGTAGCTTTTACTAGTTCAAAATAGCTTTCCCATGTAGAAAGAAATCCAAAGACAGTAGGCGGGTTTCTCTTTTCACCGGAAAAAGTAGGCATTCCTGCAACTTTCTCTAACCATTTACAAGAATATTCTGGAGGCAAACTGGATGAATTATGTTGTGCATTCGTTTGCACAGAAGGCTCAGGTAGAAATTTATTAGCCAGACACAGGTATTCCAATTGTTTTTGACGATCTGCAGGATTGGTAGAAGGAGAAATGGCCATTTGATATGCTATGTAGCTGGCATTGCTAATAGCCTGGGTATATTGATGATCAGGCACGCCGAAGCGATTAGTAAACATTGCTCAGAGGTTTTCAGAATCAAGAGGCTCTGATACCAAACTGATACGAAGACAAGATTTTCACTATAAAACAAAGTACAGAAAATGGAAACAATCAGCAAATAACTTCAAATTCCAGCCTTCACGGCAATGCTCTCCACCTAATCGGGCTCAGGCCAGCAAGAAATCGTTATCTTGCTTCCCAAAACGCATCCAGGTATTCAACTTCAATGATCAAATTCAATCAATTCAGACTACATGCAAGATAGCTAGCTTCGCTCAGAGCTCAACTGGAAATTCCTACCTCGAATGAGAGCAGCAACTTTTTTATATAGGCGAAGAACCTTTTTCCGGATTTACCTTTGTTGGCTACAAATATCTTGTTTAAAAGGCAGATAGACAGGAATATCAGAGATTCGGCTTATAATATCATGGATTTGCCCTTTTTGCAGGTCCAGATCGGCCTTTTCCCAAGATCCGAAAGCTATTTTTGCCTCTGATACAGTTTCGGCTGATTGATCTCGCATCCCATTATCATCCACGTTTTAGATATTTTAATCTTTAAGTTCCAATGGTTCATTGTTTTAATAGTTATCTACCTAACATGACCCTAACCATATTTTAAAACCATATTAATCTGAAAGTTGGATCTACTAAGAAATAAGATCAAAATTATATGCTCTTGGATATTAGAGCCAACACCCTTCAATATAAGAGCCAACATTGTTGTAAGAGCGCCATGATCTCAACATGATGATGTCATAGCCGGAGTATGGACTTGAACGCCATAGCTAAAGAAGAGGTAAAAATGTCTGCATAATTAAACCTAACAAAAACCTCATCTTAGGATAATGACTCTTTTTCCTTGAAATTCTGGTGTGACGTGCGTCCTTTCACGCTATAATTTCAACCAAAAGTTTATTCTTGTCTACAAAAAGTTAGGGAGATAGAAGACTACATCATTGAAACATAGGCAACATCCCCAATTCAACATCTTTCTTGGTTGTTTGAAAAGTTTGAAAGATAGAAGATTGTGTCATGCCACATAGATTGAAAGTCTGAAAGATAGAAGATTGAGTCTTGCCACATAGACAACATCCCCACACCACCATTGCTTTATTGGGTCCACCTCCAACCTCCAACCACTTTACATTGCGAATCTGGGCAGCCTCGAACTTGAGATATATTCGTTCTAAGCCTAGTGTGTCATCACTAGGCCAAACGTTCAGGTGAATGCATTGTTTATAACTCATGTGAAGCAAAAGATTTACATTGCATTGTAAATCCTCATATATTTGAAATGGAAATAATGGATTTTTTCACTATGGTCTAGGACTGGAATTACATCAATCTATCCCCTCTCTGCCATCGAAAGTCCCTATAATTCTAGAAAACCATCCGCATTGGAGTGGTGGCATTTTGCAGTTGCAATGGCCGCTGATAGCACTCGAGGCATTGCGGTAGTAGCAACACCCGAGGGGTTGCATGAGCGATGAGTGGCGGCAGCGAACGAAACATTGGGGGGTGCATGAGTAATAACAACAACAACCAGAAGTAGTACCACGAGGATAGCAACACAAAGGGTAGTAAAGTGGTTTTTCCTCAAAACCCCGGGCGGGGTTTTTACTTGGAATAGTAATCATTCTGATGCGCTCCGTCATTGGGCTCCATAGGTCGATTGGTCTCTGTAGATGATAAAAATCATTCTATTATATTCTATTTTATTCCATTCCATTCTATTTTATTCTATTCTATTCCATTCTATTCCATTCTATTCCATTCCATTGTAATAATGCCTTCGTGAGTTCATGTTTCTCTTTGTAATAATGTCTTCATACAAGGAAGAAGAATAGTTGTGCCTATTATCGTTCTAACTTGTTAATACCACAAATTAGTTTATGACATAAATAAGTACATTTGGTGTTTGAATCTATGGAAAAACCCACGCGCACACCATGTATTAAGTCAAGAATCGTGCCATTTTGAATCCTTTGTCAACACCTGTTTTTGAATAAATTGGCATCTTTATATTAATGTTTATATTGAAGATTATTATGATATTCCAATCCTATCCTATTTAAAGGACCCCTCATACATAGACTTACAAGTCCTCAGCAATGGCTCGGGCTATAGCATTATGCTTCTCCTTGTTCATCTCTTTCATGTTGGCCCTGGCGATTTATCTTCTAGGCATTTGCTCCGGACTACTTCCTCAACTCCACCTCCCCTCCTCCATCTCCACCTCCCCCCTCCTCCATCTCCACCCCCCCTCCTCCATCTCCTCCTCCTCCTCCTCCTCCCCTCCTCCATCTCCACCTCCCCCTCCTCCATCTCCTCCTCCTCCACCTTCTCCTCCCCCACCACCCCCTAGTAAACAAGTTTGTTTTCCAGGTGAGCATATCAACGATGTTTCCTTATCAAATTTCGATTAAGATGTTAATAATACACTTGTCTAAAATCTAGGTGATGCCTTGGTGCAACTGATAAATTGTGAGAAGAAAGCAATGAGAGATCTTGAAGTTGGTGATAAGGTATTTAACCAACGATGATAATATATAGGCACATTCTTACTAATATCTTTCATTTAGGTGGCTGTATTCTCCAAGGATGGAAAGATTGTCTACAGTGACATTTATGCATTTGGTCATAAGGATCCAAACACCTTTAGTGAATTTTTAAGAATAAGCTTTAAAAGTCGTGATATATATTCTACTCCATATGCTCTTGAGCTCACGACTCTTCATTTTGTGCCGATTTTGGAAGGTATCCACTTGTTCCAGCTTATGATCTTTTATAATACTACCTATCTCATGGTTTTGTAAAAAAATAGATGAGCATCAAGGTCTTAAATATAAGCGTGCACAAGATATTAGGATCGGTGATACTATGTGGAGCATGGGAAACTCATCCTTGGAAGTCACAGGTAAAATTCTTAACTTGAAAACATTGTTGAGTTTTTGTTGACATTGGTAGCACGATGTTCTTGCAGACATATCTAGAGTGTGGAAGCAAGGGTTATATAATCCCCTCTCAATGGATGGCACCATAATGGTGAACGGCGCCCCTAGCATCTGTTCATAGTGAATGGTTCCTCGATCATATATTTGATGTATTTGGTATAACCTCATTGCTCCCACTTGCATATCAAGCAATTCTAACTCCTCTACGTGCTACGTATTGCATCCTCGGCAAGAACATCTATGTGCCCATCTATAATTGGGTGGATTTAATGTTGGATGTGGCCAGCTTTGGCACTAAATATGGAGGAGCCATGGCCCTTGCCACTGCTACTGTTGCAGGTCTTGTGTCTACGATTATGATATCTAAGAACAATAAACGTGAATAGGTCATTCCATGATTATTCAATATGTATATCCACCAAAGGTTGTCTTGATTATTAGCAGCCATAGTGGTTGGATTAATTAATATTAAATTATTGTGGTCATAGCGGTCATAATGGCCATATTCAAAAGACTTCAATAATACTTGATTTATCAATATTTTTTTGTTAAATGTCTTTGTGAATGCTATTTTTTTCTTTTCTTTTCTCATCAACACCCCCCACCCGACCCCCCAACACACATACACATACATACAACATACACTAGTTTTCTTTTAACTCTCTCGTTGTGTATGAGGAGAGATAATTTTTATAGATACAATAAAAATATAACTCCCTTGCATTTTGAATCTGCACTAAATAGCCTTGCATTATGGTTCCAATATTAGTATCCTTCTATCTATCTCGACTTGCATGCTACAAAAGCTAGTAGGATTGTAGATGCTCCTAGCTAGAATCCCATAGATCCCAATGTGGCATGTGCACAAGAGCCCACCTGGTTGTGAATGCTATATTGTGATATGAGCACCAAACAATGGACACCACAGTAAAGTGGAGGTGGGGCCTTGCTCAGCGTTGGCTATTGGGGCCCCTATAGTGTTCTAGGCTTATAGTCGGTCACTGCGTTTGGGCCAGGTATGGTTCAGACACCCCCTGGGTCACAGGCGTTGACCCAAAAGGTTGTCCTGGGCTCGATAGGTGCGGGTGATCTCGACCTATGGATTTTGGGGGTTTAAGTCGGATATGGACTTGTGCTGCCACGATCTTCTAGCCACTCATTGAACCATTGTGCTCTGGGAAGGGACATCCCATTCTTGCCTCATCGGACAAGGGAGATATGACCTGGAGTAGTCTCATAGGGTGACTCCATGAGATTACATCTTCAGAAGGCTACAATCAGGCTACATCATGTTTCAACCTATCTGCAAAGTGTGCACAAAAGGGGCGGATGGAGCGGACTATCCTAGGCAATGTTCTACGTCAATCAACACCATTGTCATGATTATTTCTGTTGTTATTTGGAGACCATGACCTTCAGTCGACCCCCTTTGAGTCTGAGCCCGAGGTAGCCCTCATTTATGATGCTTTTACATGTTATGTTGATATTATGTTGATGATCGTATTGATGTTGGATGGACCACACTTCGTGGTCGCATATTATTTGTATATATTATTGCTAGTACTAACATGTATATATGCTTTCACGGTATAGAATATCCCAGAGAAGGCATGGGAGGAATGACACCTCCGTGTCCTTCGCTCGAACACTTGGCCATCACAAGTGGTCTGAGTCAGATAGAGGGTCTTTTTTAGTGATAGCATTACTGGGAAAGAGGATTTTCTATATTTATATGATGGAATAATCGCATAGGTTTGCATTACCAAAAAATGTGTAGCATGACCCAATCATCGTGTTGTGCCTCAAATGATTGTTGTTCAAAGTGGGCTTATGTTCTTTCCTTTCAAGCTACGTTTGTTAAATAGTCCAAAGTTTAGCTCTCATGTTTCCTGAGGCCCCTCTCTTTGCGCAATGTCGTAAGTCTCACTAGCAGGTTCCTCCCTTGGCTATTATCACTGCACCTCCTGCTCCTAGCTCTACTCCTCCTTCAGTAGATGTCTCTTGCCACCCTGTGACTTCTTCTACCTCTATTCCAGCCATAGGTCCCACAACTAAGTTACTAGATCAACAAAGGCAAAGGCTGGATGAGATTTAAAGATCGCAAGAGGAAGTTGAAGAGTTTTGTGGGCAGTACATGGACATTGATCGTCGTGGCACCCATCCTCGGCCTAAACATCTACCTGCTCTTTGTCAACCTCAAATATTAGCTAAACATTATCATACTTCTGCATCTCAGCTCTCCTCACCACTTGCTTTACGTAATTCTGCTCCTCTTATTGCATACGGTCACTTTGCTCCACTCCGATGGATGATTTGGTCGAAGATAGGACTGTCACTGATACGAAGACAAGATTTTCACTATAAAACAAAGTACAGAAAATGGAAACAATCAGCAAATAACTTCAAATTCCAGCCTTCACGGCAATGCTCTCCACCTAACCGGGCTCACACCAGCAAGAAATTGTTATCTTGCTTCCCAAAACGCATCCAGGTATTCAACTTCAATGATCAAATTCAATCAATTCCGACTACAGGCAAGATAGCTAGCTTCGCTCAGAGCTCAACTGGAAATTCCTACCTCGAATGAGAGCAACAACTTTTTTATATAGGCGAAGAACCTTTTTCTGGATTTACCTTTGTTGGCTACAAATATCTTGTTTAAAAGACAGATAGACAGGAATATCAGAGATTCGACTTATAATATCATGGATTTGCCCTTTTTGCAGGCCCAGATCGGCCTTTTCCCAAGATCCGAGAGCTATTTTTGCCTCTGATACAGTTTCGGCTGATTGATCTCGCATCCCGTTATCATCCACGTTTTAGATATTTTAATCTTTAAGTTCCAATGGTTCATTGTTTTAATAGTTATCTACCTAACATGACCCTAACCATATTTTAAAACCATAGTTTAAAGCTTGAACCACCCTTGACTCATTAATTGCTAATATTTAACTCCGGATGCGTTGGACCTGAACCGCTCCCCCGAGCACCACCATATCAATTCCTCCCCTTCCCGGGATTGATCGCCCTCGATCAAGGAATTATATGGCAAATTTACCACAACCAAGTCCATGGTTGCAACCCTAGTTGAATACTCTAGAAATACCACAGTCAAATCCATGACTGCAACCCTAGTTGATTTCTCAACTAGAAATACCACAGTCAAATCCATGACTGCAACCCTAGTTGATTTCTCAACTAGAAATACCACAGTCAAATCCATGACTGCAACCCTGATTGAGTCCACAATCATAAATATTCAAGTCTAGCCCTTTGGCTAAAAATTTGATCCGGGCTTTAAAGCCAAAAAGTTTTCTTTATATACTTAAATAGTAAACAATGAAACCAACATCTATGCTGCAGACATAGTTATTGTTTCTTAAACTTAAAATTTAACCCTACCCTCCTTCATGGAGTTATCACTTACCAACCTATTTCAAATAGGCAATTTGCAGTTTCCCCCTTTCCTTTTGCACTTCGTCGGCAAAAGTTACTTGTTTATTCGTTTTGGCGCTTCTCGGCCGATTGCTCTTCCACCTGAGTCATTTGAGCCGAAGGTCCACTAGAACGAGGATTTGATCTATACTCAGTTCTGCCTGATTCCCTACGTTCCTCCCGATTGCCCCGATCATTCGGATCTCTTTTTGCGTTTAACTTCGGGCAGTCTACCTTAAGATGTGGTCCTCCGCAGTAATAACACCCACTTTTCTTGAAGGAAGGTCTATCAGTCTGATTATCCCACTTCATTCTCTGGGCTTGTTCGTGATTATTACCCACACTTGCTCTAGCCCTTTTATTTCCCTTATCAGAATTCTTGCTATTGCTCGCTTTTTCAGTGCTTGTTTTGCCATTGCCTTTGTCCTCAGGGTATCCATTCCATATACTACAATTTATAAAATCAGGATTTAACTTCCTTTCCGCAGATATAGCTTTCTTTGTTGCTTCTTCCAAAGTCTGAGGATCTATAAAACATAATTCTGCATACAAGGAATTTTTAAGTCCCGCTATATATTTTCTTAGTAACTCCTTCTCTGTTAACCCATCCATTTGAGTGGACAAGTACTGGAATTTAGATGTGTACTGATAGACTGACTCATTGTCACATTGCTTGAATAGATCCCATTCCCGTTTGACTTCATTATGATAGTTAGCTGCCAGATTGTAACCTTCAAAAGCTTCTTTGAAGCTCTTCCATGTCAAAATCTTTGGATCCATTCTTTTTCTTCCTTGCCACCAGATTCTTGCCATATCTGTCAAATATTTGTCCATTGCCTGCAGCTTCTATTCTGCTTTTCAGTAGCTTTTACTAGTTCAAAATAGCTTTCCCATGTAGAAAGAAATCCAAAGACAGTAGGCGGGTTTCTCTTTTCACAGGAAAAAGTAGGCATTCCCGCAACTTTCTCTAACCATTTACAAGAATATTCTCGGAGGCAAACCTGGATGAATTATGTTGTGCATTCGCTTTTGCCGTAAGGCTCGTAGAAATTTATTAGCCGCAATACGTATTCCAATTGTTTTTGACGATCTGCAGGATTGGTAGAAGGAGAAATGGCCATTTGATATGCTATGTAGCTGGCATTGCTAATAGCCTGGGTATATTGATGATCAGGCACGCCGAAGCGATTAGTAAACATTGCTCAGAGGTTTTCAGAATCAAGAGGCTCTGATACCAAACTGATACGAAGACAAGATTTTCACTATAAAACAAAGTACAGAAAATGGAAACAATCAGCAAATAACTTCAAATTCCAGCCTTCACGGCAATGCTCTCCACCTAATCGGGCTCAGGCCAGCAAGAAATCGTTATCTTGCTTCCCAAAACGCATCCAGGTATTCAACTTCAATGATCAAATTCAATCAATTCAGACTACATGCAAGATAGCTAGCTTCGCTCAGAGCTCAACTGGAAATTCCTACCTCGAATGAGAGCAGCAACTTTTTTATATAGGCGAAGAACCTTTTTCCGGATTTACCTTTGTTGGCTACAAATATCTTGTTTAAAAGGCAGATAGACAGGAATATCAGAGATTCGGCTTATAATATCATGGATTTGCCCTTTTTGCAGGTCCAGATCGGCCTTTTCCCAAGATCCGAAAGCTATTTTTGCCCTCGATACGAGTTTTATTTGATTGATCTCAAGATCCCATTATCATCCACGTTTTAGATATTTTAATCTTTAAGTTCCAATGGTTCATTGTTTTAATAGTTATCTACCTAACATGACCCTAACCATATTTTAAAACCATATTAATCTGAAAGTTGGATCTACTAAGAAATAAGATCAAAATTATATGCTCTTGGATATTAGAGCCAACACCCTTCAATATAAGAGCCAACATTGTTGTAAGAGCGCCATGATCTCAACATGATGATGTCATAGCCGGAGTATGGACTTGAACGCCATAGCTAAAGAAGAGGTAAAAATGTCTGCATAATTAAACCTAACAAAAACCTCATCTTAGGATAATGACTCTTTTTCCTTGAAATTCTGGTGTGACGTGCGTCCTTTCACGCTATAATTTCAACCAAAAGTTTATTCTTGTCTACAAAAAGTTAGGGAGATAGAAGACTACATCATTGAAACATAGGCAACATCCCCAATTCAACATCTTTCTTGGTTGTTTGAAAAGTTTGAAAGATAGAAGATTGTGTCATGCCACATAGATTGAAAGTCTGAAAGATAGAAGATTGAGTCTTGCCACATAGACAACATCCCCACACCACCATTGCTTTATTGGGTCCACCTCCAACCTCCAACCACTTTACATTGCGAATCTGGGCAGCCTCGAACTTGAGATATATTCGTTCTAAGCCTAGTGTGTCATCACTAGGCCAAACGTTCAGGTGAATGCATTGTTTATAACTCATGTGAAGCAAAAGATTTACATTGCATTGTAAATCCTCATATATTTGAAATGGAAATAATGGATTTTTTCACTATGGTCTAGGACTGGAATTACATCAATCTATCCCCTCTCTGCCATCGAAAGTCCCTATAATTCTAGAAAACCATCCGCATTGGAGTGGTGGCATTTGCAGTTGCAATGGCCGCAGTAGCACTCTGAGGCATTGCAGTAGTAGCAACACCCCGAGGGGTTGCATGAGCGATGAGTGGCAAAGAACGAAAACATTGGGGGGTGCATGAGTAATAACAACAACAACCAGAAGTAGTACCACGAGGATAGCAACACAAAGGGTAGCAGCAGTGGTTTTTCCTCCGAAAACCCTTCGGGGCAGGGGTTTTTTAACTGGAATAGTAATCATTCTGATGCGCTCCGTCATTGGGCTCCATAGGTCGATTGGTCTCTGTAGATGATAAAAATCATTCTATTATATTCTATTTTATTCCATTCCATTCTATTTTATTCTATTCTATTCCATTCTATTCCATTCTATTCCATTCCATTGTAATAATGCCTTCGTGAGTTCATGTTTCTCTTTGTAATAATGTCTTCATACAAGGAAGAAGAATAGTTGTGCCTATTATCGTTCTAACTTGTTAATACCACAAATTAGTTTATGACATAAATAAGTACATTTGGTGTTTGAATCTATGGAAAAACCCACGCGCACACCATGTATTAAGTCAAGAATCGTGCCATTTTGAATCCTTTGTCAACACCTGTTTTTGAATAAATTGGCATCTTTATATTAATGTTTATATTGAAGATTATTATGATATTCCAATCCTATCCTATTTAAAGGACCCCTCATACATAGACTTACAAGTCCTCAGCAATGGCTCGGGCTATAGCATTATGCTTCTCCTTGTTCATCTCTTTCATGTTGGCCCACGGCGATTTATCTTCTAGGCATTTGCTCCAGACTACTTCCTCAACTCCACCTCCCCCTCCTCCATCTCCACCTCCCCCTCCTCCATCTCCACCTCCCCCTCCTCCATCTCCTCCTCCTCCTCCTCCTCCTCCTCCTCCTCCTCCTCCTCCATCTCCACCTCCCCCTCCTCCATCTCCTCCTCCTCCACCTTCTCCTCCCCCACCACCCCCTAGTAAACAAGTTTGTTTTCCAGGTGAGCATATCAATGATGTTTCCTTATCAAATTTCGATTAAGATGTTAATAATACACTTGTCTAAAATCTAGGTGATGCCTTGGTGCAACTGATAAATTGTGAGAAGAAAGCAATGAGAGATCTTGAAGTTGGTGATAAGGTATTTAACCAACGATGATAATATATAGGCACATTCTTACTAATATCTTTCATTTAGGTGGCTGTATTCTCCAAGGATGGAAAGATTGTCTACAGTGACATTTATGCATTTGGTCATAAGGATCCAAACACCTTTAGTGAATTTTTAAGAATAAGCTTTAAAAGTCGTGATATATATTCTACTCCATATGCTCTTGAGCTCACGACTCTTCATTTTGTGCCGATTTTGGAAGGTATCCACTTGTTCCAGCTTATGATCTTTTAAAATACTACCTATCTCATGGTTTTGTAAAAAAATAGATGAGCATCAAGGTCTTAAATATAAGCGTGCACAAGATATTAGGATCGGTGATACTATGTGGAGCATGGGAAACTCATCCTTGGAAGTCACAGGTAAAATTCTTAACTTGAAAACATTGTTGAGTTTTTGTTGACATTGGTAGCACGATGTTCTTGCAGACATATCTAGAGTGTGGAAGCAAGGGTTATATAATCCCCTCTCAATGGATGGCACCATAATGGTGAACGATGTCCTAGCATCTGTTCATAGTGAATGGTTCCTCGATCATATATTTGATGTATTTGGTATAACCTCATTGCTCCCACTTGCATATCAAGCAATTCTAACTCCTCTACGTGCTACGTATTGCATCCTCGGCAAGAACATCTATGTGCCCATCTATAATTGGGTGGATTTAATGTTGGATGTGGCCAGCTTTGGCACTAAATATGGAGGAGCCATGGCCCTTGCCACTGCTACTGCTGCAGGTCTTGTGTCTACGATTATGATATCTAAGAACAATAAACGTGAATAGGTCATTCCATGATTATTCAATATGTATATCCACCAAAGGCTGTCTTGATTATTAGCAGCCATAGTGGTTGGATTAATTAATATTAAATTATTGTGGTCATAGCGGCCATAATGGCCATATTTGATTTATCAATATTTTTTTGTTAAATGTCTTTGTGAATGCTATTTTTTTCTTTTCTTTTCTCATCAACACCCCCCACCCGACCCCCCAACACACATACACATACACACAACATACACCAGTTTTCTTTTAACTCTCTCGTCGTGTATGAGGAGAGATAATTTTTATAGATACAATAAATTTATAACTCCCTTGCATTTTGAATCTGCACTAAATAGCCTTGCATTATGGTTCCAATATTAGTATCCTTCTATCTATCTCGACTTGCATGCTACAAAAGCTAGTAGGATTGTAGATGCTCCTAGCTAGAATCCCATAGATCCCAATGTGGCATGTGCACAAGAGCCCACCTGGTTGTGAATGCTATGCTGTGATATGAGCACCAAACAATGGACACCACAGTAAAGTGGAGGTGGGGCCTTGCTCAGCGTTGGCTACTGGGGCCCCTATAGTGTTCTAGGCTTATAGTCGGTCACTGCATTTGGGCCAGGTATGGTTCAGACACCCCCTGGGTCACAGACGTTGACCCAAAAGATTGTCCTGGGCTCGATAGGTGCGGGTGATCTCGACCTATGGATTTTGGGGGTTTAAGGGTCATTTCCCACTCGCCATTAAGTTAAGTTAATTTAACCGGTTGGTTATCTTTTAACTTAACCAAAAAGAGATTATGCTTTCCCATTAAGGTCGTTAAGTTAAGACTAACTTAACGGATTATAAAGATATACATTCCCACTAGACGTGTTAGGGATCACTTAGGTTAAATTTATAAAATCAACTTAACTTAACATTTACAATGAGTTGATGTTTCACACTAGTAGTTAAGAGGCTTTGTTAGGTTAGAGATAACTAAGTCCAATTCTCACTTTAGTTAAGAGATGCCATTAAGTTAAAGATCTCTAAAGTATTTCTTAGTTGTTGAAACCAACAATCCAGAATAGAATAGAATAGAATAGAATAGAATAGGAAGAGATACAAGGTTTATTTTCTATCTCTTCCCTTTCTATATTTTCGATATTCTTTATCTGTCTCTATTTTTTTCTCTCTCTGTATTTCTCTCTTTTTTTAACCTTAATTTGGATGTCTCATGGCTAACTAGATGGAATGTCCAGGAGCACATGTGCATCCAGGTAGAAACAGAGGCAGATCGTGACAGCCTGAGATGTTACCTTGATGCTTGTTTCTCCAGCAAGCTTTGGGATTCCAGGGCTCTGGAGGAAGTCAAAACAGCACATTACAAGCAGCACATAAATCCCACATTAGAAGGAAGGAAGGAAGGAAGTTTATTTTAACGTCCACGGAGGCCAGAGGCCTATGAGACGGTACATGCAGAGAACAGGCAAAAAAGCCAAAAACCCCAACACCAAAAACAAACAATGTAACTGTACAGTAGAACCCTACTACCGGGATGAAAAAACCCCCACTTGGGAGGAAAAACCCTAACAGTAGGCTCTCAAATACCAGAACGAGGCCCACAGCGCTACCTACGTTCACATCTGCCCATGAAAAAGCGCAGGCATATCGCCTCCATTCGCACAGGTGCCCACATCTCCGGATTGAGACATGTCGATGGATTGGGGAGCCACGTCAGGATAGGGTTTGTCAGTGCTGCCAGACGGGAGCTGTTGAGGATGAGTGTCACACTTTCCAGAGCTGCCCAGCATATGATCAGATTCGGACACGCTATGCTCAGTTGATTAGACCTGATGAGCCGCTACACATGATACTGGGCACGACTTCGGTGCGCTCACTCGGATCATACATTCAGGAAGTACTGGACTTGAGGGCTCAGATATGCCCCCAGTCAACCATTTAATTGATGTCAGCAGTCTTATTGCTGCCACGGTTTTTCCCTCGAAAACCCTTCGGGGCGGGGGTTTTTTAATCCGGGCAGTAATGTGACTGCTGCGCTTTTTGTATTGGGTCCCATAGGCCGATTGGTCTCCATGGACGATAAAAACAATTCTATTCTATTCTATTCTATTCTATTATTTTTGGTGGGTGTCACATTTTTCTTGGCATTGGAAAAACCATAAGTACATGCTCCCTGAAAAAAAATCTAAGAAAGTTTCCACTATCGAAAAAAGAAATACAAATTCTAGTCATTAGATATTCAAATATGCCCAAAATATGCTCTAAGGTGCGAAAACTACCCTAGATTCAATTCAATTCTAATGAATTGTCCCTTGAGCGGAGGAAATCCAAAAAACTTTTGATCCTCAAGCTACTCTAGCTGTTCAAAGAGATGAAATAAACCATTTTCATTAAAAAAAAAAAAGAAGAAAATAACCTAACTAGATTGTTACCCCTTTCTCACTTAACAGTTAGGTTAAGTTAGTTCTTAACCGAGTTAAGTGTACCTTTCCTGGGTCACTTAACTTCTAGTTTAAAATAAGGGGTCCAGTTAAAGTTTTAACTTAACTTAACTTAACTTAACTATTATCAGTATGAAAGTGACCTGGTTAAGTTAACCATAGTTAAATTTAACCAAGTTCTAACCTAACTGGTAGTAACTTAAGTGCTAGTGTGAAAGCAAGTTTCCGTTATTTGTCCTATTTAACCTAACCTAACTGCCAGTGGGAATTGACCCTAAGTCGGGTATGGACTTGTGCTGCCACGATCTTCTAGCCATTCATTGAACCATTGTGCTCTGGGAAGGGACATCCCATTCTTGCCGCATCGGACAAGGGAGATATGACCTGGAGTAGTCTTATAGGGTGACTCCATGAGATTACATCTTCAGAAGGCTACAATCAGGCTACATCATGTTTCAACCTATATGCAAAGTGTGCACAAAAGGGGCGGATGGAGCGGACTATCCTAGGCAATGTTCTACGTCAATCAACACCATTGTCATGATTATTTCTGTTGTTATTTGGAGACCATGATCTTCAGTCGACCCCCTTTGAGTCTGAGCCCGAGGTAGCCCTCATTTATGATGCTTTTACATGTTATGTTGATATTATGTTGATGATTGTATTGATGTTGGATGGACCACACTTCGTGGTCACATATTATTTGTATATATTATTGCTAGTACTAACATGTATATACGCTTTCACGGTATAGAATATCCCGGTCTGATTCAGATAGAGGGCCTTTTTTAGTGATAGCATTACTGGGAAAGGGGATTTTCTATATTTATATGATGGAATAATCGCATAGATTTGGGGAGCGTCACAGGCTATAACCAATGGCATTACCAAAAAATGTGTAGCACGACCCAATCATCGTGTTGTGCCTCAAATGATTGTTGTTCAAAGTGGGCTTATGTTCTTTCCTTTCAAGCTACGTTTGTTAAATAGTCCAAAGTTTAGCTCTCATGTTTCCTGAGGCCCCTCTCTTTGCGCAATGTCGTAAGTCTCACTAGCAGGTTCCTCCGTTGGCTACTATCACTGCAACTCCTGTTCCTAGCTCTACTCCTCCTTCAGTAGATGTCTCTTGCCACCCTGTGACTTCTTCTACCTCTATTCCAGCCATAGGTCCCACAACTCAGTTACTAGATCAACAAAGGCAAAGGCTGGATGAGATTTAAAGATCGCAAGAGGAAGTTGAAGAGTTTTGTGGGTAGTACATGGACATTGATCGTCGTGGCACCCATCCTCGGCCTAAACATCTACCTGCTCTTTGTCAACCTCAAATATTAGCTAAACATTATAATACTTCTGCATCTCAGCTCTCCTCACCACTTGCTTTACGTAATTCTGCTCCTCTTATTGCATACGGTCACTTTGCTCCACTCCGATGGATGATTTGGTCGAAGATAGGACTGTCTTGCCACAGGTCTAGGATACGACTTCAAACTCTCCTGAGATCCTATTAGTTGCATCTGATGTGACTCCATTACAAGTCTTTGCTAGCAAGGCATCTACTAGAGAAAAATTATTTAAACATCCGTACTGGAGAATTCCGTACTGCTAGGGTATTGCTGCAAGCGAACATTTATCGAAGGGGAGAGCGGGTTAGGATCCTACTTAGGAGATGCTATCTCGCTCAGAAGAGTCGCCGTCCATTCCGCATCGACAAAGTGCGATACTATGGTCGTGGAACCTATTTGCCGGGGCCAATAATGACCCTTGGGGTGAGCTCACCTTGCCATGGTTGCACAAATCCAGCGGAGTTGTTGCCACCACAGCGTGGGTCTACGGAAGGCGGTCTTCTAATTTAAATAGAAAATCGAAACTCTATAAATAAAGCAAGAATCATTATATTCCTTGATGAAGGAGCTTAGTACATTGGTAAAGGAGTTTGCTTGGGTGTAGGAGGTTGGGGGTTCAATCCCACAACATGCCTTCTTATTTTAAAAAGAGTTGTTGTAAGAACCTAGGGTTGGAATTAGGAGGTGACGAGTTCAAAACGGGGGCAAAAAAAAAACTTTTACTTTTTTTTTTTTGGGTTGCCCCTAGAGGGGCAAACCCTTGCTTGGGTTTTCGGCATATTCTAAGTACATGCTAGAATATGCCTAGAATATGCAAAAACTGCTTCAAACTTACTGTTGGCTGTAAACTGGCGGCCGGCAGCGCTGTTGGCCAGCCGCTGTGCAAACCGGCTAACCGGCACCACTATTTGTCTTCTGAAACAAGACTAGAGCCCAGTAATGATAGTAAGGAATGCAGGGAAAGATGATGTGATGCATATCTAAGCTTCAAGCCGAGCATAACCTTTGCAATCGTTTTGCCTTTGAATTTGTGGTGATGGCAGAATCAAGGCATGAATGATGTGGCTATATGGACGACCTTTCTCATTTCGTCCATCCTCACGAGCTCCAAGCTATGGCTCAGGCATCAAATGAAGAGGTAGGTCTAATTTCATCATCCGCTTAGAAGTGAATCTACTTTGGGTGTACAACATATTCTGATTTTAGCATACTACCCACCGAGCAGTGATAAGCTAGAATTGTTAGAACTAGGGGAGACCATGATGAAATGGAAGGAACAGGGACCATTGATACTAATAGGTGATCTGAATGCCAGAACAGGACAGGATTCAAATGGGCAATGGACCAGCACGACAAGATCACAGGAATGGGAAAGACATACAGAGGACAGAGCAGAAGTCAATGCTAAAGGGGAGCTACTGCTAGAGGTATGCGCAACTACGGGGGTCATCATAGCCAATGGAGTACAGAGGTGGGAAGGGTCAGGGAATTTCACGAGCCAGAATGTACACGGGAGAAGTATAGTGGATTATGTGATAATGAATGACACAGCAGCGGAGATAGTATCGGGATTTATGCTCCTAGAATGGCCGATCAGGAAAAGGGAGAGTCATAGACCCATACAATTGACACTTACAGGAAATGAACATACCTCGAGTGACAGGCAGCAGGAGATAGAGGAGGATAAGGGGAAGTTGAAAATACAATTTCAAGAAAAATATGTAGATACATTTGTGCAGTCTATCAGAGAAGAGATGGGAAAATGGAACTGGGGGGCACACAGGGCAGACGAAAATGGGGACATGCTTAATGATATAATAGTGAAAGTGGCAACAGAAGTTTTTGGAAAGAGAAGAAGAAAAAGGGGGAATGATGCCTTCAAGGCCTCGAGTTGGTACGATGATGAGTGTAGAGAACAGAAAAGAAAAGTCAGAGAGCAGAAAGGAAGAGAGGCATATCAAACCGAAAAAGCGGTATATTTGAAGATGCCGAAGGTAAAGAGAAACAAAAACTTGGTACAGCACCAATGGGGACTGGCTAAACTACTCAAAAAGCAACCCCGGAAATTCTGGAAAGGATTTAAAGGGAAAGGACAAGGGAATCAGAAAAATGGTAACACGCGAGGCGACATTGGAGCAGCCGGGTGGGAGAGATACCTGGAAAAACTGTACAAGACCGGAGCCTCCCCAGCACCAATACCAGAGCTACAAGGGATGGACAAACCGTGTTTTAGCATACAAGAAGTGATGATAGCATTAAATAGAATGGCCAACAACAAAGCTCCAGACCTGTATGGATTAACTGTGGAATTACTAAAATGTGCAGACACAGCACTAGGGAAACATGTGACAGATATATTCAACGGCATAATACACACAGGACTCCCAGACAGATGGGCATACAACAGAGTCATACCCCTACACAAGGGAGGGAGCAGACAGGAACCTGGAAATTACAAACCATAATGGTGAGCTCCACTTTTGCAAAATGGTTTGGAGAGGTCTTAGACAATAAGTTGAAACAATGGGCAGAGGTAGGGAACCTGAGAGCACAGGGACAGGCAGGGTTCAGGCCGGAACACTCAACCACGGATCACCTAGTAACCCTCAGGATATTAGTAGAACAGAATAGAAACCAGGGGAAGAAAGTAATATGCTTCTTTGTGGACTTTAATAAGGCTTTTGACACAGTCCCGAGGGAGAAACTAATACAAAGGCTCATAGATATGCAGGCACCAAGAGACATGGTAGGGGCAATTGCGAGATTGTACTATAATGTATATGCGAAAATGGAAGAAGAAGGAAAAGCAATAGATTGCGACACGGGAGTCAAACAGGGATGCCCATTATCCCCCACACTGTTCGGAATATACATAGATGCACTACAAGATTTCATAGCAGAACAGCAAGGGGACAGGGACGCTCCTACGCTAGGGGAAACCAAGGTACCCATCATGTTATATGCCGATGACCTAAGCATGATGGCCACAAAGAACAAGGGAATGCATAGGTTACTGAAACTGCTGGAAATCTTTTGCGAAAAGACAGGGTTGACAATTAATCTTGCGAAACCCAAAATAGTCTTTTTCGGCCACAGGAATAGACACAAACCATTCAGGTATTTGGGAACAGAGCTAGAAGAATCAACAGAGTACAGATACCTGGGGTACGACATACACGGTACAGGGAAATGGGCTAAAGGGGCAGATACAAGATTCCAAACAGCCATTGAGAGTTACTACAATATGAAAAATTTCTGCAATATAAGCAGAATAATAGACTGGGAAATCAAATGCTATTTGTTCAGTGCAGTAGTCGCGACCGCACAACTATACGGGGCTGAGGCTTGGGGACCGGGGCTAACAGAAAAGAAATGGGAAAAACAAGAAGGAATCTTCAGGCAATGGCATAAACAGGAATTCAAGCTGAGAACAAATACACAACAAACAACCATAGTATATGAGACGGGGCAGAAACCAATGGAGGTAAGGGCATAGGAAAAGACTATCAGATATCTCATAAGAAATAATGCAGGTGGAAACCGAATAAATTAGCGAATATCGCGATCAACGAGTCAGCGAAAGCACACATTATCGTGAGCAACTGATGGTTTAGGGATGTAGCAATGTGGACCAGAGAAATGGGGATGAATCTGAGTGACCTGATAAACGAAGGAGAATGGAATGAGGAATGGACAAACAAGGCTATGCAAGCATGGCTGCAAAAACACACAGGGTCCAAGACAATTTGGCTTATGACAGTCTTCAACCCAGAACAGCGGATAGGGCAGCAGATGTATCAGGATAATCTACTAGGAAAAGCCAGGAGGGATATCCTAGCAAGATTTAGGATGGGAAGCCATGACCTAAGAATTGAAAAGGACAGATGGCGGAGAGTAGAGAAAGACGATCGGATATGCAGAATCTGTGACAGAGGGGAAGTGGAAGACGAGAATCACATGCTAAATGAGTGCCCAATATATGAAGACATCAAGAACAAATATATAAACGTAAGATGGGGTCAGCCCGTACACACCATGATGGCAAGGACAGAAACAATGAGAGATCTGGCAGACGCAGTACGGGAAATGACGACAAGACACCGGGAAGTACATAAAGAAAAAGGGCTTCTGTTATGAGCCGCCCGGGAGGCGCACCATACCTGCCCAAAAATGCTCAGCTCAAAGCTGATTGATAACGACGCACCTGTGCACGGCCTTGAAGCCGATCCAAAGCGGGGTGCCGGTATTAATAGAAAGAAGTGGAGCCTTCAGAAAAGGCTACAGTAGAAACCAACATGATGTGCTAGTAGCACCCATTAGGGAGCTCGCCCATGCTACATAAGTCCAGGGGCCTCAGGGCACAAAGGGACAATAATGTATTCTATTCTATTCTATTCTATTCTATTCTATTCTATTCTATTCTATTCTATTCTATTCTATTCTATTCTATTCTGCTCATAAGACACATTTCTCTGGGAGGTTAATTCAAACCTGTCAGATTCAAATTCTCAAGCTTGCTTATTAATGTTATTGTTTTTCTTCACACTGCCGCTGTCTATTCCTCATGTAGCATTATTGCGGAGGAAGAAAGTAAAGTAGTTAGGAACAGCAAAAAACAAGCAAAAACTAAAAAGAAAAAAGCCAAAGTTCTCGATGCCTGATTCCTAAAGCAAAACTGGGAAAGAAATTAGAAGAACCTCTAAATTTTTGCTTCTTAATCCTCAAGGTTTAATCTGAAAGTTGGATCTACTAAGAAATAAGATCAAAATTATATGCTCTTGGATATTAGAGCCAACACCCTTCAATATAAGAGCCAACATTGTTGTAAGAGCGCCATGATCTCAACATGATGATGTCATAGCCGGAGCATGGACTTGAACGCCATAGCTAAAGAAGAGGTAAAAATGTCTGCATAATTAAACCTAGCAAAAACCTCATCTTAGGATAATGACTCTTTTTCCTTGAAATTCTGGTGTGACGTGCGTCCTTTCACGCTATAATTTCAACCAAAAGTTTATTCTTGTCTACAAAAAGTTAGGGAGATAGAAGACTACAACATTGAAACATAGGCAACATCCCCAATCCAACATCTTTCTTAGTTGTTGAAAAGTTTGAAAGATAGAAGATTGTGTCATGCCACATAGATTGAAAGTCTGAAAGATAGAAGATTGAGTCTTGCCACATAGACAACATCCCCACACCACCATTGCTTTATTGGGTCCACCTCCAACCTCCAACCACTTTAATTGCGAACCTGGGCAGCCTCGAACTTGAGATATATTCGTTCTAAGCCTAGTGTGTCATCACTAGGCCAAACGTTCAGGTGAATGCATTGTTTATAACTCATGTGAAGCAAAAGATTTACATTGCATCGTAAATCCTCATATATTTGAAATGGAAATAATGGAAAATTTCACTATGGTCTAGGACTGGAATTACGTCAATCTATCCCCTCTCTGTCATGGAAAGCCCCTATAATTCTAGAAAACCATCCGCATTGGAGTGGTGGCATTTGCAGTTGCAATGGCTGCAGTAGCACTCTGAGGCATTGCAGTAGTAGCAACACCCCGAGGGGTTGCATGAGCAGTAGTGGCATCAACGAAACATTGGGGGGAGGGGGGGGGAGGGGTGCATGAGTAATAACAACAACAACCAGAAGTAGTACCACGAGGGGTTGTAACACCAATAGCAACACAAAGGGTAGCGGCAATGGTTTTTCCCCCGAAAACCCTTTAGGGCAGGGGTTTTTTAACTGGAATAGTAATCATTCTGATGCGCTCTGTCATTGGGTTCTTAATATGGTGGTGCTCGGGGGAGTGGTTCAGGCTTATCACAACCGGAATTAATATTCTTAAAGGCTAGCAAATAATTTAGAGATAGTCATGCCACTTAAGGTAGGTTAGTAGAAACAATAGACCATTGGCTTTTAAAAATCAAAGATATTTATGTGGCTGATAACGGGATGCGAATCCTTACAGCCGAAATTGAACGAAGGCATAACAAAAGTTCATGTCTTGTGAAAAAGGGTAGATCCGATCTGCAGAAGGCCGAAAGTGAGATATTTCTGGCCGATTTATGATTATCTAAGATCGTGTACCTTTTTAAGAGATATTTGTGATCAGAAAAGGGTTCTTTCCGGAAATAGGTGGATCCATGCTTATATAAACATAACTGTCTTTCTCATCTGAATTCAGAATTATCGGTTGAGTCTTGAGGGGAGCTTTCTGTCTTGCCAGTAGCTAGAGTTGCTGTGATTGTTCATAGTTTTGAAATATTAGATCCGGTTGTGAAAGCAAGATAACGACTTCTTGCTTTGATAGCCTGAGCCCGGTTGGGTGGAGAGCATAGCCCTGAAGGCTGGAATTTGAAGTTATTTGATGATTGTTTCCATTTTCTGTTCTTTGTTTTATAGTTAAAATCTTGTCTTCGTATCAGCTTGGTATTAGAGCCTCTTGATTCTGAAAGCCTCAGAACAATGTCTACCAATCGCTTCGGTGTACCTGATCATCAGTATACTCAGGCTATGAGCAATGCCAGCTACATAGCAGATCAAATGGCCATTCCTCCTTCTATCAATCCTACAGAGCGTCAAAAACAACTGGAATATCTGTGTTTGGCTTATAAATTCTTACCTGAGCCTTCTGTGCAAACGAATGCACAATCTAATCCATCCAACCTGCCTCCAGAATCTTTTTGTAAATGGCTCGAGAAAGTTGCAGGAATGCCAACTTTCTTTGGTGAAAAGAGAAACCCGCCTACCGTCTTTGGAGTTCTTTCTACATGGGAAAGTTATTTTGAACTCGTAAAAGCTACAGGAAAACAGAAGCTGCAGGCTATGGACAAATATCTGACAGATATGGCAAGAACATGGTGGCAAGGAAGAAAAAGAATGGACCCAAAGATTTTAACATGGAAGAATTTTAAAGAAGCTTTCGAAGGTTATAATTTGGCAGCTAATTAAGAATGGGATTTATTCAAGCAAGGCGATAATGAATCAATTTATCAGTATACATCAAAATTTCAGTATTTGTCCACTCAAATGGATGGGTTAAGTGAGAAGAAATTGTTACGTAAATATATAGCGGGACTTAAAAACTCCTTATATGCAGAATTATGTTTTATAGATCCTCAGTCCTTGGAAGAAGCAACAAAGAAAGCTATAGCTCCAGAAAGGAAGTTAAATCCTGACTTTATAAATTGTAGTATATGGGATGGATATCCTGAGGACAAAGGCAATGACAAGACGGCCAATGAAAAAGCAAATAATAGCAAGAGTTCTGATAAGGGAAATAAAAGGTCTAGAACAAGTGCGGGCGATAATCAAGAGCAAGGTCAGAAAACGAAGTGGGATAATCAGACTGATAGACCTCCATTCAAGAAAAGCGGGTGTTATTACTGCGGAGGAACACATCTTAAGATAGATTGTCCGAAGTTAAATGCAAAAAGAGATCCGAATGATCGGAGCAATCGGGAAGAACGTAGGGAATCTGGCAGAGCCGAGCATAGATCAAATCCTCGTTCTAGTGGACCTTCGGCTCAAATAACTTAGGTGGAAGAGCAACAGGCCGAGTCAAGTGCTAAAACGAATAAACAAGTAACTTTTGCCGACGAAGTGCAAAAGGAAAGGGGGAAACTGCAAATTGCCTATTTGAAATAGGTTGGTAAGTGATAACTCCATGAAGGAGGATAGGGTTAAATTTTAAGTTTATGTTGGTTTCATTGTTTACTATTAAAGTATATAAGGAAAAAAACTTTTTGGCCTTAAAGGCTAGATCAAATTTGTAGCCTAAAGGGCTGGACTTGAATATTTCTGATTGAGAATTCAACTAGGGTTGCAGCCATGGATTTGGCTGTGGTATATTTCTAGTTGAGGATTCAACTAGGGTTGCAGCCATGGATTTGGCTGTGGTATATTTCTAGTTGAGGATTCAACTAGGGTTGCAACCATGGACTTGGTTGTGGTAAAGTTGCCATATAATTCCTTGATCGAGGACGATCAATCCCGGGAAGGGGAGGAATTGATATGGTGGTACTCGGGGGAGTGGTTCAGGCTTATCACAACCGGAATTAATATTCTTAAAAGCTAGCAAATAATTTAGAGATAGTTCATGCCACTTAAGGTAGGTTAGTAGAAACAATAGACCATTGGCTTTTAAAAATCAAAGATATTTATGTGGCTGATAACGGGATGCGAATCCTTACAGCCGAAATTGAACGAAGGCATAACAGAAGGTTCCCGGATCTTGTGAAAAAGGGTAGATCCGATCTGCAAAAGGCCGAAAGTGAGGTATTTCTGGCCGATTTATGATTATCTAAGATCGTGTACCTTTTTTAGAGATATTTGTGATCAGAAAAGGGTTCTTTCCGGAAATAGGTGGATTAGTGGAATTCAAATTCTCGGTTGAGTCTTGAGGAAGCTTTACGTCTTAGGTGGCAATGTTGTTAAAAAACCCGTTTTTTATTTTTAAAGTACCTCTATAAAAATCTTCACGTTTTTTAAAGGATTTTTATGATTTGGTATGGCCAAAAAAAAAATTTGCACATTCTTTGCACTACTTTATTGGACATATTTGCTACTGTTTACAAGACGTAGCATGCCAACAAGTAAATCAGAAGCTTATGCTGCTATTAGAAACTATTAAGTTCAAGTACAAAGATATCATAGCTATTTTGCCATGCAACTCTTAAGAAAGTTCAGAAAAACTTTATTATAGAGGCTAAGAAATATAAGAATTTTATATACAAGGATAAATAAGTTCAAGAATATCATATATTTCGATAAAAAGAATCACAGTCTAAGGATTTTTAAGGATTTTTAAAGATTTTTAAGGATTTTAAAGATTTTTAACGTATTTTATACAAAATACGTTTTTAAAGATTTTTTCCAAAAATTTTAAAAATCTTCAAAAAATCTTAAAAAACGTTTTTTAAACGTACGGATTTTGACGTACTTAACAACATTGAGCTAGAGTTGTTGTGATTGTTCATAGTGTTGAAATATTAGATCCGGTTGTGAAAGCAAGATAACGACTTCTTGCTTGGATAGCCTGAGCATGGTTGGGTGGAGAGCATAGCCCTGAAGGCTGGAATTTGAAGTTATTTGATGATTGTTTCCATTTTCTGTTCTTTGTTTTATAGTTAAAATCTTGTCTTTGTATCAGTTCCATAGGTCGATTGGTCTCTGTAGATGATAAAAATCATTCTATTATATTCTATTTTATTCCATTCCATTCTATTTTATTTTATTTTATTTTATTCTATTCCATTCTATTTCATTCCATTGTAATAATGCCTTCGTGAGTTCATGTTTCTCTTTGTAATAATGTCTTCATACAAGGAAGAAAAAATAGTTGTGCCTATTATCGTTCTAACTTGTTATACCACAAATTAGTTTATGACACGTAACATAAATAAGTACATTTGGTGTTTGAATCTATGGAAAAACCCACGCGCATGCCATGTATTAAGTCAAGAATCGTGCCATTTTGAATCCTTTGTCAACACCTGTTTTTGAATAAATTGTCATCTTTATTAATGTTTATATTGAAGATTATTATGATATTCCAATCCTATCCTATTTAAAGGACCCCTCATACATACACTTACAAGTTCTCAGCAATGGCTCGGGCTATAGCATTATGCTTCTCCTTGTTAATCTCTTTCATGTTAGCCCATGGCGATTTATCTTCTAGGCATTTGCTCCAGACTAATTCCTCAACTCCACCTCCCCCACACATTTCTCCCCCTCCTCCATCTCCTCCTCCTCCTCCTCCTCCTCCACCTCCTCCTCCTCCTCCACCACCTCCTAGTAAATAAGTTTGTTTTCCAGGTGAGCATATCAACGATGTTTCCTTATCAAATTTTGATTAAGATGTTAATAATACACTTGTCTAAAATCTAGGTGATGCCTTGGTGCAACTGATAAATTGTGAGAAGAAAGCAATGAGAGATCTTGAAGTTGGTGATAAGGTATTTAACCAACGATGATAATATATAGGCACATTCTTACTAATATCTTTCATTTAGGTGGCTGTATTCTCCAAGGATGGAAAGATTGTCTACAGTGACATTTATGCATTTGGTCATAAGGATCCAAACACCTTTAGTGAATTTTTAAGAATAAGCTTTAAAAGTCGTGATATATATTCTACTCCATATGCTCTTGAGCTCACGACTCTTCATTTTGTGCCGATTTTGGAAGGTATCCACTTGTTCCAGCTTATGATCTTTTATAATACTACCTATCTCATGGTTTTTTAAAAAAATAGATGAGCATCAAGGTCTTAAATATAAGCGTGCACAAGATATTAGGATCGGTGATACTATGTGGAGCATGGGAAACTCATCCTTGGAAGTCACAGGTAAAATTCTTAACTTGAAAACTTAATTAATTAGCAGCCATAGTGGTTGGATTAATTAATATTAAATTATTGTGGTCATAGCGGCCATAATGGCCATATTCAAAAGACTTCAATAATACTTGATTTATCAATATTTTTTTGTTAAATGTCTTTGTGAATGCTATTTTTTTTCTTTTCTTTTCTCATCAACACCCCCCACCCGACCCCCCAACACACATACACATACACACAACATACACCAGTTTTCTTTTAACTCTCTCGTCGTGTATGAGGAGAGATAATTTTTATAGATACAATAAATTTATAACTCCCTTGCATTTTGAATCTGCACTAAATAGCCTTGCATTATGGTTCCAATATTAGTATCCTTCTATCTATCTCGACTTGCATGCTACAAAAGCTAGTAGGATTGTAGATGCTCCTAGCTAGAATCCCATAGATCCCAATGTGGCATGTGCACAAGAGCCCACCCGGGTTGTGAATGCTATCTTCGCGGATATGAGCACCAAACAATGGGCACCACAGTAAAGTGGAGGTGGGGCCTTGCTCAGCGTTGGCTATTGGGGCCCCTATAGTGTTCTAGGCTTATAGTCGGTCACTGCGTTTGGGCCAGGTATGGTTCAGACACCTTCTGGGTCACAGGCGTTGACCCAAAAGGTTGTCCTGGGCTCGATAGGTGCGGGTGATCTCGATCTATGGATTTTGGGGGTTTGAGTCGGGTATGGACTTGTGCTGCCACGATCTTCTAGCCACTCATTGAACCATTGTGCTATGGGAAGGGACATCCCATTCTTGCCTCATCGGACAAGGGAGATATGACCTGGAGTAGTCTCATAGGGTGACTCCATGAGATTACATCTTTAGAAGGCTACAATCAGGCGACATCATGTTTCAACCTATCTGCAAAGTGTGCACAAAAGGGGCGGATGGAGCGGACTATCCTAGGCAATGTTCTACGTCAATCAACACCATTGTCATGATTATTTCTGTTGTTATTTGGAGACCATGACCTTCAGTCGACCCCCTTTGAGTCTGAGCCCGAGGTAGCCCTCATTTATGATGCTTTTACATGTTATGTTGATATTATGTTGATGATCGTATTGATGTTGGATGGACCACACTTCGTGGTCGCATATTATTTGTATATATTATTGCTAGTACTAACATGTATATACGCTTTCACGGTATAGAATATCCCAGAGAAGATCCCAGAGAAGGCATGGGACGAAAGACACCTCCGTGTCCTTCGCTCGAACACTTGGCCATCACAAGTGGTCTGAGTCAGATAGAGGGTCTTTTTTAGTGATAGCATTACTGGGAAAGAGGATTTTCTATATTTATATGATGGAATAATCGCATAGGTTTGGGGAGCGTCACAGGCTATAACCAATGGCATTACCAAAAAATGTGTAGCACGACCCAATCACCGTGTTGTGCCTCAAATGATTGTTGTTCAAAGTGGGCTTATGTTCTTTCCTTTCAAGCTACGTTTGTTAAATAGTCCAAAGTTTAGCTCTCATGTTTCCTGAGGCCCCTCTCTTTGCGCAATGTCGTAAGTCTCACTAGCAGGTTCCTCCATTGGCTACTATCACTGCACCTCCTGCTCCTAGCTCTACTCCTCCTTCAGTAGATGTCTCTTGCCACCCTGTGACTTCTTCTACCTCTATTCCAGCCATAGGTCCCACAACTAAGTCACTAGATCAACAAAGGCAAAGGCTGGATGAGATTTAAAGATCGCAAGAGGAAGTTGAAGAGTTTTGTGGGCAGTACATGGACATTGATCGTCGTGGCACCCATCCTCGACCTAAACATCTACCTCCTCTTTGTCAACCTCAAATATTAGCTAAACATTATAATACTTCTGCATCTCAGCTCTCCTCACCACTTGCTTTACGTAATTCTGCTCCTCTTATTGCATACGATCACTTTGCTCCACTCCGATGGATGATTTGGTCGAAGATAGGACTGTCACTGATACGAAGACAAGATTTTCACTATAAAACAAAGTACAGAAAATGGAAACAATCAGCAAATAACTTCAAATTTCAGCCTTCACGGCAATGCTCTCCACCTAACCGGGCTCAGGCCAGCAAGAAATCGTTATCTTGCTTCCCAAAACGCATCCAGGTATTCAACTTCAATGATCAAATTCAATCAATTCAGACTACAGGTAAGATAGCTAGCTTCGCTCAGAGCTCAACTGGAAATTCCTACCTCGAATGAGAGCAACAACTTTTTTATATAGGCGAAGAACCTTTTTCCGGATTTACCTTTGTTGGCTACAAATATCTTGTTTAAAAGGCAGATAGACAGGAATATCAGAGATTCGGCTTATAATATCATGGATTTGCCCTTTTTGCAGGCCCAGATCGGCCTTTTCCCAAGATCCGAGAGCTATTTTTGCCTCTGATACAGTTTCGGCTGATATTTTAATCTTTAAGTTCCAATGGTTCATTGTTTTAATAGTTATCTACCTAACATGACCCTAACCATATTTTAAAACCATAGTTTAAAGCTTGAACCACCCTTGCCTCATTAATTGCTAATATTTAACTCCGGATGCATTGGACCAGAACCGCTCCCCCGAGCACCACCATATCAATTCCTCCCCTTCCCGGGATTGATCGTCCTCGATCAAGGAATTATATGGCAAATTTACCACAACCAAGTCCATGGTTGCAACCCTAGTTGAATACTCAACTAGAAATACCACAGTCAAATCCATGACTGCAACCCTAGTTGATTTCTCAACTAGAAATACCACAGTCAAATCCATGACTGCAACCCTAGTTGATTTCTCAACTAGAAATACCACAGTCAAATCCATGACTGCAACCCTGATGACACCTGTTTTTGAATAAATTGTCATCTTTATTAATGTTTATATTGAAGATTTATTATGATATTCCAATCCTATCCTATTTAAAGGACCCCTCATACATACACTTACAAGTTCTCAGCAATGGCCCGGGCTATAGCATTATGCTTCTCCTTGTTAATCTCTTTCATGTTAGCCCATGGCGATTTATCTTCTAGGCATTTGCTCCAGACTAATTCCTCAACTCCACCTCCCCCACACATTTCTCCCCCTCCTCCATCTCCTCCTCCTCCTCCTCCCCCACCACCTCCTAGTAAATAAGTTTGTTTTCCAGGTGAGCATATCAACGATGTTTCCTTATCAAATTTTGATTAAGATGTTAATAATACACTTGTCTAAAATCTAGGTGATGCCTTGGTGCAACTGATAAATTGTGAGAAGAAAGGTATTTAACCAACAATGATAATATATAGGCACATTCTTACTAATATCTTTCATTTAGGTGGCTGTATTCTCTAAGGATGGAAAGATTGTCTACAGTGACATTTATGCATTTGGTCATAAGGATCCAAACACCTTTAGTGATTTTTTAAGAATAAGCTTTAAAAGTCGTGATATATATTCTACTCCATATTCTCTTGAGCTCACGACTCTTCATTTTGTGCCGATTTTGGAAGGTATCCACTTGTTCCAGCTTATGATCTTTTATAATACTACCTATCTCATGGTTTTGTAAAAAAATAGATGAGCATCAAGGTCTTAAATATAAGCGTGCACAAGATATTAGGATCGGTGATACTATGTGGAGCATGGGAAACTCATCCTTGGAAGTCACAGGTAAAATTCTTAACTTGAAAACATTGTTGAGTTTTTGTTGACATTGGTAGCATGGTGTTCTTCCAGACATATCTAGAGTGTGGAAGCAAGGGTTATATAATCCCCTCTCAATGGATGGCACCATAATGGTGAACGATGTCCTAGCATCTGTTCATAGTGAATGGTTCCTCGATCATATATTTGATGTATTTGGTATAACCTCATTGCTCCCACTTGCATATCAAGCAATTCTAACTCCTCTACGTGCTACGTATTGCATCCTCGGCAAGAATATCTATGTGCCCATCTATAATTGGGTGGATTTAATGTTGGATGTGGCCAGCTTTGGCACTAAATATGGAGGAGCCATGGCCCTTGCCACTGCTACTGCTGCAGGTCTTGTGTCTACGATTATGATATCTAAGAACAATAAACGTGAATAGGTCATTCCATGATTATTCAATATGTATATCCACCAAAGGTTGTCTTGATTATTAGCAGCCATAGTGGTTGGATTAATTAATATTAAATTATTGTGGTCATAGCGGCCATAATGGCCATATTCAAAAGACTTCAACAATACTTGATTTATCAATATTTTTTTGTTAAATGTCCTTTGTGAATGCTATTTTTTTTCTTTTCTTTTCTCATCAACACCCCCCACCCGACCCCCCAACACACATACACATACACACAACATACACCAGTTTTCTTTTAACTCTCTCGTCGTGTATGAGGAGAGATAATTTTTATAGATACAAAAAATTTATAACTCCCCTGCATTTTGAATCTGCACTAAATAGCCTTGCATTATGGTTCCAATATTAGTATCCTTCTATCTATCTCGACTTGCATGCTACAAAAGCTAGTAGGATTGTAGAGGCTCCTAGCTAGAATCCCATAGATCTCAATGTGGCATGTGCACAAGAGCCCCACACAGTTGTGAATGCTATCTTTGTGATATGAGCACCAAACAATGGACACCACGGTAAAGTGGAGGTGGGGCCTTGCTTTCGGCGTTGGCTCTTTGGGGCCCCTATAGTGTTCTAGGCTTATAGTCGGTCACTGCGTTTGGGCCAGGTATGGTTCAGACACCCCCTGGGTCACAGGCATTGACCCAAAAGGTTGTCCTGGGCTCGATAGGTGCGGGTGATCTCGACCTATTTTTTTTGGGGGTTTAAGTCGGGTATGGACTTGTGCTGCCACGATCTTCTAGCCATTCATTGAA
The DNA here is from genome assembly GCA_021234155.1 of Isoetes taiwanensis. Classification (NCBI taxonomy): domain Eukaryota; kingdom Viridiplantae; phylum Streptophyta; class Lycopodiopsida; order Isoetales; family Isoetaceae; genus Isoetes; species Isoetes taiwanensis. The sequence goes on from JAJEKV010000086.1 coordinate 4,047,404, forward strand.
CTATTGTGCTCTGGGAAGGGACATCCCATTCTTGCCTCATCGGACAAGGGAGATATGACCTAGAGTACTCTCATAGGGTGACTCCATGAGATTACATCTTCAGAAAGCTACAATCAGCCTACATCATGTTTCAACCTATCTGCAAAGTGTGCACAAAAGGGGCGGATGGAGCGGACTATCCTAGGCAATGTTCTACGTCAATCAACACCATTGTCATGATTATTTCTGTTGTTATTTGGAGACCATGACCTTCAGTCGACCCCCTTTGAGTCTGAGCCCGAGGTAGCCCTCATTTATGATGCTTTTACATGTTATGTTGATATTATGTTGATGATCCTATTGATGTTGGACGGACCACACTTCGTGATCGCATATTATTTGTATATATTATTGCTAGTACTAACATGTATATACGCTTTCACGACATAGAATATCCCAGAGAAGGCATGGGACGAATGACACCTCCGTGTCCTTTGCTCGGACACTTGGCCATCACAAGTGGTCTGAGTCAGATAGAGGGCCTTTTTTAGCGATAGCATTACTAAGAAAGGGGATTTTCTATATTTATATGATGGAATAATCGCATAGGTTTGGGGAGCGTCATAGGCTATAACCAATGGCATTACCAAAAAATGTGTAGCACGACCCAATCATCATGTTGTGCCTCAAATGATTGTTGTTCAAAGTGGGCTTATGTTCTTTCCTTTCAAGCTACGTTTGTTAAATAGTCCAAAGTTTAGCTCTCATGTTTCCTGAGGCCCCCTCTCTTTGCGCAATATCGTAAGTCTCACTAGCAGGTTCCTCCGTTGGCTACTATCACTGCACCTCCTGCTCTTAGCTCTACTCCTCCTTCAGTAGATGTCTCTTGCCACCCTGTGACTTCTTCTACCTCTATTCCAGCCATAGGTCCCACAACTCAGTTACTAGATCAACAAAGGCAAAGGCTGGATGAGATTTAAAGATCGCAAGAGGAAGTTGAAGAGTTTTGTGGGCAGTACATGGACATTGATCGTCGTGGCACCCATCCTCGACCTAAACATCTACCTGCTCTTTGTCAACCTCAAATATTAGCTAAACTAATACTTCTACATCTCAGCTCTCCTCATCACTTGCTTTACGTAATTCTGCTCCTCTTATTGCATACGGTCACTTTGCTCCACTCCGATGGATGATTTAGTCGAAGATAGGAATATCTTGCCACAGGTCTAGGATACGACTTCAAAGTCCTATTAGTTGCATCTGATGTGACTCCATTACAAGTCCAATGTGGTTAATTCCTTAAGCAAAGCTGTATCTCCTTTTACTTATCCAATGTGAGTAAGCACACACTGCCTCAAGCTCGTGTTCTAGCGGCATGTTTTTGTCCTTGTACAACTAGATGAGAAATGTTCATGTTGTACTTTTTTTTGTTGGTTAATAAACTTTTTGTTCGTCTTTTAAACGAAGAAAGAAAAAGGACTATCTAAGAAATTGGGTTCTGCACAATCTACTAAAGAAAGAGTACTAGTTTCCAGATCCTTGATGGCATCGAATGTGCCATCTGTATTGACAAGTTGATCATATTCCTAATATCGTATTTATTTTGCTTTTTTGAGGAAGGGACGATTGAGGAGCATTTCATAATCATTCAAATCCTCTTCAAATTGTTAAAAATCAAATTCCAAGAAGAATTTAAGATCACCAGTGTTGACGGTGATTTCTAGATAATGGTGGAATAGAGCGGATTGTGCATGGTCCATGCCAGAGAGTCTGGGAGCCTGGGCCATCTGGTAATTGGACAATTTGCAAGTTTGATGTCATAGGGAGCTTTGTAGAGTTGCGTGATCCTAGGTCGGTGGCACAACTTATAGATGATGAGATTGACAACAGTTCCACTGTCAATTTGAACATGATTGATTCAAATGATTCAGAGGTCTGATCTAATATGATTCATTTGGGGTGTTGCTAGGGAGGGAAATGAGAAAAAACCTTTAGATTTTTGCAAATGTGTAGATTTTGGAGCGGATAGCACAAGTCTACATGGACATGCCGAATTAATTCATTTTATACAAAAGAGCTTTTAAAGGGATATATCGCTCTTTTTGTTTTTACATTGTTCAGATTTTCATTTTCCATTGGCATCACTTTAGAATTGCCACACAATCATTTCTTTGTTGAAATTGTTAACAGCCGAAAGAATGGGATGTTCAAATCAATCTTGTAATTGCTAGGCCTACCCCAAATCAATCTAGGCCATTTCGATAATTTCCAAAGATATAGGGGTATTTTAACAAAGCGTGAAAATGAAAATACAGGGGCATTTTAAAAAATATTCTTCCGAAAAATCGTTTCTTTTATGTATTTCCGAAGAGATATTTTTGCATTTGGGAAAAAACATACTGAAGGGTTTCAAACAAGGGTTTAAGGATCTAAACACCTCCGGCGAAGGGCTATGGCGCTATCTTCTTCCTCTATTTCTTCTACTCGTTCTCGCCTTTTGCCAATGGTTGCAGCAGCAACTTCGTCCTCTTTCTCCCGCTGCTATTCTGTTGCACGTAATCCCATCATTTCAGCTGCATCTTCTGCTTGGCTCGGAAGACGGTTTTTGCAGCCCAAAGTGCCAATAGGATTATCAGAACCTGTGTTTCGCAACAATATTCTCGCTGCCGGTAGAGCTTTTGCATCAGTGTCTATAAACGACAGAACTATTTACGAGTTCACTGTCAAGGTATTGAATTACATTTTGTATTGATTACTATCGTAAGCATTGTAAACTAGTTGCTGGTCTTAGCTATCTGGAATACTGAAAATGTGCCAAAATTGTTGTTATGTATTGTGCAAATTTCATCTGTTACTTTTCGAAATGGTTATGAGTTTTGAGTTTGACGTTTCTATGCTCTTACAGGATATCTCAGGAAATGACGTGGATCTCAGCATTTATAAGGGGAAGGTTCTTTTGTTTGTTAATGTTGCATCAGAATGGTATATGAACTTGCACTAAATATATCTGTGTCATAGAATTAGATGTTGACAGCTCGCATTTCCTTGCAGTGGAATGACTAAGAGAAACTATACAGAGCTCGCAGAACTGTATAGGAGATACAAGGACAAAGGTGGCTGTGATAAGCAAATCTAAAATTTATTTGTAATTTCAGGCTACTGCATTTTTAGTTGGCAATTGTTGAAAGTTTGACTTCACACAGGGTTTGAAGTATTGGCATTTCCATGTAATCAGTTTGGAGCCCAGGAGCCAGGAACAAATGAACAGATTAAAGAATTTGCATGTACTAACTTCAAAGTTGAGTTCCCAATTTTCGCAAAGGTAGGGCTCCAATTGAATAATGAAAAGCAGATGGAATCTACGTCTTATGATAAATTTATTTACCAACTGTTGCAGGTAGATGTAAATGGGCCAAATGCTGCACCTCTATATCAGTATTTGAGGGAAGCCAGAAAGGAGCTACTCAGCGATGAAGTTAAGTGGAATTTTGGCAAGTTTTTGGTGAATAGAAACGGCAAGCCAGTTAAGAGATATGCACCAACACAAAATCCATCTCAAATAGAGGTATGCTGATTTTGTGGGTGATGCTCTGGATTTAATTTTCAGACGTGTTTTCATATTCTCTAGATGGGGTTTGGTCAATTGCAACCGATGGCATCATATGTTTATTCACCTGATCTGACTGCCATGTTTTGTGTGTGGTTGTGTATGGATTGTCATGCTATCCAACTCTAATATGGTCTGTGAATTTCTGTTAATTTCTTATCGAGATGCATGAGTGCCTAGAGCTGTAAGAAGAGACCCTTTATCTGTGACTTGGCCATTGTTGACAAGATGTCTCTCGTGACCTTTGGATGCTCTACTTTTGCCAAGACTTTAAAGCAGTCTTATTTCTATGCTATCTTGTTGCGTTGTCTAATGAGCTGAGTGAGGCTATGTTGTGAGCTTTTGATAATATGCCTTCGATCTAGGCTTATTGATTCTGTACGCAAACATTTGCTGGTGAATTTTATTTTTGCTTCAGCTTGAGTTTTTTTGAGAGTTTTTTAACTCGCCACTAATAAATTAAGATCCAGTTGGAAGATCAGGTATGACAACTAGAACTGTCTATTGCATTGGCTTTCTAATGGTGCAAGTTCTAAGTTCCTGTGTTGGATGATATTTCTTCCATCTATTGATCAGTTGATGAAAGTATCTAACTGATTGCCAATGCAGGGGGACATTGTGAAGTATCTGGCAATGTAGGGAGCTTTCTTCCAGCAATTTGCGGACATACATTTTGTTCAGAGTATCTAGAATTTTTTGCATGGAAATGCAATGCTTATGTTTATACAGCCGAAGGATTATCTGTATCATGGATTATCTTGTTGGCTCTGCACAGTTGCTGGAGCAATTTTTTAGCCCCTTAAAATTTGTACATTTGTCTGTGTCACGAGTTACTCACAACTAAGAACTATGAATAATTTAGAGCCTAAGAATTCTGACTTGGCGGTCTGGTCCGGGGTATAAAATAACAGCTATCGTCTGTGATTTGGGGGTTTAATTCTTCGATTTGTTCTGTACTCACAATTAACATGTGGGTTTGGGCTTAGAGCACCGTTATTTATATCTAAGAAAAGGTTATAGGGTGTTGGTCCTTCGAGATGTCTTGCCTCCTTGTTTGTTGTTATTCTATAAGAATATGTGGAATAATAGCTTAAACTTGTCTGTGTTTAGCCCCAAAAATCAAGTCTGGCAAGGTGTCCTCCAATCATATGCTACCTCTAAATACAAAAGACTGAGAGAAGTATATGTCTTATCCTAAGGTGCAAAAGGCACCATAGATTGCCTCAATGCCATGTGCAATAGTGTCATGTGCTATCAAACCATATATAATGATACATCAAATTTTGAATTTTATTTTTGGGTTGCCCCTAGGGGGGCAAACCCTTGTTTATGTGGGCTTTTGGCATATCCTAGGTATATGCTAGAATATCCCTAGGATATGCTGGTGACTGCTAAAAACTTATGATTGGCTGTAAATGCTCGGTCACTTCTGTTGGTGGGCGAGGTCTCTTGGGCAGATGGCAAGTATCCGAATGCAGATCGAGAGATAGGGTGATACAAATCAGGGCTTATTTATTTCGTAGTCTGCTGCTGCTCTTCTCTCTGATTCAACTCAACTTCTATTCGTTTCTTCGTCTCAGGTTAGTTCTGTCTTTGCATTTTTTCTACTTCGTGGTCAACAGTGTCCAAATGCTGGATTTATTTGAGTTCCAAATGGTCTTTTGCAATACAACCCTAAAATGGTTTCTCTGTCCTCGACTTTTTATTCGGTTCCTTAAGAAATCCTCGACCTCTAGCTTGCTTCTTGCAAGGGAAGCCTCCGCTGATTAATGGTTATAGTCTTTTTTTGAATCTGGATGTTTTCCTCATGATTTCGTGCTTGCTACTCTGAGGGAATCCTTTTTATTCGCAGTTTTCTTGTGGTGATTTTTTTCTGTAACTGAGAAAATTTATTACTTCTAGCTTCTTGTGTGTGTGAGGGGAAAACATCTACTTTAGGGTTATCTTCTTTAATCCTCTTTATTTCTTGTAGAACATTTGTGAGGCATTGTAACTAACATTTGAGTCTGAGAAGGTTTTCCTATGATTAATCACTCATTCTATTCCTCTTTATTTTTACCATACTTGAAGAAATATTTTTGAGGTTGATCTTGCTGGCTAATGAATATGTTTTCCTTGATTTGGAGCAGTGAGAAATGGAGGTACCTCTGCAAGCAGAATTAGGTCGTGAGAAGCCAGGATCAAGGCAGGATACAGTTGCGCACAATCTTCAGCATAACGCGAGGAAGGGAATGGTGAGAAAGGACAGGCAGTCTGGGGTGAGTACAGAGCCAAAGAAGTCTGGAAAAGGAGGCAAATATACATGGGAAGGTCCAGATCTCTCAATTGATGCTGCTGAGCTGAGTGCTGAGGAAGAAGCCCCTGTTGCAATTGATGAAAATGATCCTAACTACATCGACGAAGAGGACGAAAAAGTCGATCGCGAGGTTGCAGCTGGGGTGATTGAAGTTCCCAAGGTTGCTGCACAGCACTGATTCTTGTGGTGATGCTTTTCTATATACTCTTGTATTAAATGAACTGAGCGCTGTGAATGAAAACGATGACAAACGTTAAATTAACTTATGCTTTGTCTAGATATATTTGGAGATTCTCAGTTCATACAATGTAGGAATAGGCTATTATTTGTAGGCTTTTTTATTTTCTCTATCCAAATTCCTTGGTAATGCAGGAGGTCTTACTTCCTTCAACTAAAACAAGAGGTTTGTATAAAAATTATTCTTGCTTTAGAGGTTCATAAGAAATCTTGTTGTTACAGAACAAGTTGCTTCAAGAGGTTCATAAGAATTGTTCTTGCTTTGAAGGTTTATAGCCTAGATTCCAGCCACGTAGGTGATGTGGATGGGGTTTAGTGGAGGCCATTCCTTTGAAACTTAAAAGAAAACAGCAGATATGCTACCAACACACCACGTAAAAGAGGGCTATACTTAGGAGATTTCCCATGAAGGCGGAGACCTGAATGCTAAACCTCGAGGTCAGGTTTGTGCTTTTCCATGAACCAGGAGACTTGAAGATATTGACGGAAGATATTTTCTTGCAAATTTGAGGCGATTGATGCACAAAACAAAATATGAGTCAATTGATCAAAATCAGGTCTAACACTTGAGCACTAAGTAATAGCGATGCAGTATCTTTTGTCCAGCTCCGAAGCCCGAGTCCTGTAGAATGAGGCGATCATGGGACAAATCCCCCTCTATAAAATTTGCAGGTATGTGTTTCTACGTTGTACGAGTGCAATTCTTTTCTCATGTGTTACGTCATGGTGTAGCAAACGGTCTAGGTTCAACCAAGCCTGGTAAAATGTATGCTCATTTGAGCTAGTCTCGCTTGGTTCAAGCTAAGCTGTGCAATGTAGGCTTAATAGCCTTGTTTGCTTCTAGCTAAGTGGTTCACAATGGCTTGATGAGGGATATCTAGAAACATTCATGTAGTAGCCATGGGGAGGAAAGTATATTCATTCACGTATGGTCAAGGTCCATATTTTAGTATTGTATAATAGTGCGCGTTTTGTGTATGATTTAGTTTCATATCTTCTAGATGCTCTTGAATCAAACAACAAAAAATGAGCTTATTTCGTCTTAATGTGCACAGTCAGCATACAGGGGAAGCCAAGTCTTTGTGGTGGGTTAACCGGAGCCAGATTCGAAGTTGAACCATGAATTGAATGTTTGTATTTCTGGCTTTGGAAGGGTGCCTTCAACACCCAACTTGCAGATTGTCGAAATATCTTTGGAAGATTTGAGGCAGTAAAAAAAGATTGGTCTTCATACCCATCATGACTATTGCAGTTGATGAAGGGATTAAACCCCTGTGAGAGCAATTACGACAGATAAATGAGCAGCTTGCCATAATGGACGAGCACAGGGGTTTGACCCATTTAACCCGCAGATCCGAGCAGATTTTTCACCCATAGAAGATCAATCGAAGAAGAGAAGCTACAGATTTTTCACCCATAAAAGATCATTAGAGGAAGAGAAGCTGCATTATGCTATGCGAGGGAGATCCTCCTTTCATTCGGCAATGAGAAAAATGCCACTTTCAAGATCAACACACGAAAAATTTCTTCTGATCCCCACTTGTAGCGGCTTTCAGCTTCCGATGGGTAGAATTATGCAAGGTTTTCGTCCAAATCCGCCCTTGGAACGATTTTCAAAGCTTGAGGAGTAAGCTTTTGGGGCTGATCAAACAGTCAGCATCCAGTTTATCATAGCCTAAATGTAAATTATAGGTAATAATCCATATGACATCGACGGTTATGATCTAAAATATGCGAGGACCTAGCAGTTAAAGAAAAATCATCTTTAAGTTTGTCCGCTTGTTATCTACACATATATGATTAATGTTGGGAAGACTCGATTCCCCGATTCCATCACCGAGGCACTTATCTCAGCCCTTTATGAAATTTTAAATCAATCTCAATCGTGTCTTTTTGTTCCAAAAATAATATTATTTGTCCTCTGTGCACTAGCTATGGCCGAAGCCCTTCTCCTCCATCTCGTCTCCGACCTTCTTATCCTCCATCTCCATTCCAACCTCTTTCGCCTATCAGTATGAAGCGGCAGGTGCCATCGCGGCTAGCTATCCACTCTTTCAAACGGGCAGCAATGTGCTTCGGGCAAGGCGAATCTGAATTGGGTGGTCAAACTATTTCAAAGAATGCTTACTTCCTCTTTTTTCTTTGTTTTATCTAAACTCTCTTTGATTTTCATCACCGGCTTGCTTCTGTCTATAAATTTTGGAGTCTTTTGTGGTTTCTGCAGTCCTAGATATCAACATCGCTACAACTATTGGTTTTTTCCTCAGAAAATTCCTGTGTTAGGTATGTTCTTGCTATAATCTAGCAACCCAGTCATGGAACTAAATGCTCCAGCTATCAGAAGATTCTTAGTTCATGTGGGACCTTTTTACTTCAATAAACAGTTGGGTCACTCAACTTTCAGAAAGTCAGGAATTTATGAAGCACATGTTGCAACCTTAAAGCACCAGGAGCACCATATTATTGTTTATGGATAAAAGGCCCCTGCCTATGGCTATCCGTGGGTAGGTCTATGACGTTTCTTCGACGAGGTAAATGAAGGATCTTGGACTTTCAGCACCTCAGGCCCTATTTGAAGAGCACAGACCATTTTATTAGGAAGCAAGCAACAAGGAGGACCCTGACGCTTTTGCCCAAGAGGTCTGCAGAAATAAGGGAGGTCTTTTTGGCAAACGCAGCAACAGAAGCATTTGCCATTGTAAAGGATCTACTATGGATCTACTCTACATACCAGAGAAAACAATGTGGCTCCTCTACTCATTTTGCTTGTAGTACATTTGTTGATTTTAGTAATGAGAGGGTTGTGGATTTTTATGTCGAAGAAGGTGATGAATTTCGTCAGACTATGGCTGAGATCGTGATGCATAGAGAATCTAGTTTCCTTGGAAGACCTCCCACCCATGAAGAACTGGAGGCTGCATCCAGAGATCTGTGCCAGAATTCTTTTCAAGAGTGAGCATTCTACGGACAACTTAGAAGAGATTTGCGAGTCTTTTGAAGCGTAAATTTCTCAGCGCTTGGGGGGACATACTCAACACCATTGAGCTTCTTAACTCTGGTAATCTTATGCTTCCTAGATCTCGGATTTCTCTTTATTTACGTGAATGCACAGAAGCACTTGCATTAGTAATGCAAAGAAATATTGAACAGAAAGAGCTGGAAGCATTTATGCATAGATTTATCATGCTACTAGAAGATAAAATGTTGGCAATACTTCCAGGTTTAGGGCAAAACTGGCCTCAATGCAGCAGAAGAGATATTTTAGTATCTTTTGTATCAACTACCAAGAAGGTTGCACCTGGAAGTAAAGCATCTAATGTCCTTGGATTAGTTGCTAAGAGCTTAGTATTAGGCAAGCAAATTACAGTATCATGATGGTGATGATAATGGTGATGGTGGTCGTAGATTATTATTGATCAAAGGTGCAGCCCCTATAGCCTATGTTGTTGTCCTTGATGCATACATTGATGCATGTTCTTTTTGTAGATGATGATGTTATGCATCTTAGGCGCCGTTACTTTGAAATTCTGAAGCCTCTAGACCTGTGTACTGCATCTCCTGAACCTGCCCTGCAGCTTATCACTTCATTGAAGAAGAATATAGACTGCTGCCATCTGCAGGGATTGGCACCAAACTGATGCTTCAATATCTTCATCTCTTCAAGAAGACTTTTATCCCTTTACCCTTCGTAACATTTCTTGTATTTGCCAAGGCTCTTTCTGGTGCTCTGACAGACTCACATAATATTCTCTATGATGAGATAAAAGGCTATCTTAAAATGGTAGATCTACCAGAGAAGAATAAGATAAGATTATAGAGTTTAGTAAATTGTGCCAAATTGTCAAGAAGTAGAGCTGAAGAAGTGTTTGAATCTGATTTTCCATGTTGTTTGAAGCAAATTGTGTTCTCTCTGATGGAAGACAATGCTTATTTGAGGCGTGAACTGAAGAAGAAACACTTCAGAGACTCGAATGACTACCATGATGAAAAGCCTTCTACAACACTGCCGTATCATTTTTTTAGCAAGGATCAAGTTGCAGAGGTATTTACTTTTCTGTCAATAACGTGCTTAGTATTGAAAAGATGAACCCAGAATGGCAGAATTTGTATGTTGGATCACAATTGCTTTTCTATTATCCAAATGGCACAAAAGTGACGTTTATGCTCGATAAAAAGGCGCAGGATAAATGTCACTTTTGTGCCATTTCTACCTATTTTTGTAGTAGTGAAATTGCAACTATGGTTGTCAACACATCTTGCATTGAATGGCGTCAAACTACAAAATTCTACAATTGGTAATGTTTGACCATGGACTTTTACTTGAGAGAACACTAATGTAGAGTTCTAGACCTTCAATGGGTGCATTTCTTCATCCTACAAGAAACATATACAAAGCAGGACCTTCTAATCATTTGCATAAAGGAAACGAGTGTTTAGTAAGCAGCAACTCTTTATGATGCTCACATTGCTAAACCCACATAAAAATAATGGAATTTGATGCCAAACTTGCATAAGAATAATGGATTGTGATTGCACCTTCTTGTAACAAACAGTCAAAGGAAAGCTTAAAGGAAGAAACGCAAGGAGAAGGATAATTGGGTGGACACAAAATACCATGGCTGGGACTTTGACATAACATGTGAATATGTAGCACAATAAGGGCTTCTAAAGGGAATTGATTGGGATCTACAAATGACTATACCTGAAACTGTAGGCCATACTTCTACAACAATCGAATGGGTTGTAAGGAAAAATATAATAAGAGAAATAGATACAATAGAAAAAAGGAATCGCATTAGCTCATTGTTTATTAAAGCAATGTTATTGGAACATTGAATCATTTAGGAGAGGTTCGAGTCCTCGTATTTTATATTATAAAACCTTAGGTATTTTGGTGGAGGTCCGAGTCCTTGTATTTCATATTATAAAGCCTTAGACGTACTTGTATTTCTGAGATAGACCTAGCCCCTCCGCCTAGACTATCACACCAACCATCTACAACTAATTTTTGTGCAAGTGATTACATCTCAAACTTAAGCTATAGGAATTCAACAACACATATGGACAATAAGTTATGGCTCAAGCGCTCTTACATCATATTGATACCATTCTTACTTCATATCAATGAAATTCTAGATTAGCACTCTTGGTCTTGGCCATCCACCGGTCCAAACTTATACCATAGAAACTGCATCGTACCCCCTGCATCAATGCTCATATATGGCTATGATTCCTATAGGTGCCATATCTAGGTCTTGGAACTGTTGTTGATGCTTTACAAGATAAAAACAACAAAATGAAAACCAAGCAAACACACCCTCAGGCCACCGGAGGGCAACCCTCCGTGCGCAGCACCTTGTTTCGATAGCTAATATTTCTGGGTTCTGCCTCAGGCAAGGCCGACACGTGTGCTTCATTTATTCTTTTTCTTTTCGTGGTTCTCTGCAACAATCCAGGTGCAGCAATCTCTGCACACGACAAGAAGCCTACAGTTTGTGTATATTTAGCACAAGCTCTTGAATAAGATGCCACGACACGAATAGTTTATGTTCCATGAATAGTTTATGTTTTATATTTATGTAATGTTCTATGTTTATGTTCCGTGTGTATGCCATAAACGTTATCTACTTTGAGCAGATAATGCGGCCATATGCAGAAATGGTGCCGCTAGAAAAAAAGGTATGTAAAGAGAACCAGGGATGACATTGAAGATATACTCCATTTAGTGGGGTTGTATGAACAAAATTTACAAGCAGCATGACAGCCAAGGAAAACCTTAGTAACCATCTTATTTGATCACTACTGCATATAAACACCATAGGGTATTCCATAACAAACATTTTGATGCTTGATGCATCTACATGTTTGGAGTGTGTTGCTAGAGCTAAGTCAATTTATGATATGCTATAGGCAACGAGATTAGAGTCTGATGTTTTTGTAGGCAATGCCTTTATTAATGCATATTTTAAATGTGGTGTTCAAGAATGTTGGTTCTTCTTTAGTAAAATGTGTATACGTGATGATGTCACATGGAACACTATGTTTATCAACTCTATGACCATAGAAGTTCTTGAAGTGTTTCCACGGATGGATGTTATTCCAAACAAGACTACTTATACATTTTTACTTGATTTGTGTGCCACCTGCCAGCTTTAGGTGACAAGACTATTTATACAATTTTACTTGATTTATGTGCCAGCCTGGCAGCTTTAGGTGCAAGCAAAGCATTACGTACCCGTATACGGAATATGGATTTGATCAGGATATCGTCATCGGAACTGCCCTTATAAATATGCATGGTAAGTATGGTAGTCTTCCACATGTAGAGGGTGCATTGAGAAGATAATATGATGTTATGGGCAATAATGATAACAATATACAGTCTTAATAGTCAAGGTTTAAAGGTCGACCATTTGTTTCATAGAATAACTAAATGAAGTTAGTTTAGTCAGTTTTCTAACAGAAGACAACCATGCCTGCCTTGTAAATGAAGCTTGGCACCTTTTTGTTGCAATGGGTCAAAATTACTTGGTTTGATGAGGCAATAATGATGACATCATGGATCCTGCTTGGTGCCTATTGCATCAATGGGTATTTGGTACCAGTAACCAACACCAAAGAATATGACTTATGAAGACGAGGTTTTAGTTGTGGATAAGTGAACAATTTGATAGGATTGAAAATAGGCAGCGCAAACATTTGAAAATGGAAAAGAGATAATTTGGTGCTGCATAATATGAAAGAATACCATACATGAAAAAATATTAAGAAATTAGGAACCACATGTTTCCAAAGGGCAACCCCTCAATGAGTCATACACATCTCTTGTATAGTACATATATCATGGGAGGTCAGTCTACTCTAGGCGGCGATACCTTAGTTCAGTGACTTACTTAATTAAGCCATTCTTTATTCATTCTTATTCTCTTCTGTTCACGCATCATTTTCGTTTATTTTGCCATCGATATGGATTGTGTAAGGAGCTGCTCCATGTAATTGTATATTATATATATTGCCAATCTCAAACCCATGACTCAAGGCAAAGGATTTTAAGTCCCCATTATTAGACTGATGTTGGCCATGGACTTTGTGGCAAATATTTGAGCATACATATGCAATATCTTTAAATTGCATATTGTTCTTTTGTTTGACGAGGATGGTTGTTCAAGTATTGAGATGGAGCATGACTTCTTCATGAATGTCATTCACAAACTAGGTGAAGTTGTTAGAATGCCAAATAGAGTAGGTGTAGTAAATTCAGACACCATCTATTGGTTCGCTTTTAAGATTCACTACAAGTTAAATGTGCTTTGATAGGAAAATCATGTTAATTGTCTCTTTTCTTAGTGCAGGAGGAGTGCATTAGGATCTGACTTTGTCTCAACGCTTGAGACGAAAAGAAGAGTTATCTAAAGTCAGAAAAGCACGTCATGTTCATATAGTGAATTGTCCATTGTTGTGGGGTTTTGGCCTTCACAAATGGTCTACACATCCATGGTTATGTTATATAATGTTGGTCTTCATTGATATTTGGATTTCATACTCTTGTCTTTTTTAGGGCTTCGTGCCAATTCTCATTGTATCATTCGATCTGAGTGGAATTTAAAAATTCTTACTCTGCCTAATCATGAAGGATTCACTAGTGGTAATAATAGTTTGAAAATAGATAAGATAAATAGAGAAAAAATCAAACATCAATGGGCATTTGGTCTAGTGGTATGATTCTTGCTTAGGGTGCAAGAGGTCCCGAGTTCAATTCTCGGAATGCCCCTTTTAGTTTTAGCCTATGCTTTGTGACGTGCTTCATTTATCGCTTTAACAGCTTATTTTCATTCTCTCACACATTCTGATTTCGATGCGCATCGAATTTTCCTTCACATATAAAGCACGCCACAGAGGTAACCGAATTATCTGCAGCACAATACCTAGGCATTATAATCCTGTTTTCATACAAGGAACCGAAGGTGCGCAGAATCTCTAATCTGTGCTATGCACCCAAAATTTGCGTTCGGAGGCAACACATTTTCAGCACAGAAGATAGCCTATCTTTCTCTGCAATATATTCCAAGTCTTAAAACTGTAAGAAATGCGTTCGGAGACAATATATTTTCAGCACAGGAAGATAGCTTATCTTTCTCTGCAATATATTGAAGAAATGCCATGATTGTATGTTATCTTATATGCAGCAGAGGCAGCTTTAAAAAGCTCTTAAAATTTTTTGTTCTTACTCTCAAAAACATGTTGTAGAATATAAGTACCCAGCAAGGACTTTTTGAACAAATGCTGCAATGTTGTTTCATGGACTTGCCATTATATTTCCTGGAATGCTTCTGCAGATTTGATTATGACATTGGGCAAGGCAAGCAGAATATTTTTGAAATTGAACCAACAATAAGTACGTGTTTATCTGGGAGTTGTGCCAAATAGAATAGATCTTTCCAGAAATTGGAACATCCTGTTCCGTTACCAGTAGCATGCATGCATGTTATAAGAAGATATAGGAAATATTGATGAACCACCTTATCATAATGGATTGGCAAAGTCTGGAATTAAGAATTATGGTTGCTGTAGAAACTTCAACGTTTGATTTACAGGTATTTAAATCCAATAAATTTTAGCTGACCTTACTGTCTGAGAATAATTATTCTTATCTAGTTTGGAAATAAGATTTTAGAAACCGTTTTGAAGGAGACCCCGCCAACAGAGTAAGTCAAATTCTTTGATCTTTGATGGATCTGGAACTCTGTATTAGAACTGCTGAATGAGTACTTGGGCCCATCGGAGTTTCAGAATTGTTATAGTCTATAAAATCTAGAAAATTCTGACATACGTGACTTATACGCTTGTACTGCATGCCGAATCTATCAATAAGCCTTCCTTGGATTTTCCTTCCATTTTGCTGGATGTCCAAAAAAGTAAACTTATTGCTTGGAACTTGGAAAAAGACAGTCTAATTTTGAGTCTGGAAGAGTTTATCTGTGTTTCAGAAGCCAGTTGCTTCGATGCGCTTAATTTAAATTAATGAATATTTAAATATTAGATTACACTCCCGAAATTTGCCAAAAAGTCCAAATTGCAATGTTTAGTGCTAAGACAATGTTGTGTTATTTTGTAATAATAACGCAATGTGGCTGCCCTTGCAACTATGTTGTAGATGGAGGCTTCTTCATCTTGTTCTTTATCCAGTACATAACCAATCAAACATAGTTTTAGGAAACCAAGGAGCAACTTTCGTCCAATACATAACCGATGTAATATGCGACCACAATTCATCTAAATTGGTATATGCAACAGCTGGAATACGATCATCTAAAGACAACCAAAGGCACATGATCCATACAAGTGATGCCCAAGAATTGCCCAAGTGAATGACCCACTGATAAGCGTAACCTCTGAAGGTTTATGAGACCAAAAGGTGGTTGGTATTCTTGGAAAAATACCAATTAACAAGCAAGTTGTACTAAAAGTAGACCATTAATAATTGTCTTATCAACACAGATGGTACAAAATACAAATATCTTTGGTCTAGTATCTAACATATATAATTCTCCTACAAATATGCTTTTGGGATATTCTTCATTGATGCTTTATTTTAAAACTGACACATACCTTTCTGAGGAAAAAATAGAGCATATGGGGGATGCACTGCTCTTGCCATGGTGCTGGAGTTGTCTTGCTTGTTATGGTGCCTTGCACCGCCGTCCTCAGAGCATGAAATCACGGAAAGGAGATGAAAAGTGATGAAACTGGAATCATAGTGAATCGACCCTTGAGCAAGTTAGATTTTTTGGGTTGCCCTTAGGGGGGCAAACCCTCGCTTATGTGAGGTTGTGGCATATCCTAGGTATATGTTGGAATGTACCTAGAATATGCTGGTGATTGCTCCAAACCTGTTGGTCCTTGTAAACTAGCGGTCACTTGGCGTTGTGGGCCACTGATGTTTGAACCGGGATAACTGGCAATACAGACAGAGCCTTCAAGGCAAGCGCGGGCTACAGATGCTGCTTCTTCCCACTTTGCATGCAGAATGGTTTTCTTTAATCTCGCTCTTTCTTGCAGAGTCTGCAACTCCAGGGAAAGAATAAACGCTCCACTTCCGATCTTCTCTGCACAACACCGATCTCGAATTTCTCTAAGACATCCCTCAACACCTGGAATGACCTCGAACAGGTGCAGAAGGCCTTCTTGGCACAGGCCCTGGGGGTGAAGTCCACAGTTCCATACCAGATCCTACTCCAGGAGATAGGCTTTCTACCCCTTCAACGGGCTGCGTTGGAACGCCATATCGTTTACTTCTAAAAGGTGGTCGCTATGGTTGATACACGCTTGCCCCACCTTCCTTTGGCCATGGTGATGGGTCCCCAACGCCTGAAATCCTGCTGGAAAGACAAGCAAGCTCAGTGGTTCTCACTATTTGGGGTGTGCGAGGCGACGCGCAGTCGTCAGTCGGGACAAGAAAAGATCGCGAAGGCACTTAAGCCGCTGTACCTAGATGCTACTTTCCTTCGCCAAGCTCGGGATGCGGATGCTTTCGACGCGACGCGTTAAGCCGGGCACACTATCGCCGACAAGTCAATCCTAGGCTCACAAGAGGCCCACACCAGTACTTGTACACCCAGCTACCCATGAAGAAGCGCAGACTTATAGCTTCCATTCGCACGGGTGCACATCGTCTCTGCATTGAAACAGGCGTTGGGCTCGGGGAAGCACGAGCAAAGGCTTTGCGGTGTTGCCACCGAGCCATTGAGGATGATTGTCATGCCCTCGAGTGCGCCCAAAGATTTGCCCATATCCGAGAGCGATATGTTCGATTATTAGTGCACGGCCGGCCGTTGCATCGGTTATTGGCTACGGCGTCGGTGGGTTTGTTGGGGTCATACCTCCGAGGAGGTTATGGATGCGGACTCATTTGTGTCCCTACGGGACGGTATTGAACCGTATCTATACAATTGTATGGCGTGCCCGAGATACTTATTGCGCTAAGGTTTTTCCCTCGAAAACCCTTCCCGGGGTTTTTAATCTTGTCGTAATACACACTTTGCTCTTTTTTTGTTTGGGTCCCATAGGCCAATTGGTCTCTGTGGATGCTAAAAATCTATTCTATTCTATTCTATTCTATTCTATTCTATTCTATTCTATTCTATTCTATTCTATTCTAATCTGCTAAATCTAGATTCTGCCAGATCCGCCTCTGCTCTGCAATCGATTTCCGCAAAAGCTGCAATCAAAGATATTTCCTTCTGTAACTACTCCTGGCCAGATTTCTGCACGGCTCCTTCTGTGACCTTTCCTCGCCGGATTTCTGTACGGCACCACCAGGTACAGCAATTCGATCTCCAATCCCCTGTTCCTGTTACTGTTCTGCCACTTCTGTCCACCGCCGGTACCTCCTCCGTCCAGTGTTTTTTCTTTACATTTTATTTTCTTTTATAATTTCTCTAGTTATCTGCAACTTCAACGAAATTTTTCGGTGGGTGCTGCGCTTATCGTTATTATTTTGAATGTATTATTGCTGTCCTTGCATGATGATGGCAGGACCTTGGCTGATTGCAATATCTAGAAGACTCTTACTATAGATTGAGAGGAGGCGTGCAGATCTTTGTCAAGACACTTACCAGGAAAATTATTTACTCTGGAGGTGGAGGTTGAGAGTTGCAGATCTTTGTCGAGACACTCTGGAGGTGGAGGTTGCGAGTTTTGATACCATTGGCCTTCCCTTTAATGGCCAAGTGCAATGATGCTGTTGTTTAACAATTCATGAACGAGGCAAATGATTAAGCTAGAAGGATCAAAGCGTAATGATATGGTAGTTTAAGAATATAGATCAGGAACAAAGCAAAAGTTTGAAGTATTTTAACTATTTTGTGTAAGTAACAATCTCTAAACGTTAAAAGTTCTTAATGCACAGCTCGAAATCTCATTTGAGCGACCATAAACATTTGTATTCCATATGTATTCCATAATAGGTGACAGGATACTAAAGCTTAGTTCAGCCTTTTGGTAATCTGGATCTGTTGTTTGGCCATTGGGATGATTTGATACATCATGAAGCTATTCATGGCAGTTTATCTTCTTGGCGATGATTCAATAACCCAGTAATATAGAAATAGCTAAAAGAACCAATTGGCTGAGACTAGATTGTCCTATTTGGTTGCTCAAAAAATGATTTGCTCATCATTTGTTGTGACTGGATCTAGCATTAAGAGGAACATTTTAAAATCATGTTGGCCATTGAATTGAGATGTTAGAAAAGGGCCTTTAAAGTTGGTAATCTAAGTTTAGGGATTTTTTCTTTGCACACAGGCTTCAGAGAAATTGGCATCAAAATCGCAGAATAAGATTAATCGTACCATCATGGAATTGCAAATGACTATATCAGAGCTCGAGAAAGAGAGAAATTTACTAGCACAAGCAAATTCTGCATTCCAGATATTGTGAACATTCTAGTTTTTATAGCTTACCACGAGTTGAAAATATTCTAAGGGATTTGGAAACAATTCAAAGATTGCCATGCACTTAATGGACATACAACGATAACGTGTTCAGTATTGATGCCGATTAAAAAATTTTCAAATTGTTAGAGTATGCTATTTCCAGCTTTTATGCGTTTGACATGTTCTTTGGAAAACACAGATGAAGAGGAAACGCTGGAATGAATCCTTACCATTAACACACTTTAAAATAAAAGGATGTCTGCTGATGGTTGGAGATTTTAATGCTCGCATGGATACTTCACAGATGACCAGATATCAGCCTCTTACTGGGCAAGACCCCTTTTTGAAGGTAATCGTGGAGTTTTATTAATTAGAGTGAACGTACAAGGATCCCCTCAATGGGATAGATAGGAAGAATAGAAAAAGCATGAGAGAGCATCTGTCTAGCACAGGAATGTGTACTGGTAGAGCAGGCTAATCCTCTTCTCCGCCATGCAGATACTATAGGGAAGGACACCTTCTTCACCACCAAAGCAGATACTACAGATTGAGCCAATCTACTTTCACAACTTTCGAAAGGCTAGCAGGCTTAAGAGTAGCAGAAGCGAGAGTTACCTTACTTATAGAGAGCCATTATCCCCCCAATCACACCAATTGCATTTGAGGTAATTGTAAAATCCTTCTAGTCTTCCAATGTTGTGAAGTTTCCCGTTATAGTTAGTGCCCATCTTCCTATACTTTGTTATGGCTACATCCATCTAACTAGCAACGGCACAAACAATCGGCAGATGCTCATGTTGCTATTACACCTTTTGGTAGAGAACTTGTTCAACTTTGTGATGTGCATGACCTTGTCATTTATGACGGGCTTTCTCAATGGCCGCTATCCTCTGGATATACCTGTAAACAAGATAGAGATGGGGGTGGTACTAGTGTGATTGATTATTTGATAGTGGTAGAGGATATCTTTCACTTGTTTCCCATTTGCAAGTGGGTACATTACATCAGAATGAGGAAATTGATTCAGATCATTACCTTTTTTCTTTAACTTGTTTTGGAGGGTAAAGCACCCATCTTCTTTCACTTTGACACCAAGAATAAAACATTTTCACTTTAATTCTTTAAAAGCCTCGCTGTTTGGAAGAGGAGTTACATGGAATTATGGATCTTTCTACTTTGCACCTTCATGAGAGGTTAGGACATTCCTCCTCCTGAGCCTATGTCAGCCACCATTATTACAACACTCCCTGCGGCATCAAGTCAAAATTGGGCAGACCAAGTGGAAACGGAGCTGCATGCTCATGCTGATTCTATGGATTTGGAGCATCGCCCACCAGACCCTTCTGCACAATGAAACTGATTTCTTGGAATGTTAGGGGTGTTGCCTCTTCCCCGGCTAAAAGAAGCAGACTTTCCATGGCCCTTGCTAGGTTGAATTCAGATTTTTATTGTCTACAAGAGCATAAATGTAAGAAAGATGATATGCAAAAAGTTGCTTCAGTAGTTGGAAGGCAATACAATGTCTAGGCAGTGAGACTTCAACAAAGGCGAGGGGTTCTCTTTGCATGGAAGCATGACATAGCAGATCCACATTCACTCAGTTGATGAGTTTGGCCCTTTGGATCATTATCAAGTGGTTTGACAATGGACAAGAATGGGGGCTTGTGAATGTTTATGCTCAAAATAGACCTCGTCAAAGGGGTGCACTTTGGGCTATACTGAGAAACAAAATGGTTAGGTTGGGTGCTCATGTGGCTTGGCTACTAGTGGGGGACTTCAACATGGTTGAACTTGAGGCCGACAGGTGTGGCAGGGGGACTGAGACTGTTCAAGGTTTCGAACGCGAACAATGGCAACGCCTAATGCAAGACTATAACTTTGCAGAAGTGGACGGGGACCCGGGCTTCACTTGGTGCAATGGCTGGTTGGGTGATGGAAGGGCATATGCAAGACATGATAGGGGGTACTATAATGCTTTGGCAGCTGGTTGCATGCCCACTTTCTTTCGCAAAAACGTGCTGGATAGTTCTATTTCAGATCACAATCCACAAAGCTTTTCTTCTGCTCCGGATATTGCACATAGTAGGACTAGAACTTATTTCAAGTTAAATGTCTCTTTCTTGAAGGATGCGGAGTTCCAGGCCCGTTGCAGACAAGCTTGGTCGTCTGCATTTTCTAGACGGAAAGGGATGGCAGGTATTGTTGATGTGCTTGCTGCAGTAAAGTCCTTTGCTAAAGGCTGGGGTCGTGAGCATGCAACTGCAAATCGAGGGATCTTAATGGAACTTTATCAGCAATTAGTGGCATGTAGATCAAGTTTTCCTTCGGATGGCCAAATGGAGAAGCAAATTTTGGCAAATATTCGGCAAATGGAGTCTGAGCAGGTTCACCAGGCTCGCGTTAAAGCTGGACTGCAATGGTTCAAGGAGGGAGATCGTTGTACGAGTTTCTTCTTCAGAGCCGCAAAGGCCAGGAGACAAGCATCCGCTTTGGTGTCGCTCGAAGTTCCTGATGGTTCTCTTATTTCTGACCCAGACGAGCTCAAGAATTTTGTGCATCATCATTTCTCTGGCTTCTTTGCGGCCCCTCGTCTTCCCTTTCAGCAGGATTTTCAAAAGGCATTGCTTGCAAAGATTCACCCTATTGTCTCTGAAGAGCAAAAGGCTAGTCTGGAAGTTGAGATCACTCTCAATGATTTGGCGGATGCTACATCTCTTTTGAAGCAAGGCAAATGCCCTGGAATTGATGGTATTCCTATGGAGTTTTTTCAGAAGTATTGGCACTGGCTTGGTGAGGATGTCTATAATGCTCTTTTGGATTTCAAGAGACAACGACGACTGGATAAGCTCCTTAATTCGGGCTGCATCTCCCTCATCCCCAAGTGTAAGGAGCCTTCTTCAATTTCTGATTGGCGTCCCATTACCTTGTTGTCTTCTGTTTACAAGATCTTTGCTAAAGCTTATGCTCAAAAGCTTCGTGACATTCTTGCTGATTCTATATCCTCTACACAGTCAGGTTTCCTGCCGCGACGGTGTATTTTAAATAATGTAGCGGCTGCCTATGAGGGTATTTATTGGGCAAGATTGCAGGCTCATGAGATTGTTTACTTGAAGTTGGATTTTGCAAAAGCCTATGACAGTGTTGATTGGACTTTCTTGGAAAAGTGTCTCTTGCATCTTGGCTTTGGTGCACACTTCACTGCTGATGTAATGAGACTCCACTATTCTGCTCATTCTGTTGTTCTTTTTCAAGGAGAGCCTTCAGCATTCTTTCCGGTTGGTCGTGGCATTCGTCAAGGTTGCCCATTGGCACCATTGCTCTTCACAATTGTAGCAGAGGTCCTCTCTCAAATTTTCTCACTTGCTGCACAAGATGGCATCTTGCATGGACTCCCCATGCATAATGGGTCGCAGGAGATTTGTAATCAGTACGCGGATGATACTTTTCTTTTCCTAAAGGCTGATGAGCAAAATCTGCAGAATGCCATCTCACTATTGGATTCCTTTTCCTTAGCATCTGGTATCTTCGTTGGATGGCGGTGTCTTTGTATTGTGGGACTTGAGGATACTCCAGTTCCACCGAGTGTTACTGCATTTCCATGGAAGGTCCTTTCTCATGGCAAAGCGACCAAGCTTCTTGGTATTCCTGTGGGGATTCATATTTCAGCTGGAGATACGTGGGATACTGTTGTTAAGGGCTTGGAAAAGCACTTGTTCTGGTGGTCCACAGCTAAATTGTCCATGGCGGTCAATTATGTAGCCAAATCGGTGTTGGTGGCACACATGTCTATATGGCTTCGGTTATCACGGCACCACAAGCAAAGATGCAGTTCATCATCAGAATTGTTCGGAATTTCATCTGGGGTGGCACAGAAGAAGGGGCTGATGTCAAGGTCAGTTGGGTGAAGTGCATCTTACCAAAGCACTGTGGGGGACTTGGGATGATCGACTTTCTCCTACAGAGCAAAGTATTAATTTCCAAGTTCATCTGGAGGATCTTGAATAATGTTGATGTGTCTCCTGGCTCACGACTTCTGTCCCAATCATTGCAGCTTTGTGTCTCCTTTCGCTCTCCTTCTATCAAGGCACTGCTTCCCTGGGCTCTTTTCTATCCGTTGTCAGCTTATCCTAATGCGTTTCCTTTCCTCAGAGGGTTGCTTGATGCTTGGAATATTGTGCGTACGCTTTTCCATCTCCACCCTATGGCAAGAAGTTTTACTGGAGCTAGTTGTTGATGGATCCCTTTGGGCGATAACCAAACAGGTGCGCCTTTGGTAGCATCAGTTCATCCCCTGACACAGCGGCGCTGGAAACTAGCAGGTGTGCTTACAATTTCTGCATGGTACAGTGAGACACGATTGCTGACATGGGAAGAATTCCGGACAAAGTTCCTTCTTTTAAGATGGGATCGCACAATTTGGCAGACAGTCATTGCCATTCTTCCTCCTATACCACAAGTAGTGGTTTCCCATCTCTGGGTGGTTCATGAGAATGTTAAGGCTGAGCATTTGGTGAATTCTATGTATAAGATCCTTCTTGCGGTAGAGGTATTGCCCCCCTCACAAAAATGGTCTTTGGTCAGTGAATCAACAGAAAGTAGTTTGGAACTGGGTTTGGGACAAGTTACTTCATCCAAAGTTGTCAGTTTTGTGGTGGCAGATCATCCATAGATGTGTGCGCGTCAATGTTTTGGTCCACAAATTTCGTCCTGAGGTGGCTGGGACACGCCCTTTATGCGCTCAGAGGGATGAGACAATCGAGCATTGTTTCTTCTTATGCCAGCATGCTAGACCGGCTTGGTTGTTGCTTCAGAGTCTTTTTTATTGCAGTTTGAATAGTCAACAAGTCTTATTGGCAGTGTACCCAAGTTCTTGGGACAATATGGCAAAGAAGGCATTTCACTTAGCTTCATCATGGATCATTTGGTCAATGTGGAAAAGAAGAAACCTCTTTATTTTCAAGGGCCATAGAGCCCCTGATGCTCAAGTGCTTATTGAAGCTAAGCAACGCATCGTCAAAGCGTATATATCTTCCTCCGTAAAGGATGAAGTGAAGAATCGTATTTGGGTACACTACCTCCAGATTAACACTTATATGTAACTCATTTACATGTTGTGTGCTGTAAGGTGGAGGGTGGTTTTGCTCTGTGGACAATTCCTCCACTGGGTTTTCAGTCCCCCATCTCTGTTGCTCGTTTCTGATGATTAATAAAGTTTCACGTCCTTCAAAAAAAAAAACGAAATGCATGGTTTGATACTGAATGTAAGATACTTAAAAAACATTTACGATTGGCAGACTCTTCTCATTGGCGACAAGCAATTAAGAACTATAGAAACTTTCTTAAAGACAGGAACACCTTCTATATAGCGCAACATCAAGAACATATATTTTCTCTTCTTCATGATAATGCCAAAGCATTTTGGCATGAAGTACTCGATAAACATTGCCAGATGCATGCCATATTTTTGTAGAAGCATGGACCCAATATTTAACTCAGCTATATGATCATGCACACCCAAATCTCCATTTGCAAGCCGGATCTCTCTTGAAATTGAGTACAGAACATGTTGCCACAGGATTGAAAAAGTTGGCTAATAATAAGTTGCGAACTTGCAAGGATTGCAAGCAGAAATGTTGAAATGGGGTGGACCAGAATTTCTCGTAGTGCTTACTGAATTGCTTAATCAAGAACTTTTGCATGGTTTTCCTTTCGATTGGACAGTTTCCATAAGGTAGGCGATAAAGATTCTCCATCCAACTATCGCACTATCATGGTTTGTCCTCTCTTTGCCAAACTCAGTTAGGATATTGGAGAAAAAATTGACAGCTTGGTCTACATTTATGGGAATCAGAGCCATGACTCGAGTAGGATTTCGGCCTTTGCATTCAACTATAGACCATATCTTCACATTACGTGCCCTCATTGAAGATAGTCACAATTAGTAGCGGGACTTTTATTTTCAAGAAAGCATTTGACACTGTCCCATGGGAGGAATTATGGCAGTGCCTCAAACAATTGGATGTCCCTCTAGAGTTACATAATGCTATATATAGATTGTATGACACGGTGCTTGCCAGTAAATTACCACTCTCCATAATGCCAATCCATGACACTGGGGCAGCCCATAGTGCCTTGCTACCTTGTAGATGGCATGCAAAAATCTTTCTTTCATATTTGCTCTTATTTCATTCAAGTTATAGATCATTTGCATAACTTTCATCATATGAATTAGTTAAATATAGAAAACTGTAGTTTATAGTTGTAAAAGTTAGCTAATTTAAATATCTAGAAATTGCTATTTATTTGCAACGGAACTTTTTAGTTGATCTATGAGACATATTGTACTTATGTGGCAAAGTTACGTATTAGGCAGAGAGTTGTTTGGCAGATGGTATGTATTTTATATAGAACGTTAAATTTTCCATTATGTTTTGCATTGTGTTGGCTCACGTATAGTCTTCAAGAAAACGTAATGGGTTTAAACACAATTTCCTACCATATCTAGCAAGGCGATTTCACATAAGCATGAAGTCTCAAGGTTTTCTTGACAACAGACTAACAAACGAAGGTTCCTTAGGTGTGGTAACTTGGCCTGGCTCAGGTTTTGGATTTGAACGCCAAGAAAGGCATTGCCATTTCTTGCCAGCTAGAGTTGAACTTGGGTTTGACGCTTTGCACCTGTAGTTTTTGTTATTTTTTGATGCTATATATAGTGCATGACTCATGGGAAATATTTCGTAGGGTGGTTCTCCACAGAATTACCACCACAGAAGAAACATTGTGTTGAAGCGGAAGTGCAGGCATTGGAAAGGGAGCATGTTGAGATGGGCGTACAGACATCTCCACAATCCCAAGGGGACCAGGAGTCGAAGTGCCGAGCTAGCAGACAGGAGCAGGCTGCCTCAGTATCTTCTGTTACCAGGAGCCTGAACTTGCGCATTATAGGGGTTGCAGAGGCAGAAGATGATGCCCTTTCTGATATGGATGCGACTTTGCATTTTTTCACTGATGTCATGCATGTGAAGGTTGGTGGAGTTGTCTCCGCTACTAGGGTGGGAGCGGCAAGACCTGATCGTCCTCGCCATCTTTTGGTTCGGTTTCAAGACGCTCTTAGCCGCTTACATGTTCTTCAGCATGGAAACCATCTCAGAGGGACTAGTTTCTCAGTACAGGAGGACCTCTCCCCTCTTCAATTGTGTAACCGTAAGGAGGAGCTCTGCAAGGTGAGGGCAGCCCGCCTGCAAAAGAAATGGGCAGTGTACAGGGGAGGCGCAGCAATTATTCTAGATCAATGGCCTTCCAATCCTTGGACTGGCTATGTCTAGATAATTTTAGAAACATAAATTTACCACTAGCATTAGCATTATCTTATCTTATTCTTGGTAGCCTTTTAATATTTGGTTATTGTGTTTAGTGATGGGGCCTAGTCCCCAGGTTTTAGATGGGCTGTTGCCCTTGCATGTGCCGTCCCATAACCCGTTGGGTTCCCGTGGACGTAAAAATTCATCTTATCTTATCTTATCTCCATGTCTGGTCAGACCTATGGCAAGGTCGACCTAGCCCCTGAACTCGTTTCATGTGGGGCACAGAAAAAACTCAAGACGAAGGGACATGCAACTTTGAGATTCTGCTTCTCGAGCACAGAATTCAGGTATGTTCAGGAAGTGGGAGAGAAGAAGCCACCAAGCATTTGTCCTGGAGTATGACAAAACGAGGTGTGGATCTAGGGTTGAAAAATATTATGGCAAGATACTGGGAAATCAGGTAGGAAGGGTGGAAGTCAGGTAAGGTTTCCACGGCCGGAATATAAATTCGCTGAGCTGGCATGACAGGTGGATAGGAAGTCTACGTGTCATTGTTGGATATCGATAAGCAGAGTTTGTAGCTGGGCCACTGGTCTAAACCATGGCTGCGCTTCAGTGCCATTCCAACCTCATTTCGTCTCCATTCAACCAGACTTTTGCCCTAAGCCTTCGCCGCACCATCTTGATCCGAAATATTTCTCGTTTCTTCGCCATTCAAGCAAGCCGCAGATCCCCTGACGTTGAAAATCAGCTTGGTTTTCTGCATCTCGCCGACCCAGCTCCGCAGCTTTCTAACCGTCGGGAGCTTCTCGCAGGCAGTGCTGTCTTGATAAGCTTCTTGGTTGGAAGTAGGTCTCAGGCCAATGCGCAAGGTATGCCCTTCAATGTTCCATATTCTTCCTTTTGGAAAAATTTGAATTAGGAAAATGCTTATGCATTTTGATTTCTACTGCTTGTCTCTTTAGTATTTTGTTTCTAGCTATGCATTATAATCTTATCGGCAAAAAAAAGGACATTTCCATCGGATCAAAGAAGGTAAGCCAGCTTTAAATTGGTGGGCTCTTCCGTGCCTCGCCCCTTGCTGATCCATCTTAACAGTTCCTCTTCTTGTATAAAAGAAGACTCTTCATCTTGATAACTAGTATAGTATTTGCAATTCATATCTTACATCTTAAGGACGTGCTTGTGGTTAATAATATAAGACGAAGGAAATTGCAAATGTGGAAACTCATTTACTGCTCAAAAGGAATGAACCTCATTCTAGAGACTTTTAAGCCTCCTACTGTAGTAAATAAATTTTACGCTAACTGGTGAAACTTGAATTGCCACTAACTACCCCGGTTCTTTGTTCAGCATATGACTCATCTGGTTCTGCTACTTATTCATGTGATTCTCCAAATTTCGCAAGGTTTGTGCTGCAGATGCATATTTGCAAGCTGTATGATGTCATTGCTCTAAGCTTGCCTCTCCCTTCCCTTTCAATTATGAGCTATGAACATATATGCTATACTGTTTAAGATTCCACTAACTACTGCGGTTCTTTGTTCAGCATATGGCTCATTGGGGTTCTGCTGCTTATTCATGTGATTCTACAAATGTCCCTGTTGCCATTGCATGCAATGTTGTGCTGCAGATGCATATTTGCAAGCTTTTGTCACTGCTCTAAACTTGCCTTTGCCTCTCCTTTTCCCTCCTAAGTTGTAGTAAAAAATATTCTTTGCTCTTTGTTATGTCTGCAATAAGAATATTAGTTACATGTTTATTCATTTTCCAGTAGAATGGGTATTGAATCAGTTTCTTTCATTAAAATATAGATTATGACACTTCCACTCTTGTCCCATTCACTGAGCTATACACGGGTTTCACTTTGTTGAAGCCTGCAGAATGGAAACAGGTAATCAAGCAACAATGTTTTGCTATATCAAGTAATGGCTAAGAAATTATATCATATTCCAGGTTGAAAGATCAGGCACAGTCGTTTACTTTGAAGACCCTGCAAAGAAAACAAACTGCCTCGATTTAATTGTAAAACCAGTTCTTTTTGCCTCTCTTGCTGACTTTGGAAGCCTGGAGGATGTTGCTCAGAGACTGATACAGGCCGAAAAGAAGAAGGTAACACATACAACCCTTCATTATTGGATTCGCACTGGTCAATTATTATATGTTCCTGCTTTGCAGCCAAATACAAATGGAGCTGAACTCCTCCAAATTCACGAGAGGACCATCAATGGAGATATTCCTTTGTACCAGGTTGAATATAAACGAGACAGCGACCGTGGCATTCAAAGAATCTATAGGAGTCTAATTATAAAAGGGAAGCGAATTTTTATATTAAATTTAATACATGATGATGCTCCAAGTAATCCTATTTTACCAGACAAAGCTAAGTACTTTGAGAAAATAGTAGAGTCTTTTGAATTTGCTTGATCCAGCAATTTTATGCAACGTTGCAGGAATTCCATCTCAAGTTTTCTGCAGAATGTACGAGCAATGTTTCTGATACTATAATGCTGATCAGACATGTTACCAAAAAGGACTAATAACACATAATGAACCTTACAACATTTAAGAAGACACCTACTGTGATAGAACCCTTACATCATCTTCATTGATTCTTAAAATTGAGTTCAAAGGATTCAATCTTTCCCACTCTTTGATCATGACTTGGAGAACCATGTTGTTTCACCAAGACTTCGGTATGGAATTCCCATGTGGTTTGGTCTTGTCTTAGGGTTTTTGCCTTTTCCATCTACGATTCAGGGTTTCTACTACTAGCAATGATTCAGGGTTTCCATCGATAGTCTTCTAACAGCCATCAATGATTTTTGTGCACCCATTAGATGCCCTTTTCCCGCTAAGAAATTAGAGCTTGCGGTTGGTTGCCGAAAGCTTTACGTACTAGGCAATTGCCCGGACTCGGCTCATTCGGCCTGTAAAGGGCCCCGGTGCCGGAGCCCTTTACAGGCCGAATGAGCCGAGTCCGGGCAATTGCCGAACTCCGCCGCGAGTGCGCGCCGAGTCTGGCGGCGCCGCCGGAGCCCTTTACAGGCCGGAATGAGCCGAGTACCGGCAATTGCCGGACGTAATGACCAAATGGTTCAAATTTCCAAGAACATCTTTGCTTCATCTGGCCCTGAGGTCCTGCACAAATAGATAGAACGAAATCATAGCAATACAAACCTTAAGCATCCATTGAACAACATTAGATCTAGCTGCACAAATATCTTCTGATTGCAGAGCTAAAAAATATCACGTTTTCTGGCAAAGCTCTTGCTCTCTCTCAAGCAAACAAGCAAGAGTAGTATCATCGTGGATCGAAAACTCCATTGCTGGAAACTCCAAGAGAATCATGCAAGCAGCTTCATCTTTTAAATCACTCCAAGGGCATAACAGGGAATGGGCCGAGTTCTTCAGGGCATAACAGCTCCTTTCGAGTTCTTACACCAACAAGACCAGTCCTACACCAAGCTCTTGCATCACCAAGCTTCTCCGGACTTCTCCAAACTCTTGCATCGCCGGACTTCTCCAAGCTTCTCCTTGCTGGTTTTTTTGCTTAACTCGAGCCCAATCTATTCCGATTTCTTTCCTTTTTTCAACATATGGAGGAGGAGCTATTATGCCCTGAAGAACTCGGCTCATTCCGCCTGTTATGCCCTGAATAACTCGCCTGTAAGATGCAAGGGCGCCACACAGTCCGACGATGGAGGCGATGGAGGTGAAGACTACAGTGGTGTCCGCTACAGTGCCAGAAACAGGGCTAGTGGCGGGAAAGGGGGCTAGGGGGGGCGCCGCTCCGAAGCTATTACGTCTTATAATCTTAAGGCAATAGTGGCATAATTTGAACCATTTGGTCATTACGAAAAGGTTAATTACCGCCATAGCTAGCAAGGAATTAAGAGGTTTCAAAACTAAATTTTCAAATTACAGGATATAAGATGGATCATCCATCTGATCAGCA
This sequence comes from Isoetes taiwanensis, assembly GCA_021234155.1. Taxonomy (NCBI): domain Eukaryota; kingdom Viridiplantae; phylum Streptophyta; class Lycopodiopsida; order Isoetales; family Isoetaceae; genus Isoetes; species Isoetes taiwanensis. Next base: position 4,077,219 of record JAJEKV010000086.1, read on the forward strand.
GTTGATTATCAGCCAGTGGAATATCAGCCATGGCAATTCTGAGAAACAAGAAAAACTTGGCTTCATGCAACAAGAGCGTGCCACTAGCATCCAAGCATTGTGTCACAAAAAGGGGAGGAAAAGAATCCATAGTCCACCTGCAGAAGGATGCGAGACTAATAAAAAAAGGATCACAGAAAAAACCATAGAAGAATTCATGGAAGGCTATTGTATCTAGTCCTATATGTAGACCAAGTCTAACTTGAAAAATACCACATTCATTTTGACCAAAAGGTAGTTCTAAAAACATTCATGGTTCACACAAGGCAAAAATGATGGGAAGGCTAACTTCAAGAAATTGATTGCCTAAATGGAAGGTAATTTTATAGCACATACACGTTTCTGGGTTGCCCGAGGGGCAATCCCTAGGACAGATTTGGCAGGGAAAGCATATGCTCGAATTATTCCAAACGAACGGTGTAGATTATGGCAGAAGAACAAATGGAAGACTGAGATGCAATAGCAGGTAAGCGCACACTTAAAAGCCAGTTTTCATGCAGGATTTCTGAATATAGCGGCAGTTAAATCTTTTTAAACTTAACAAATATCTGCCGCCATAAAAAACTCACTTCTCTACCCTCGGCTTTCACCGCTATTTCCTTCAGGAGTTACCCAAAAGCTTGATTTTTTATTCTTGGCCCTACCCATTTCTTCATTCGCCTTGATCCTTAGTTTCATGAGACTTCTGCTCTTCTTTTTCCTTTCTAGTGCTTGGATGCAAATCGTACTGGAGGGTTTTGTGTTAATCCCTATCCAAAATAGCTTAGACTTTGTTGGTTGTCAATGGACTGAAGGATTTTTGCTTTGGGTATCGGTTTGAAGCTAGAACTATCTTAATCTTCAAGTTTCGTATTCGTACTAGAGGGTTTTGTATTAATCCCTATCCAAAATAGCTCTTTGTTGGTTGCCAGTGAACTGAAGGATTTTTGCTTTGGGTATCGGCTTGAAGCTAGAACTATCTTAATCTTCAAGTTTCGTACTTTTTTGAATTAGAACACTCTAAGACCTAGTGATTTGCAATGGACTGGCACAGTGGCTGTCCTCCAGCCAGCATACTTGCAGGCAGGAGAACCAGGGGGTGGGTCCAGCATCCTAGACTATGTTTTGGTGGCCGAGCCTTTGGTAGACTATGGTAGGGATGAGGAGGTGGACTCAGATGACCTATCGCTCTACTAACAGCTGGCTTGGCAGGTTGCTCCAGACACTTGTCCAACACCTCCTCATATGCCCTAGCTCAGATTGGACTATGAGCGCGCTCATACTTACTCCCAGATGCTTATGGAGGACCTGGCAAGCATCTCATAGTGCTCAATGCTGGAGCAGTAGGCAGGGAGGTTCGTTGACATTCTCAAGGCTGCTACAGAGAGGTATTTTGGGAAAAGTTGCATGCGGCAAACCTCAAGAGCTACGACCTTCCCGCATAACCAGTGGTTCAATGCCGAGTGCAAAGAATGCAAATGCTGCCTCTGTCAAGTCACAGATCCTGCTATATGTCCGGATGCAATCAAGCAATACCGCATTTTCCTTAAAGTTAGAAAGGCCAGGTACATTGCGGCCCATCAACATGAAATGTTCTTCCTCCTGGAACGTCATCCCAGGACCTTCTGGCGAAGAGTGCTCAGGAGGCCAGTGCCGCCCACAGGAAACATCACTCCAGACCAGTGTGGGCAATACCTACAACAGCTCTACAACCTTGAGGGTGCACGTGCGACATTACCCCCCAGCAGGGCCCAGTGCTAGAAATCGTGGAGGCGGAGGTAGCGCAGGGGCTACAATGTCTAGCGAATAGAAAAGCACCAGATCTTGACGGCATGCAGGCGGAGTCCAGGACGACCAGTTCAGCATAGCATATCCGAATGTTATCATAGGTCGGACAACTCTGAAGGGTGTGGCATTCGTCTTCCACAGCTCCAACCTGGCAGTGTTAACAAAGCCTCTCCTGACGCAGCTCTCCAATCCATCTCCCCGTCTCAATCAGGAGATGGTGTGCACCAATGCGGATAGAGGCAATGGCTCTGCGCTTTTTCATGGGTAGATGAGTGTGCAGGTAGCTTTGCGGGCCCTGGTCCAACATGGGATTTATGTGGCGTTGATAATGTGACGTCTTGACTGTTCAAGGGTGCTAGCATCCCATAGTTTGTTGAGGAAGCATGCGTCAAGATATTGTCTGAGACTGTGGCGATCTACCTCCATTTGCACTCGGATGCACCTATGCTCCTGCGCCACTGTGTAAACAAGGTTAGGGAGACGAGTATCATCCATGTTGACCATCTTGTGGAAGTAGACGATGTGTCTGTCAAAGGCCCTCCTTTGAAGAGGCAAGAAACCTGTTTCCTGCAACAATATCTGGTATAGGACCGTGGACTTCACCTCCAGGGTCCATGCCAAGAAAGCTTACTGCACCTGCTCCAAGTCATTCCAAGTGGCGAGAGAAATCACAGGGCTCCAGACCTTGACCCCATACAAAAGCATAGGTTCTACTAGTGTCACAACCTACAGAAAGTAGGTCCGATCGCGCTGGCTATAACTCCCAGAGTTCCCTGCAACCGTGAGCTCTCAGAGCTCCCCATGCACGACCGCTACTGATCCCCAGGATCAGCATGAAGCCCAGCTTCAGAAGTTCTAACATGAGAACTTGATACTGCAGTAGCAGTATTGCTCAAAGAGCAGTCAGAAACACTCCAAGAACGGAGCGCCTCCTCAAGCTAACACCAAATAGTGAAGTAGCTTAGAACAGGTCGAATTGATGCTCAATCAATTCGCAATGGATCAAAACCTCCAGCAATAGAAGATCCAGCTGCCAGGTAAGACGGATTGCTCCAATTGCTTGGTTTCAAAGGAACACCACCATTTCAAAAAACGCCATATGTTTCAGATAATGGTTATTGCCATAGACCTACTGATCTTAAAAAGTATTGCAGGACTCTAATGACCATCCATAAGTGTGGAAACCTGTGAAAATCTGTAGCAATTCCACACCAAAAAACAAATCACTTTTGCAAGTGACATAGCATACACAAGGGTGCATTCACAAAAAGTAGATGTTCCCCTTAAATCGTATATTGGCTTTTTATTCAAATCTTATTTTTCGATGAACATAGGTCCAACTCCTATAGCCTCTCGATCCTTTCTCCAGAGACTTATTTTTCCTGAATTACAAAATCTGCATTCCTCATAATTTGCCTAGTAGAAACGGATGATATGGTCTCCTAATTTACCTTTGTCAGACCTTCACCTACCATCTCAACTATTATGTTAAGAGGCACATGAAAAGGTACATTAGCAAATTGCCTTGTTCCACTTTTGCATTAGGAAATTCAAGAAGTAAAGAATTCTAGAAGAGTATCACTAGAATAAATTGGAGCGTTTATATTTAAAAATATAGGTTAAAGAATATCTATCAACCCAAAATATAGGCATCTGCATGGCACAAACTTCGCCTATTTTTGGTGGTTCAACTTGAACCTCTTCGATAGGAAGATGTTTTGTTGCCTCCCAAGCAATGCAACTTAATAAGAAAAGAATCAAAGATTTTTAGAAAGCAAAATGAGAAAATGCAGGTTCAAATCCTTGAAAACTGAGCGATGACATAACCCTGGGCTTCACGTTCTACAAAGAATCCAAATGAAGGATTTAAAACCATTATATGTTCAACATCTATGGATTTCTACACCATTGAAGCTTTTATAGAAATGGAAGCATGTGGCTACTATTACAAAAACCAAACAGCACCTTGAACACGAGGACTAGTTGTTCTCGAAAGGCAATTGTGTAAACAGTTTTGAAAGTAGTTTCAACCATAAATGTGGTAAATAGGAGTGCAGACAGCTCACCTCCGATAGTAATAACTTCAACAAAATCAATATGAAATATAATGGGGAAGGATTAGGGTTGTTTAAGTGAATGAAGAGCATGAATATGAGTTTTCCTAAGAGTTGCCTTGATTAGGAAACTAAATTATGATCCACAAATGTTTGGTCCATTACAGCAAGCAAATGTCTGTTCCTAAAGTATTTATTAAATAGTTTGTCATTCACCATCAGGAGCCTCAAATTTAAGTGTCATTTCCTTGAACTTTGATCCTTCAATTTTCATTTTTAAGTTCTTGCATAATTAAAGTGCAATTTGAGTAATCCCAATAACTTCTTAATATCTCAGACAACGGCTCGTATTTCAGATGGTAATTGTATCGTCCGTGAGTTCCCACCGCTCATAATTTTACTCATGTCCCTTTCATAAATTGTTAAAAGGGTTCACCTCGATATTTATGTAATAGCCTTGGGATATAAGAAAAGCAAATTTGAAGAAATCTACAATGAGGAGATACATGTGTTATATTTGGGACCGAAATGCTGGTGATTTGCAGAATGCTTTAAATGCATATGATATTTTTTGGTCCTCTACATATTAGTGCTTTGGTGGTAATGGTACATGAGTTGGTCCAACGTTATATAGAAGTAGGGGGGAGGTTCTAATGCCACTGCATTTGGCTTTGCAAGATATGATAGTTATGGTATGACAAAGTCTAGCACAATCCAAATTTTATCTTGAGCATAGAAAGAACCGCATATAGTCCTAAACAATAATTTTCAAGAAACATTTTTCATGCTTCTAACAATCATGCTGGAGTGAGCCCTTGGCTCATGCACAAGTTCTCTAATGGTGGCATAAATGTTATATGTTCGGTGTTGATACAAATATAAACAAATTTAACCACCACAAATCTGTTGCCAAGAAATCAAACTCTCAAAAGGCTGAAGTTTTTACGAGTTTAGAAATTTAATAAGCCTACTCAGATCATTCCTACTACAATGCAATGTGTCGGCAGCGCGAAGATTGTTTGGCTTTGGCTTTACACATCACCTCTTGCCCGATTACAAAATAAAAGCCCCGGTTATACATTAGTTATACAAATCGACAAACTTTGAGACACGACCTACTGTGAAAACATCACCGAATTTCAAAGCACAAGATCTCATTATAGTTAGAAAAATAGCCACTCCCACGCACTGAAATAGCAACAAATTTTGGAATCTTTGAGGTGAGTTTGACTATATGGGCAAAGCTATGATCTATCAATTGAGATGGCTTTTCAATAAATAAGAATTCCTAGGGAGGAGATGGCTTACAGGGGAAAGATCCAATGCCTCCATCTCATTCATCTTCTTAAGGTCGGACAAAGCTCTGATATGGCACAGAATAAGCAAATCAGAGAATATCTTTATGAGAATAAAAAACAAAGTAAATAATGTGGGAACGGAGTAAATCACCTGGAATATCTCTTTCTTAAGGCAAGAGATAATGTGATTAAAACTAAGCATAATCATCAATAAATGCTAGCCAACAGTGATTAGCCAAAAACCTGACTTTTTGAACCCTCTTAATATTTCAAAAGCTTGGCCAGGTTGAATAGAGTTGATACAACGACATCTACTGAAATATCGTAGAAGTTTTATATAATCCATCCACATTGAAGTCTTAGCCAACAATATCCAGTAGCTAACAACTAAAGGAACCATCTAAATAGTCAAACAGATGCAGATCAGCTTTGCTAAAGAGCAGAGTAGAGAAGGGATACAAACCCTAAGGGTTAATTTACAATCGTGCTTCTAGCAGAGATATTATATTGGTAAATTTGAAGAACTACGATTTGCAGACTATTCTGGAGCAGACAAATGACCACCAACAGCAAAAAGTCTGACATTCATTGAGCAATGAAGCTTGGAGCAACTTCTTTCTCATACAACTTTCGGAACGACAAAGGAAATCACTAGAAGCAATTGTAATGATCCACTCTTGGGTAGTGCCATAAGTTCCTTTCATTATCTCAACTAACTGCTTCCCTTCCACCACCAAGTTGCTACGACAGCATGCTGCAAGAAGAGAGAAAATGTAGTATTATCGGGCATCAAACCATGCCATTGCATATCATGGAAAAACCCGATTGCGAGATAACCCATATATCTTTGCATTTCATGACACAACTGGAAACATTTCAAAGACATATCGTGCCTCTGCAAGTCAGCCATTTGGAATACATGTCCAACAGAGCACAGACATCGAAAGTATCCATTTGATACGCATTCTTGACCTCGTTAAGTCCATTCTCAGCATATCTTGCAATTAATGTGATCCAAAAAACAAAGTCTCGAATTAAAAGCTTATCAAAGGTCTCACGTACTTTTGAAAGACAACCACACCTGATATACATATCAACAAAGCATCTCCAGGCAGAATTTCTTCCCATCCCCTTCCTATGTATTCTCCCACAAACTTTTAAGACATAACTATATGCCACAATACCAAAAGAGTACCAGAAGACAATCTTCTGCTAGCATCTTTTCAAGACATTCCAATGCTACTCATTTTGGAGCATATCCTGAAATCAATGCTGGCAAAGATGCAACATCGAGCCTTTGTATATCATTAACTTCATGTGCCTATTCATATAACCCACATTTAGCATGCATACCATGTCAAGCAAACCATTGTTAATAAATCACCCTGCACTTTTCAGCCCTATCTACATCCCTATGCTTTCAAAGTGCAAACAAATGTGACAAAGCTTAAAAGTACATTTGCTTGCATCTTGTTAAAACATTTTATTGCTTCCAAAGAATATTCATTTTACAAATATTATGTAATTAGTACATTCTAATTTATCACATTATGAACAATCAAGGTGTCAAAGGCTTTCCTTGCTTCTGCAATCAGCCAAGATCTCACATACATGTCTATCATGCCATTGCCAACTAAAACATCTATATCAATGCTCCACTTTGTAATTTCAGTATGTATCTGTCTTCTTCTTTGCACCTCTCTCATCTTCATGCAGGCTCTTAAGATGGCTTAGGATGGCTTAAGTGTATAAACTACTAGGATATACGTTCTCTAGCATTTCGCTGTATAAAATAAGAGCACAATTTGATTGTCCATTTTCAATAGATATAGAAACACACTGTACACATTCATGGACACTTGTGTCAAGTTTTGCAGATGTGTAGCCCTTACCTATAGTTAATTATTGCAGACTTGGAAAATAGAAAAACTAGAAAAAATGCCGTCATTGAATCCTAAACCTGATAAACATTTTTCAAACAGCAGTTGAAGAGCACTTTAAGAACAATCAATTCCAAGCATGTGCTTGTGATATCTGAACTAGCAGAAGTAAAGCCCCGGTAATTGTTTTGATTGTTCACATTTGGTCTCGCAACTATAAATGAAGCTTCCTACATAGAGACCTAAACTATGCAAGTATTGCCTTTACTCCATTTTTCATGGACAATGAATTGGAGTTTGATTCATAAATGAGATTAAAAGGTAAATAATGCCAAATATGGCTAATATCTTGCTTCTATGTTGTTGTTGTGTTCCTATTCGACAGTCAACTGATATCATTTATACCAGTGTGGTTGTGTGTACTCAAATCGGAGCGCATTACATGGGGGGCAGAGCACAAACTCGGTAAAGAACTAGCGTGCACTTCCCACAACAGAGTGAACCTGAACATGCATCTCTTTCACTAAAAATTCCAGTACTTTGCAATAATGGCACTTCAATGATAGGTGCATTTACGTGCAAATGATAATTATTAGCCGACCCACATGAGAGGGAGAACTTCCTTGAATGTATGTGTAGAATATCCCCAGAATATGAAGAATGATAAAACTTGAGAAACCATTACACAACAAGTGTCCCTTGTTGCTGCTGCCTACGGTTTTCAAATGGGACTCCAAGTGGTAATTTAGCAAATTTTTCCACCTGCATTATTAGAAACGATGAAACCACGTACCACAGAATTCCAAAATACTTGAACAAACAGCATCATGACACAACGCCTAAGTCCCTCTACCATATTCTTTTGGGGTCACCTGTAGTAAACATCTAAGGCCTGAAGATTAACCTAAACTATAGGAAAGCTTGCTTGATGAAGACAAAATGTAGTGCATATAGTAAAAAGCCATAAAAGCTCCATGAGACACAAAGTATCTTGCCAACATCAGCAATAGTTCGTTACATAGCTTCGGCATCCAATATATCTAAATAAACGACATCCACGATCAATGATTGCTCTCATATTTTCATCGACATCAACACTGGTAACCATATCCGTGATACATAAATGTCATGCACACATTATCCAACACTCATAAGTGATTATTTGATTCATACAAAGCCAAACTCTTTTTAAGCACACGTGTGAATACAGAGCTTGCTAGATATTATCTTTTTTAACTCTCTATATTGAAGCATTGGTAATGAAAGGATTATTTGGTGCAATATTCATCATAAACAGAAACCTGCACCAAAAAATACTGGTTGAGAAGATAAATAATAAACACAAAGCAATGCAAATGTTAAAGGAAATACCACTCTCTTTTAGCTTCCTGAAATTTTGTTCCCTCTATGACGCAGGCCGGATGCTTCTTAAGAATGCAATTCTGGCTTCAAAAGTGCCTGAAAAGTGACTTAAAAGTCTTTAGAAGCATGAAACATTAATAATTGCTTAGACATTTGCAGAACATTAGAAAATAAAAAAAGAAAAGAAAATGTGTTACCTTAGCCCTGCATGAACCCCAGCTATGGCCCCACGCTAAAGCAAATGGAAGCTACCAGATTTGAGGCCACAGATGGTCAAAACTAAGCCCAATAGTTTGAGCATGCCCTGTTGGCCCGGATTGCTTGGAAAACAACAGCATCTAGCCGAGCTTGTACCACTGCTTCCATGGTCAGGGTATCATACTCCACTGCCACAAAATTCTCTACGTTTTTATTATTTTGATCCGCATTTAAGAGCCCTAATTTATCACATTATGAATTATTTTGAACCGCATTTGAGAGCCCTAATTTATCACATTATGAACAGGCAAGTTGTCAAAGGCTTTCCTTGCTTCTGCAATCAGCCAAGATCTCACATACATGTCTATCATGCCATTGCCAACTAAAACATCTATATCAATGCTCCATTTTTAATAGATATAGAAACACACTGTAGACATTCATAGACAGCTGATGTGTAGCCCTTACCTAGAGTTAATTATTGCAGACCTGGAAAATAGAGAAACTTTGGAAGAAGTCGTTCTCGACAGACCACGAGGGCCTTGACCTTTCCACATACCCATTGGTTTTATGCAGAGTGTAAGAAATACATATGTTGGCTCTGCCAGGTCTACCCTGCTTTACGCCCACATGCGATCAGACAATATTGCCTTCTCCTTAAGGCTCCAGGTACATCGGGGCCCATCAGCAGGAAATGTTCTTCCTCTTGGACCATCATCCCAGGACCTTCTGCCAAAGGGTACTCAAAAAGCCAGTAAACCTACAGCAAACATCACGTCCGAATAGCGGGGACAATAGCTGCATTAGCTTTATGATCCTCAGGGAGCACAAATGACAATGCCCCCACAACATGGCCCAGCGCTGGAAAGCATAGAGGTAGATGTAGACCAGGGCCTACAGTGTGTAGCCAATGGAAAAGTGCCAGATCTGCATAGTATGCAGGCGGAGTTGCTCAAGTGGACAGGACCATCCATAGTACCCGGTGTTGGATCGCCATGTTCAAAAGGGTGCTACTGGGATGATCCCCTCCATCCCCCCCCCCCTCCCACGGAGTTGTCCCTATATACAAGGTAGGTGCAGAGGCAATAGACATACGGGCCCTCACACGGGCAGGGTTCAGGCCATGACACTCAACCATTGATCAAATCTTTACACTACGGATCCTGGTTGAGGATAGTAGGAATCTACAACGAGATCTGTATTGTTGCTTTGTGGACTTTGCAAAAGCTTTTGACGCAGTGCCTCAAGAAAAGATGTGGGCAAGGTCGCAAGAGCTAGGGGTCCTTGCAGATTCGCAAAATGCGTCAGGTTGGAAGTTTTAAAGCCATGGTTAATGTCAAGTATATACATTCTTTAAGTTTGCAGCCATGATCGTAATTGTTAATCTTACCAACACCCTCTTCATTAATGCACTATTTTACCCTTTGCTCGAAGCCTGCACTATTGCTAGTTACTGTATATATAAAAATGCATGCAAAAGCTGGATATCAAATATTTGATGTAGAACCCCATTACGATAAAAAAGTACAATCAGTAAATACGGAGGCCTTATTTGATAAACACCTATACAATCAGTAAGTATGGAGGCCTTATTTGATAAAAACACCTATCAATCATATAGAGGAATGGCAATGTACAAATTGGAATTCACTATATGGGTTGAGAGCTAGGCCCTGAATCATGGAGATGCGGGCCTTATTTGATAAACACCTATCAATCATATAGACAGTTTGGAATTCACTATATGGGTTGAGAGCTAGGCCCTGAATCATGGAGATGCTCACTCAGAGTCTCTGTTGAGAAGTCTGAGTCTCTGTTGAGAAGGAATTGTATATGAGAATTGTCCCTAACACCGGTCTAACTTATTTGTTGTGCACATTAGGCCAATAACGAATGCTGCTGCTGTTTCCAAACATATAAAAGGAATATTATGATATTCTTTGAGATGGAAGGGCTGATGAGCAAGATGTAATTACACAGTTGGAAGAAAAGCATTGATAATCAGCTGTACAGTTAATTTTAGGGCACCTTGGCTGACTAATAAAATTACCTCTTACCTATTCTCTTAAGCACTAGCATAGATGTTTGACAGCAGATCATATGCAGCAGCATAATGGGGATTTAAAGATATGATTGAGTCAAAGCACTTCCTAGCCAAGTCAACATTGTTGTGTATCCTGCAACTGTTAAGCAGAGATGACCAAAGACAAACGTCAGGTTGGAAGGCAGTTTTTAGAATACAATCTGCTTGGTTAAAGTAACCTGCTACTCCCAAAACGTTCACCACACAGTTGACATGATCAATATCAGGTTCTATCGCATAGTATTCCTTCATGGTTTTGAAGCATTGAAGAGCTTCCTCAACCAGGCCCGCATGAGAAAATGCACTTAGAATACCAACAAATGCAGTACCATCTAGTGTAGCATGATGCTTCCCAATGTCTTGAAAACACTGCATTGCCAAAAGAGCATTGCCATCCTGGCCATATCCCGAAATCATAATAGTCCATGAACCTACACTACGATTTGATAAGCTGCCAAAAACTTTGCTTGCCTCCTCCAAGCTCCCGCAGTTGGCATACATATCTACAATACTATTCCCTAAAACAATGTCAGGCTGAATTCTGCTCTCAATGATCTGTTCATGAATGTGCCTTCCTAGAACAATTGCACCTAACTCTCCACATGCTTTTAAAATGCCTGGAAAAAGGAACCAATCTGGACTAATACCTGCACACTGCATGTCTTCAAAACATTCTAAGGCCAGAAGACTTGCTCCATTCTGGGCATATCCTCCAAGCATTGAAGCCCATGCTATTATGTCCCGCTTTGTTAATTTATTAAAAACACTACATGCTTCTTGGACGCTCCCACATTTGGCATACATATCAATAAGTGCATTTTGTGTAACATCAGCCTTCATCCCATTCCCCATGATATTTTCGTGGATGCACCTGCCCCGTTGTATGGCGCCTACGGCACTGCATGCTTTTATAATTGTTGAAAATATAAATTTGTCCGGCTCTATGCCTTCAAGGTACATACCGTCAAAACTTTCTAGAGCAAGTTGCCCTTCATTATTCTGAGTGTACCCTGTGATCATGATATTCCATGCTATCACATCTCTGATTGGCAAGTTATCAAAGGCCCTGCGTGCTTCTTTCAATCTCTCACAACTTGAATATACACCAATGAGAAAGCTGGCAACTGCAATGTCAGATTGAAGCCCATCCCTAATTATATGCTCATGAATGTATTTAACATGCTCTGCAGTATTTACGCTTCTACATGCTTTTAAGGCACTCAAATATGTCTCTTTACTTAGTTTTAAGTTTTTGCGCTGCATCCCTTCAAAATATTCTAGTGCAAGGTGGCCATTGCCATTCTGGGCATATAGCGCAACCATTGTGCTCCAATTTAGACATGATGTTGTATGCAAATTCATGTGAAGTTCATCCAAACTCCCGCATTTAGCATACATATCAGCAATACTATTACCTACAACAATGTCATATTGTAAACGGTTGTCAATAACCTGCTCATGGACATACCTGCCATGTTCTAAGAGACCTAGATCACCACATGATTTCAATATGCTTGGAAACGTGAACTTGTCTGGCCTTATGCCTTCATTTTGCATGCTTCTATAATACTCCAATGCAAGCCATCCTTCAGCATGCTCATTAAACCCTAAAATAATGGCACCCCAAGATACGACATTTCTATCTGTTATTCCATCCAAGGCTCTCTGTGCCTCCAGCATGCAACCACATTTGCAGTACATATCAATTATGGCATTCCCCACAATTGTCTCAGATTGGAGGTTACTCTCCATGATCTGTTCATGAATGCATCTACCATGTTCTACATGGCTGCATGTCTTTAGAACACTACTAAAAGCGAATTTGTCTGGCTTCATGTGCAACTGCTGCATTCTATCAAACAAACAAAGTGCAAGCTCTCTTTCATCAAGCTTAGTATAGCCGCATAGTACTGAATTCCATGTATATTGATCAGGGTGTAAAATCCTGCCAAATGCTCTGCTTGTTTCAGCCAAATTTGCATATGAAACATGCAAACGGATAAAATGGTTACCAAAAACAGCAACAGAATCTAACCCGCTATGCACTATCAGGGATTGCACTGTCTTAACTAACTCCAAGTCCCGCAGTTTTGAGCACTCATGTACAAGCTGATAAGCAAGCTCCCTTGATAAAATAAATCCCAAGTTCTGTTTAACCTGAGCAGACTTCAATACATCCCATATCTGTTCATCTTTACTCAAGCATTGAAAACCACGAAAGAAAAATAAGATAACCAACTTTGGACCTAAAATATTTTCATAAAATTTCTTCCCGTGTCTGTTTGATCCATTGCAGATAACACTGATGCGCACAACCATGCCGCTGCTGGAATCATCCAGGAATCTTTATTATGAACTGAAGAAGTCTTCGTGTTAAGGCGTTGTAACCTAGATCGTTGCCACCCACGACATCGCAAACAATTTAGTAGAAAAGTTCTAAAAAATTTCAGCTACCTTTCCGACTTCGGGAACACAAATGAGCAAGATATGCTGATGTTAAACGCCACAGGCATGTGATTTGCCTGCGCAAGATATGTTGATGTCAACACCTCAGGTTATTCCCCAATGCCCAGATGTTGTTGACATGAGTTTCTAAAAGAAAGGATCGAATTGGACATTCCCCCCTCCCCCGCGCACGTTTGTACAAACAAGAGTTTGAGACTTTGAAGCAATGTGAGGCTATCCACGTTGCAGCCCAGCTGGGATTCTTGTGGATGTGGAAACCCTTGGAATCGTTGGATTTCATCGACGGGCACAAAAGATTAATGGAAATTCCAGCATGTCCACGTTGGAAAGTTATTCCGGCATGGGGAAGCTACGGTGGGGCATAGTTTTTGAAGAAATAAAAGCTGGGTATTTTCTAAACTGCATTTCCTATGCTTTATTGTTGCATTCCTCTGTTTGCTCTCTTTCTTTGCTTTATGCTATCTTGCAATCAATTGCGGATGCTCATGCTATCGGATAGTCTGGATCTAAAAGACTTGCACCGATCCATGCTCAAGTGCCAAGTAAAAGCAGAAGATGCATGGGATGGTTGGGATCCAAAGTAGGACGGGAACAATTGGATGCTGTGAAGCCTCTCTTGCATCTTATGGCTGCCTTGTTCATGCATATCACTGCATATTTCATGATGGTGCCTGCTCTTACTGATGTAATAATGGAAGCCCTTTGTCCTGGAAAGAAAGAATGCCATGACCAAGTGCCGATGGCCAGACCATTCCATTCCATGGAATATATATGATCCATGTAGCGTGCAAATTCAGACGTGTTTTACAAATGCGGGACCTTTGGTTAGTACTCTTGCCGCTACTCCATAGATCTCGCTATGTTGACTCCAATGCAGAAGGTATGCCTATGGCCATTTAATCCGTGGCTTTCACACTTGGAATTATCCAGGAATTCGTCTTTTGTTTTTTATGCTTTGAGATATGCGGTATAATTTGTTTCATAGATGTATATTGAGAGTCTAAGGCATCATAGCAGAAGCTATGTGAATTGCAAATTCTTGATCTCAATGGCCCCCCGCATAAAGCATATAAATCTTCCTACACTTAGCATACTGAAGCTCTTGCTAGAAGAAATTTACTGAATTCTTTGTTGTCTACTGTGCCCTTTACCATATTGCATATAGTGTTTACTGGAACTCAACTATCCTGCCAATGTTCATATTTCACAAAACTCCAAGTCTACGAAGGATTGCATATTCCCTTGTCATGTTGTCTCAATTACAATCCTATGTGTTGCAAAATCTTCAGGTATAAGAAAAAATCTTTGGCTGCAGTGAATGGAGCTGCAGCAGATTTAAGGTTATTAGTTCAAGTCTGCTATTTTTCTGTGCAACTTAGTTTCTGGCCCCTGTTATTGGTCCAACAAAATCAGGATTTGCCTAAACATATCAAGAACTAGGAGGACTAATGGGGCATCTGATGATTGATTGGCTTCTAAAATCTTGATTGATAGAACTAGTTGAAGTAATTTGTAATCCTAAACATCATAGTCTTCCGCCCGATAAGGTTCCCAAATGATTATTTCGATTTTTGGTGGGGGAAAGAAAAAGAAAAATTGAAAAATGCCTTGGTTAACCATTGGCATGGTTGTTTGGGGTTTTTTTGGAACCATTGGAAATGTTTTTTGTTTTAAACCATTGTTTTAAATTTAGGGTTCTAATTTGGGGTTCTAATTATGCAGCGACCATCGTCCATCAAAACCGTGGCTGCATCGTCCATCAAAACCGTAGCCACAAAACCGTCGATCAGCTTTTTAAACCGTAGCCACAGGTTTCGGCCCAAGCCAATTTCGGCCAAGCCAATTGAGTAAAGCGACCAATTTCACAAAAAGATCGAGTTTAGCGATGGATCACGATTTGGGTCGAGTTTCTTTTTGGTAGAAGTTAATTTTGGTTGCGATTTTTAAAGCTTCGATCGCTTTCGAACAATCCATTTTCGGCCCTTTCCTATTCACAAAACACCCATTTCATCACACGGAAGATCGGAGTTTCTTTTCGATTCTGGATCCAGATCCTCCACTTGAACCCGCTCTACCATGGCCCATGCAACTCCGGACCGACCATCACCTTCGTGTTTGTTACGTTTCTTCATACCGAAATCCAAATCGAAATCAAACCTTTGTTATTTTCCAAGCACCATTTCTCACATTGAAATCCAAATCCAAATCCAAACTTACGTTCCTTTCCAACCAAGCCTCTAGACCACAATGGATTTTCACGCAAGAAGCCCGAAAGTCTGGCCGTGATGTGCACGAAGTTTGCTTAGATGAGGAAGGCAGATTGTTTTAAAGCGTATTTCACCAAGCATCGCTAGGGCGTTGGATGCAAGTTTTTCTTCTTTTGCAGCCCCTTATTTCCATAAATCCAGCTTTGTTGAGGAAGAGGAAGAACCTGATGCACCTTTAGCCCCTGAGAAACCTTTAATCATTGGGAGGAAGAGGGGCAGGCCAAAGAAGGAGATAACTCTTCATGATATGCGAAAGCGAGAGCGAGAAGAGCGTATGAGTTTGCTAGGGTTCTCAGAAGAATGAAAGAAAAGCAACGCTACTAAGGAGAAGGAGGAGAAGCGTAAGCTCGTGGACTAGAAGAAAAGGCTTCTTGAGGAGAAGCGTGCGAAGGCCAAAGCCAACAAAGCAAAGGGGAAGAAGCCTAGTTCACAGGCTTCTAGTGTCCTTGACTTAAGCGTCACCGTAAGCATTGCAGGCAGGGACATCTGGGAGGAAATATACTTGAAGGTGTGCAGGTTTCTTGACACTGATTGCATAGCAGGAATGGTTTCACAGGAGCGGGGATCGGAGTTGGACCATTTGCATCTGCAGTGTGTTTTCAGGATGGAGATGACAACCCCTAATTCAGTCAACTCCCGTCTCAAGCATGCTCTGGATTGGGTTGAGCATAAACCCCCTGGCGGAGTAATCATGTGCAAGGCCCTAAAGGACACACGCTTGCATTGTTTCGACGGCATGCTTGGATATTGCCTTAAGGATATGGGCAAAATGCATTTTAAGTACTATGCCAAAGGGGTTAGTGCAGAGGAAATGGAGAAAGGCAAGAATAAGTATGCCTTATATGGAGCAGGTGAAATCAAGGATTGTGTCACGCTAGACAATCGAAACTTGATGCAGCGCGCCAAGCATTTCATATTGTACCATGGAAGAAAGCAAAGAACCCCTAGTTTGTGCTACACCATAGCACGGATGTTAAGAACCGAAAAGTTTATTCTATCTAGTGCTTGGGTGCTCCCATCCAATCCCGCACACATTAGCCAAGAGCGAGTTGAAGCAGCATGGCGCTTGACCCTCACACCCACTCAGGCCTCCATCAAAGATGTACGCTGCGTTATCTATGGTCTACCTAGTGACGTTGTTCCCATACGCAGAGTGGGGAAAAGAAGGCGAAGGGTTTGGGATGATGAGAACGATGCCAGAAAATTAGATGAGCTTGATGGCTCATGCACTCCCCTCTCTAGTCCTGAAAGCAGCAGTGATTCTCTTGATGATGGTTATGACACGGAGATTCGGGAACCTTGCACGTGGAGGACACTGAGTATGAACAAGAGACCCCAGCCTTCTTTCCACCTGAGGATCCCGATTTCACTCCCTTCCAAGATTACATCCCCTTAAATTTTAAAGATCATTCTTTATCTATTTCTTAGGCATAGTACGTTTTTTTGAATATGTAGTATTTTCTCTATTTTTATTATTTTATCATATTATTGTTAATTACTTGTTCATGTGTGTAGGTGCAAACAAGGACATTGATGAACTTAGTGAATCACTCTTTACCCCCTTCATAGATGTTGATTCTGATGGCTCGATTGATGAGCAAAAGGAAATTGATAATGCATTAGAGAATGTTCTAGACGTTGAGAATGGCCCATTTTTTGATGCATTGGAGATGGCGAAGCATGCAGGAAGGAACATCTTAGAGCTGCAAGTTTCATTAAAAAATGTTTATAATATTCTTGAGGAATGCTTCACTGCTATGGACGATGAACGCGTGAAAGTCTCCACACGTGAGCGACGTGTGTTCAGGGCTGAGATGAACCGTGTTCGTGCTCTTTTAGTACGAAACCTTAAAGGATTGACTATGCTCGCTCGAGAGCACCCACAGAGCATGGGTGCATAGAGTTGTGTCTAGAACATTGTGCTCTTGGTGTTTTGCTATTCAGAGAGTGGCCAACTAAATAAAAGATGTTTTGTATGCTTCCATATGACAGCTTTGTATGTCTCCAAATAATTTAAAGCACATACATTTGTGCATGAGCAAATTGCATTTTAAGTTGTCTCTAATGCTTTATGTTTTATGATTTTCTTATATGAAATTATTTAATTAAAAAAAAAAAAAACACACCAAAAAACACAAAAAAAAAAAAAAAAAACACACCAAAAAAAACACACCAAAAAAAATTTTTACATTAAATTTTTATCTTTTTTTTTTTTTCAAAAGTTTGTTTGGGTGTGCGGCGCGATTCTTGTGTTTTCGTTAGGAAAAAATCAAAAAGAACGATGTGTACACCATTATATGAACAGTCTTACTAATGGTTCATATGCTACACATCGTGTTTTTTGATTTTTTTTTTGCTTCCCAGCAAAAAAACACAAGATCTGCCATAACACACCCAAACAAACTTTTGAAAAAAAAAAAAAAAAAAAAAGAAAAAATTTAATGTAAAAATTTTTTTCGAATATATTAGGCTAATCATCTCAGAAATGTATAATAAATGTTTTGTAAGATATATGCACTAATGTTGTTCCATGTCATTATCTTTAGCAAAAATAATTTGTCATCTGATCAATGCAGGTGATGCACTTCATGATTTTAAAAGTCAGCTTACTGATCCACACAATGTGCTTCAAAGTTGGAATGCCACCCTTATAAATCCATGCACTTGGTTCTATGTAACTTGTGACAATGACAACTATGTGATTAGGGTGTAAGTGCATTTACATATTTTTGTGAGAAGTTTAGGCTGATATAATTTTACAATAGCTCAAGCATGGATGTATGCATTGCTATGAGCAGGGATCTGGGTAATGTACAGCTTTCAGGCCCTTTGGTTTCATCGTTGGATAAGATCACCAGATTGCAATATCTGTAAGTTCATTACCCTTATTATCATTAACATAAGCTTTGTTTTCTTCATCCTTTGTTGAGTTGTAATTTAAGGTAAAATGATATATCGGCAAATCTGAACATCAGAATTTTGATTATGTTCGTTATATACTTTTCTTTCTTGAGCCAAGGTCCCTTCAGCTGGATAATCTCTTGGCACGGGCCATTTCTTCTTGTCTTCTTACCTGGTTAATTGGCAAGGAATATGGACAATCACAATAAAATTCCGTTTTTAAGCGATTACAGCAAAATCAATTCTATATATTTTAACAATCTAGGCATTTGCTGGACAAAATACTTGCCTCTTTGGCTTGAGTTGGATGACGACTTGTCCTAATGAGATCACCATTCACCTTCCGAATCCTACTTGTTGGTACATTTTCTATCCCCATATCGTATTCACTAAATAGATGAATTTTACATTTTGATGTGAGGAATTGGCAGTTGTTTTGGCATATAAAAGAACCAAATAGTTCACCTATATATATTATGGCATTCGTATGGTTGTTGCTATGACTACGGAGGGAAGCATAATTTACCTTTCTCTTGCCTATGTGGTAAGAAAAATAGCCTTTAATTTGTATTAGGCTTCCCTGACTTACTGTCCAATATTGTTCAATATGAGTGAATCGTCAGGCTTCTGATGCTTCTGAAACCGTTCCTGAACAGACTTCGGCAAGTCGCTGCCAGATATTGTAAGCAAGATATTTTTGAGCAATATATATTTGCAAATTTTGGATATGCCTAAAAAGTAATGGTTCTATGAAACATTTGGTCGAGAAATCATAATGCCTTCAATTTATTGTTGTTCTCTAAAGCAGCTGGTACAGATGCTTTTAATCAGATGCTCTTGTTTTTTAAGAGCAAATTATAGGAGGAAATGAGAGAGCTTTTGTGGTGAGAAGGTTACAGTGAAAAATGCATTGTGCATGGAATCTGCCTTTTTTACGCATGCCTGCTGCTTCTCCACAATGGCACACTGATCTTATACTTAGAATTCTGCGATCTTACATCTAATAATTCTGTGAATAGAATTCAAGATGGTGCCTTTTTGGATTATGGCAAGTATGTTGTAGTTCAGATACAAAGCCCTTGGACATTCTTCTAGTTTATGTGACACTTATGTCATTCCATATGGCTATCCCTGTTTTGAATACATGGTATGAATCTATTTGAACTTTTTCCCATTTAGTACATTTTTATAAATGCATAGGAGTTTATGCATAGCTGTGACTTGTTCAGATGAAGGAAATGCAGGACTATGCATAAATAGTGGTTACACACAAGCACTTCCAATAAACCCATTTTTCTAATATGTATATGAGGAACTTTGCTTATTAGGTTACCATGTGTGTCCATATCAATTTGAATGCCAGGTATTTCCTCATTCGCATCCAATAAACCGGCAGATGTGCCACCATTTGCTTGGACTGATCCCCTTGCATGCAGCTATGACAAATTGGGGAATGTAGCATTTGAATGAGAGATGAAGATGTGGAGATTAGATTCTGAGTCATTGCACTACTGGCATATAAATTGATGGCTTTTAGGGTTAAATTTCCCTCTTATGTTTTTTATAGTCTTAGCTGCTACTCAGAAATAAGATTATGCTAAGAACCTATAAAGAAAAACGAGTTTGGTAAGTTGATATTCCTAAAAGAGTGGAGATAGATACATCTAATAATTAGTGGCATCCAATTTATGGTTTTTGTCCCAGTGTTTGCTTTCTCATACCAAGTAAGAGAAAAAAAGTTGCAGGATAAAGATGGAGATGTAGATAAATGCAGAGAAGTCAATTTTTTTGTTAGCTGGATATGTACCCTTTTAATCTAGAGATATCAGCAACCCTTTCTAAATTATTGTTGAATACACCTTCCATGTATGAATTATTTTATCTTAAATATAATGGGCATGGTTACAACAACATTTATAATGATGCTACCAGAGATGAGTCCATGTCTGCATATTATTTATGAGTAATGAGTTTATTTCATTGGTAATTGATAATTGCCAATTTAAAATAGAAAGCAAGAAAGCTTTGTAACAAGGAGGGTTGTTCGGTGAGAATATTGCTTGAATAATATTGCCATCTTCATGGTAAACCCGCATTAACATGTAGCTACATAATTAAATGTAAGATAGTTGTCACTTTGCATCAAGACCAACCAATGACAATGATAGGTCCTATATTGCATGACAATGAAAGGTGTCGTGCACAGATTCAAAAGGGCATGTGAGAAGGAAGTGCAAGTTTTGCATCTCTAAAGAGGAGGGCAAAGCAAGAAGAAAGTACAAGGATACGCCCTAATGGATGGATGCTGGCAATGTGATATAACTTAAGAAATTACGAACTAGCTAAATAACTTTTCCATTTTTGAATACCCATGAGATAATTGTTGTCCATAACAAACTTAGGCACACATGTCAATTTGTAAAGGTTAAAGCTTTCAATACGTTGTTGAACCTGCTAATCAAATTTATTTCAATGGAGGTTTTATGAGTGGTGATTTCATACAGCTACTATTCACTATTAGGCTCTAAATGACCAATCTTACATTAAAGGACAATAGATACACGTTGCTACTTATCCAGGGCAACGATGGGCACACATTTACTAGAGCTGTAGCATACGAAATAAATTAGTTATTTAGATTGCTCAAAATCAATTGATCCTTATAAGACAAATACAATGCTTAAAAAAAGAAACACAAATGTATTGTATGAATTATGACATTGACTTCAATTAGATAGTTAAGTTGGCCAAGCAGTAACTTAAACCACAAAATATATTATAACATTTGCCAATGTTTGATGAATGCGCGTGGGTCATGAAGTTTTTTATGAGTTGGACAACCGCAACTTAGTCCCAATTAGGCAACGCATTAGGCAATTGAATCCAATTCATATACTTGCTTAGCTTATAGAGATTTTTTTTAATGGGATGGTTTCTATACATATGTTTGTAACTTTTAACTGGCAGTTATGTGTTTGGTGACTTTTGCTATATGCAATTTATACATAATAAGTAGCAAACATGAGGGTTAACCTACGTCTGCCCAGAGTCGAGCGCCCACATAAACATGCAACCCAAAGTGATGTGCAGCAAAACTTGCCCGGCAACGTCAGGCACATATTTAGTAGTTCAATTTTTTATTACAAAACACCAGCTACACTATATTTTATAATTTGCTATGCAAAGTAATCAAACGTGCTTTTGACTTTTTTTTTTTTTTTTTTTTTTTTTTGTTGAAGGCATGGTTGGTGGGAACTTGCACCCACCCACGTCTCCCACCCGATGGTAGCCAGTGGGTTTTAAACCCTAGTGGAGGTTACCCCAGTCCAAGGCCTTATCATTAGACCACCACCGCGATGGGCTTGTCCTAGTTTTTGAAGAGGACTTTGTCCTACTCTTTTAAGTGGAGAAGGATTTTTTTTAGTATGTCTATTTTATTTCATGCAACTTATCTTAGATATACATAGAAATTCATCTTTTAAATATTAACCAAGCTTCTAATTAAAATAAATAAAATCAACTAAGAGAATAGAATAGAGAGAAGGGGACTACTGCTACTTCTTGTTCTGTTCCATTCCGTCCATATGGGCGAATAAGGCACGCCGCCACAACCCATATCTTAAAATTTGAAAAAAGATGTCAAGTCGTCAAATATACAATGCTACGCACGACCATCTTGTATGGGATGTTTATGAAAGTTTTTGCTACATCAAAACATTGCGTTTTTCTTTATAAGATCTCATTATCTTTGCCAGGAACTTTTTGTTCTAAAGAAATTCGACTTTGTCCTACTATTTACGAACTTTTTGTTCTAAAGAAATTCGACTTTGTCCTACTATTTTTATATTGGATTGGACATGTCGTGCTAAAATTTGAGATGTCCTATTTATTTCATAACTAAAAAGATTTTTATTTGCCTCATGTTTCATAAAATTTCGAACCCTGGTATTTCGATCACAACCGTGTGACTAACAGATCCGTCAACCGTGTGACTAACAGATCCGTCAGGATTCAATTGTACAATATACATTAAGAATTTGTCAATTTCATGTTTAAAATATTCCAAATGAACAATTGTATTTTATTTGCTTCAGAGCTTGTAAGTTCAATCTGTTTGTGAAAAATGGTACTCAGAATGTATTTGAAAACAAGGCATTGCCATCTTTAGAGGACGAAGAATGTATTTGAAAACAAGGCATTGCCATCTTTAGAGGACGAAAACCAGTTCACTGGTGCTAGCATTGGGCCAGCTCACACAATATTTCCTTATTGTATTGACTACAATTTGATTAGAACCACACTTTAAAAACCAAAGGTTTAATTGGTTTGTAAGAAATGAATTGGTTTGTAAGAAACGAAACCTATCCTGAAGCTCTATCATGGTTTCCAAACTTATCATCACGTTTAGTTTATATGGTTTGTAAAGTAACTTAAATGTAGCAATGATGCAATTCCAGTCTTCACCCAAATGCTGATTAGGGATCATTAGTCTAAATGGTTTGTAAGCCAATTTCAGTCTTAACCCAAATCCTGAATAGGTTTCACTAGTTCAGACGGTTTGTAAGTACAAGCATGATACGGACAACATAAATAATCCAATTCCAGTCTTAACCCATGTCCACTAAACAACATTTACAAGGTTTAGACAGCTGCCAAGGATTGAAGCAAGAAATCTGCACAGAACAAACAAGCGAGAAAAGAAAATCTCAAATCACAAAGATGCTAGCTAGATTAAATGCAAACTTGCTCTTCCAAAACAGCTTTAATGAGAAGTCGGCTCAGCGATCTATTGCCTTCGAAGAACTCTTATCAAGTTGTGGCTTCGTTTGCTGGTTTCTCTAATATTAAAACTTGGTGACTTCTAGAAGTATCAGCCTTAATATATCGCCTCCTTGCCTCCTCCTGATCGTATTCTCCACGAAGATTAAAGAAGAAATGCGTGATCTTTATTTTCAGACCAAATCCTGATAAAATAAAAAATTCTGGTAATATTTATTTTCAAACTTTTAGTCCTGATAAATAAAAAAAAATCTGGTAATAGTGGCCTGGCTGTCACTCAAAAGAGACGTAATGACCATCAACCTTTCTAATATCTCGGTTCCTTAACTTTCCATACTTTTGCCTAGGGTAATTTGTTAAAATTAAAATCTGCACCCGAGGAACTATTAAGATATTTCGTACAGATTACAACTTTCAGATCCGAAATGCATTCCAAAAAAGCACTTTAACTGGAAAAGCAACAGGTAAAAATCGAATAAATGTGTAGCCAAAAACCAAAACATGATTCACCAAAGAGAACTCAAAAGATGTTACACCATGGATTGAGCTAGTTGCCACGGTAAAGACTATAGCTCACCAATGATGCTATTTTTCTACCTAGAATTGACGAGAGGCTAAATCATGGAGTATCACTAGTCTCTGCTTTTTATTCCAGGAGAAACAAAACGTTCAAAAAAGGCCATCATACCGCTTCAGCATCAACATAGCATATAGCTCTGTCCCGAAAGATGGTATTTATAAGGGTTTAATCATGGGCCATTCAAACCATAAACAGATCGGAAGGAAAAAAAAAAAGAGAATGTGTTGCCTTTTTGACGCACCTCCATGATGATGAACATCGGCTATGCAACACAGAGCAGCGGCTGGCTTTTGCACATTCTTAAGTTGGAAACAGCGCATTCACAGAGCCCCAAGATGTGCATCAAACATAGGAATATATGGAAATTTCAAACGGATCAACCAAGCCTGGTTAAATGCAGATAATAGAGGAGCTTCTCAGTATATACAGCCAAACCCTAATCCGCACTTGACCCTATTTGTTGGATGGCTGAAAACGGTTGCACTTATCCACCCACACATACAGCATCTCCTTACCAAGAAATAAAATATGTAACAATCCCTAACGTAAAAATACTAGCTATCTATCTATCTATCTCACCAAAAAATATTTCACTAGGAGGTGGATTCAAGAAAAAACCCCTAACAACCTCCGCAGTCCTTACCTATATCTAATGCTAGTGTTTAAATTTGGTTTTCCTGGCAATTGGACTGGTAGTGCATCTAATGCTGCAAAATTTATTTTTCTCTACTTAGGATATTATATGCATTTCTTACAGGTAGCTCAAGCAGACGATAATCAAAGATGTTCCTTGCTAGAAAAGAATGGAAAATTATGCATACAACAAGCAATGTCACTCGATAGAGGTAACCCTTTGCAATTGGATGTGTTGTTCTAAGAAAACGTTTTGTAATCCTTCCATATGTTGATGATTATATAGCCTAGGAAAGATTTGACTATTTACCATCCACTGCTCGCCCCTAATCTGCACATTCAAGTATAAATTAGTGCACTTCAATAAACACCAAGTAGTTGTTTTCTTTAGTAGGGAATCGCTTAGTTCAAGGTAGGCTGAGATTTAAGAACATAGCAAATAGGTCAATTAGTTTAAGGAATCTCGTTATTTTTGGAGGAAATGTCAAATTTGCTTAGGAATTTGAAATTGTTGCAAGAAAATGGATCCCTTCTACTATGAATCTTATTAATAACATGGTAGTTGTATAGGATGCACTATGTATATTTCGTAGTCATGGTTGTCCATTCCGAATTAATACGTGCAAGCAAATGTTCAAGCATTATGCCTCTTTCTCTACCTTTCAAGCCCAACACAATGGGCATACAAAGGAAGTCTTAGCACCAGAGCATTGGGCTTATGTTGTAGCTAGGCCAACTACCATCCAGATAACTAATGTGAACAACCTCAATATGAATGGCTCCTCTATTGTACAGTTTCTCAGCATGCTTATTACTCCTAAGGTTTTTCCCTCAAAATCCTTTGGGGCAAGGAATTTTTAATCTTGGACAATAATAAGTATGATGCGCTCTTTGTTTGGGTCCCATTCATGGACCATTCAATTCAATTCAATTCGATTCCTAAAAAGGAGCTTTTAGCCAGTCTATAGAATTCAATTATAAGACATCTACTTCATATGCTCATGGCCCTATTGAAGTTCTTGAAATATAAAGTGCATAAAAACCATTCTTCCACAGATGTACCCATGTCCTAAGGTATGACTTTGGTCTTATTGCATTAGGAATGTCCCCTGAGTTATGCATTTGGCAGTAGAGATTCAAGATGTGATTGAACTAAGATGTTTTAGTATAAAAAGTGTTTTTAATGTAATGTCTTAAAATGCTTAAACATTGCAAAAAAATAAAACCACCCTAGTGCACAAGGTCATAGGCCAATTTATGCTATGCTCATGTTCGAGTCTGTTTCATTTGGGCTCCCAAAACTCCTCCATGTTGGCCATCCGCTATTCCTATTGCAATTGCTGCAATACAACTACAATTTGGATGGCACATATACATGTTAGGACTCAACTCGTATTATGTATTTCATTTAATATATCGAGATACAGTTGTCTATAATTATGCAAGACATGTATACCATGTCATCAGAGGGGATTGCATATAGCCATCCTTGTGTCACAACTTACAAACCTGACCAACTTACATGGTGTGTTAGAGAAGATTTTGTAGGAGGTAAGCATTTCAATAAAAAAACAAAGGCCATGGACATGAAATTGATGATATTGGACTATGAATGTATCTGATAAATCCTTGCAGCATTTACCATGCAAAAATGCATGCAAATCTCTGAATATATTATATTATACTGTCCCTTCTAAATGTTACGAAAAAGGCAGACAAATGCATATTACGAATGGAAAGTGGTCACTTCAATACAGCTTAAAGGCCTGGGCCATCTTACCTGGTGCGCTAGAGAAGATTTTACATGAATTAAACATGTAACCCAACAGACGAAGGCCATGAACAAATAAAATTGACGATATTGGACTATATGGCCAATGAAATGTCCTGACAAATTCTTTTAGCATTTACCATGCTACGGATGCGTGCAAAGCTATAAATAATTCACATTATGTTGTCTCTTCTAAATCTTAATGAAAAAAAAACCAGACAAATGCATATGGCTACTTCAGTGCAGCTTAGAAACATGGGCCATATTACTTGGCATGCTGGAGAAGATTTTGTAGGAAGTAAGCATCGAGCAAAATAGACGAAGGCCATGAATAGATGAAATAGATGATATTGGATATCAAGGCCAATGAAATGCATCTAACAAATTTTTGCAGCATTTACCATGCAGGCATTATGATACCACTTTCAAATCTTGTGGAAGACAAATGCATATATGAAAAGAGGAAGTGTTTACTTTAGTGCATGTGCTGATAGTTATGGGTCTTTACGTTCATAGGGCACAAGTCTATGCCCGAGTTTGGCCATTTTGGATATGGCAAATTGCACTTTTTACATAAAAATTTCATCCAACTGATTAAACTAGCAATTGTGAAAGTAAGGTTGGCATCCATTAATGTCATTTGAAAAAAATGAGAACACTTAAATATTTGAAATGGATCAACTTTCTCCTTCAAAACTTTGATATACAATTGTGTTATGCATTCTTCAACCTTTCGAGGCAGGGGTTTTTTAATCCTAGTAGTAATGATTGTACTAGCCCATTGTATGGGTCCCATGACCTATTGGTCTTCGTGGACGTTAAAAAAACTATTCTATTCTATTCTATTCTTCAATAACGTGCTCTTATCTGTCCCTTGAATAAATCGCAAGCTAAAGGAGGCATCACTCAAAGCGATTTGCAATATAACATGTCTCCAGGACCAAGATTACGATTGGACTGAAAAACTGGACCTAATTAAAGAGAAGCTGCTATAACAATACAGGGTTGAAGAACAAGATGGTCCAACAATTGAAGAAGAGGAAGAAGAGGTTATGTACAACCTCGTGTCATTTCTTTCTAAAGATTGACAATGCCTTGTGGCCAAATCTGCTTGCCCAAACTCGTTGTTGCATGTATTCTGCCTGGACCTATCCAAGGATTTTCTATTGGCACTGGATGGAGATGGCGTTCTAATGTCATATCACGACAACTAACGACAACCAAATCACCTAATAACTCATGAAACACAGAGAAAACCTTGAACTCCATCATTGATCGTGGAGAAATTCCTAATCTCATTCGTTCAATTAGCATATCTCAATAATATTCAATCAACCCACCCCTTGTCGGCCATGAACTGGGACAATTTCATCTGGCTGCGAGCCGCAGCAGGTTGGAAGCCACTCTCTGCAATGCAGACCAATAGCCACAAGATAGAGCTGTATGATTGGGCCCATCAATCGCACCTATTCAAGGTGCTAGTTGTTACGGACCAAGGGCAAGTCGCGCTTGCGGGCCTTGGGACCGGGAGTCTGCCATGGGAATGCCGCGGGGTGGCCTGGGAACGTCCCGAGCAGTAGCACTGCCTAGGGACAGCATGGGGTTATAATTTTAAATAGTTAAACTTTCGTATGCTAAAGTGGCCTTTTAATTAAATTATAAAGTCCTTAAAGAAAACCACCTAATCTTTAGTTTTTGGGGTATGACATGGCTTGATTTTATTGGCTAAGGTAAATAAAAGGCAAATTTGATCTCAGAACCTCGATGATTTAACAGTCACCCGGATCAGCTATAAACAGGTCGAATCTGGGCTATACTTGCTCGATTCTTGCTCTGGAAAAGACCCATGTGTCTTTTTCCAGCTAATCTTGGCCCTAGTGGCCCTGTAAAAGGATTTGATATAATAAATTTTGGAATTTGATTTAAAACATTATTGAGAGAATATTTCTATGGTCTATGATTTTTTTTTTTTTTTTTTTTTTTGTGAAGGACGAACAAAAAAGTTTATTAATCAGCAAGAATAAGTACAAAATGAATATTTCTCATCTAGTTGTATAAGCACAAAAGGGTACTGCTGGAACACGAGCCTGCGACACCATGTGCTTACTCCATACTAGATAAGCAAAAAGAGAGAAGGCTCTGCTTAAGAGGCTAACCACATTGAACCTGTAACGGCGTCAAATCCGACGTGACTATTGGAATCTCAGGAGAGTTTGAAGATGTAACTTGGGCCTTCGACAAAACAGTATTATCTTCAATCAAATCAGCCCACTGGAGTGGAGCAAAGCGACCACATGCAACAGAAGGAGCAGAATCATGTATAGTAAGTGCTGAGGAGAGCTGAGATGCAGAGGTATGAGAAACACTTCACTTTTAAAGCATGATCGTCTATTGTAAAAACGTGTTTTTTGGTGATCTTTAAAATACAAAGGGCTATTTGGGAAAATACTTAAGAATTAAGGGCATTTTGAGAATTTCAAAAATACCAAGGGCTTTTTGGGAATTAAGTGAACAATTAAGGTTATTTTGGTAAATTTCCCTTTAATTAAATTATAAAGTCCTTAAAGAAAACCATCTAACCTTTGGTTTTTGGGGTAGACGTGGCTTGGTTTTATTGGCTAAGGCAAATAAAAGGTAAAATTGATCTGTAACCTCGCGATTGCAACAGGTCAGCCGGATCAGCTATAAACAGGTTGAATCTGGGCTATACTTGCTCGATTCTTGCTCTGGAAAAGGCCCATGTTCCCTTTTCCAGCTAATCTTGACCCTAGTGGCCCTATAAAAGGATTTGATGGCGTTTTTGGAAATGACGGTTTTCCTTTGAAGCCAAGCAATTGGAGCAATTCGCCTGACCTGGCAGTTGGATCTTCTATTACTGGAGGTTTTGATCCGTTGCGAATTGATTGAGCATCAATTCGACCTGTTCTAAGCTACTTCACTATTTGGTGTTAGTTTGAGGAGGTGCTCCATTCTTGGAGTGTTTCTGACTGCTCTTTGAGCAATACTATTATTGCAGTATCAAGTTCTTGTGAATTAGAACTTCTGAAGTTGGACTTTAGGTGATCCTGGGGATCAGTGGCGATCGTGCGTGGGGAGCTCTGGGAGCTCACGGTTGAGGGGAAATCTGAGAGTTCTAGGTAGCGCAATCGGACCTACTTTTTGTAGGCCGTGACAATTTGGTATCAGAGCAAGGTTTAGATCCATGATTGATCCGACGCAGGATATGGCACATCCAATCGATGGGTTGCCAACTATTGCTTTAACAGATGGCATAGTACCTGCGCTCCGCGATATTCATTTAGAAGACCTACCTATGTTTGATTTTGAGACAATGTTGCAGGCACAACCTGGTGTGGAGTTGTCAGCGCCTGCCATAATTGCTGTTAGTGAGCAGCCTCTTAGTGTTACTGGACACCCTGGGGGTAACCAAGTTCTACAGGCAGGCTTGGTAGCTAGGGGGGCGAGTACCGTTGTCAGTGGAGTAGGCTCTGGAGCAGTACTCTAACAGCACCATTGTTGGCAACTGCGACAACAGTTACTACGGTGCGAGGGGATCCTCAAGAAGAGCAATCTTCGATTGCTAGAAATTTGGACAATGTGCAGAGACAAATAAATTGATGGATGCTGGAAAGCGCTGCCCGGGAGCAACGCCTTAGGGAATCTATCGATAGACTTACGCAGAACTCTAAAAGTACTGCAAATAATTCTATAACCCAAACGGTACGAGGTACCGCAAGAGGACGGACAGCTGTCAGTGCACCACTTGGAGTTGGTCGCTCTATGCCGGACGGAACCAACCCAGCTGTGAGTGATCCTCTCGAGGAGACCTTGAACGGGCTCTCGGAAGAGGGAATCAAAGCTCTGGAAAAGATGAAAATGCCGAATTTTGATGGAATGGGAACACCAGAGGATGCGATACTTTGGTTGGGTCGCGTCTGAAAGAAGTTAAAACACACCTGTTGCAAGCAGAACCCAAAGGCTTCGAGGAAGCAGTGGAGCTTGCAAGGAAATTGGTTGGACACGAGGAACCTCAGAAGACCAAGAAGAGTTTTGATTAGAAGTCAAAACGAGCTGAAAATACTGCAGATGGAGCGTCATCTGCTAAAAAGCGGAAGCGGTATCAGTCGAATAAAAAAACTGCGGGGCAGTCTAAAGATTCCAATCAAAAGAAGGCAGCTATAAAGTGCTATAACTGCCAGGGAATGGGTCATTATGGGAGAGAATGTCCTAAGCCACAAAAGCCAAAGAAGGCGGTAGCTGCGCTGGCCAAAACATCATCGGATAGTGAAGCTGTGAAGATGTTTGTCGGCCATCGCGAGAGAAGAAAGCATGGTAAATGATTCTTCTAAAGTTTTCTTTGGTAAACTTATACGTGTTCTAGGTAGAATCAAGAGAAAGAATGTGATTGTTCTTATTGATTCTGCGAGCACTGACAATTTCTCTTCTGCAGCTTAGCAAGGGAGCTAGGCCTGGAGCTGACGAAGGTGACTCCGTATGTAGTTGAAGGAGAGGCGGGGCCTCAGGTTCAGTGTGGAGATCAACAAGCGCAGGGCGTAGACTTGATACCTCAAGATAGAAGTTCATCTAAAGTAGTGCAGTTTAGAATTGATGTTGATTTGATCAATTTGAAATGTTATGATGTCATTTTGGGGATAAAGTGGCTTCAAAATGCACGTCCGCTCATTGATTGGGCATCCCATGTGTTAACTTTTGAGTTAGAAGACACTAAGTCTCTTAGTATACAAGGATCACCTTATGTGGGATCCGGGAAATTGTTGTCGGCCACTAGAGCAACCGGATGAAAGCTCCCAGCCTCATCCTCAGTTACTTGATCTTTTGGAAAGATACAAGGATGTGTTTCCAAGGAGTTGCCTATAGGGCCACCTCCGTCAAGGGGAGTGGAGCATGAGATTGACCTTGAGCCCGGAACTAAACCAATGGCAAGAGCCCCTTATCGCTTGAGTCCTCTTGAGTTAGAGGAAGTCAAAAAGCAAGTTAGGGAACTACTTGAAAAAGGGTTTATCCAGCCAAGCAAATCTCCTTTTGCAGCTCCAGGCTGCTAGTTAAGAAAAAAGATGAAACTATGCGCATGTGCATAGACTATCACGCACTTAACAAAGCAACCATTAAGGATAGATATCCTTTACCACAGATTGTCGATATATTAGATCGTCTAGGCGGTGCAACTTGGTTCACCAAGATTGATTTGAGAAGTGGATATCATCAAATCAAAATCCGTGGCTACGTTCATGAGGTTAATGAACCGAGTATTTGCTGATTAATTGGACAAATCACTTGAAGTATTTCTGGATGATATACTTATATACTCGAACTCATTAGAAGAACACTTTCAGCATTTGGAGCAAGTGCTTAAAGTGTTACGCTCCAATAAGTTGTATGCCAAAATCTCTAAATGTGATTTCCTCAAGCAAAGGGTTGCTTATTCGGGTCACATCTTGTCGGGGGAGGGAGTGTCTCCGGACCCTAGCAAGGTACGAGCGGTATAGGAGTGGACTCAACCTGAGAATATTCGTGAGTTGAGAAGCTTTCTCGGGTTGGCTACTTATTATAGAAAATTTGTGCCCAAGTTTTCTAAGGTAGTAGCCCCGCTCATGGATCTTTTGAGAAAAGATCAAGAGTATGTGTGGGGTCGAGCTTAGCAAGCGGCCTTTAAAAGAATTAAAAGTCTTTTAGTGAGTAGTCCAGTAATGAAGGTGCCTGACCTCAATGCGTCGTTTGAGGTATACACGGATGCTTGTAGGCAAGCTCTGGGAGCTGTGCTTATGCAACAAGGTCGTGTTATTGCATATGAAAGCCATAAACTTAATCAAGCGGAATGGAATTATGCAATGTATGAGCAGGAACTGTTGGCTATAGTTCATGCAGTGAAGACGTGGTGGCACTACTTGAGATGTGGTACCAATAAAGAGCCACGCAAGTTTGTGGTTTATACTGACTATAAGCCCTTAAGGTTTTTGCAAAGCCAAGCTGAGATTAGTCCTAGGCAAGCTAGGTGGCTTGACTTCTTGCATGAATTTCATTTTAGTATTGAGCATACTCCTGCAAAGAACAATCCGGTTGTGGATGTCTTATCCAGGATTAAGTATTTGAATACTTTAATGGTAGGGGAGAATGATCTCTTCCAAAGGATTAAAGGCATATATCAAGAAGATAAGCAACAACCCGCGATAACCAAATCTGGGGATTGGTGGACTGAGCAAGAAGGGTTGTACTTTTATAAATCAAGGATTTATGTTTCATTACATGCTAATCTTCGAGATTTGATATTGCGCGACCATCATGAAACCCCGCAAGCTGGGCATTGGGGTGAGTGGAATACCTACGAGGTCAAGTGTCACTACTATTGGCCAGACATGAAGGAACAAGTCCGGGACTTGGTTTCACATTGTCTGACGTGTCAAGCTGTTAAAGCTGACCATGGTCGTATCCCGGAACTATTGCGACCTATACCTATACCTATACTCTTGCAAAGATGGAAGTGTATAAGTATGGACTTCATAGTCTCTTTGCCTAGAACTGTAAGGCAGAACACTCAGGTATGGGTGATTGTTGATTGCATACCTAAGTACGCCAAATTTGTGGCCTTGAAGGAGGATGTACTGGTCCAGATGTAGCAACTGCATATATGAGATATGTTTTCCCTCTTTTTGGTTTGTCTTTGTCTATCATAAGCGATCGGGACACCAAATTTACAGGTCATTTTTGGAAGGACGTTATGAAAAGGTCTTAAGGTACGATTGAGAATGAGTAGTGGTAACCGCCCACAAACGGATGGCCAAACTGAGAGAATCAACATGATCTTGGAGGATATGTTGAGAAGTTTTGTCCATGAACACTAAACTCGTTGGGAAGAGTATTTTCCTTACCTAGAGTTTACGTCTAACAACAGCCATCATACGGGAATTAAGATGACTCCCTTTGTTGCTATGATGGGGCAAAATCCCAGAACTTATGCTGGTATGCACAAGTATCTAAAAACGGATGCCGCCGTGAATATGTTGGAAGACATGAACGCAATTTTGCTTCAGTGTCGGCAAAACTTGCAAAGAGCGCAAGATCACGCTCAACTGTATGCAAACAAGCATAGGCGTGATGTTACTTATGAGGAAGGTGACTATGTGTTCTTAAGAATTGTGTATCCTTCATCCTTACGAATCAACACCCTTAAACCGTTGGTTAAAGGGCATGTGCCTAAGTTAACCCCGAGATATGCTGGACCTTTTAAGATTGTTAAAAAGTTAGGAACCACAGCATATGAGTTGGCATTACTACAGGATATTGGGATCCATCCTGTATTTCATGTAAGCCAGCTTAAGTGAGCTATACTAGATACGGACAATGTTCGTCCTGAGAGTATACCGCTAGTGTTAAGCTCCACTGTAACACCAGTCCTCGTGTTCGCAGTTGCGCAATAGGGATATTCGTGAATATCTGGTCTTGTGGCGAGGCCAGTCTCCCGCGGATGCCACTTGGGAGACGGATGATTTGTGCAACGTTTTCTTCATTCGAAACTCTAGACCTTGAGGATAAAGTCCTAAGGGGAGGGGAGAAAATTGTTACGGACCAAGGGCAAGTCGCGCTTGCGGGCCTTGGGACCGGGAGTCTGCCATGGGAATATGCCACGGGGTGGCCTGGGAACGTCCCGAGCGGTAGCACTGCCTGGGGGCGACATGGGGTTATAATTTTAAATGGTTAAACTTTCGTAGGCTAAAGTGGCCTTTTAATTAAATTATAAAGTCCTTAAAGAAGAAGAAGAAGAGATTTTAACGTACCTAATCTTTAGTTTTTGGGGTATGACATGGCTTGATTTTATTGGCTAAGGTAAATAAAAGGCAAATTTGATCTGTAACCTCGCGATTGCAACAGGTCAGCCAGATCAGCTATAAACAGGTCGAATCTGGGCTATACTTGCTCCATTCTTGCTCTGGAAAAGACCCATGTGTCTTTTTCCAGCTAATCTTGGCCCTAGTGGCCCTGTAAAAGGATTTGATATAATAAATTTTGGAATTTGATTTAAAACATTATTGAGAGAATATTTCTATGGTCTATGATTTTTTTTTTTTTTTTTTTTGTGAAGGACGAACAAAAAAGTTTATTAATCAGCAAGAATAAGTACAAAATGAATATTTCTCATCTAGTTGTATAAGCACAAAAGGGTACTGCTGGAACACGAGCCTGCGACACCATGTGCTTACTCCATACTAGATAAGCAAAAAGAGAGAAGGCTCTGCTTAAGAGGCTAACCACATTGAACCTCAGGAGAGTTTGAAGATGTAACTTGGGCCTTCGACAAAACAGTATTATCTTCAATCAAATCAGCCCACTGGAGTGGAGCAAAGCGACCACATGCAACAGAAGGAGCAGAATCATGTATAGTAAGTGCTGAGGAGAGCTGAGATGCAGAGGTGTTACAACCCTTAGCTAACTTTCGAGGTTGATGAAGAGCAGGTGGATGTTTAGGTGGAGGGTGGGCACCACGATGATCAATGTCCATGTACTGCCCACAAACCTCTTCAACTTGCTCCTGGGACCTCTGAATTTGATTCAACCTTTGCCTCTGTTGATCCAGCAGCAGAAGCGTGGGACCAGTGGCTGGAATAGATGTAGAGGAAGTCACAGGGGGACGAGAGACATCCATTAAAGAAGGAGCAGAGCTAGGAGTAGGATTTGTGGCAGAGGCAACTGGAGGAGCCTGCTGATAAGACTTACGATACTGAGCAAAGAGAGGGTCCTCAGGGAACATGAGAGCCAGCTCTGGGCCATTTAACAATCGTAGCTTGAATGGAAAGAACATGGGCCCACTTTGAACAACAATTGTCTGAGGCAGGTCACGATGAATGGGGCGTGTTACACAAATCCTAGTAATGCCATTGGTTATAGCATGTTGCAGGTAAAGCTCAATCTCACTAACAATGGCAGAAATGAACTCAACATCCTTAAACTCTTAAGGAAAATCTTCAATAGCAATCCAGAATGGGGCACGTAAGGAAGTTGGCTTACCTGGAAAAGAGCCAGGAACATACTGTTGATACAATAAGAAATGTTTCCACAGAGGATCAACACCTCGTTCTATGAGCTGAGCCACCGGCTTAGGAGACTCAAACATCAGGAGAAAACAACGTTAATCTTTGGCCACGAGCTTGATGGATTGATACGCAGGAAGCCCTATATAATTTGTGTAGATGCCCAAATAACCAAGATCCCACGCGCTTCAGATCCAAGAAGGGGCCAATGAAGTAACAAACAACAGAGCATGAACTAATTGCTCCACATGACGATGGTGAGTCTCATGATTGATCTGCACCACAGGGGCCCCAAAATGCTCAAAGGTTGCCCTGCACTGCTGAACCTCATAAAAAATTTCAGCAGGTGGTAACAAGCTATCCATGGAGTCCTGCTTGGCCTGCAACTGCTGAAGATAAGCGCAACTTCTTTCTTATTATTGTCCACCATGGTGGCAATGGCCTCTGAGACACGAAATGAGGTGGCTGGAGACGATATACCTTTACATAGCCACTCAGAGAAGCAGACACATGTAACCCTTGCCACTGTGTCAGAAGACCTCCAAGATGTAGAGGTCGAGACATGCGGCATGGTTGAAGAAAAAGGTATCCCAGGTTTGTTCGAGGAAAGAGGGGGAAACTCCTACTGCCTTGAGGAACCTCCAACGTGCATTGGATGTTCTTTTTGTTCAGAAGGGCCTCCTTCATGTGAGAGACTCTCAATATCTATTGGAGATGCAACCTGTGTCACATTCTTTTGAGCAGGAGCTACTAATCTCGTATGTTCTGAAGAACTTCCAACATGTGTTGAAGGTGCCTTTGGAGGTACCAACATTCTAGAAGAACTTTCCAGGGTCACTTGTACCACACTGCCTCTAGAATCATGAGACATACTGTCAGACGCTGGAATACCAGGCTGAGAAGAGGAGAGAGCAGAAGCTACTGCCTCGATTGAACTCGGTACACATATGCTACTGGAAGAAACAGGAGCATGAGGCAATGCCAACGGATTGAGGTGCATAGAAGCTTGCCTCTCCTGCGCCTTAGATCCAACTGCCACTGATGATACCAAATTCTTAGGAGAAGAAGGAGCACCTTCACGAGCCAGTTTGTGGGCATCTCGACCGCTAATCTTTGGAGAATCTAGAGCATATTCTCTTCCACCATTGCCCTGTATTCCATTAGGATTACCAGAGAGACGCTTGGAAGGACTACGAGTTGCTTTTGCCATCTCCACTAGAAGGGGCCGAGATTTTAGAGCTCTACAGTCCCCCACAAAAGAGTAACTTCTGAAAAGCTAAAAAGCACCACTGAAAGAATCACTCCACGAGCTTTCCAATGAGCCCAAGCATGCCTAAAAGTGTCACCAAATACAAGAGCTATGGCAAAAAGAAAATTGCAGCCAAACCTTAACACCGCCAATAAAGGGCCGGAACTGTCAGGCGATTTTTCGCTGCCAAAACAGTCTAATCATCATACAAGCTGCACATCAACAGAAAGAGGATACAATGATCTTTCCAATAGCCTAGAATCATTCAAATCTGACATGGGAATCAAACGTTATGTGCAAACGAACGAGGCTGAAACCCTAGGCGCCATCACCAGCGCCCTTCAGCCAAAACCCCATCGATGTAAAATGGAGATGCCTTATGCCCTAGCTTTGTCTTCCTCACTCCCTTCTATGGTCTATGATAAATCAAGATGTCATGAGAACCTACAATGAAGCTGTTATTGTGATGTTGGTAATATATGTATCTATGGTATAGGTGGTAAAGAAGTTCATTATTACAAATACTTTTTCCTTCTGAGGCCCCGTCTCGAAGAATATTGCTTGTGTTCATTGATACCCACGTATTTGCTCTCCTGTTATGACCCATCTATTGGTTCACATGGTCTGAAGATTGTATTTCCAATCTTTATCTTAAAAGTTGTATCTTTTCCTAATGCAGCATGTATTAATATGCAGTTATGATCCACATTGAGGAAAAGAGTTTGAGAAGATTTAGTTATTAAATGTTAGTGCCTCGGAATCAAGAAATGTGGACATTTAGTTAGCATTAAAGGAGTTAATGTCATAGGATTATATGTGGTCTAAATCATGAATAGACGTGGCCTTAAAATGGAAGACCCTTTTGGAAGCCTCAGTTTAGATGTGTTGAAGTACTGCGCAGAAGGGGATGTATTCATTTTTGGTGACTTTAATGCCCGCACAGGTAATTGCCAAGCTAGACATTGATGATGTCTCGGATGTTTGCTTAGATGAAAAACTTGATGTGGTATGGGAGAGAACATCTGAAGATTCGATTGCAAACAGTATGGGAGATATCCTCCTTGACATCTGCACTATGTGCAAACTTAGCATAATAAATGGCATTCACCAGTTCCCAAGATCAGGTAGCTTTACTTTCCACAGTCACATGGGGCATAGTACAGTTGATTATCTCCTTGCGAGAAATCTGAATCTTCTTGAAGACTGCTATATAGGAAGCAAAATACCGGAATCAGACCATGTACCGGTGCATGTAATAATTAAAACACAAGATGGCATGAGCCAACAGCAGCCTAGCTTCCATCCGAAAATAAAAGTGAGATACGATGCACATGAAACTTATGGAAAGCTCATAGAAAATATGCTTATGCAAGCTAAATGGATAGGGATTGGAGAAGAGGATGCAAAGGAATTTACGCATTTGCTAAACCAAGCAGGGCAAGCTGTGTTTGGCCTCACCAAGAGACATCCACAAGGAAGAACATGCAAATCTTGGTGGGATGCAGAGTGCACAGAAGTAAGGAAGTAGTTACCAAGCAACACCATCTGTAAACCAAAATGCTATAAGAATCTCATTAGAGGCAAAAAGCGCAGGTACTTCAAGGAGAGGCAAGCAAAACTGGTAGAACAGTTCAAAAGAAGCCCACGATCATTTTGGAGCACGTTGAGAGATAACTCAGACCAAATTAACCTTGATGAGATAGCTTTGCTAAATTTAGTGAGGGACATTTATGAAGTTGATGGTGTAGAAGGAACGTTAGTACAAACACATGGCATGCATCTATTTTCAGAGTTAGAAGTTAAAGAAGTTTTGCCAGGGATGGCCAATAATAAAGCCCATGACATTGATGGTGTGTGCATTGAGCTCCTCAAATAGGGAGGGGATGTCACCTTGTCCACTCTTACAGGCTTACTTAACAGATGTATTACACAAGGAATGCCAAGTAGCTGGAGATTAAATCGGGTGCATCCCATACATAAGGTTGGGGATAAAAAGAATATTGCTAACTACCAGACGATTTTAATAGGAAGCACGCTCGTTAAGATCCTAGGGAATCTGCTAGAGAAGAGGTGAGTACATGGGTAGAAGAAAAGGAGAAACACTCACATTGCCAAGCTGGTTTTCGAAAAAATCACAACACACTTGACCATGCTCTTACCCTTCATGTGCTCATAGAAAAGGCTAAATCCCCAAATACAGCTCTATACATAGCCTTCATCGATTTCGCAAAGGCTTTTCATACGATCTCGGAAAGTGGCTTATGCGATAGGATGGTACAAATTGGAGTGCCTCAGGAACTCAGAGCTGCTGTATCACAATTATTCTCAGAGGTACTGATAAGAATTTCATGGGAAATAGACACAGTGGTAAAGAGCACTATTGGTGTCAGGCAAGGATGCCCCCTATCTCCGACCTTATTCGGACTTTTCATTGATGAATTAGAAGATTGGTTGAGAGCACATTCACTGGCAGGCACAAAAATTGGCGCTTATATAATTCAGCTGTTGCTATATGCAGATGACGTAGTTTTGCTTGCAAACAAATAACATGCCTTACAAGAACATTTGAATGCTATGGAGCAGTTCTGTACATCAAAACAAATGAGAGCTAATGTAATGAAGTCTAAAATCATGGTGTTTGGTACCATTGATAGGCTGGTATTCACCTAACATGGTCAGAATTTGGAGATAGTCGAATGTTATAAATATCTCGGCATAGATTTCTCATCTAAATATAACTGGAAGGAGTGTGTGAAGAGGCGGGTAGCTGGAGGGAAGGCGACATTGTATAGCATGTTGGCAAGATGTAACAAGGCTGCATTGACAGAATGGGGGCTGAAAAAGGTATTGTTTAAGACTTTAGTCCAAACAGTACTGTTATATGGAGTGCCCATTTGGGGGCCAAACCTGTCTGCTAAGATGTGGTGCCATCTTGAATCTGTTCAAAAAATATTTCTGCCGGAGGATTTTTTTTTTTTTTTTTTTTTTTGAGAGAGAATGGGGTTTTTTTCATTAATTATAGAAAAAGATACATTAATGTGAGTGAGCCATAAAGTAGACTACTCAAAACAGAACTTCCAAGCAAAAGTGACATAAACAAAAATAGCATAAGTAGATGCTATGTAGCAGGAAAATTTATAGTGTTGAAGTAATTGTCTGCCTTGTGAAAGAAACTGCATTGCAACAGCCAAAATGATCGAGTAGTAAGCATTGGGACTGTGCAGCTGACAAGATAATGTTGACCAGAAACATGTAGGCAAAAAACATGTGGATTTGGAAGTCCTCCGATTGGTCTTAAGGGTGGATGAAACAGGAAGATGAAATCAGATTAGAAGTGATAGGATGTGAGGTAGTCAAGGTTTGGTTGAAAGTCTGGCTGCAGAATAAGAATGTTACCATTTCCCCAGTTTAGCTCTTGGATCAACCTATCTGCATTAGTTGTGGACATCATGATGAGTGTGCCATAAGCATCTGCTAAGCATCTATGGTGATAGTAGAAATTGCTCATGTGTCATCATTCTACTGTTGCTTTCCATGAACCACCATAACTGTACCATTAAGTGAGTGCCTCTGCAGAATTCAATGACCCAATCAATTTCATTGTCTGGAATGTCTGGGATATCAATGTTTGTGATGCCCCTGACTAGGCCTGTCCATAATCCATCATCTGTGTATTGAATGTCATGTACTAGTCTATGTCCTGGGAAAAGTCTGTACTCTGCTGGCTCCACTGAAGTGTTGAAATCTCTATTAAGGCTCATCATGTAATCTAGCAGGAAGACAGTCATTGTCAGTAAGTGTGATATTGCAATTTAATTTAAACAACAAGTGATAACCAATAAAATTTCCAAAGCCATACCATTTATTGTCAACAGAATCCTTATCTACATGCATTTGACTAGTTGCAGTCAGTTCAATGTCATAAATTACTTGTGTTTTTATCCAGTGTGTGGATGATCTGTTACCTCCATAATGACATCTGTTTCTATGTTTCCATACATTCCATAATGCAATGAAACATAAAGAGTTTTTAAAAGCTTCATCATTCATCATGAACTCTAACAGGGTAGCAGGGCATTTTATATTGAAAGTGTCCTCAAACCATAACCAAAAGGAAGTGAGCCTGACACACCCGAAGATGTGTTCTAGAGTCTCTACATTACCACAGCCCAGGGGGCAATTGGGGTTAATGGAATGAGTGTTCTGATTTGAATGCCTTGAGATCATTTCCAGATTTGATAGACTTTTGTTTGCAACAAGCCAAACAAAATAAGCGATTTTTGGGGGTAGATAGAAATTCGAAATGTTTTTGAACAATCTGGTTTCAGTTTCATCTGAAAATCCCCAGTATAATTTGGCTTTTGAGGGCGTATTTGACTTGTTTAGATAGCTGTAGACTTTGGAAACACTGTAAATAGGCTTGTCAGATAAAGTCCAATCAGTACAAATTGGATTATTCATTGGGTTAATATTGCAGACCCTCTGCATGATATGTCTAAAGAAATATCTGTCTGAAGAACTGCCTCTTATTTTGTGTTTCAGATTAGTCCAAGAAATCCATCTATTTTGATCCCAAAGATCACCAAGAGTCAGGATGTTGTATTCTTTCCATTTTTTATAAAGCTTTTTATGCCTGATAGCCAAAGGAGTAGAGCTGTCCCTTGAGAAATTTGAGTTCCAAAATATGCTCGTGTTAATATGGCTTTTATCAATGCTCAGTTGTTGGAAGGAAGTATGAACCTTGTTCCAAGGTGCAATTCCTAGGATGGGTCCTATGATAGGTATATACTGGCCGAAGTGAAGTGGTGTTCTCATTGAGCTTTGTAAAACATTGAGTCCAAATGGATCCCTCACTAGGGATAGATAAATTTGCAAATATGAATTTTAAATGCTCCGAAACTAGACAATCATCGAGAGCATGATGAAACTGAAGAATACAACATAAAAGATGGTTTTATCCGCCACTTGGTCGATGCAAAGGTGAGAAGACTCGGTGACTGCTCCTCATCGGGAAGAGGAACCACGCCTTCTTAGGTTTTTGAGGAAACTCAAGCAAATAGTTGAAGCACGACCCCACGCACTATGGCAACCACAAGACCTTAAACAATCCTACAGAATCAAGACTGAAAGAAAAATAACCCGTCAATGAGTTAGATGCCATAGGCAAGAAGACTCGGAGGCTCCAGGGCCACGCCGAGAAAGAAACAACAGCCGACCAATCGGGAACCGTCCGCGGAATGACTATCGCGGGAAAAAACAACCGATTAGTGCTGCCTCGGAGGCTACAGCGCCACGCCGAGAAAAAACAATAAATATGATCTCGGAGGCAATAGCGCCACGCTGAGAGAAAACGTGAATAATAAATATTGACTCGGAGGCTACAATGCCACACCGAGAAAAAACATGAATGAATAAATAAAATACTAGTACCATGCCGAGAGAGAGTAAACTAATAAGTATGCCTCAGAGGCTACAAAGCCACGCTGAGGAAATAAAGAATGCAAATTGAAAGGATAAGGAACACGATCAAATGAAAAACCATCAAGGGAGGGAGGGTGAGGGAAACTGATAGGATAGAGAAGAAGGAGAAATCTAGCTCAAGAGAACGCCGATGATAGAACAATGAAAAGAGGCTGAATAAATAGGATGAGTGACAAAGGGACGTCCCCATCCAAGGAATGTCGGTTCTATTGCTGTCGCAATAGAACCGTGGCATTCCTAGGATGGGTCCTATGATAGGCATATACTGGCCGATAGAAGAGGAACAAACTCAAAAACTACTCAGCATGGAAACTGAAAGGAAGAGAAGCTAAAGAGAAATATAATATAAAGAAAGGGAGAAACGAGTCTACAAGGTCACTGGAAAAGAATGCATAGATAAGGCTGACGACAATCAGAGTAAAACGAAGGAAGAGGAAACTAAGAAAAATGGAGGAGAAAGGGATAAAGAGAAGACAGAGACAAAGGAACAATGAAGAAGCAGATAAGAGCAAGTAATGCCGGAATGCAAACAATGGAATGAATAAAAATGAAGGAGAACACGATGGAGGAATGCTATGAGGGATGGAAACAGGAACATAAGAATGAAGAAGACAATGGAGTAGTGCAGTAAGAGATGAGGGTAAAAAGGAGCCAGGTAAGTGGGAGCCAGAACGGATAGTGGCATGGGAAACAAGGCGACTAAGAAAACCGGCAAGTGGAGCAAAGTAAAAGGTCAGAATAAAAGAGAGTGGAAAAGAAAAAGTGGAGAAGGTGGACGGGGACAAAACTTAGCAGGAAAAGCGGACAAAGAAAAGGAATCAATGATCCACATCGTTAACGAATAAACAATGAAAAAACACACACGGAACCAAATGAATACATGGAACAAAAGGAAGGATAGAAACAGGAACCAATAAGGGACTAAAAGAGCAAA
The DNA here is from genome assembly GCA_021234155.1 of Isoetes taiwanensis. Classification (NCBI taxonomy): domain Eukaryota; kingdom Viridiplantae; phylum Streptophyta; class Lycopodiopsida; order Isoetales; family Isoetaceae; genus Isoetes; species Isoetes taiwanensis. The sequence continues at coordinate 4,120,005 of JAJEKV010000086.1, forward strand.
AAGAAGTCAACAAAACTGCCAAACAGAGAGAGGACAAAAAATGAGCTAGAGGCCATAAATAATGAGGAGCATATAGCAAAAAGGGGCGCAACAAACCTAGAATACAGCAAATCGAATCTAAAAATAGATTGAAAAATGTGGAATAAAGAAAGGGAGAAACAAGTCCACAAGGACCACCGGAACAAAATGAAACAGAATGCACAGATGAGGCTAATGGGACACATGGAGCAAGCGGAACAAATGGAGATAATAAAGGCTCAATGCGAAAAACACAGAAACCTAAAAAATTGGACTAAAAGGGGCCAAACAGACTGTCTGTCAAAAGAAAAAATGCCTAGAAACAAATAAACCTACTAACAAACTTGAATAAACGAAAATAAAGGCTAAAAAACAAAATGAGATGAGGAAGCAATGGTGAATGGATGGACCAAATTGCAAAAACAGGTTTAAAGGAATAACCGGAATAAGGATATCAAGCAATGAAGCAGAGTAACATAGAGCAAAAAGACAATTGTGATAAAACGGACTAAGCATGAGAAAGATTCGCAAAAGACATCAAGTGGAACAATTAGAACAATGGCACAAAAGGAGCTAAAGGGACCAACAACAGGCAAATAACACCAAGAGATCAGTTGTCTATGTAAAGCCGAAGTTAATGAACTTCGAAAAACAAAAATAATGGAAATAAATGAGCAAACGAGGCTAAGCAACAAATGATACAGAAGAAGCAATGGCGAGCGGATAGACCAATATAACGAAACAAGTTCACCGAGTATGGGAATAACGACATCAAGCAACAAAGTGGAGTAACCTAGAGCAACACACAACTGTCATACAAGAACAAAACATAGTAATAGAAAATGATATAGTAATCGAAAACATAGTAATGAAAAACAACATAGTAATCGAGAACATAGTAATGGGAATAACGACATCAAGCAACAAGTTGGAGTAACCTAGAGCAATAGACAACTGTCATATAAGACAAAAGCATAGTAATGGAATGCAAAAGATGTCGAGTGAAACAACTAGAACAAGGGTAGCATTCAAAGTAACAATGATGTACGTAAAAACCATCCCTACATGGACATGTATAACACAAAACTAGAGAGAGCACATAAGCACCTATCGCATATCATATTGATCAAAGGCAACAACTGAAATAACCTGACTACAGTGAAACAAACACTTAGAACAAATCAAACTAGATGCAGTTACACAAACAAGAAATGTGCAAGTACATCATAAATAAAATTGAGAAATAAAACAATGGCAAGATATGTGTCAAAGTGAAACTAGACAAGATCAATGAAGCATGACAATAACAAAATGCATATGGGCTACAACGAGTACCGCAACAAACTAAACAGGACAAGAAAGACTATAACTAAGATATAAATAACAGGTTGGGGGCAGACTAGATACGATAATAACAAAAACTGCTCATCCCGATGTCAAATAATGCAGAGGAATCGTACCTAAAAGATGATCCCAAGACCAGTAGCATTGTCAAGAAATATGATATTTAGAGTGAAACAAGAGATCCGATGAGATCAAATAAAGGAAAGGAGCTAACCAGAGAAATGAACCAAAATAGATCAGCTGGGACTAGTAGGACTAAAGGCATAGAGGGTACGAAGCATTAGAGAAGGATGGACTGATGTAACGAAACAACTTGATAAGAATATGAAGCAACAGGAGAAAAGACATCCAAAAGACATAAAATATGAACAATGAAATTAAAGTTCTCCAGAATTTTGAAAGGAATAAAAATAAGGGGAAGGCTCCTATGCAGGTTGATGAGTCAAGGACAGAGAAATTGCATAACATGTTGAACCAGGTAAGAGAATCTAACAAATTCTCTGATCATTTGGCCCATTCAAATGTAAGAGGTGTTCCATTAAATAATAAAAGCCATGCTTACAAAACGAAAACTTACCATTCGTAGGGTCGAAAAATCGCGGACCAAATCTTAGCAGATAATCTCACTTGCTCCTTAGAGCAAGTCTAAGGATCTGAAAATTCAACAAGAAAACATCTTCCAAATAATTGCGGACTGACATAAAAAAGTGGTCAAGCTAAGGATATAAGTTCATCTGCAGCAACAACTTCTACATCCCCAGATGCAACAAATTCTTTGCAACCAAACTCCTTAGAGCAAGTCAAAGGATGCTCAAGATTCAAAAGGTTCCAAAGAAAAACTCCATCATCAAGTGTCTCAATAAGTTCCGTGTACTTGCTAGCTTAAATGTTGATCAAGAATTAGATAACTTATTGAGTAATAAAGGTAGACATATGTCAGGAAATGGTTTCTCCTCCATACGCCTTGGTCCAAGAAACTAAGGATATAATTTTCATTCACATATTGACCTATTAATTGAACTCCCCCTCGAAAGCCCCCTGCTGTTCATCATCTATATCAAAGGAAGTTGCATTGCAAACGGTGAAGGCTTTTTGTCTAAACAAGGAATTATGGTCTCTGCTCATGAGGTGGTTCAAGATCTGATCAGAGGTTGATTTTGTTCAAGAATTTGTTCAAGAAAACCTACCAAGGCATGGACACTGCACCCGAGTTTCAAAAAAGGTTCCAATGCTCAAAATGGAAACTCCAAATGGATGCCAAGGATATTTCTTGACAGAGGCAAGTTCCCTTTTCTATAATTTAAATGATATAGATTCTAATGAGGATAATGAAAATTTATTTGAGTTTTTCCTGGTGGTTGATCAAGACAATGACAATGATAGTGATAAAGGAAAATTGGGAAAATGAGAAATGGTCTTCTACTCCCCTATCAATAGTTCCAAGGGGTTCCTAAATCTAAAAAAAAAAAAAAACCATTTTACCAATTTTATTCAAAAGACTCGGTGAGAATTAGGAGCAAAAAAGAATTGGAATTTCAAATCATAGATTTATCTCCTAGTTCCTATATAGCTATCTTCGATCCAATGAAAATAATTAAGGAATGTTAGGGGAGCCAAAGGCCCAATAAAAGAAGGAGAATTATATCTGTTGTCTAATAGCAAGACATAAATTATGGAAACTAAACCGCTAAATGAGGTGGTTCAGCCTATCGATTGATCTAGAGGCTCCTCATCCATTTGGATTTTTGTTACTAAGAATTTGTTCACAATTTGGAAATCTATGACTCATGTCTCTTATTTCAATAGTTATGTGGAAATGTTGGCATGCAAGTGATTTTCTCAATTAACAACTCTCTCGCTTTGGGGTCATTAATGTATATTCCCACAAATCCAAAAGATAGAGAAACTATCCGGCCTAAAATTAATACATGGATTTCCTCTCAACCTCAAATGGACTGGTCATCTTTGAGACTTCAAACAACACACCAAATTGGGACATGAAGCTAGGAAAAATAATTAATATGTAAGAGAAAACTGGGATACTCTTATTGGGATACAAACTTGATCTATGTTCCTTCTTTCAAATTATACTTGGTCAAATAAATGTAAGAAAGTTTCCGTGTCCCTTGATAGATTCTATGTCTCTATACATCATTCGGGATAATTGTTATGTGGTTAGTGATGAGACTACCTCTATCTCGATCATCAACCTCAATTTCTTCACACAAGCCACCTTTTATGTCTTCCAAGAGATGGGAATGTTCCCTTTAAATTCAACCTGTTCCTTATTACAAAATGAGCAATGATTTCAAGAACTTCCTTATTTCTCTTCAAAATGGTAATAATTTCGATATCTCGCTAATAGCCCTTCTAATGGTTCTCAAACTATGAAAGGTTTTACTCGAAGATAAAGCAAGATGAAATCCTCGGATCAAAACTGGTCCAAGACCATCCATATGGAGAAGGTTAGATGTAAAGAATTTTCTATAGTCAAATGAGAGATCTTAGATCTAAACTCCAATCTGAACCCCACAACATAAATCTTCAGGTTGGGGAGGAAATCTTGGAAAACAAAATTAAATCAATTGAGGAGATTGAGGCTAAGAGTTATGCCATCAAATGTAAGATCAAGTATAACAAAGAGATGGATAGTGGCAGTTCTAAATTCTTCTACAGGACTGCTAGAAATAGATTGCTTAACAATTCCATTATTAAGGTCCAATCTGAGAATGGTACTAGTATTGAGACTCCCTCTGATATTAAAAATTTCTTCCATGACCAATATGCTGCTTTATTCAAAGAGAGTGTTCCCAATGCTCACATTTTATCAAAAAGAAATTCTTTCCTTTCTCAAATTAGCCAAATTATTCCTAATAATGATAGCTTAATGGATGATTCAATTGTCGCCATTCCAACCGAAAGCAAGAAATCTTTAATGTTCTTATGAGTTTCAAGTAAAGGCAAATCCCACGGACCTGATGGCATTCCCCGAAGTTATACATTCATTTTGGGATGCTCAAGCAAGACATAATTAAATTGGTTCATGGTTTCGGAAGGTCGACCACCCGCACTCCTCCATCTCTGCTTGGATTTATTACTTTGGTCCCAAAGGTCGACAAGCCTATTACTTTCTCCGACCGAGACCTATATCCTTAACCAACTCCTCGTACAAATTGTGTGCCAAGATTATTGCTAACAGAGTGAAACCTTTTCTACAAAAATGCATTGATATCAGGCAATCTGCTTTCTTACCCAATAGATTCATTCTGGACAACTTCATTGTGGCTATGGAGGGCCTGCACTGGATTAGAATTTCCTCTCAGAAATGTGTTCTTCTAAAATTAGATTTCAAGAGAGCCTTCGATTCTGTCAACTGGGATTTCTTGGAATTTGCTTTGAAGAAAATTGGTTTCAATCACAAAATCATCACTTTGATTTTTGGTCTTAATTCCATGGCAGTCTTGATTAATGGCTCTCCCTCCACTTTTTTCAAGCTAGCTCGAGGGGTCAGACAAGGTTGTCCTCTAGCCCCATATTTATATCTTGTTGTGGCTGAAATGCTCTCTAAAGCTATGGCTTACCACCAGAATAGTGGACACATTAAAGGCCTTGATCTTCCTGATAATAATGGCAGCCTGATCATCTCTCAGTATGCAGATGACACATTTGCTTTTTTAGAATCCAATCCTGAGAATATTGCTAAGTTTCTTGATATTATTGATTCCTTCTCTGCTGCCTCTGGTATCTTTCTAAACGTTGGTAAAAGTATTATTATTGGGAACTCTACTCATGATAATCTTTGTGGAATTAAGGTTCTCGACCCCAATGCAAGCAACCAAGCTTCTAGGTATGCCTTTATCTCTCAGTCCAAACATTAAAGGTCTCTGGGATCCTATTATTCAGAGAATTAGGAAAAAATTGAATTTCTTGAGGAGAGCACTCTCTCTAGTCGGGCGGGACCATAATTGCAAATTGCATTCATGCGCTTCCCATATTTTTTTCCTCCGCCTGGTGGCACCTAAGTGTATTTATAAAGAGCTTGAGAAGACCATCAGAAACTTCATTTGGAAAGGCAATCACACAAATTGGGATCTTGTCACCCGAGAGAAAAAATATGGAGGCCTTGGCTGTAAAAATTTATACCTCCAAGCATGTGCCTTGGCTGGCAAATTCATCTGGAGATCTTTAAATGGGAATAATTCCTTAGCTTCAATTTTCATTAGATACTGGCTGAAATGTTCTTATCCAGATGGACACCCTACTATTATTCACTCTCTACACCGAAGTCCGCCGCATTTTACACCGGCAAAGCAACACTTCTCCCTTATGCATAATATGATTAGAGCTTGGAATGTGGTGCAAAATTGTTTTGATGAACCAAACTTGGAAGATCATAACATGAACTCATCTCTCGCTTTTGGTGGTCTGGCTTTAAGGATAACTATGGGAACACCTTGGCTATTAAACATCCCAAGATATATAAAAAATGGCAACATCATAACATCACTCATGTCAAAAATCTGTTTTCCAATGGACACCTCATCTCCTGGACCAATCTTAGGAGATTAATTCATGGCACATCTAGTGATAAACTGTCTATATTCATCTTTAAATATCCTCAACAGAATCTTCTCTCAATCGGACGATGGTAATGGTCTTCTCCGGAAAATAGATGGAATCAATAAATATAAAGTCAAGAAAGTTTATGCTCGACTAAATCACAAGACTGCACATGTTAAAGCTAGGTCAAAGTGGTCTCTAACAGAGGATGAATGTAAAAGCTTATTCAACAATACTTGGAAATCCTACTGTCCCCCCAAAGTAAATTACTTTGTCTGGTTGGTTGCTCAGAAAAGTCTGCCAAATCTTGTGTCTCTGTCAAAGAGAAACTCTGTTATTAGACCTGAGTGTCAATCTAACTGTTCGAGTGAGGAAACCATGCAACACATTTTTGATTGCCCAAAGCTTTCTCTTTTTTGGAAATGGTTTTACAGTAAATTTGGTAATTTGTTCAATATGCAAAATCCTTTTAACTTGCTAAAGTGTATACAGAATAATGATGCTTTTAAAAACACTATCATGTTCACTGCCTTATGGAACATCTGGAAAGCAAGGAACAGGATTGTGCATGGTCATAAAAAATTCTCCCTATTCTGGATCAAAATGCATTTCCAATTAGATTTAGAAGCTTTTGGTACTGCTCACAAAAGTAAAGCTGCAGGTTCTTATGACAGGAATTGGGATGGAGTTGGTAAATTTGTTGGTAGCTTCAATATTTTTGTTTCAAAACTTGATGTCATTAATTCTAATGCCCCTTTTTCTGATGTCATTGATAGAGTATCTGGAATTTCTCAAGGGGGAAGGCAGGACCAAATTTGATACAATGCTCAGCTATCATGAAGCTACTCTATATAGCAACAACACAGGAGTTACAGACTTGAAGCCTCCAGGGCCTAATGCATCAGCAGATGAATTGAAACTTTATCAGGTCAGATTAAACAGTAATGAAAACTCTTGGGCCAAAATTTACTGCAGAGAGGTCGTTCAGATGTACTGCATCTTCAACTTTTTGTTCATGTATCACTACTCTTTGACTGATAGACAGCTCAGCAGATACAGAGAGTTATACTACTCTCATAAGATGATAGCAGATTTGTATGGTACATTGCTCCTACTCATGGGACAAAGTGATCTTCACTCATTGCTGATGGAGAATGGATCAGAATATAACAGCTATCACTTTGGTACAGACAAAGGCTTCTACTGGGTCTACAATTCCATATTTGATCAGAAAATGCAGGAATGAGTCTCCTTAGCCAAAATCTTCAACCCGAACTTCAAATACCTATGGCTCCCTTCTTATTGTCCCCAAATCTCCTGTCAATAGCTCATCTGCTAGTACTCAATATTGTATCTATTGCTTGTCTAACTACAAGCTCTAGCATTTTGCTTGGCTCTTTGTTCATGCAGGTTTTGGTTCTCTGGTCACAGCAGGGGGTTGTTATTTCTGCCCTCTCACAAAGGGCAAGGCACTTCACATTCACACATTATCTCTTAAACTTGAAGCAGCTGGTGTGAAGTTTCTTGTTTTTTGTTCACAAGCTTGAAGATACATTTCACCATATTATCTTGTTTATATTTAAACTTTTAAACTTATTTAACTCTGGTGGCTGCTGATATGGATTTTTCCCATCAGTCACAATATTTGTATGGCTTTAATTAATTAATGGAAAAAACACCTCTTACTCTCAAAAAAAAAATAAAAAAATAAAATAAAATAAAATATGAACAATCAAAGAAAGGACGAATGGTACCAAAGTGATGCAAATGACTAGATTAAACGGAGCAACTAAACGATGCCACCAGGGGGTTAAGGGGACTGACATGGAGCAAGTAGAAAATGGTAATGAAACTAGACAAGGACAAGAATGCAGTGCAATTGGAACCAAGACATTCAAAGAAGTAAAAAGGCAAGGTACAAAGCTGACGCGAACGACGGGACTGAGCCAACTAAACGGAGGATCAACACGAAGCAAGTGGAAAATGGATAAAGGAGAAACAAGCACTAAGCAAAACAAATGGAAAAGGCGCAACCAAGGGAAACCTATGTAATATAACCTCATCTACCATGTAGAACATCAAGGGACATCATTACAATACAAATAGAAGGTCTAAGAGTGGACCGAATGGGTGTATGAACGAACTAACACCCATAAGGTAAAGAAATGCAAGTGCTCGGCCAAAGTAACAGTGATGTGTGTAAGATCTATGCATGCCAGAGCCGTGGAGTAAGGTATAAAACAAGAAAAATTAGAGATAATGGAAAAGAATGGAAGTCCTACAATAAATGGAATTTGGAAGTCCTACAATAAATGGAATAACGTAAGCACTAGCATTACCAAAAAACGAAAAAAGAACCCTAAGAACAAACATATGTCGAACCTAAAATATTGAAGAATAAATCTAGACGTCATAGCCCGCAAAAGGAAAAACTCTAGGGCCTTCAAAACCGAAAATGCGACAATAAATACGAAATGTTAAAAATACCTCCTAGAAACTCTTGGCCATGTGGATGTGTCGTCGAGGACCTCTAGGCATATGTCCCCATATTATGAGACAAATGAACTAGTGCAAGCATTAGGAAATCAAATGAAAAAATACAAGCATGCGAGAATAGAGAGAATGGATCACCCATCATGAAACCGATATGACCAAACGGAACCACATAGCTCAAAGAGGCAATAAATGCTAAACCTGTAATTTGCAAACGAAAGTCAACAATATTTCGATGAAATAAACATGTCGATGTCATACATGTGCTAAACTAGAGCATAACCTCCATGCTTGATGTAATATCTAATGGAATTGATCACAAACAAGTTGAAAACGTGCAAGTCCAAACCAACTAATACATGCAAGTCACAAGGAATATTCCTACAAAAAACTCGGGCTCTCCACGCAAAAAATAATACTCCTAGACAAAGATCTCACGCATGAGAAACTGACCTTATTATAGAGGCAAAAGCAAAGATCAGATTCAAATTATAGACATGAAAAGTCGAAGTGTCTAGTAAAAGGGAATACAATTACTGAGGCACCCAAGCCGAAAGTATGTATAAATGGACCAAAACAGATGCTTGTGTTGAAGATTGAAATTTATGATGCAAAGCATTCAAAGCGTAAAGATCGAACTACCATAAAGAATGCAAAGAGAATTCTATGAAATAGCGAAGTAGCCATCCAGACACCAACCATCAAACATCGCAAAATAGATATTCATCCAAAGAACAAAATATATGGTGCAAATGCACATGTGTGAAGAGCAAACTTACCATCGAGAAAACAATGCCTAGCAAAACAAACCATAGATGCGTCTCCGAGACCGCGGTCGCACAAATGCGAATACTTCAAAAGTTCAATCGCATGATGCAAATACTTCACAACTCAAGATGAGGGATTTATGGTGGATGCATTATGCAATATCAAGAAATATTCCAACCAGAACAATTTAACTAATAAAAGAAAAGCAACTAAAGGAACTTGGACAAGGAAAAGTACGTAAACTCAACCAAGAAAAAACTAATCCTTTAGTCGAAAATGTTCAAAAAGTCGAGGATAAGGGACTCTTGGGGAAGCCATACACCTCATAATTCACTAGAACAAACCTGCCTTTAAGGGTCGTAAGAGTGGGAGAATAACCTGCATATCATGGGACGTAAACAAAGCACTTGGAGCCAAAAAATTAAATTTCATCCTCTACTATTATATCATGGCAAACATTTGTGTAAAGCTTACCACAAAAGAGTGTGATCGAGTGATTGGGCATCGATTGAAGCAAATGTATTTAGTAAGCACATAGAACCATGCATAAAGCACAAGTAATAGTCGACGTCATACGAAAAAACAAAAATAAACAAAATGGATATGAAGAGTTGTGCACAAAAATGCACATGAAGGGCCTCTATTATTGTTAAAGGCAACCCACATGTAAAGAATCAAGAGCCCAAACGTGCATGAAGCACAAAAAATGCCTATGAAGAATTATGAAAGGCCATTGTTACCATATAAGACATGCGCCATTACGAGGGGCGTGATGACTATCAATTTTAGGGCAAATGCATTCAAAGGAGAGAAAATACTCAAAATGCGTGCAATAAATTATGGATACCAAAGGCCATCATAAACTTATATAAGACATGGGTCATTATGAGGGGGCCTGCTTGTCCATTTACCAACAACTTAGAGCAAACTAGTATTTAAGACTTGGATGGTAAAACGTGCAAAACCATATATTTAATTCAATGCAACCACGAAATGCACATGAAAAAAGGAGGCATCGAACCTGAAACCATAAACCAGAAACTATGCATCTCTACCAATCAGCCAACCAAGTTTATAGAATGTAAAAAACAACTGTTTATTTAGAATCGAACCTGGAAGTCAGAAGCCCGTGTTACAATCCCGGATTACCGCAGTAGCCACGGAAATAGAAAGAAGCTAGAACGAGGAGACCTGCTGCAACGAAATGGCTCACCGAAGGAAGCTACTATCAGGCCGGAACCCCGTTGTTTTGAAACCATCTGATGCATGCATTCTTAAGTGAATACTGGCATAGGCTCTGATCTGGAGACAGCCACAAACAAAAAACAAAGGATGGAATCAACCCAAGCCAAAGAAGACCTACCGAAAATCAGAGGATTTAGTTGCTTGCCAAGAAACGGGGCATATAGAACAAAGGGTTTATCTAGCAATCGTTTCAGTCACTCTAAACCAGTAAATAGGCGGTCGGGCAGGAAAGGAATAGGCAAAAAAAGGGGGTTTCAGGCAGCAACGGCCACAGCCAAGAAGCGAAGAAACTAAGTAAAGCCCCAAATCATTTCAAAAATCCGTGCCACAAAGATATAGAAGAGAATAGCAACTTATCTAGAAAAAATCGCTCCATATTGTTGAAGAACAGTTGCCTGTCGAATCTTGGCAAACAAAATCCGACGAGTTACTCTGCAACTATAGTCTAAAGTCGGCCAGCACCACCGACCCAAAGCCAAATCCAAAAGGGGCCAGCACCACCGACCCAAAGCCAAATCCAAAAGGGGCGAGAACTATCCAGGTACTCGATAAGCGTGAATGCCTACTTCTTAATCCGCCTAGGCTGCCTAGTGCCAGGATTGTAACAACAGATTAGATGCTCAACAGAATAGGCAGACACGATAGGGAGAAGCTAAAAGAAACAAAATAGAATAGGAATAGGGTAGAGAAACTGATAGGATAGAGAAGAAGGAGAAATCTAGCTCAAGAGAACGCCGATGATAGAACAATGAAAAGAGGCTGAATAAATAGGATGAGTGACAAAGGGACGTCCCCATCCAAGGAATGTCGGTTCTATTGCTGTCGCAATAGAACCGTGGCATTATGTTTCTCATAAGAGGGGAGGTGTGAGAGGCTGGTTTAAGAGTTGTGAAGGCTGAATGAGGCAAGTTATGAGTGATGGAAGCATGCTTCCTTGGGTGACTGCAAGAAAGCCAATAGTTTATAAAGATAGAGGCAGAATTTTTAGTGGAGAATAAAGACTTCCAAATGTATTTGCCACCTAAAGCATAACTTTGCGGAATCAAGTTTTTGCAGCCTAACCCCCCTTGGATTTTGCTCCTGGTAACTGAAGGCCAGTTAACCATGTGATGTTTTCCCCATATGAAGTTCCTGACAATCCTTTCAATCTGTTGGTAAATGCATTTAGGAGCTAGAAGAGCAGATGAGAAGTAAATGCGAGAGGATGCAATGACAGAATTTGCAATTAATGTTCTCCCTGCCAGAGAAAGACAGTTGCCATAATTACCGATTTTCTTTCTAATTCTTTCTACTATGGGATTCCAGAGACATTTGAGACTTGGATTGAGGGATAGAGGCATGCCAAGAAGTTGAGTTGTCTCAGTGGGCTTCATACATTTTATGCCTGCAATACTATCAACATTAAGGTCACCAATGATAGAGCATTTATTTCTGTTTAACTGGATACCCGAGGCAGAGCCAAAGTTGTGGATAGTCTGTAAGAATGTTTGAATGATGCTCAAATCATTTTTGAGGAAACTAAATGAGTCATCTGCATATTGGAGGATTGAGAGATTTGTGGTGTTATCAGGTAAAGTGAGACCAAGAAGATGGCCACTGGCTTGGAGATCAGAGATGACTCTAGTTAACATTTCAGCAACAGCAAGGAATAGATAAGGGGCAAGAGGGCACCCTTGTCTGACACCTCTAGCCAGAGGGAAAAAGTATCCAGGGGATCCATTTATTAACACAGTAGATTGGGATCTGGAATTAAGACCCAGGATCAAGTTGATGATCTTCTGATTGAAACCAAGTTTCTCAAGAGACAATTTTAAAAAGTCCCATCTGACTGTATCAAATGCCTTTGAGAAATCTAGCTTTAGAAGGATACAGTCTTGATTTGTCAATTTGTTCCAGTGGAGCCCCTCCATGGCTGCAATATAATTATCCAGGATAAACCTATTTGGGAGGAAGGCAGACTGATTAGAACTAATGACATCTTGAAGGTGAGATTTGACCCTGTTTGCAATGATTTTTGCACAAACCTTGTAAGTGGTATTTGTTAAGGAAATGGGTCTCCAATCAGAGAATGATGTAGGATTGTCAACTTTTGGGATCAAGGTGATGAGACCAGCAGATAGAGAAGGGTGCAAGTAATTTGAATTCCAAAAGCCTTTAACCATGAACATAAAGTCAGTTTTGATAGTGTCCCAGAATTTAATGTAGAATTCAGGTGGTAAACCATCAGGGCCAGGGCTTTTCCCCTTGGCTAGACTTTTGAGAGTTGATAAAATTTCGTCAAAGGTAGGGGTAGCCTCAATGGCTTGGGGCATGACAGAATTACTGTGAAGACCGTTATGGTTGATCATGTTTAAAAAGGTACTGGCTTCAGCAGTTTGAATAGGTGTATCAACAGGGTGGGAGAAGATGCTGGCATATTTGGTGCAAAAAAAAATTGGAGATATCCTTTTGGTCCTCCAAAGTATAGTCATTGTCATCTGTAATGGTAGATAGCTGACTGTTCAGAAGCCTAGATTTAGCCACCCTATAAAAAAATTTTGAGTTCCCATGATCCATTTTGGAAAAGAATTTGAGCTTGCATCTAATGGAGGACCCTTTGGCTTCTAACTCTTCTATTGTCTTGATGGCAATCTCGAGATTTCCCTCCTGCCAATGAAGGTTAATATTATGGGGATCCTCTTGAAGTTTCAATCTAACATCTCTCATTTCTTGCAGATAAGCTCTTTTTTCAACCAGCTTACTGTCATGATGGTGTTTGGACCAATTTTTAATCCAGGATTTAGAATCCTTAAGATTGGAGTAAAAGGCCCTCATTGAGCCAATAGATCTAACTCTTGGCAGAGAGTTGTAAAAGGCAGCAAATTCTCTGCAAAATGTTTCATATTCCAGCAGGGAGCAATTGAGCTTGAAGAGGGTATTACCATGTCTTTTTATAGAAAGCATATGTTTGGTAACCAGAAATTGAGGTTGATGGTCAGAGATGGATGTACACTCATCACTGTACACAAAGCAATTATCCCAAAAGTCATGATGAATTTTATTGATGTAGAACCTATCGAGTGCACAGTAGACCCTATTATTCCCCTCTTGTTTGTTTGACCAAGTGTAAAAGGATGTGGAGGAGGGGATATGCTGCAAGAGGTGCAAGTCGAGCAGGTAGTCCCAATGAGTTCTCTCTAGAGTTGACATGTTTAAATCCCTGCCAATTTTCATATCCCAAGTTGGGGTGTTGTTAAAGTCTCCTGCCATAATCCATGTGTCACAACTTTGAGTTGAAAGCCAACTGCTGATAGAGGGCCAGGTAGTAGCTCTGATTCTAGAGTCAGTTGATGCATAAATATTGATGATCCCAAAAGAAATATCATTATTGCTGAAGATTACAGCTTGCCAGGTCTTACATGGGCTGTTATAGGTCAAGCTGTGATTTAAATGCTTCCAAATAATGCAAAGACCTCCAGATGTGCCTGTTGCTTCAATCCAAGTTGAAGAAAATCCAGATTCAATCCAGTCTGCAAGGTTGGAGCACTCAAAATTAGGGAGTCTGAGCTCCTGCAGAAGGATGATATCACTGTCATAATTCCTTATCTGAGAGATTACCCTCCGTCTCTTCAAGGGACCTTTTATTCCCCTGAGATTCCAACTGAGGATCTTCATGAGGAGTAAGATAATGGAAATTAACCGAAGAGATTGGGCTTAAGTATATTTTTTGGATCTCAACCTCGTGTTGGCAGCTGGAGTGTTGGAGGATCTAGTAGTCTTTGGGAAGGTTTTTTTCTTAGCCTTCTCTTTGGCCTTCTTGCCTTTTGGTTTTGATGTGTCAGACTGTTTATGATGGCATGAGAGATAAGCATCATCCTCCCAAGATTTATCAATGGGAATATTATTCCCTAAAGCATTTTCTAGCTAAATCATCTTCAGAGTTTGCAAGTTCAGATTTATCTGAATGGTGAGGGCAGTTCCAGAACTTGGCTTTATAGCAATCTGCATTACTGAAGTTTGAGCACATAGGGTTTAAAACAGTAGACTTAAGATTCCTAGAATTGTCACTCGGGGTTCGTGTTTTATTATTTTTATCAGTGGAATCAACATCAATATTTGCAAAGGAAAGATCTTGCCTGGAAAAGTTATGCTCGAGTTGTATAGTATCTGTTGATCCAGCTATTGTTGACTGCACAGTTGGAGTAAGATCTTGTTGAGGTTGCTGAACATCTTTTTCTGAGCACACTGTGAAGATGTCATCATCATGTAACAAACCTTTTTCCCAGGATGAAGATATGTCCCTGATAACATTCTCTTTGCCATGTGTTACCTCTTGTGAAGTGACCTCTGACACATTTCCTGATATTTCCATCAATTGTTGAAGTTGAGAAGCTATCACAGGGGAAATGGTAACAGTCGTAGGTGAAGGGGAAGCAGTTTGAGAAAGATCAAGGAGGTCAGCATGTTTGGGGAAAGTTGCAAATGTGTTTGAGGAAGGAGAGGGATTGGGATGCAGAATGGGAGGAGAAGTGGTTTGGGGTGTAGCATCTGGAGTAGTATTTAAAGTGGAGGTTGGATCGTTTGAGTGATCAGCAAAAGCTTCCTCAGAAATATGTGATAGGATAGCATATTTGTTTGAGCACAGCAGAGTTTCTGAGGAGTTGTCAACTTCAGGTTGGGTGGCATCACCATTGACCATGTCATGGGATCCACTTTCCTTCAAATGAGCAGTAGGGAAAGCTGTGTTTATGTCCAATACTGGAGAAGGATTAGCTTGCAAGTCAATTTGTTTATCCTTTTCATTAATTAATGAAACCTCATTCAAACCTTCTGACTCTGCAGTTGCAATATTTGAGTCGAGTTTAATTTTGACTTGATGGTCTCTTGAGCCCTTAAGTGGCAAAGGATGTGCCCCAGCAACAGTGGAAGTTTTCCTAGAATCCTGCAAAATACTTGACAATGTTTTGTGCAGGTCAATCTTTGCTGGCATTTCTGTGGCTTTACCTTTCCAATTTAGCATGTTCCTGTTGTAATCAATAACTGTTTTACTGATTACAGGAAATTTAGTGGACTCGGTAGGTTTTTGAATTAAGTGGTCATAGTGTACATTTTCCTTTTCCTTTGCCAAGCTGACTGATGAGGTAGATTCTTTGATGAAAATACCCCTATTTAAGACCTTAAATCCAGCTGATGTGAGAGATGAACTGTTGGTGAGGTGAGATCTTGGTAAGCTTGCAAGAAATGGGTTGAAGTTGATTCCTTGCTTGCCTCTGCCTTTGAATTCTTCTAGCACTCCCATTGATTCTCTTCATCTCATTAGGTCTAGGATTGTCAACTGTCGATGTAGGTTCAGCCAAAACATTTGGATAACTTGCTAACTCCTCCCTGTAAGATGTGACAGCATAAGAGGGCACAGAGCTCACTTCATCAAATTTTGAAGGAGCTTTTGAATCCCTGGCACCACCTTGTAGTGAACATTCAATAGTGGTGTGATGTCTCAGGTTGCAGGTTTGGCAGAGGTTTGGTAATCCTACCCATCTAAGCTGTAAGAGAGATTTATTCCCAAAGTAGTCCAGAAAGGGAAGTTCAGATGGGATAATTTTAGAGAGGTCAAGCTGGACAAAGCATTTAGGGGGTTTATAAGGGTAATACTCAGTAGTCAAGTAGGTACCAATAGAATTGAATATTGTAGAGAAGCAGTCCTCATTCCAGTAGATAGGGCTGAGTTCACTCATGGTGACAGAGGCAACATGAAATTTATCAAATTCATTCAGAGGTAAATGTGCATTCCATTTAAGGAAGGAAAGTTGAAAGGTTTCCAATGTGGAGAAGCCAAGTTTGAGCAAGTAATTTGAGGTCCTTGCACAACCACATTCAACTAGAATGTATGGGTAGTTTAGCCAATAAATAGAGTTTATGACAATGCCTTTATGTAGTCTGAGCAAATGGTCCCAGAGTTTTTCAATTTTCAGGCCAGTGGAGTCAACTTTTACTATAACAACAAATTTAGATAAAGACTCAATCCTGGAGGCAACCATGGGGGAGTTAAGTTGAATACCTCTGAATAACTGGAGATTGACAGGAGCCCTGGATTGCTGGTACTCGAAGTCAGAGGCTAGCTGAGCATCAGAGATAATCGGGGTACTCGGCCTTGGGAACAGAGGGAGAGGTACACCATTGGCATCCAAGCGTGGTAGAGTTTGTGATCCTCTTGGGTCCAGAGCTAATATGTCCCAATTTGGAGCAAGATGGCTGAAGTGATTCATTTCTGTTTTCTTGGAAGCAGAGTTAGAGAAATCCCCAAATTTGATGAATTTAGAAGGATCAAGGTGGAATGAACTTAACTGAGCAAGAAGATCGTCCCGTGTAGCAGCAGGAAGAAGCATAAAATTATGTATAAAAGAGAGGGAAGAGGAATTTAGGGATAACGAAATTTTTATTTTTTTGGGAAAATGTAGCCATTAATGCACAGCAAAGGGAGAAAAAAGGGCTAAAATGGGAGGGGGAGCAGGGACGGATCAAAGGGACAGCACACGAGAACAATCAATCTAAGAACTAAGAAGGGAAGAAAAACCAAACATCTGCCAAAATACATTGAGAGCATCCATTGAATTGTATCAATTTCAGTAGATCTTCACCTGAATTTTCCTGTCAGTCCACTCACAATGAACATAAAAGATTGCTGTTACCGAGATGTTTCTTCTGCCTGTGAATTCCAGAATCCAAGCTTCAATGATCTCTGACTCTATCTCTTCTGTCTATGGTGTGGTGGTATATTCAGGGACAAATAAGAGATCAGGGAAATATTGATGAAGAACGAGCGATTCCCAAAGCTTGGAGTAAGTTCCAGAGAGAAAACCACATGAAATTCTGTCTTCCTGCTTCAGGATTGTGAAAAATTTGGTGTCCATACAAAGGTAATCAACTGAGGAACAAGATAATTGTCAATTTCTACAAAGCCAGCAAAAGGAGAGAGCAAATTGGATCAAATGGTAAATTTTCAGGTAAATAGAATCAAGAAAATGTTTGAATCGATAATGTAATCAAGAAAATGGCTCGGGTTGATGATGAAGCCCTGCTCATTTCTTTCCATCCGGCAAAGATGCCGAGGAATTTGGGATTAAGGCTCGTACACCGTGATGCTATCATATGTTAGCGTAAGCCGATGCTTCCAGTTTTGAAGCAGAGTCGCTGTTTCCGCTACAATTGTTAATACTGAGGAACAATCACGTAGAGTGCCTCCTCGTAGGATTCGAACAAAAAGGATGGTTACATGATCCTAAACAATGGGCAAGCAAGTGGGGGCTGTCGAATGACAACTGGTCGAGAGACCAAAAAGAAGCAAGGTGACTTCTGGAAGGGCTGGCAGTTGGGCGCCTCTGGGCATCTCCAGGTAGCGGAAGGTAAAATACAAGAATGAAGTGAATCAACTTATAGAATACAAAAGTCAAGGATATCTAAATTCGGATATTCCTAAGTTCTACAAGCAGATAATTTCCAAGTTAGGACAAGTTCACATAGATTAGAGATTGAGAGGGGCCGATGGCTCAAGGTCCCAACAAAATTCAGAACATGCAAAGTATGCTCGTCAGGAGATGTAGAAGATGAGTGTCATGCACTCCTACATTGTTCGACCTATATGCACATAAGAGAGAGTTTTAGCATTCAAGCTCTAGATTTCCATTCGTTATTGTGTATACTACCTGCAGTGCTAGGATCTTATTTAAGGGCGGTGGACACACACCGATCCCTTCTATTAGAGTTGTAAATACTTATATTGATGGCTCCATGGCCTCTCAAGGCTCAAGAGAGAAATAGAAATAAATAAATAAATAAATAAATTAAACTAATTAATTTTCAAACCAAATATTATGCTCGAGTCATGAACTACCAAATGTTAAATGTTCAGAGCAAGAGACAAGTCAGTATCAGGACCTGGCAATTGTTGAGCATTATTATGAGGCATTAAACATTCATAGTGTCACAAATTTAGAACTAAAGAAAAAGGTAGGTTTGAGTTTGTCAGGTGAACTTAACAAGTAATAACACGCAGGCTAGGAGTTGTTTGGATTTGGTTTAAGCGTTAGGGTGCAAAATCGGCGAAAATCTCAAGACTAATTAGAAATCCCATTGTGGACTGTGCCATGGCAGGGCATCCTGAAACAAAGGTAAATTGTACCAGCCTTGCATTTATGGAAGCATCTATTGCAATGCATTGCAATCATTGGTAGATCACTCATACATTACATGTATGCAACCCGACCTGTATAAAATGGCAAACAATTGCATATCTATGTGTAGATTTGTTGAAGATGGCAAACTAAATCTTGCTTTCTTTTATTTTGATAAGATTATATCTATATGCAAAGGTCAAAAGATATCTTAAGTAGAAAGCATCAACTATCGTCTGGATAATAAACTAAGATAATGTAAAATAGGGAGTTTTTGGATAAAATCACGTTAAGGTGTGCCTAAAAAGTATCATTTAAGAACCACAAAAGTATTCAAAAAGGTAGCCAGTACATGGTACTGGGTACCTGTGTAATATCTCAATAAAAGGTACGTTTTAGAATCGATGTATTTAATTTGGCATTCGACAGTATTATTTTATCTTAACTTTGAAGATTAACACATTCTTGACATTTATTTTGGATTTTTGAATTAGTTTTAATGAAAAGAAAAATGAAAAAGTACCCAATTCTGAAGTACCTAATTTAGGTACTTTTGCAGGTTCCAAAATTGGTACACCCTAACATACTTTTACTCTTCTATCTATTGAAATAAACGCCCAAGAATATGGAACCACACCATTTGGTCATTATTAGTAAGGGTTATTAAACAAATGAACAATAAATAAAGATGAAACATCCAGCTATAGTCCCAACTCTTCTTTATGCAACTGTAAGCCTCCAAAAAAATAATTGTCAAATATTCATGGCTATGTGATTCTCAGGTACAACGTTCGTATCTACATTTTTGTAGGAGTCTAGGAATGAAAAAAGTCTTTATTCTTAGATCTAATGCCCATGAATAGTGGGCCATCCTTCCTGAAGCTTTCCAAGAAAAGCAAAGGACAATGCTTTTGTGCACACAACTTTGTAGAGGTATAGTAAAACACCCATCAAAGTTTAGTAAAATTCCAGTCATGCAGTTTCATCTACACAACTTGGTTGAACTACTATATGATTTTTTGCCATTGTATACTTTTTTACTGTTGCTTCTTTATCATCATATTCTTTATAGAATCTCAATGAACATGAACCTAACAAAAGTCTAATGACGCAATATACAGTTGGTCTCATATATATACAATTCTCATTCAAGTTTCATATTGTTCTAATTATTTTGTTGCGTATTTGGGGAGGGTATATCTGGGATGGTTTGGACTAGATTTTGGTGTGGTATGTATAGGAAATCGTATCTGTGGGGTATTTTTTGGGGAAGTTTGAGCTGCTTGCCGGGAATGAATTGGATGGAGCTGCTTGCTGGGACCTCGATTTCTCAGTGCATTGTTTATAGATAGAAGGAGGAAGGATTTGGCCAACGCTTCCAGACTGGGTGGACAGGTGATGGGGCATGCCTATCTAATCGGTTGGATTGCGGGCTTGTGGAGCGAGTTACTGGAGTGGCATGGATTACATCGGTGAGTATTTTGTGCGTTTCTATTTTGTGTGTAGCAATTGTCCATTTGTGTAGTCAGTGGAAGCAGTGAGAGAATTTGTGGCCGGATAGGAATGGGGAAGGAGGAGGGCCGATGGTGATGGCCTTTGTTTTTGCTGTGAAGATGTGTGGCTGAGGTCGGAATCAATGCAGGGTAAAAGCATGAAAGGGTGTCTATAAATGTATCTCTTTTGGTACATGTGGCAGCCGTGGTCTGTGTTGGGAGCGACGCAGGAGAGACCGGATTAAGGCAGCGGGGCTTTGACACCGTTTCTTCTCACATCGAATTGAAGCTAGACGAGGGCTGAGTTGGGAGTGGTCTGAGTTGGGAGCGGAGCAGCTAGAGCCGTGGTCTGAGTTGGGAGTGGAGTAGCAGAAGCGGGATTAAGGCAGGGGGGTTCTGAGCTGAGTGCAGGGGGAGCCTGCCATAGAATTGTGTGGGTCAGAGGGCCGAGTTGAGATGGATTTGCGGCGAGCAGCAAGGTTAAAGGTCAGGACATATCATATGCCCATTCCCAGAGTGCTGCTTCAGGATAGCTGCTGTGCCCTTTGCGGAACCAAAGATGGAAGAGAGGTATTCCACAGTTTAGATTGGGAGGGCCGACTGCCAGAGACCAGCAAGCAAGGTGAATGTAGAGGGAAATTTGCCACACAGAGGACTGCCTCTGTCACATGGGCAGCGCCAGGGACAGGGAGCACATTTTGTTGTCGAGGGAGGTGGGAGCTTCGAGGGAGTCTTCGATTTGGGCGATGCACAGCCCTGTAAGAAATCAAGGGGAGGTGTCATGGTTGGAGAGGGAAGCGTTGAGGCTGTCCCTGCTGGGTTCGCTGGTACTGACATGCAGCCTCTTGAGGCTGCTGCTGTATTTGAGGACCGAATGCCGGCCTTACATCCATCAACTAGAGGGGTGTCAGTGGGAGGGGAAGGGGTGGTGCTTCAAGGAGAGGGAGGAAAAAGCAGGTTACATTTGACGATGTCCTGGCTGGGTGTTCCTTGAAAGAAGGGAGGATGGCAGAGTCCGAGGGAGATGGGAGGATGTATGTGAGCAAGGGCAGAGGGGGAAAGCGTGGCCGAGGTAGACCGAGGAAAATCCGAAGTGCATTGGAAGAGCATGGTCAGTGAATATAGCAAGCGGCCCTGGTGAGGAAGTGGTGGATGTGCCTGCGGCATTGAATGTTAGTGTGACAATAGTGTTTGGGGGTGTGCATGTCCCTGTTTCCTTGTATGACAGAATGGTGCAGTTCTTGCAGGAGAATTGTGAGGCTGGTGTTGTGGCCTTGGAGCGAGGGTCCTCCATAGACCATTTGCATGTTCAGTCCGTTATGAGATTGCAGGCTAACACACCAAGCAGCGTAAATGTTAGGATTAAAAACTTCCTCGGATGGAAAGATAGTAGACCCGCCGGTGCAATTATCCTTTGCAAGGCCCTCACAGGAAGTAGGCTGCACTGTTTTGAGGGCATAGTTGGCTGTTTCCTAAAAGATATAGGCAAGCTTCATTTTAAGGTGCATATGCACAACGTGACATCCGAGCAAGTGAAATCTGGCAAAGAACTGTACGCTCTTTATGGCGCTGGGGATATCAAGCACGTCATTACGCTTGATAATCGCAACATCATGAAAAGAGCATTCCATTACCTTTCATACCATACTGGCAGATTCCAAACGACTTCCTTTGTGCACACTATGAAGGCCATGCTCCAGACGGCCAAGTTCAAATTGGCAAGCTCTTGGGTCCTGTCGAATAATTCGGCATATATTTCCCTTGAGCGTGTGCAGGCGACGTGGCGGATAATGCTAGCCCCTGAACGATGCGCGTATAAGGATGTAAGAATGGCATTATTCGGGAGCCATCCTGGAATCGTGCCTGTGCAGCGAATAGGCAAGAGGAGAAGATGAGTCTGGGATAGTGTGGATGTATTTGACGATGTGGAGGGCAGTGGAGAGGATGGTAGTAGTGCGGATGAGTTCGTTCATGTGGATAGTGGAGTCCGACCGATGCCTCCAGATATTCCGCCTACGGATGCATCATATATCCCTCTTGATATGCATGATTTTGACTTCGATGCATTGTGATGTGGTAGCTTTCTAGAATTTGAATCTGTGTGATTATGAACATTACTACTGTCTAATTATGGTGCTTGCAGATGGAGGCGAGGGAGGAGGGTTTGGGAATCGGGGTGTTGAAGTCGTTGTGATTAGTGACGAGAGTGTTGAATCCAGGTCAGATGAACAGTCGGTGGTTGAATGCCAAGAGAGGGAAAGCTCACCCGATCTCTTGAGTAGTCTAGCTAAAGCGGAGGATTCCATGAGGGATGTTTGTGCAGGGGTTCAAGAGTTACGGATGGCATTAGCAAACACATTGGATCGAATCCAAGCCTCCATGGATCTTCTTGAGAGGCAAGGTGTTAATTCCGCAGTTTTGGAGAGAGGTGCGCTCCGCTCCCACCTGAACCTTTGTAGGGCTCTCTTGCTAAGGGAGCTTCGCGAAGTCGAAGCCGTTAGAAGACGACATGATCCAGATGTTAGTTGCAAGAGGAGGAGAACGGATGGTTGATACTGTTTTGGGTTCTCTAGTGTGCATCTACGTTTGTATGGAGCTATAGTTTAACATGCTTGTACATATCATGGCTGTACATATATCTGAATATGTGGGTATGAGATACGTGTGTAATAATATATATGACTATGTACTATATGTGAGTACTTATACGTTGTAATCATGGACCTTGGTTTTGGTTCAATGTTTATGTGGAGCACGTTTCAATGGTTGTACTTGTCAATAATGACCTTAGCTTTTGGTTGTCGTTTCTCTTTAGTGGAAAAGTATGGACCGTCCATGGGGTATAATGCATGGAACGTACCCTTTATGGACGGTCCCGATGCTACGCCCCACAAAATAGCGATAAGGAAAGGATAAATAAGGAAAACAATCACTTCCCGCTTAGATGCTCACAAAAAATCAAACCAACAACTTAGATGGCATTCTGATGCAATCATACACTTCTTTTCCGCATAGCAGGTCTCGAGCTGCCATGGAATTACACTTGATATCGATCTTTTTCAATTGAACCAGCAATCCATCTGGTAGTTCTCTTCCATCCTATTACTGGAATTCCAAGCAATGCACCGGATCTGACCCTGAATTGCTGCTGTTCTTCATCTAGCATTTTCTTAGCTCATTTAGGCATGTCCGGCGACCTGTAATTTTATTTGGGTTTGTGAAGTTCATCTGACGACGTCTCTGAACATGAAGAGTCTCACACAAGAACTTGCCGAAACAGCTGCCGTCGTAGAAAAAACAGTTCAAACAACCGTACAGGAAGCTACTGGCCCTAAGGCTTTGCAGGATTTTGAACTTCTAGATCAGGTGGGTTCTGGTGGCCCTGGTCTTGTATGGAAACTTTATCTGGGAAAACCTCGAAATAAGGTTGCACATGCACATAATCCCGAGGTATGCGTGTGGATTTTGGATAAGAAAGCACTTGCAGACACCAGACTTAGGGTGGGGCTTTCGAAGGCTGCTGAGGATGCATTTCTAGATGTCATCAGGGCAGATGCATCACAATTGTCAAAATTGCGCCATCTTGGTGTGCTTCGCATTGTGCAGGGATTGGACGAGAGCAAGGCAGCAATGTCAATGGTTACCGAACCTATCTTTGCCTCTGTGGCAAATATTTTAGGGAACATGGAAAATGTTCCGGTAGTGCCAAAAGAGCTGAAAGGCTTGGTAAGTACCAATCCTGTTTAATCTATTGATTTGCTTGTGCATTAGATCCACTACTACATTTGTCAGCTTTTGGACGCTGTAAAAGGAACTCACTAGATATACGGCATTTTTACGTTACGTTAATACAAGCTCACTTTAGAGAGACATCCATCTAGTTTTACTTTACGTTATTGCAAGCTCACTTTAGAGAGGCATCCATCTAGTGTTAACTGCCCAATCAGCCATTTATTCGCAAGGAGATGATCTTGATGGTATGTAATGGTCATATTTGCGGATGCATGAATACAGGAGCTTGGTGAGCTTGAGATAAAACATGGCTTGCTGCAACTTGCTGAGACTCTTGCTTTTCTGCACAACACTGCGCAACTCATACATCGGGCAATATCACCAGAGGTATATGTTCATTGCAAAGTTGCTCTTCATTCTTTGTTTTATCCTTCATTTATCACGTTGTTTCTAATGGTGAATATGTAATGTCTTTCCAACTGCAGGCAGTCTTTCTCACTTCTTCTGGAGCATGGAAGCTGGCTTCATTTGGATATGCAGTTAACATTGAACAAGCTGTTACAAGCAATACATACGGGAAATTTCATTATCCTGTATGTACAATACTTCGCAGTCAGATATTGTGGTGCCTGTATTTGTGTATTTTCTTTGATTATAGTTTTCCTGTTCGTTTGTTCTAATGTTTGATGGTAGTGTCTCATGATACATCTGCGTACACCTACCATTGCCTGCTTTTTGTTCTGATTTCAGCTGAGTGTTCTTGAAAAGCTATGAAAACGGCGTTGGAACACTTGTTCCATTTCTTTTTGGAATAAGAGTTGATGTAAAGTAAATGAGTGTTTGAGAAAATGAAAGCACATGACATGAAAGATAATAGGAGGGTATTTACTTGCAGCATTTTGCATGTATAATTGTATAGAATTTTTAAGGGTCAACAGACCCTTAATGGTGGTTTCTTTCTATCCTTCAATTTGGCGCAAGTCTTCTGCTATGTCCGAGAACTACCTCCTGCTCCCACTTTTAAGCTGCTTTCGGCATGCTTTTTACAACACCCTATTTTGCTATAGGAACATTTGTTAGTTACTTCAAATACCTATTCAATAACTGTAAATCTTTGCCAAATTAATGGAAGGATTTCTAGAAGTTAAATTACCTGGCTTCTTTTGCCACATTTGTTTGATCTCATTGGAAAATTTCATTTGACAGGACTATGATGTGGAGGACCTTGTAATGCCACTCCAACCACAGCTAGATTATACGGCACCTGAGCTGACACTAAATGATGGAGCAGCCCAGACATCGAGTGATATTTTCAGCTTGGCATGTGTAGCATATCACCTGCTTGCTCGACAACCCCTAGTTCAATCAAAGAACAACTTGCAGACTGTAAGATGATGACCTTCCACAGAATACTATGTTATTAACCTTGGGAAAAAAAAGATAATTGAATAATGGCAGCAAATAATATATTGTACAAATGCTTTTTGAATAGTAGAACTTTATTTCTGTCTGGCTAAGACTGAACAGATACAATAGGCTTTATCCAGTACATGCAAGATTCATTTGCTGGCTTCAAAATATTCTGCTTTCTTTGCTAATTTTGCCAAATATGTCTTGCTTTACACTAATATTCTCTGTCCTGGCAACTGTTATTGTTGATACAGTATACAAGCATAGCATTGTACTTAGGGAATGAAAAATTTTCAAAGATCCCTTTTGATTTGAGCGAAGACCTGCGTCGCATGTTGACCCCTGATGCCTCTTCCAGACCAAGTGCATTGGATTTTAGAGGTATTACTGTGGTTATCCGTTTCTTAATTTAATGTGGTAATTTAATGTGGTCTTTTCATTAGATTCCTTAAAGGTACCTGAGAGTATTATTAGGCCATTGGTAACATCTTCAAGGATTGGCTTAGTGGTTTTGTGGAATTAGCAAAACACCTAAGAATATTGCATTTTTATCTTTAACAAGAAAGCTGCAAAGTAACTTCTAAGCTACAGTTTGGGTTCATCTTTGAATCTTGGGAAGGTACCAAAGAAAACTTCTTGATGTATTTTGTTTCATTCAGGTTCCAAGTTCTTCCGTGAAGATCCGAGGCTGCGTGCTCTTCGATTTCTTGATCATATGCTTGTAGACTTCATGCTTTTACCTATTTATTCTTTCATTTATGCCTGTGATGCTAAATGCACTTTTTAACTGTGGCAATGAAAGGAAAGGGATAATATGCAGAAGACTGATTTCCTGAAAGCACTTTCTAGCTTGTGGATAGAATTTGATGCACGAGTCTTGCGTTACAAGGTAACATTTATGTGCAATCATGGAAGCTTGTAATGATGTTTATTCTTCTTGCCAGCTTGGGTGTTGATAATCTTCTCCTATAGGTACTCCCTCCTCTATGCGCAGAGCTACATAATGTCACCATGCTACCAATGGTATTACCAGTGGTGCTAACAATTGCAGAATCACAGGTCCCTTCAACCTTTTTATTCTTTTCTTGTATTTTTGTTCTCTTGCTTATAAATTAAACTACTTATTGTCACAGGAAAAGGAAGATTTTGAATCTTCAACACTTCCTGCATTGCTGCCTGTGTTGAACTCAGCCACTGGCGATAGCTTGCTTCTTCTTGTAAAGCATGCTGGTTTACTTACCAATAAGGTCAGTTACCTTGTCATCTTGTTCAAGAATGAAGTTTTATAAATTACATGGTATATGGTATGTATATTATTGACATTTTGATGAGCATTAGAACCCAAATAGGTCAAGGAAAACATATATTGAAAAATCATCTTCATAATCTCCGCTTTTCGAAGTTAATATGTCTCACAACTTATGGAATTTTGACGTTTTCATGTATCAACTTCATAATCTCCTCTTGTTAAAGTCCATCATGTCTCACATCTCATTGAATTATGATGCTTTCAGGTAGCTGCACCTCAGATGGTTGAGACCATTGTCCCTATGCTCGTTCGTGCCTATGACGATCCAGATGCCAGGACGCAGGAAGAGGTTTTAAGGTGCACATTGTCAATTGCAAAGCACCTTGATTACCAGGTCTGAAATGATTTATTAATTATTTATAATTGTGTGTAGAAAGTACGACCAATGTAATGTCTTCTGCTATTTTAGGTCGTGAAGCAATCAATTCTGCCTCGTGTGCACAACCTTGCCCTGAAGACAACTGTGGCTGCGGTAATATGCTTTACCATTATCTTTGACTATTGTTAATACAAATATTTGTCAACCATAAGCACGACCATAAGTTCTAGATTTTGTTTATGAGCTCTTGTTCTGGTTCAAGTTCCATCTTAGTACCCCACCAAAAAGCACGTGTTTTGTCTTTCTTGAGCTGTGTATCCTGTTAGATTGATAGCTGCTTTACCAGCTTAAAGATATTTGCTGAGCATGGAATTGTCACATACGACTGGAAAGGGATCACCCTTTCAAAGTTAAGATGGGTGAATTAGTTGAGGCGGGCAGAAATAGATGTTGCATGGTAACTACAGTTGGTATAGTATTTCATTGTTGGTTTCAGTTTTTCCACCTGGGCCATAAACCAGTATATGATATTGAGCATCTAATCCACGTGCTCCTATTGTTTCCAAGCTTCATGATGTCTAAGGACAAACCATCTGAACCGAACATAACGTATAAAGAAACATAATATAGAATCATGATTTGTGGTAATGTTTATGGAGGCTTCCAGGTACGAGTAAATGCACTGATGTGTTTGGGGGAGCTTGTTCAACGGATTGATAAGCAGGCCCTTAAGGATGTTTTGCAAACTTTGCATCGTTGTACAGCAGTTGACCACTCTGCACCTACTCTTATGTGTACACTTGGAGTAGCTACTTCTATTTATAAACAGGTAATTGACTTGGAATTCACTTCAAGTATTAATGACCACTAAAGAAAAATATGGATGACCACTAAAGACGAACACTCTGCTTTCTGCTTGCAGTATGGGATTGAGTTTGCAGCAGAGAACTTATTGCCACTGTTGACTCCCCTGCTTGTTACACAGCAACTAAATCTTCAACAATTCATGAAATACATGTCTTTCATAAAAGACATTCTTAGGTATACCTTCAGTGCATTTTGATATGATATAGCATTAGAAGGAAAACAGAGACTTAACATAATTGGCACCAATATGGTAGGACGATCGAAGAGAAACAGAAACGTGGAATAAAGCAAGGTGATCAAGCGAGTTTTATGGCTGATGGGAAGCAAGATGGACAAACCATGAAAACCAATGGCTCTGCAGGAGCTCCAGGTAATGGCAGTACCTGGGATGCCGATGACTGGAAATCCATTACAAAAGGGCAAAAGGAGACGATATCAACTTCAAAGATGGGCAATGTAGCAATGGCAGGAACAGAATCTTCCATTCCACTGCATGATGAGCAGCGGTTGTCAGCAGCAGTCAATGAGGAGACGCCCTTGTTAGATGATGAGCAGCGGTTGCATGAGCAGAGGCCGTTGTTAGATGATACGGATTCTTCTTTCGAATCTGTCGCCAAAAAATACGAGGTAAATTTAACCATACTTATTGCTTCCTTTTAATTTCTCGGGCCCTTCTAATATTTCCTTTTAAGTTAACAATGGTTTGACAATAGTTTTCCTAATATCTTTTGCCTCTTTATTCATTGTACTATTGGGACAACGCATAGAAATATTAGTTACATAGATTTTGCCATTTTTCTTAGCCCATTTGATGTGGACTGCTCTTTCGTACTTGCTCTGTATCAATCCTTCCCTTCTCATGATCGATTGTCCATTACTTGGAAAAACTTCAAACTGTTAATCATTGATCAACCTGTGGAAAGTGTGTTAGTCCTTCCCTTCTCGAGACTAACTTTATCACTACTACAGAATAGGCAGTTTGCGACGTCGTAATATTGATATACTATTTTGTTATTTAATGTTTAGATCATTATTGTTTAATATTGATACTATTTTATTATTTAATTTGTAGGAGAAGGTTGATAGACGGGTCCTAGATATTTACAAGAGGTATGTAAAAAGGTGGACGCCGCCCAAGGACGCTAGCTTTTCTACCTCCAATATAGAAGAACAAGTGAAGATTCTTACGGAAAGGAGGGGGGTGGTGGAGGAGGACATTCGGGCACAAGAGAATGCATTGCATACTCTTGTGTTTGCTAGTTTGACTTTAGAGTGTTTGTTTCTTGGTACGTAAAATTATTCATCATTATTTAATAATTTATTGCATTTCTAATTTAATTTGATTTAATAGGTTTCCTACTTACCATACATGACTGGATGCAACCTGTTCCATGGTGGTTGATTTACACCAGTTGGTTTTTAGTTGCGGTTACTCTCATGCTAGGTTTGATTTGGAAGATCCTAGCATGGAGGGAGAGAGTCATAGAGCTTCAGGTTTTGGAGTTACTTCTGCACTGGAGGCTTCAAAAGTTAAACTTAGATTTTGATGTCTCTCCGTCGGATAGGATAGGTATCCCTTTACGTCAGGGAATATTAGGGGCACTTTATGTTAAATTAGTTTGTTTGACATTAGTGGCTCCTGTATTAGCTCACTTTTTGTTTCGAGAGATTTAAAATGTAAAAAAAAAAAAAAAAAAAAAAAAAAAAAAAAAAACATTTTGCAATATCATATTCTTGTGATATTTTTTTGTATCATCAATGTCTAGTTGATCAATGATCAAACATGAATAAAATTTTGTGTATATACTTTGTCATTGAGATGTTGCAAAGACTAACATTACATTGTGCTAAATATTTACGCGTTTGCAAACTTGACAATCTCTTTCTCATTGTGAAACTTGGGTATATACAACCATATATTATCATGAAAATTTGATATTACACATATAAAATCGTACATCATGATAGTGGTATATCATGATCTTTGGGTGAGCAAAATCGTGAGAGCTGCGGTCTGCTGCGGTGGTGGTGCGAGAAAGTCGCAAGATCACACCACTAAATCGTTAGTATAAAAAATACGTACGTATTTTAGTATAGATGACTCAGCATAGTATTGTACGTGTCTAGTGTGTATATAAACACCTAAGCCACGTTAGTTAGGAGTTCACATTTCTCAGAGCTATCAGCCACTGATTGGCGTCTTCATCTGTCTTCTTACCTTCATAATATACATACGTTCTTCTAACATGGCATCAGAGCCAGAATGGAGTGGGAAGGGAGTGTAGGCAGCCAAACATCTCATAGCTGTGGTCGGATTGATATAAGGGACACAAAAGCACTTGGTATAATCAGGATCGGGTGAATCCAGAGTTCTATTTTTGGCGTAGGCTATTTTTGGTAGATCGCTCATACATTATCATTGCAATCATTGCTAGATCGCTCATACATTACATGTATGCAACCCGACCTGTATAAAATGGCAAACAATTGCATATCTATTTGTAGATTTATTGAAGATGGCAAACTAAATCTTGCTTTATTTTATTTTGATAAGATTATATCTATATGCAAAGGTCAAAAGATATCTTAAGTAGAAAGCATCAACTATCTGGTTTGTCTCAGAATTGGAATTCTGACTATAGGAAGGAAGGAAGGAAGGAAGGAAGAAATTTTAACGTCCACGGAACCCAATCGGGTTATGGGACCAGAACAAACAAAGGGAGCATAAGCCCTAACAGAACAGAGGTTTATAGGAGAAGTTTAGAGGTGAATTCACAGTCCAAAGAACCTTTTACTTGCTGGTATTGTGATAAACCGGGTCATGCAAAGGAGATTGCCATAAACTCAAGAAGGCATTCGCCCAATTTGTTAAAGATCAGCCAAATCTCAAGCCTCAAGAGCAGCCAGAAGGGACTAACATCGCTAAAGCATCAAAAATTACTACAAATGTTTCTCATATTACAATTGAAGATATTGAGACGCAATATCTTAACTTTGTGGCTGAAAACATTCATGCATCAGACATGTGGTTGGTTGATTCTGGAGCAACCAAGCACTTGACAGGGAAAGAAGAGTTGTAGCTTAAACCTTATGAACAAGTCTTGGTAAGAATGGCAGATGGGAATGTTACTAGTTCCAAAGCTAAAGGTACAGTTCAAATTCCAGCAACAAATTGTCGTACGTTGAAACTTGAGGGTGTTATTTTTGGTGCCTAGACTGTTAGTCAATCTTCTTAGTGTCAGCGAGTTTGACAAAAAGTTGGGGTTCTCGGTCTCGTTTACTGGCGGTTTCGTGCATATTATAAAGAAAAATCCATTGCTTTATGTTGATCTAGAACGGCTTGGCTCTTTAGCACAAGGATGTCTTAATGATGATGGACTTCACATTATTCAAAAGAGTACTTCCAAATCTTTGGATTCCAGCACAGTATCCTCAATGACTGGTGCAATTTCACAAACTGCTTAGGCATTATGGCGTGCAAGGTATGGACATGTGGCCACTATTATTTTAGCACAAGCATCTAAGTTACAAATGGTCAAAGGCTTATCTTCCCTCAAATTTCATGAGCCACACTGTCATGCATGTAGGTTGGGCAAGCAAGTCCAATTATCTTATCCATCGAAATTTGAATTTCATCTTTGAATTTCCTCTTCAACTTGCACATTCGATATTTGCTACTTCGACCATTTCTCTTGGAGGGAACATGTATTTTCTTGTATTTGTTGATGATAGTTGGGTATATCCACTTAAGGTTCGATCTCAAGTTTTTGAAATATATAATATGTTCAGCTCATTGGTAGAAAACGAATTTTCCTCTTCTACTTAAGGACAGATAATGCTAAGGAATACCTATCTGCTAAGTTTGAAGATTACCTTGGCAAGAAGGGGTGCATAAGCAGTTGATAGTTCCATATGCTCATCCTCAAAATGGAGTGGCTAAGCGGAAAAATCGTACCTTGATGGATTTGGCACGGAGCATGCTAAAATACAAAGGGCTACCCTAGGCGCCATGACCAGCGCCCTTCAGCAAAAACCCCATTGATGTAAAATGAAGATGTCGTATGCCCTAGCTTTGTCTCCCTCACGGTATATGTGGTAGAGAAGTTCATTGTTACAAATACTTTTTCCTTTTGAGGCCCCGTCTCGAAAAATATTGCTTGTGTTCATTGATACCCGCGTATTTCTAGCAAAGGTGTACCTTTAATTTGTTTGCTCTCCTGTTATGACCCATCTATTGGTTCACATGGTCTGAAGATTGTATTTCCAATCTTTATCTTAAAAGTTGTATCTTTTTCTAATGCAGCATGTATTAATATGCAGTTATGATCCACAATGAGGAAAAGAGTTTGAGAAGATTTAGTTATTAAATGTTAGTGTCTCGGAATCAAGAAATGTGGACATTTAGTTAGCATTAAACGAGTTAATGTCATAGGATTATATGTGGTCTAAGTCATCAATAGACATGGCCTTAAAATGGAAGACCCTTTTGGGAGCCTCAGTTTAGATGTGTTGAAGTACTGCGCAGAAGGGGATGTATTCATTTTTAGTGACTTTAATGCCCGCACAGGTAATTGTCAAGCTAGACATTGATGATGTCTCGGATGTTTGCTTAGATGAAAAACTTGATGTGTTATGGGAGAGAACATCTGAAGATTTATATTCCAAACAGCATGGGAGAGATCCTCCTTGACATCTGCACTATGTGCAAACTTAGCATAATAAATGGCATTCACCAGTTCCCAAGATCAGGTAGCTTTACTTTCGACAGTCACATGGCGCATAGTACAGTTGATTATCTCCTTGCGAGAAATCTGAATCTTCTTGAAGACTGCTATATAGGAAGCAAAATACCGGAATCAGACCATATACCGGTGCATGTAATAATTAAAATACAAGCTGGCATGAGCCAACAGCAGCCTAGCTTCCATCCGAAAATAAAAGTGAGATACGATGCACATGAAGCTTATGGAAAGCTCAAAGAAAATATGCTTATGCAAGCTAAATGGACAGGGATTGGAGAAGAGGATGCAAAGGAATTTACGCATTTGCTAAACCAAGCAGGGCAAGCTGTGTTTGGCCTCACCAAGAGACATCCACAAGGAAGAACATGCAAATCTTGGTGGGATGCAGAGTGTATAGAAGCAAGGAAGCAGTTACCAAGCAACACCATCTGTAAACCAAAATGGTATAAGAATTTCATTAGAGGCAAAAAGCGCAAGCACTTCAAGGAGAGGCAAGCAAAACTGGTAGAACAGTTCAAAAGAAGCCCACGATCATTTTGGAGCACGAGAGATAACTTCGGACCAAATTAACCTTGATGAGATAGTTTTGCTAAATTTAGTGAGGGACATTTATGAAGTTGATGGTGCGAAGGAATGTTAGTACAAAGACATGGCATGCATCTATTTTTGAGTTAGAAGTTAAAGAAGTTTTGCCAGGGATGGCCAATAATAAAGCCCATGATATTGATGGTGTGTGCATTGGGCTCCTCAAATGGGGAGGGGATGTCACCCTATCCACTCTTACAGGCGTACTTAACAGATGTATTACACAAGGAATGCCAAGTATTTGGAGATTAAATCGGGTGCATCCCATACATAAAATTTGGGGATAAAAAGAATGTTGCTAACTACTAGGCGATTTTAATAAGAAGCACGTTCACTAAGATCCTAGGGAATCTGTTGGAGAAGAGGTTGAGTACATGGGCAGAAGAAAAGGAGAAACGCTCACATTGCCAAGCTGGTTTTTGGAAAAATCACAACACACTTGACCATGCTCTTATCCTTCATGTGCTCATAGAAAAGGCTAAATCCCCAAATACAGCTCTATACATAGCCTTCACCGATTTTGCAAAGGCTTTTGATACGATCCCGGGAAGTGGCTTTTGCGATAGGATGGTACAAATTGGAGTCCCTCAAGAACTCAGAGCTGCTGTATCACAATTATTCTCAGAGGTACTGATAAGAATTTCATGGGAAATAGACACAGTGGTAAAGAGCTTGTTGGTGTCGAACAAGGATGCCCGCTATCTCCGACCTTATTCGGACTTTTCATTGATGAATTAGAAGATTGGTTGAGAGCACATTCACTGACAGGCATAAAAATTGGCGCTTATATAATTCAACTGTTGCTATATGCAGATGACGTAGTTTTGCTTGCAAACAAAAAACATGCCTTACAGGAACATTTGAATGCTATGGAGCAGTTCTATACATCAAAACAAATGAGAGCTAATGTAATGAAGTCTAAAATCATGGTGTTTGGTACCATTGATAGGCTGGTATTCACCTAACAGGGTCAGAATTTGGAGACAGTCGAATGTTATAAATATCTCGGCATAGATTTCTCATCTAAATATAACTGGAAGGATTGTGTGAAGAGGCGGGTAGCTGGAGGGAAGGCGACATTGTATAGCATGTTGGCAAGATGTAACAAGGCTGCTGCATTGACAGAATGGGGGCTGAAAAAGGTATTGTTTAAGACTTTAGTCCAAACAGTACTGTTATATGGAGTGCCCATTTGGGAGCGAAACCTGTCTGCTAAGATGTGGTGCCATCTTGAATCTATTCAAAAAATATTTCTGCGGGAGGAAATTGGGATTAAGGCTCAGACATCGTATGCTATCATGTTAGCGGAAGCTGGGATGCTTACAGTTGAAGTCGAGGCGTTGTTTCAAGCGGTGAATTTTGTTAATAGGCTGGAGGAACAGTCGACGGAGTGCCTCTCGCACCAGGCCATATTGGGATCCGAACAAAAAGGATGGTTATATGATCCTAAACAATGGGCAAGCAAGTGGGGGCTGTCGAATGACAATGGGCCGAGAGACAAAAAAGAAGCAAGAAGACTTCTGGAAGGGCTGGCAATTGGGTGCCTCTGGGCATCTCCAGGTAGCAGGAAGGTAAAATACAAGAATGAAGTAAACCAGCTTATAGAATACAAAAGTCAAGGATATCTAAATTCGGATATTCCTAAGTTCTACAAACAGATAATTTCCAAGTATAGGACAAGTTCACATAGATTAGAGATTGAGAGGGGCCGATGGTTCAAGCTCCCAGCAGAATTCAGAACATGCAAAGTATGCTCGTCAGGAGATGTAGCAGATGAGTGTCATGCACTCCTACATTGTTCAGCCTATATGCACATAAGAGAGAGTTTTAGCATTCAAGCTCTAGATTTCCATTCGTTATTGTGTATACCACCTGCAGTGCTAAGACCTTATTTAAGAACGGTGGACACACACCGATCCCTTCTATTAGAGTTGTAAATACTTATATTTCAGGCTCCACGGCCTCTCAAGGCTCAAAAGAGCAATAGAACTAAATAAATAAATAAATTAAACTAATTAATTTTCAAACCAAATATTACGCTCGAGTCATGAACTACCAAATGTTAAATGTCCAGAGCGTTCCCGTTCCAACACGCGTTCCCATGCTTGAGGCGTTCCGGGAACTTCTCCTTACGTTCCCAAAGTGTGTCTTACCGGGAACGTCATTGGGAACTCCGTTCCCGACGTTCCGGTTACAACGTTCCCAACATGGGAAAAGAAAAATAAAATTTCAACATTATCAAATGACCTAAAAGTTAAATTTTACAAGAAAATAAAACCTAAAATAAATTGGCGGTTGTGGATATGGTGGAAGATAGTGACGTCTGAGTTTTTTCTTCAAGAAACAGGTCGAAATCAACAGTTTTAACAAGGAAACAAGTCGAAACCATAAATTTACATGTCTAGAGGTTGAAATCTTTTAGTTTCTCTGATTCTTTTTTGAATTTTTGTGCAAAAGGCGGAGCTTGCAAACCAAGCCCTCCAGCCAGGTACCACGTTTTTTATCTTTCTGATACTTGTCTTTGTCTTTGAATAGATACTTGTTCTTCTGATTCTTGTCTGATACTTGTCTTTCTTCTAATACTTGTCTTTGTCTTCTGAATAAAGAATGTGATTGTCATAAGCCTATTTGTGTTGTAAAGACTTCTTAATGTTTTAGCATGTGGGTTTTTAACTAATATCTATTACTATATGTCGGATTGTACTTTGTACTGCCAGTTTGTGTTGCTATTTAAGGTTTATAATTTCCATATAAAATAAATTTGATAAACAAAGTAAAGCAAGTAAAAAAGTACAAGTATAATAGTTGGGAACTCCATTTTTAAGATTAAAAGGTTCAAATTCACGTTCCGGCAGTTCCCGTTCCCGCCCGTTCCAGTTCCGGTTCCGGGGAGAAGGTCCACGTGATGAAAACGTTCCCGATCCGGGTATCTATGCCAGAGCAAGAGACAAGTCAGTATCAAGACCTAGCAATTGTTGAGCATTATTATGAGGCATTAAACATTCATAGTATCATAAATTTAGAACTAAAGAATAGAATAGAATAGAATATGATTTTATCGTCCACGGAGACCAACTGGCCTATGGGACCCAAGTACAAAGAGAGAGCAGCAGGCGTATTACTACCAGGATTAAAAAACCCCCGCCCCGAAGGGTTTTCGGGGGAAAAACCTTAGTAGCAATAAGGATGCCGACATCCGCACTGATTATATACATAATCACAAGTACTGGTGAGGTTAATGTCGGACGGGGGCATAAGCGAGTCCGCGTATCCATTACCTCACGAGGTAACGATCCCAACAAGCCTACAGAGGCCGTGCTCATTAGCTCATGCAAGGGCGATGGGGCACAACTAACCGAAAGCATACCGAGCCGGATATGCTCGCGTCGGACGAACAGGCACGGAGGCGTGACTTTCATCCTCAATGGCGCCCTGTTGACGGCATTGGCGGACTCTGTCCCTCACGCGGCTCGAATCCATCTCCCCTGTCTCAATGCGGAGGTGGTGTGCACTGTCGCGAATGGAAGCAATCACCCTGCGCTTTTTCATGGGTAGATGGGTGCACGGGTAGTGGTGTGGGCCCCTCGTGAGCATGGGATTAACTGGCTGCCGATAATTTGCCACCTTGACATGTGAGCCGGGGCCTCTGCATCCCAAAGCTTGGCCATGAAGCAAGCATCAAATCTTGCTTCAAGGCGTAGCGTTTCCTTCGGTGTATATGCGGTCCACATCGTGTGCCCTGCACATTCCATAGCGAGAACCACCGGGCTTGCTTGTCTTTCCAAAGAGCTTTGAGTGCGGGCCCATCGCCTTCGCCAAAGCAAGGTTGGGCAGCCGTAGGGCTTCATCCATAGCCCCCACCTTCCGGAAGTAAATAATGTGACGTTCCAAAGCTGACCCTCAGTAATGGAAGGAAGCCTGTCTCCGGAGCAAGATCGATATGGGACCGTGGATTTCACTCCCGGTGCAGGGCCAAGAAGGCCTTACTCAGACTGCTCTAGATCGTTCCAAGTGGTGAGGGATATCACGGCCCCCACATACGCCCCATATAGGAGACCCGGTTCAACCAAGGCCCTGAACAAGTGTGCACGGTGACCCCATGCATCTGACTACGCCTTGTATTTGTTGTTTTGCATTGCATCTGAGGGGGCTTTCCGGACTGCGGTGACCCGTAAACGATGGATGCATCCCGGTGTGTGGTAGTAGAAAACTCAATGCCCAAATACTTATAAGACTAAGCCACCTCCACTACACCCCTGGTAAGTGCATGAGGGAAGGCGTGGGTGCCGGATGATGGGACCCGGCGGCACCCTTGTCTTGGCCAAGTTAACTCTCATGTCGAGTAAATTGGCGAGAAAGTGTCCAAAGCATCCGGTGGCGTTGCATGTCCTCTGGGGGTATATGCGAGCGGTCAACATCATCGGCATATATGAGTTGCGGATTATGTGGTGCATCAATGGCGCCTCCCCGTGCTCGCCTAGCCATTCTTCTAGCTGGTCAATGTACAAGCCAAGAGCGCCGGTGATAGAGGGCAGCCCCGGCGCACCCAATGCTACTAACAACGGGCTCCCCGACAAAGGTGTGAGACGGCCGGAGCAAGCCTCGTGATAGTGCGTATATAGCATTACGCAAGTCGGCGGGGGTCCCTAGGCTGTCTCAATCTATCCCACAACTTATCCCAGAGGCTTTGTGTCAAAAAGCCTTTTGCGAAATCCACAAAGCAACATGCAGATTCAAGGCCGATTAGGCTATCCTCTATGAGTGTTCGCAGAGTGAAGAAAGAGGTAGGTTTGAGTTTGTTAGATGTAGCAAGTAATAACACGCAGGTTATGAGTTGTATGGACTTGGTTTAAGCGTTCTTAGGGTGCAAAATCGGCAAAAATCTCAAGACTAATTAGAAATCCCATTGTGGACTGTGCCATGGCAGGGCATCCTGAAACAAAGGTAAATTGTACCAGCCTTGCATTTATGGAAGCATCTATTGCAATGCATTGCAATTGGTAGCAAAGGTCAAAAGATATTTTAAGTAGAAAGCATCAACTATCGTCTAGATAATAAACTAAGATAATGTAAAATAGGGAGTTTTTGGGTAAAATCGTATCATTTAAGAACCACAAAAGTATTCAAAAAGGTAGCCAGTACATGTTACTACCTGTGTAATATCTCAATAAAAGGTAATGTTTTAGAATCGATGTATTTAATTTGGCATTCGATAGTATTATTTTTATTTTAACTTTGAAGATTAACACATTCTTGACATTTATTTTGGATTTTTGAATTGGTTTTAATGAAAAGAAAAATGAAAAAGTACCGAATTCTGAAGTACCCAGTTTAGGTACCTTTGCAGGTTCCAAAATTGGTACACCCTAACATAGTTTTACTCTTCTATCTATTGAAGTAAACGCCCAAGAATATGGACCACACCATAGTAAGGGTTATTAAACAAATGAACAATAAATAAAGATGAAACATTCAGCTATAGTCCCAGACTCTTCTTTATGCAACTACACTTTAGTGTAAGCCTCCAAAAAGATAATTGTCAAATATTCATGGCTATGTGATTCTCAGGTACAACGTTCGTATCTACATTTTTCTAGGAGTCTAGGAATGAAAAAAGTCTTTATAAACTTTCACAAAATCTTAGATCTAATGCCCATGAATAGTGGGCCATCCTTCCTGAAGCTT
Organism: Isoetes taiwanensis; assembly: GCA_021234155.1. Lineage (NCBI taxonomy): Eukaryota > Viridiplantae > Streptophyta > Lycopodiopsida > Isoetales > Isoetaceae > Isoetes > Isoetes taiwanensis. The sequence goes on from JAJEKV010000086.1 coordinate 4,158,725, forward strand.
TCCAAGAAAAGCAAAGGACAATGCTTTTGTGTACACAACTTTGTAGAGGTATAGTAAAACACCCATCAAGGTTTAGTAAAGTTCCAGCCACACAGTTTCATCCACACAACTTGGTTGAACTACTATATGATTTTTTTTGCCATTGTATACTTTTTTATTGTTGCTTCTTTATCATCGTATTCTTTATAGAATCTCAATGAACACGAACCTAACAAAAGTCTAATGATGCAATATACAGTTGGTCTCATTAAGTTTGCCCAATTCGTTTGGTATTGCAGGAGGGTATTCTCGCAATGGTGGAAACTATGATTCTGGTATTGTATCTTCTTTTTTATTTTGTGAGGGTGTTGGGATGTGTGCCAGGGAACGCCGCATGTTACGCCGCATGCGGCGTTCCCTTCCCCCCTTGCGGGACTTTTTTTGGTGTGCGTGTGGTCTTTTGTCTTCCTCCTCTGCTACGGTATTTCGATTTTCAAATTCCAGTGGGAAGAAGCAGCATAGGCGGGCGGTCATGGACCTGGCCTGGCCCATGCTTCTCTAATGGAGGAAATGATTTTCGTATGTTTGTCTGCGATGGCAAGACACCCATTTTTTCCTTCGGCCCCTTTTGAGGTACCTTTTTCTCGGTTCCTTTTTTTTGCCAGCTACATTCAACTAGGAAAATGCTGAAAGAAACAATAGTTTTACGGCACAAGGGTCGTCTTTGAAAAAAGGATTTGGCGTTATGGAGCTCCATAGCAGGAGAAGAGGTTGCCATGACTCATTATGCATGCCGTGTAATGGGAATTGATCTGGAATTTAAGGTCAGTCTTCAATCACATTGGTGAGCTTCTGCACAATCATAAGACCAATCGGGTAATAGTTTTGTAAGTCACCCCCTCTTATGCTTTCTTGATTTCTTCCTATTTTTGTGATGTTGGCAGATGGCTTCGACCTCCATAGCTGGACATGTGTATGCTGGAGTGGTTGGTGCACCCTGGACTACCACATTCGTCGGATCTATCAATCCTACGGCCCAGACTGTATGTTGGAGCCTCTGGACACCTCTCGTTTCGATTATGCTCAATTATGATTGGGGACGCCTATGATTTTAAGATGTCGAATACGAGTTTGCCTAAGGTTTTGATGGTATATCGTGCCTCTATACGGTTTCATTTAAGCTTTTAGAATATGAAATACGGGGATTCGAACCTCTACTAAAATAACTCAATGTCCTAATAAGACTACTTTAACCAATCTAACTAGTGAGCTAATGTGACTATTTTTTATCTTAAATCTATGTTTTTTTTTTATAATAACCCATTCACTACAAGAGGATGAGGGTTTGGCGTCAGAAAAATCGTCAGAGAAATTGAATGATTATGTCCTGACGATTATCCTGACGATTATCCTGACGATTAAATTCCTGACGATATATCGTCAGAAGAAAACGTCAGTCAAATCGTCAGAAATGAAACGTCACATGTAGCGTCAGAAAAATCGTCAGAAAAATCGTCGATTTTTTTCATCGATGTAACGTCAGCATTTTTCGTCGTCCGGAATAAACTTGTCGGTCTGCGTCGGACAAAACGTCGGGAAAAAACGTTTTTTTTTTTTTACATTTTTAATCATAACAATTGATCCAAAAGCCTGTTTTGAGTGAAATTTGTTGCATTGGAAAGCTCTCTTATAGATCTCTGACATGATATATGATTGAATAAAGTTTGGTTAAATTATCTGGTTGAAAAGCTTAACGTTTTGGCTGGCTTTAGTTATGGTTTATTCAGTGTAACCTCCATTTGAAAACCTCTCGGGATTACTTACCTAGTAATTAATCTTTTGGTATTATAAACACTATGGATAAATGTAGATTCTATAAAAGATAATAATTATGATGGTAAACTTTGAATCAACAGGAGAGTTGACCACTCATGCTAAACCTTCCTTTCCTTAAGCATTGTTTGGAAGTCACTATGTTGAAGTTCAGAAGATCCCTGGTCATGATATCTCAAAATTTAGCATCACTTTGCTTCTTTTAGTTCCATTCGCTATTCATTCTTGAACTTGCCCCTTGCTACATACCATAATCCCCTAGCCATTATTTCCATCCCTACACCCATGCCATATTTTTATCCCATGTTCACCTTTTTGTTATGAATCCACTCCTTGAATACTTTTGCATAGACCATTTTCTTATTTTCCCATGCATAACCCTTGGGACTATTTACCTTCATCATTTTTGCTTTCCACCCCACAACCCTTGTTCTATAATTTCTCACCTTTGCCCTTTTGTCCACCATTCATCCTTTATTATAAAGTTTTAGTGTATGTCGTGCATAAAACCCTAAAACTTTCGATGGCCCAGATCTGATCTACCATTTTTCTCCGTTTCCAATGCCCCAATCCGACCGCCTGTGCCAGATTCAATCGATTCCAAGCTTCAATCCAGCCTGGCTATGGCAGCTGCGGGAGATTCTTGATGGGTTTTGTTGCCGTATTGAATTGGGTTTTCAGACCAAGTACTTAAAAAGCTTCATTCCGGCATGGCGATGGAGATTCGGGATGGGCTATGCGTGAATATGAATGCGTCTCCGAGACCGCGGTCGCACAAATGCGAATACTTCAAAAGTTCAATCGCATGATGCAAATACTTCACAACTCAAGATGAGGGATTTATGGTGGATGCATTATGCAATATCAAGAAATATTCCAACCAGAACAATTTAACTAATAAAAGAAAAGCAACTAAAGGAACTTGGACAAGGAAAAGTACGTAAACTCAACCAAGAAAAAACTAATCCTTTAGTCGAAAATGTTCAAAAAGTCGAGGATAAGGGACTCTTGGGGAAGCCATACACCTCATAATTCACTAGAACAAACCTGCCTTTAAGGGTCGTAAGAGTGGGAGAATAACCTGCATATCATGGGACGTAAACAAAGCACTTGGAGCCAAAAAATTAAATTTCATCCTCTACTATTATATCATGGCAAACATTTGTGTAAAGCTTACCACAAAAGAGTGTGATCGAGTGATTGGGCATCGATTGAAGCAAATGTATTTAGTAAGCACATAGAACCATGCATAAAGCACAAGTAATAGTCGACGTCATACGAAAAAACAAAAATAAACAAAATGGATATGAAGAGTTGTGCACAAAAATGCACATGAAGGGCCTCTATTATTGTTAAAGGCAACCCACATGTAAAGAATCAAGAGCCCAAACGTGCATGAAGCACAAAAAATGCCTATGAAGAATTATGAAAGGCCATTGTTACCATATAAGACATGCGCCATTACGAGGGGCGTGATGACTATCAATTTTAGGGCAAATGCATTCAAAGGAGAGAAAATACTCAAAATGCGTGCAATAAATTATGGATACCAAAGGCCATCATAAACTTATATAAGACATGGGTCATTATGAGGGGGCCTGCTTGTCCATTTACCAACAACTTAGAGCAAACTAGTATTTAAGACTTGGATGGTAAAACGTGCAAAACCATATATTTAATTCAATGCAACCACGAAATGCACATGAAAAAAGGAGGCATCGAACCTGAAACCATAAACCAGAAACTATGCATCTCTACCAATCAGCCAACCAAGTTTATAGAATGTAAAAAACAACTGTTTATTTAGAATCGAACCTGGAAGTCAGAAGCCCGTGTTACAATCCCGGATTACCGCAGTAGCCACGGAAATAGAAAGAAGCTAGAACGAGGAGACCACAGAATGAAATGGCTCACCGAAGGAAGCTACTATCGGTAGGAACCCCGTTGTTTTGAAACCATCCGATGCATGCATTCTTAAGTGAATCTTGGCATAGGCTCGATCCGGAGACGACCACAAACAAAAACAAAGGATGGAATCAACCCAAGCCAAAGAAGACCTCACCGAAAATCGAGGATTTAGTTGCTTGCCAAGAAACGGGGCATATAGAACAAAGGGTTTATCTAGCAATCGTTTCATCCTCTAAACCAAGATAAATAGGCGGTCCAAGCAGAAAGGAATAGGCAAAAAGGGGGTTTCAGCAAAGAACGGCCACGACCAAGAAGTTTAAGAAACTAAGTAAAGCCCCAAATCATTTCAAAAATCCGTGCCACAAAGATATAGAAGAGAATAGCAACTTATCTAGAAAAATCGCTTTATATTGTTGAAGAACAGTTGCCCGTCGAATCTTGGCAAACAAAATCCGACGAAGTTACTCTGCAACTATAGTCTAAAGTCGGCCAACACCACCCCACCCAAAGCCAAATCCAAAGGGGCCAGCACCACCGACCCAAAGCCAAATCCAAAAGGGGCGAGAACTATCCAGGTACTCGATAAGCGTGAATGCCTACTTCTTAATCCGCCTAGGCTGCCTAGTGCCAGGATTGTAACAACAGATTAGATGCTCAACAGAATAGGCAGACACGATAGGGAGAAGCTAAAAGAAACAAAATAGAATAGGAATAGGGTAGAGAAACTGATAGGATAGAGAAGAAGGAGAAATCTAGCTCAAGAGAACGCCGATGATAGAACAATGAAAAGAGGCTGAATAAATAGGATGAGTGACAAAGGGACGTCCCCATCCAAGGAATGTCGGTTCTATTGCTGTCGCAATAGAACCGTGGCATTATGTTTCTCATAAGAGGGGAGGTGTGAGAGGCTGGTTTAAGAGTTGTGAAGGCTGAATGAGGCAAGTTATGAGTGATGGAAGCATGCTTCCTTGGGTGACTGCAAGAAAGCCAATAGTTTATAAAGATAGAGGCAGAATTTTTAGTGGAGAATAAAGACTTCCAAATGTATTTGCCACCTAAAGCATAACTTTGCGGAATCAAGTTTTTGCAGCCTAACCCCCCTTGGATTTTGCTCCTGGTAACTGAAGGCCAGTTAACCATGTGATGTTTTCCCCATATGAAGTTCCTGACAATCCTTTCAATCTGTTGGTAAATGCATTTAGGAGCTAGAAGAGCAGATGAGAAGTAAATGTGAGAGGATGCAATGACAGAATTTGCAATTAATGTTCTCCCTGCCAGAGAAAGACAGTTGCCATAATTACCGATTTTCTTTCTAATTCTTTCTACTATGGGATTCCAGAGACATTTGAGACTTGGATTGAGGGATAGAGGCATGCCAAGAAGTTGAGTTGTCTCAGTGGGCTTCATACATTTTATGCCTGCAATACTATCAACATTAAGGTCACCAATGATAGAGCATTTATTTCTGTTTAACTGGATACCCGAGGCAGAGCCAAAGTTGTGGATAGTCTGTAAGAATGTTTGAATGATGCTCAAATCATTTTTGAGGAAACTAAATGAGTCATCTGCATATTGGAGGATTGAGAGATTTGTGGTGTTATCAGGTAAAGTGAGACCAAGAAGATGGCCACTGGCTTGGAGATCAGAGATGACTCTAGTTAACATTTCAGAACCAAGAAGGAATAGATAAGGGGCAAGAGGGCACCCTTGTCTGACACCTCTAGCCAGAGGGAAAAAGTATCCAGGGGATCCATTTATTAACACAGTAGATTGGGATCTGGAATTAAGACCCAGGATCAAGTTGATGATCTTCTGATTGAAACCAGTTTCTCAAGAGACAATTTTAAAAAGTCCCATCTGACTGTATCAAATGCCTTTGAGAAATCTAGCTTTAGAAGGATACAGTCTTGATTTGTCAATTTGTTCCAGTGGAGCCCCTCCATGGCTGCAATATAATTATCCAGGATAAACCTATTTGGGAGGAAGGCGGTGATTAGAACTAATGACATCTTGAAGGTGAGATTTGACCCTGTTTGCAATGATTTTTGCACAAACCTTGTAAGTGGTATTTGTTAAGGAAATGGGTCTCCAATCAGAGAATGATGTAGGATTGTCAACTTTTGGGATCAAGGTGATGAGACCAGCAGATAGAGAAGGGTGCAAGTAATTTGAATTCCAAAAGCCTTTAACCATGAACATAAAAGTCGGGTTTTGATAGTGTCCCGAATTTAATGTAGAATTCGTGGTGGTAAACCATCGGGGCGGGGCTTTTCCCTTGGCTAGACTTTTGAGAGTTGATAAAATTTCGTCAAAGGTAGGGGTAGCCTCAATGGCTTGGGGCATGACAGAATTACTGTGAAGACTGTTATGGTTGATCATGTTTAAAAAGGTACTGGCTTCAGCAGTTTGAATAGGTGTATCAACAGGGTGGGAGAAGATGCTGGCATATTTGGTGCAAAAAAAAATTGGAGATATCCTTTTGGTCCTCCAAAGTATAGTCATTGTCATCTGTAATGGTAGATAGCTGACTGTTCAGAAGCCTAGATTTAGCCACCCTATAAAAAAATTTTGAGTTCCCATGATCCATTTTGGAAAAGAATTTGAGCTTGCATCTAATGGAGGACCCTTTGGCTTTAACTCTTCTATTGTCTTGATGGCAATCTCGAGATTTCCCTCCTGCCAATGAAGGTTAATATTATGGGGATCCTCTTGAAGTTTCAATCTAACATCTCTCATTTCTTGCAGATAAGCTCTTTTTTCAACCAGCTTACTGTCATGATGGTGTTTGGACCAATTTTTAATCCAGGATTTAGAATCCTTAAGATTGGAGTAAAAGGCCCTCATTGAGCCAATAGATCTAACTCTTGGCGAGAGAGTTGTAAAAGGCAAACAAATTCTCGCAAAATGTTTCATATTCCAGCGAGGGGAGCAATTGAGCTTGAAGAGGGTATTACCATGTCTTTTTATAGAAAGCATATGTTTGGTAACCAGAAATTGAGGTTGATGGTCAGAGATGGATGTACACTCATCACTGTACACAAAGCAATTATCCCAAAAGTCATGATGAATTTTATTGATGTAGAACCTATCGAGTGCACAGTAGACCCTATTATTCCCCTCTTGTTTGTTTGACCAAGTGTAAAAGGATGTGGAGGAGGGGATATGCTGCAAGAGGTGCAAGTCGAGAAGGTAGTCCCAATGAGTTCTCTCTAGAGTTGACATGTTTAAATCCCTGCCAATTTTCATATCCCAAGTTGGGGTGTTGTTAAAGTCTCCTGCCATAATCCATGTGTCACAACTTTGAGTTGAAAGCCAACTGCTGATAGAGGGCCAGGTAGTAGCTCTGATTCTAGAGTCAGTTGATGCATAAATATTGATGATCCCAAAAGAAATATCATTATTGTTTGAGGATTCTGACTTGCCGTGTCTTACATGGGTCTGTTATAGGTCAAAATTTGTGATTTAAATGCTTCCAAATAATGCAAAGACCTCCAGATGTGCCTGTTGCTTCAATCCAAGTTGAAGAAAATCCAGATTCAATCCGATGCAAGGTTGGAGCACTCAAAATTAGGGAGTCTGAGCTCCTGCAGAAGGATGATATCACTGTCATAATTCCTTATCTGAGAGATTACCCTCCGTCTCTTCAAGGGGCCTTTTATTCCCCTGAGATTCCAACTGAGGATCTTCATGAGGAGTAAGATAATGGAAATTAACCGAAGAGATTGGGCTTAAGTATATTTTTTGGATCTCAACCTCGTGTTGGCAGCTGGAGTGTTGGAGGATCTAGTAGTCTTTGGGAAGGTTTTTTTCTTAGCCTTCTCTTTGGCCTTCTTGCCTTTTGGTTTTGATGTGTCAGACTGTTTATGATGGCATGAGAGATAAGCATCATCCTCCCAAGATTTATCAATGGGAATATTATTCCCTAAAGCATTTTCTAGCTAAATCATCTTCAGAGTTTGCAAGTTCAGATTTATCTGAATGGTGAGGGCAGTTCCAGAACTTGGCTTTACAGCAATCTGCATTACTGAAGTTTGAGCACATAGGGTTTAAAACAGTAGACTTAAGATCAGGGTAGCCCTTAAGGACGAAAGTTCGCCAAAAGGCTATTTTTTAAGGGTATCGAGAAATTGTGACGCTATGGTTTAGTAGGGCCCGTTATAGATGAAAAAAATAAAATTAGCCAAATTTTCTACATACAAATCTCACTCCACTTGAAAATTCGCCACATCCACTAAGCGTCATAACTATGGATTCGCCTTATCCTCTACTCTCCTTCTCGAAGATTTCTTAAGGAATCGCCTAATATTCTAGGCTTTCTTCATAACCTAATATATTCTCCATATCCATCCAGGTACATAAGATAATTTTAAAAGTTATTTTTGTAGCTATTATGTTTCAAATACTTTTAAGGATGCACTAAAAAGCATTTTTTTTTTACAGACCTCCCTTTTTATAGATTTGTTTATCTACAAGGATAAGCCATGTTCTCATTTGCAAAGGTTAAGTTGTGGTATTGCATCATGCAACTATAGTTATAATGTGTTTGTGTCCTTGATTATGCCGGTGAATAAAATTTCACTACAGAAATTGCACTTGAAAAATAAAGACACTTAAATCTTGGCAACATAATATTGGCCATAATTCGCCTAGATCTCTATAAAAAACATTCATGTCTAGAAAACATTCGCCAGCATAACTAATCTTGCAACTCTATTATTCGCCTGGCCCTCTAAATTATGCTCAGACAAATTTGGCCTTAAGGGCAACCCTGCTTAAGATTCCTAGAATTGTCACTCGGGGTTCGTGTTTTATTATTTTTATCAGTGGAATCAACATCAATATTTGCAAAGGAAAGATCTTGCCTGGAAAAGTTATGCTCGAGTTGTATAGTATCTGTTGATCCAGCTATTGTTGACTGCACAGTTGGAGTAAGATCTTGTTGAGGTTGCTGAACATCTTTTTCTGAGCACACTGTGAAGATGTCATCATCATGTAACAAACCTTTTTCCCAGGATGAAGATATGTCCCTGACACTGTTCTCTTTGCCATGTGTTACCTCTTGTGAAGTGACCTCTGACACATTTCCTGATATTTCCATCAATTGTTGAAGTTGAGAAGCTATCACAGGGGAAATGGTAACAGTCGTAGGTGAAGGGGAAGCAGTTTGAGAAAGATCAAGGAGGTCAGCATGTTTGGGGAAAGTTGCAAATGTGTTTGAGGAAGGAGAGGGATTGGGATGCAGAATGGGAGGAGAAGTGGTTTGGGGTGTAGCATCTGGAGTAGTATTTAAAGTGGAGGTTGGATCGTTTGAGTGATCAGCAAAAGCTTCCTCAGAAATATGTGATAGGATAGCATATTTGTTTGAGCACAGCAGAGTTTCTGAGGAGTTGTCAACTTCAGGTTGGGTGGCATCACCATTGACCATGTCATGGGATCCACTTTCCTTCAAATGAGCAGTAGGGAAAGCTGTGTTTATGTCCAATACTGGAGAAGGATTAGCTTGCAAGTCAATTTGTTTATCCTTTTCATTAATTAATGAAACCTCATTCAAACCTTCTGACTCTGCAGTTGCAATATTTGAGTCGAGTTTAATTTTGACTTGATGGTCTCTTGAGCCCTTAAGTGGCAAAGGATGTGCCCCAGCAACAGTGGAAGTTTTCCTAGAATCCTGCAAAATACTTGACAATGTTTTGTGCAGGTCAATCTTTGCTGGCATTTCTGTGGCTTTACCTTTCCAATTTAGCATGTTCCTGTTGTAATCAATAACTGTTTTACTGATTACAGGAAATTTAGTGGACTCGGTAGGTTTTTGAATTAAGTGGTCATAGTGTACATTTTCCTTTTCCTTTGCCAAGCTGACTGATGAGGTAGATTCTTTGATGAAAATACCCCTATTTAAGACCTTAAATCCAGCTGATGTGAGAGATGAACTGTTGGTGAGGTGAGATCTTGGTAAGCTTGCAGAAATGGGTTGAAGTTGATTCCTTGCTTGCCTCTGCCTTTGAATTCTTCTAGCACTCCCATTGATTCTCTTCATCTCATTAGGTCTAGGATTGTCAACTGTCGATGTAGGTTCAGCCAAAACATTTGGATAACTTGCTAACTCCTCCCTGTAAGATGTGACAGCATAAGAGGGCACAGAGCTCACTTCATCAAATTTTGAAGGAGCTTTTGAATCCCTGGCACCACCTTGTAGTGAACATTCAATAGTGGTGTGATGTCTCAGGTTGCAGGTTTGGCAGAGGTTTGGTAATCCTACCCATCTAAGCTGTAAGAGAGATTTATTCCCAAAGTAGTCCAGAAAGGGAAGTTCAGATGGGATAATTTTAGAGAGGTCAAGCTGGACAAAGCATTTAGGGGGTTTATAAGGGTAATACTCAGTAGTCAAGTAGGTACCAATAGAATTGAATATTGTAGAGAAGCAGTCCTCATTCCAGTAGATAGGGCTGAGTTCACTCATGGTGACAGAGGCAACATGAAATTTATCAAATTCATTCAGAGGTAAATGTGCATTCCATTTAAGGAAGGAAAGTTGAAAGGTTTCCAATGTGGAGAAGCCAAGTTTGAGCAAGTAATTTGAGGTCCTTGCACAACCACATTCAACTAGAATGTATGGGTAGTTTAGCCAATAAATAGAGTTTATGACAATGCCTTTATGTAGTCTGAGCAAATGGTCCCAGAGTTTTTCAATTTTCAGGCCAGTGGAGTCAACTTTTACTATAACAACAAATTTAGATAAAGACTCAATCCTGGAGGCAACCATGGGGGAGTTAAGTTGAATACCTCTGAATAAGCGGAGATTGACAGAGCCCCGGATTCTTTGGTACTCAAGTCGAGGCTAGGCGAAAGCATCGAGATAATCGGGGTACTCGGCCTTGGGAACAGAGGGAGAGGTACACCATTGGCATCCAAGCGTGGTAGAGTTTGTGATCCTCTTGGGTCCAGAGCTAATATGTCCCAATTTGGAGCAAGATGGCTGAAGTGATTCATTTCTGTTTTCTTGGAAGCAGAGTTAGAGAAATCCCCAAATTTGATGAATTTAGAAGGATCAAGGTGGAATGAACTTAACTGAGCAAGAAGATCGTCCCGTGTAGCAGCAGGAAGAAGCATAAAATTACGTATAAAAGAGAGGGAAGAGGAATTTAGGGATAACGAAATTTTTATTTTTTTGGGAAAATGTAGCCATTAATGCACAGCAAAGGGAGAAAAAAGGGCTAAAATGGGAGGGGGAGCAGGGACGGATCAAAGGGACAGCACACGAGAACAATCAATCTAAGAACTAAGAAGGGAAGAAAAACCAAAGATCTGCCAAAATACATTGAGAGCATCCATTGAATTGTATCAATTTCAGTAGATCTTCACCTGAATTTTCCTGTCAGTCCACTCACAATGAACATAAAAGATTGCTGTTACCGAGATGTTTCTTCTGCCTGTGAATTCCAGAATCCAAGATTCAATGATCTCTGACTCTATCTCTTCTGTCTGTGGTGTGGTGGTATATTCAGGGACAAATAAGAGATCAGGGAAATATTGATGAAGAACGAGCGATTCCCAAAGCTTGGAGTAAGTTCCAGAGAGAAAACCACATGAAATTCTGTCTTCCTGCTTCAGGATTGTGAAAAATTTGGTGTCCATACAAAGGTAATCAACTGAGGAACAAGATAATTGCTGGGCCTCTACAGGGCCAGCAAAAGGGAGAGAGCAAATTCGGATCAAATGGTAAATTCTTGTGTAAATAGAATCAAGAAAATGTTTGAATCAGATACGACAACAGAATCAAGAAAAATGGCGCTGGTTGATGACGTGGCCATTCCCTATCGCCTTCCATCTGCAGTATGCTGGAGGAATTTGGGATTAAGGCTCAGACACCGTATGCTATCATATGTTAGCAGAAGCTGGGATGCTTCCAGTTGAAGTAGAGTCGTTGTTTCAAGCGGTGAATTTTGTTAATAGGCTGGAGGAACAATCGACAGAGTGCCTCTCGTAGGATTCGAACAAAAAGGATGGTTACATGATCCTAAACAATGGGCAAGCAAGTGGGGGCTGTCGAATGACAACTGGTCGAGAGACAAAAAAGAAGCAAGGTGACTTCTGGAAGGGCTGGCAGTTGGGCGCCTCTGGGCATCTCCAGGTAGCAGGAAGGTAAAATACAAGAATGAAGTGAATCAACTTATAGAATACAAAAGTCAAGGATATCTAAATTCGGATATTCCTAAGTTCTACAAGCAGATAATTTCCAAGTTAGGACAAGTTCACATAGATTAGAGATTGAGAGGGGCCGATGGCTCAAGGTCCCAACAAAATTCAGAACATGCAAAGTATGCTCGTCAGGAGATGTAGAAGATGAGTGTCATGCACTCCTACATTGTTCGACCTATATGCACATAAGAGAGAGTTTTAGTATTCAAGCTCTAGATTTCCATTCGTTATTGTGTATACTACCTGCAGTGCTAGGACCTTATTTAAGGGCGGTGGACACACACCGATCCCTTCTATTAGAGTTGTAAATACTTATATTGATGGCTCCATGGCCTCTCAAGGCTCAAGAGAGAAATAGAAATAAATAAATAAATAAATAAATTAAACTAATTAATTTTCAAACCAAATATTATGCTCGAGTCATGAACTACCAAATGTTAAATGTTTGAGCAAAGAGACAAGTCAGTATCAGGACCTGGCAATTGTTGAGCATTATTATGAGGCATTAAACATTCATAGTGTCACAAATTTAGAACTAAAGAAAAAGGTAGGTTTGAGTTTGTCAGGTGAACTTAACAAGTAATAACACGCAGGCTAGGAGTTGTTTGGATTTGGTTTAAGCGTTAGGGTGCAAAATGTTGAAAATCTCAAGACTAATTAGAAATCCCATTGTGGACTGTGCCATGGCAGGGCATCCTGAAACAAAGGTAAATTGTACCAGCCTTGCATTTATGGAAGCATCTATTGCAATGCATTGCAATCATTGGTAGATCGCTCATACATTACATGTACGCAACCCGACCTGTATAAAGTGGCAAACAATTGCATATCTATTTGTAGATTTGTTGAAGATGGCAAACTAAATCTTGCTTTATTTTATTTTGATAAGATTATATCTATATGCAAAGGTCAACAGATATTTTAAGTAGAAAGCATCAACTATCGTCTGGATAATAAACTAAGATAATGTAAAATAGGGAGGTTTTGGGTAAAATCACGTTAAGGTGTGCCTTAAAAAGTATCATTTAAGAACCACAAAAGTATTCAAAAAGGTAGCCAGTATATGGTACTGGGTACCTGTGTAATATCTCAATAAAAGGTACGTTTTAGAATCGATGTATTTAATTTGGCATTCGATAGTATTATTTTTATCTTAACTTTGAAGATTAACACATTCTTGACATTTATTTTGGATTTTTGAATTAGTTTTAATGAAAAGAAAAATGAAAAAGTACCCAATTCTGAAATACCCAGTTTAGGTACTTTTGCAGGTTCCAAAATTGGTACACCCTAACATACTTTTACTCTTCTATCTATTGAAATAAACGCCCAAGAATATGGAACCACACCATTTGGTCATTATTAGTAAGGGTTATTAAACAAATGAACAATAAATAAAGATGAAACATTCAGCTATAGTCCCAGACTCTTCTTTATGCAACCTGTAAGCCTCAAAAAAAAAAATAATTGTCAAATATTCATGGCTATGTGATTCTCGTGTACAACGTTCAGTATCTACATTTTGTAGGAGTCTAGGAATGAAAAAAGTCTTTATTCTTAGATCTAATGCCCATGAATAGTGGGCCATCCTTCCTGAAGCTTTCCAAGAAAAGCAAAGGACAATGCTTTTGTGCACACAACTTTGTAGAGGTATAGTAAAACACCCATCAAAGTTTAGTAAAATTCCAGTCATGCAGTTTCATCTACACAACTTGGTTGAACTACTATATGATTTTTTGCCATTGTATACTTTTTTACTGTTGCTTCTTTATCATCATATTCTTTATAGAATCTCAATGAACATGAACCTAACAAAAGTCTAATGACTTAATATCTGATTGGTCTCATATATATACAATTCTCATTCAAGTTTCATATTGTTCTAATTATTTTGTTGCGTATTTGGGGAGGGTATATCTGGGATGGTTTGGACTAGATTTTGGTGTGGTATGTATAGGAATTCGTATCTGTGGGGTATTTTTTGGGGAAGTTTGAGCTGCTTGCCGGGAATGAATTGGATGGAGCTGCTTGCTGGGACCTCGATTTCTCAGTGCATTGTTTATAGATAGAAGGAGGAAGGATTTGGCCAACTTCGGCATGGGTGGGGATGGTGATGGGGCATGCCTATCTAATCGGTTGGATTTGCGGGCTTGTGGGAGCGAGTTCTTTGGAGTGGCATGGATTACATCGGTGAGTGAGTATTTTGTGCGTTTCTATTTTGTGTGTAGCAATTGTCCATTTTGTAGTCAAGTGGGAGGCAGTGTGAGAGAATTTGTGGCCGGATAGGAATGGGGAAGGAGGAGGGCCGATGGTGATGGCCTTTGTTTTTCTTTGTGAAGATGTGTGGCGAGAGGTCGGAATCAATGCGGGGGTAAAAGCATGAAAGGGTGTCTATAAATGTATCTCTTTTGGTACATGTGGCAGCCGTGGTCTGTGTTGGGAGCGACGCAGGAGAGACCGGATTAAGGCAGCGGGGCTTTGACACCGTTTCTTCTCACATCGAATTGAAGCTAGACGAGGGCTGAGTTGGGAGTGGTCTGAGTTGGGAGCGGAGCAGCTAGAGCCGTGGTCTGAGTTGGGAGTGGAGTAGCGGCGGGATTAAAAGGCGGGGGGTTGAGCCGAAAGTGCGTGGGGAGCCCGCCATAGAATTGTGTGGGTCGAGGGCCGAAGTTGAGATGGATTTTTGGCGGGCGAAAGGTTAAAGGTAAAGGTCATATCATATGCCCATTCCCGTCTTCGCTCAGGATAGCTGCTGTGCCCTTTGCGGAACCAAAGATGGAAGAGAGGTATTCCACAGTTTAGATTGGGAGGGCCGACTGCCAGAGACCAGCAAGCAAGGTGAATGTAGAGGGAAATTTGCCACACAGAGGACTGCCTCTGTCACATGGGCAGCGCCAGGGACAGGGAGCACATTTTGTTGTCGAGGGAGGTGGGAGCCGAGGAGTCTTCGATTTGGGCGTGGCGTACCACACGAAGAAATCAAGGGGAGGTGTCATGGTTGGAGAGGGAAGCGTTGAGGCCTGTCCCTGCTGGGTTCGATGGTACTGACATGCAGCCTCTTGAGGCTGCTGCTGTATTTGAGGACCGAATGCCGGCCTTACATCCATCAACTAGAGGGGTGTCGAGTGGGAGGAAAGGGGTGGTGCTTCAAGGAGAGGGAGAAAAAAGCAGTTACATTTGACGATGTCCATTTGGGTGTTCCTTGAAAGAAGGGAGGATGGCAGAGTCCGAGGGAGATGGGAGGATGTATGTGAGCAAGGGCAGAGGGGGAAAGCGTGGCCGAGGTAGACCGAGGAAAATCCGAAGTGTATTAGAAGAGCATGTCAGTGAAGATATAGCAAGCGGCCCTGGTGAGGAAGTGGTGGATGTGCCTGCGGCATTGGATGTTAGGTGACAATAGTGTTTGGGGGTGTGGATGTCCCTGTTTCCTTGTATGACAGAATGGTGCAGTTCTTGCAGGAGAATTGTGAGGCTGGTGTTGTGGCCTTGGAGCGAGGGTCCTCCATGGACCATTTGCATGTTCAGTCCGTTATGAGATTGCAGGCTAAGACACCAAGCAGCGTAAATGTTAGGATTAAAAACTTCCTCGGATGGAAAGATAGTAGACCCGCCGGTGCAATTATCCTTTGCAAGGCCCTCACAGGAAGTAGGCTGCACTGTTTTGAGCGCATAGTTGGCTATTGCCTAAAAGATATAGGCAAGCTTCATTTTAAGGTGCATATGCACAACGTGACAGCCGAGCAAGTGAAATCTGGCAAAGAACTGTACGCTCTTTATGGCGCTGGGGATATCAAGCACGTCATTATGCTTGATAATCGCAACATCATGAAAAGAGCATTCCATTACCTTTCATACCATACTGGCAGATTCCGAACGGCTTCCTTTGTGCACACTGTGAAGGCCATGCTCCAGACGGCCAAGTTCAAATTGGCAAGCTCTTGGGTCCTGTCGAATAATTCGGCATATATTTCCCTTGAGCATGTGCAGGCGGCGTGGCGGATAATGCTAGCCCCTGAACGATGCGCGTATAAGGAGAATGGCGTTATTCGGGAGCCAGCCTGGAATCGTGCTTGTGCAGCGAATAGGCAAGAGGAGAAGATGAGTCTGGGATAGTGTGGATGTATTTGACGATGTGGAGCAGTGGAGAGGATGGTAGTAGTGCGGATGAGTTCGTTCATGTGGATAGTGGGGTCCGACCGATGCCTCCAGATATTCCGCCTACGGATGCATCATATATCCCTCTTGATATGCATGATTTTGACTTCGATGCATTGTGATGTGGTAGCTTTCTAGAATTTGAATCCGTGTGATTATGAACATTACTCTTGTCTAATTATGGTGCTGCGGATGGAGGGAGGGAGGAGGGTTTGGGAATCGGGGTGTTGAAGTCGTTGTGATTAGTGACGAGAGTGTTGAATCCAGGTCAGATGAACAGTCGGTGGTTGAATGCCAAGAGAGGGAAAGCTCACCCGATCTCTTGAGTAGTCTAGCTGAAGCGGAGGATTCCATGAGGGATGTTTGTGCGATGGTTCAAGAGTTACGGATGGCATTAGCAAACACATTGGATCGAATCCAAGCCTCCATGGATCTTCTTGAGAGGCAAGGTGTTAATTCCGCGGTTTTGGAGAGAGGTGCTCTCCGTTCCCACCTGAACCTTTGTAGAGCTCTCTTGCTAAGGGAGCTTCGCGAAGTCGAAGCCATTAGAAGACGACATGATCCAGATGTTAGTTGCAAGAGGAGGAGAATGGATGGTTGATACTGTTTTGGGTTCTCTAGTGTGCATCTACGTTTGTATGGAGCTATAGTTTAACATGCTTGTACATATCATGGCTGTACATATTTCTGAATATGTGGGTATGAGATACGTGTGTAATATATATGACTATGTACTATATGTGAGTAAATCATGGACCTTGGTTTTGGTTCAATGTTTATGTGGAGCACGTTTCAATGGTTGTACTTGTCAATAATGACCTTAGCTTTTGGTTGTCGTTTCTCTTTAGTGGAGAAGTATGGACCGTCCATGGGGTATAATGCATGGAACGTACCCTTTATGGACGGTCCCGATGCTACGCCCCACAAAATAGCGATAAGGAAAGGATAAAACAATCACTTTCTTTTTTCCCGCTTAGATGCTTGCAAAAAATCAACCAACAACTTAGATGGCATTCTGATGCAATCAAACACTTCTTTTTTTTTGTTGCGCTACCGCATAGCAGGTCTCGAGCTGCCATGGAATTACACTTGATATCGATCTTTTTCAATTGAATCAGCAATCCATCTGGTAGTTCTCTTCCATCCAATTACTTGAATTCCAAGCAATGCACCGGATCTGACCCTGAATTGCTGCTGTTCTTCATCTAGCATTTTCTTAGCTCATTTAGGCGCAATTTTATTTGGGTTTGTGAAGTTCATCTGACGACGTCTCTGAACATGAAGAGTCTCACACAAGAACTTGCCGAAACAGCTGCCGTCGTAGAAAAAACAGTTCAAACAACCGTACAGGAAGTTACTGGCCCTAAGGCTTTGCAGGATTTTGAACTTCTAGATCAGGTGGGTTCTGGTGGCCCTGGTCTTGTATGGAAACTTTATCTGGGAAAACCTCGAAATAAGGTTGCACATGCACATAATCCCGAGGTATGCGTGTGGATTTTGGATAAGAAAGCACTTGCAGACACCAGACTTAGGGTGGGGCTTTCGAAGGCTGCTGAGGATGCATTTCTAGATGTCATCAGGGCAGATGCATCACAATTGTCAAAATTGCGCCATCTTGGTGTGCTTCGCATTGTGCAGGGATTGGACGAGAGCAAGGCAGCAATGTCAATGGTTACCGAACCTATCTTTGCCTCTGTGGCAAATATTTTAGGGAACATGGAAAATGTTCCGGTAGTGCCAAAGAGCTGAAAGGCTTGGTAAGTACCAATCCTGTTTAATCTATTGATTTGCTTGTGCATTAGATCCACTACTACATTTGTCAGCTTTTGGACGCTGTAAAGGAACTCACTAGATATACGGCATTTTTACGTTACGTTAATACAAGCTCACTTTAGAGAGACATCCATCTAGTTTTACTTTACGTTATTGCAAGCTCACTTTAGAGAGGCATCCATCTAGTGTTAACTGCCCAATCAGCCATTTATTCGCAAGGAGATGATCTTGATGGTATGTAATGGTCATATTTGCGGATGCATGAATACAGGAGCTTGGTGAGCTTGAGATAAAACATGGCTTGCTGCAACTTGCTGAGACTCTTGCTTTTCTGCACAACACTGCGCAACTCATACATCGGGCAATATCACCAGAGGTATATGTTCATTGCAAAGTTGCTCTTCATTCTTTGTTTTATCCTTCATTTATCACGTTGTTTCTAATGGCGAATATGTAATGTCTTTCCAACTGCAGGCAGTCTTTCTCACTTCTTCTGGAGCATGGAAGCTGGCTTCATTTGGATATGCAGTTAACATTGAACAAGCTGTTACAAGCAATACATACGGGAAATTTCATTATCCTGTATGTACAATACTTCGCAGTCAGATATTGTGGTGCCTGTATTTGTGTATTTTCTTTGATTATAGTTTTCCTGTTCGTTTGTTCTAATGTTTGATGGTAGTGTCTCATGATACATCTGCGTACACCTACCATTGCCTGCTTTTTGTTCTGATTTCAGCTGAGTGTTCTTGAAAAGCTATGAAAACGGCGTTGGAACACTTGTTCCATTTCTTTTTGGAATAAGAGTTGATGTAAAGTAAATGAGTGTTTGAGAAAATGAAAGCACATGACATGAAAGATAATAGGAGGGTATTTACTTGCAGCATTTTGCATGTATAATTGTATAGAATTTTTAAGGGTCAACAGACCCTTAATGGTGGTTTTTCTTTCTATCCTTCAATTTGGCGCAAGTCTTCTGCTATGTCCGAGAACTACCTCCTGCTCCCACTTTTAAGCTGCTTTCGGCATGCTTTTTACAACACCCTATTTTGCTATAGGAACATTTGTTAGTTACTTCAAATACCTATTCAATAACTGTAAATCTTTGCCAAATTAATGGAAGGATTTCTAGAAGTTAAATTACCTGGCTTCTTTTTGCCACATTTGTTTGATCTCATTGGAAAATTTCATTTGACAGGACTATGATGTGGAGGACCTTGTAATGCCACTCCAACCACAGCTAGATTATACGGCACCTGAGCTGACACTAAATGATGGAGCAGCCCAGACATCGAGTGATATTTTCAGCTTGGCATGTGTAGCATATCACCTGCTTGCTCGACAACCCCTAGTTCAATCAAAGAACAACTTGCAGACTGTAAGATGATGACCTTCCACAGAATACTATGTTATTAACCTTGGGAAAAAAAAGATAATTGAATAATGGCAGCAAATAATATATTGTACAAATGCTTTTTGAATAGTAGAACTTTATTTCTGTCTGGCTAAGACTGAACAGATACAATAGGCTTTATCCAGTACATGCAAGATTCATTTGCTGGCTTCAAAATATTCTGCTTTCTTTGCTAATTTTGCCAAATATGTCTTGCTTTACACTAATATTCTCTGTCCTGGCAACTGTTATTGTTGATACAGTATACAAGCATAGCATTGTACTTAGGGAATGAAAAATTTTCAAAGATCCCTTTTGATTTGAGCGAAGACCTGCGTCGCATGTTGACCCCTGATGCCTCTTCCAGACCAAGTGCATTGGATTTTAGAGGTATTACTGTGGTTATCCGTTTCTTAATCTAATGTGGTAATTTAATGTGGTCTTTTCATTAGATTCCTTAAAGGTACCTGAGAGTATTATTAGGCCATTGGTAACATCTTCAAGGATTGGCTTAGTGGTTTTGTGGAATTAGCAAAACACCTAAGAATATTGCATTTTTATCTTTAACAAGAAAGCTGCAAAGTAACTTCTAAGCTACAGTTTGGGTTCATCTTTGAATCTTGGGAAGGTACCAAAGAAAACTTCTTGATGTATTTTGTTTCATTCAGGTTCCAAGTTCTTCCGTGAAGATCCGAGGCTGCGTGCTCTTCGATTTCTTGATCATATGCTTGTAGACTTCATGCTTTTACCTATTTATTCTTCCATTTATGCCTGTGATGCTAAATGCACTTTTTAACTGTGGCAATGAAAGGAAAGGGATAATATGCAGAAGACTGATTTCCTGAAAGCACTTTCTAGCTTGTGGATAGAATTTGATGCACGAGTCTTATGCTACAAGGTAACATTTATGTGCAATCATGGAAGCTTGTAATGATGTTTATTCTTCTTGCCAGCTTGGGTGTTGATAATCTTCTCCTATAGGTACTCCCTCCTCTATGCGCAGAGCTACATAATGTCACCATGCTACCAATGGTATTACCAGTGGTGCTAACAATTGCAGAATCACAGGTCCCTTCAACCTTTTTATTCTTTTCTTGTATTTTTGTTCTCTTGCTTATAAATTAAACTACTTATTGTCACAGGAAAAGGAAGATTTTGAATCTTCAACACTTCCTGCATTGCTGCCTGTGTTGAACTCAGCCACTGGCGATAGCTTGCTTCTTCTTGTAAAGCATGCTGGTTTACTTACCAATAAGGTCAGTTACCTTGTCATCTTGTTCAAGAATGAAGTTTTATAAATTACATGGTATATGGTATGTATATTATTGACATTTTGACGAGCATTAGAACCCAAATAGGTCAAGGAAAACATATATTGAAAAATCATCTTCATAATCTCCGCCGGGTTAATATGTCTCACAACTTATGGAATTTTGACGTTTTCATGTATCAACTTCATAATCTCCTCTTGTTAAAGTCCATCATGTCTCACATCTCATTGAATTATGATGCTTTCAGGTAGCTGCACCTCAGATGGTTGAGACCATTGTCCCTATGCTCGTTCGTGCCTATGACGATCCAGATGCCAGGATGCAGGAAGAGGTTTTAAGGCGCACATTGTCAATTGCAAAGCACCTTGATTACCAGATCTGAAATGATTTATTAATTATTTATAATTCTGTGTAGAAAGTACGACCAATGTAATGCCTTCTGCTATTTTAGGTCGTGAAGCAATCAATTCTGCCTCGTGTGCACAACCTTGCCCTGAAGACAACTGTGGCTGCGGTAATATGCTTTACCATTATCTTTGACTATTGTTAATACAAATATTTGTCAACCATAAGCACGACCATAAGTTCTAGATTTTGTTTATGAGCTCTTGTTCTGGTTCAAGTTCTTGAGCTGTGTATCAGCTTAAAGATATTTGCTGAGCATGGAATTGTCACATACGACTGTTAAGGGATCACCCTTTCAAAGTTAAGATGGGTGAATTAGTTGAGGCGGGCTGAAATAGATGCTGCATGGTAAGTACAGTTGGTATAGTATTTCATTGTTGGTTTCAGTTTTTCCACTTGGGCCATAAACCAGTACATGATATTGAGCATCTAATCCACGTGCTCCTATTGTTTCCAAGCTTCATGATGTCTAAGGACAAACCATCTGAATTGAACATAACGTATAAAGAAACATAATCTATAGAATCGTGATTTGTGGTAATGTTTATGGAGGCTTCCAGGTACGAGTAAATGCACTGATGTGTTTGGGGGAGCTTGTTCAACGGATTGATAAGCAGGCCCTTAAGGATGTTTTCCAAACTTTGCATCGTTGTACAACAGTTGACCACTCTGCACCTACTCTTATGTGTACACTTGGAGTAGCTACTTCTATTTATAAACAGGTAATTGACTTGGAATTCGCTTCAAGTATTAATGACCACTAAAGAAAAATATGGATGACCACTAAAGACGAACACTCTGCTTTCTGCTTGCAGTATGGGATTGAGTTTGCAGCAGAGAACTTATTGCCACTGTTGACTCCCCTGCTTGTTACACAGCAACTAAATCTTCAACAATTCATGAAATACATGTCTTTCATAAAAGACATTCTTAGGTATACCTTCAGTGCATTTTGATATGATATAGCATTAGAAGGAAAACAGAGACTTAACATAATTGGCACCAATATGGTAGGACGATCGAAGAGAAACAGAAACGTGGAATAAAGCAAGGTGATCAAGCGAGTTTTATGGCTGATGGGAAGCAAGATGGACAAACCATGAAAACCAATGGTTTCTGCAGGAGCTCCAGGTAATGGCAGTACCTGGGATGCCGATGACTGGAAATCCATTACAAAAGGGCAAAAGGAGGCGATATCAACTTCAAAGATGGGCAATGTAGCAATGGCAGGAACAGAATCTTCCATTCCACTGCATGATGAGCAGCGGTTGTCAGCAGCAGTCAATGAGGAGACGCCCTTGTTAGATGATGAGCAGCGGTTGCATGAGCAGAGGCCGTTGTTAGATGATACGGATTCTTCTTTCGAATCTGTCGCCAAAAAATACGAGGTAAATTTAACCATACTTATTGCTTCCTTTTAATTTCTCGGGCCCTTCTAATATTTCCTTTTAAGTTAACAATGGTTTGACAATAGTTTTCCTAATATCTTTTGCCTCTTTATTCATTGTACTATTGGGACAACGCATAGAAATATTAGTTACATAGATTTTGCCATTTTTCTTAGCCCATTTGATGTGGACTGCTCTTTCGTACTTGCTCTGTATCAATCCTTCCTTCTCATGATCGATTGTCCATTACTTGAAAAACTTCAAACCGTTAATCATTGATCAACTCGTGGAAAGTGTGTTAGTCCTTCCCTTCTCGAGACTAACTTTATCACTACTACAGAATAGGGCAGCCATGACGTCGTAATATTGATATACTATTTTGTTATTTAATGTTTAGATCATTATTGTTTAATATTGATACTATTTTATTATTTAATTTGTAGGAGAAGGTTGATAGACGGGTCCTAGATATTTACAAGAGGTATGTAAAAAGGTGGACGCCGCCCAAGGACGCTAGCTTTTCTACCTCCAATATAGAAGAACAAGTGAAGATTCTTACGGAAAGGAGGGGGGTGGTGGAGGAGGAGGATTCGGGCACAAGAGAATGCATTGCATACTCTTGTGTTTGCTAGTTTGACTTTAGAGTGTTTGTTTCTTGGTACGTAAAATTATTCATCATTATTTAATAATTTATTGCATTTCTAATTTAATTTGATTTAATAGGTTTCCTACTTACCATACATGACTGGATGCAACCTGTTCCATGGTGGTTGATTTACACCAGTTGGTTTTTAGTTGCGGTTACTCTCATGCTAGGTTTGATTTGGAAGATCCTAGCATGGAGGGAGAGAGTCATAGAGCTTCAGGTTTTGGAGTTACTTCTGCACTGGAGGCTTCAAAAGTTAAACTTAGATTTTGATGTCTCTCCGTCGGATAGGATAGGTATCCCTTTACGTCAGGGAATATTAGGGGCACTTTATGTTAAATTAGTTTGTTTGACATTAGTGGCTCCTGTATTAGCTCACTTTTTGTTTCGAGAGATTTAAAATGTAAAAAAAAAAAAAGAAAAAAGAAAAAAAAAAACATTTTGCAATATCATATTCTTGTGATATTTTTTTGTATCATCAATGTCTAGTTGATCAATGATCAAACATGAATAAAATTTTGTGTATATACTTTGTCATTGAGATGTTGCAAAGACTAACATTACATTGTGCTAAATATTTACGCGTTTGCAAACTTGACAATCTCTTTCTCATTGTGAAACTTGGGTATATACAACCATATATTATCATGAAAATTTGATATTACACATATAAAATCGTACATCATGATAGTGGTATATCATGATACTGGGTGAGCAGAAATCGTAGAGCTGCAGTCTGCAGTGGTGGTGCAGAAGCTGCAAGATCACACCACTCTGTCTGTTAGTATAAAATACGTACGTATTTTAGTATAGATGACTCAGCATAGTATTGTACGTGTCTAGTGTGTATATAAACACCTAAGCCACGTTAGTTAGGAGTTCACATTTCTCAGAGCTATCAGCCACTGATTGGCGTCTTCATCTGTCTTCTTACCTTCATAATATACATACGTTCTTCTAACATGGCATCAGAGCCAGAATGGAGTGGGAAGGGAGTGTAGGCAGCCAAACATCTCATAGCTGTGGTCGGATTGATATAAGGGACACAAAAGCACTTGGTATAATCAGGATCGGGTGAATCCAGAGTTCTATTTTTGGCGTAGGCTATTTTTGGTAGATCGCTCATACATTATCATTGCAATCATTGCTAGATCGCTCATACATTACATGTATGCAACCCGACCTGTATAAAATGGCAAACAATTGCATATCTATTTGTAGATTTATTGAAGATGGCAAACTAAATCTTGCTTTATTTTATTTTGATAAGATTATATCTATATGCAAAGGTCAAAAGATATCTTAAGTAGAAAGCATCAACTATCTGGTTTGTCTCAGAATTGGAATTCTGACTATAGGAAGGAAGGAAGGAAGGAAGGAAGAAATTTTAACGTCCACGGAACCCAATCGGGTTATGGGACCAGAACAAACAAAGGGAGCATAAGCCCTAACAGAACAGAGGTTTATAGGAGAAGTTTAGAGGTGAATTCACAGTCCAAAGAACCTTTTACTTGCTGGTATTGTGATAAACCGGGTCATGCAAAGGAGATTGCCATAAACTCAAGAAGGCATTCGCCCAATTTGTTAAAGATCAGCCAAATCTCAAGCCCCAAGAGCAGCCAGAAGGGACTAACATCGCTAAAGCATCAAAAATTACTACAAATGTTTCTCATATTACAATTGAAGATATTGAGACGCAATATCTTAACTTTGTGGCTGAAAACATTCATGCATCAGACATGTGGTTGGTTGATTCTGGAGCAACCAAGCACTTGACAGGGAAAGAAGAGTTGTAGCTTAAACCTTATGAACAAGTCTTGGTAAGAATGGCAAGATGGGAATGTTACTAGTTCCAAAGCTAAAGGTACAGTTCAAATTCCAGCAACAAATTGTCGTACGTTGAAACTTGAGGGTGTTATTTTTGGTGCCTAGACTGTTAGTCAATCTTCTTAGTGTCAGCGAGTTTGACAAAAAGTTGGGGTTCTCGGTCTCGTTTACTGGCGGTTTCGTGCATATTATAAAGAAAAATCCATTGCTTTATGTTGATCTAGAACGGCTTGGCTCTTTAGCACAAGGATGTCTTAATGATGATGGACTTCACATTATTCAAAAGAGTACTTCCAAATCTTTGGATTCCAGCACAGTATCCTCAATGACTGGTGCAATTTCACAAACTGCTTAGGCATTATGGCGTGCAAGGTATGGACATGTGGCCACTATTATTTTAGCACAAGCATCTAAGTTACAAATGGTCAAAGGCTTATCTTCCCTCAAATTTCATGAGCCACACTGTCATGCATGTAGGTTGGGCAAGCAAGTCCAATTATCTTATCCATCTGAAGCTGAATTTCATGCTGAATTTCCTCTTCAACTTGCACATTCTGATATTTGCTACTTGCCGACCATTTCTCTTGGAGGGAACATGTATTTTCTTGTATTTGTTGATGATAGTTGGGTATATCCACTTAAGGTTCGATCTCAAGTTTTTGAAATATATAATATGTTCAGCTCATTGGTAGAAAACGAATTTTCCTCTTCTACTTAAGGACAGATAATGCTAAGGAATACCTATCTGCTAAGTTTGAAGATTACCTTGGCAAGAAGGGGTGCATAAGCAGTTGATAGTTCCATATGCTCATCCTCAAAATGGAGTGGCTAAGCGGAAAAATCGTACCTTGATGGATTTGGCACGGAGCATGCTAAAATACAAAGGGCTACCCTAGGCGCCATGACCAGCGCCCTTCAGCAAAAACCCCATTGATGTAAAATGAAGATGTCGTATGCCCTAGCTTTGTCTCCCTCACGGTATATGTGGTAGAGAAGTTCATTGTTACAAATACTTTTTCCTTTTGAGGCCCCGTCTCGAAAAATATTGCTTGTGTTCATTGATACCCGCGTATTTCTAGCAAAGGTGTACCTTTAATTTGTTTGCTCTCCTGTTATGACCCATCTATTGGTTCAGATGGTCTGAAGATTGTATTTCCAATCTTTATCTTAAAAGTTGTATCTTTTTCTAATGCAAAGATGTATTAATATGCAGTTATGATCCACAACGAGGAAAAGAGTTTGAGAAGATTTAGTTATTAAATGTTAGTGTCTCGGAATCAAGAAATGTGGACATTTAGTTAGCATTAAACGAGTTAATGTCATAGGATTATATGTGGTCTAAGTCATCAATAGACATGGCCTTAAAATGGAAGACCCTTTTGGGAGCCTCAGTTTAGATGTGTTGAAGTACTGCGCAGAAGGGGATGTATTCATTTTTAGTGACTTTAATGCCCGCACAGGTAATTGTCAAGCTAGACATTGATGATGTCTCGGATGTTTGCTTAGATGAAAAACTTGATGTGTTATGGGAGAGAACATCTGAAGATTTATATTCCAAACAGATGGGAGAGATCCTCCTTGACATCTCTGACTATGTGCAAACTTAGCATAATAAATGGCATTCACAGTTCCCAAGATCAGGTAGCTTTACTTTCGACAAATCACATGGCATAGTACGCTTGATTATCTCCTTTACAGAAATCTGAATCTTCTTGAAGACCGCTATATAGGAAGCAAAATACCGGAATCGCACCATATACCGTGCATGTAATAATTAAAATACAAGCTGGCATGAGCCAACAGCAGCCTAGCTTCCATCCGAAAATAAAAGTGAGATACGATGCACATGAAGCTTATGGAAAGCTCAAAGAAAATATGCTTATGCAAGCTAAATGGACAGGGATTGGAGAAGAGGATGCAAAGGAATTTACGCATTTGCTAAACCAAGCAGGGCAAGCTGTGTTTGGCCTCACCAAGAGACATCCACAAGGAAGAACATGCAAATCTTGGTGGGATGCAGAGTGTATAGAAGCAAGGAAGCAGTTACCAAGCAACACCATCTGTAAACCAAAATGGTATAAGAATTTCATTAGAGGCAAAAAGTGCAAGCACTTCAAGGAGAGGCAAGCAAAACTGGTAGAACAGTTCAAAAGAAGCCCACGATCATTTTGGAGCACGCCGAGAGATAACTCAGACCAAATTAACCTTGATGAGATAGTTTTGCTAAATTTAGTGAGGGACATTTATGAAGTTGATGGTGCAGAAGGAATGTTAGTACAAAGACATGGCATGCATCTATTTTCAGAGTTAGAAGTTAAAGAAGTTTTGCCAGGGATGGCCAATAATAAAGCCCATGATATTGATGGTGTGTGCATTGGGCTCCTCAAATGGGGAGGGGATGTCACCCTATCCACTCTTACAGGCGTACTTAACAGATGTATTACACAAGGAATGCCAAGTAGCTGGAGATTAAATCGGGTGCATCCCATACATAAGGCTGGGGATAAAAAGAATGTTGCTAACTACTAGACGATTTTAATAAGAAGCACGTTCACTAAGATCCTAGGGAATCTGCTGGAGAAGAGGTTGAGTACATGGGCAGAAGAAAAGGAGAAACGCTCACATTGCCAAGCTGGTTTTTGGAAAAATCACAACACACTTGACCATGCTCTTATCCTTCATGTGCTCATAGAAAAGGCTAAATCCCCAAATACAGCTCTATACATAGCCTTCACCGATTTTGCAAAGGCTTTTGATACGATCCCGGGAAGTGGCTTTTGCGATAGGATGGTACAAATTGGAGTCCCTCAAGAACTCAGAGCTGCTGTATCACAATTATTCTCAGAGGTACTGATAAGAATTTCATGGGAAATAGACACAGTGGTAAAGAGCACTGTTGGTGTCAGGCAAGGATGCCCGCTATCTCCGACCTTATTCGGACTTTTCATTGATGAATTAAAAGATTGGTTGAGAGCACATTCACTGACAGGCATAAAAATTGGCGCTTATATAATTCAACTGTTGCTATATGCAGATGACGTAGTTTTGCTTGCAAACAAAAAACATGCCTTACAGGAACATTTGAATGCTATGGAGCAGTTCTATACATCAAAACAAATGAGAGCTAATGTAATGAAGTCTAAAATCATGGTGTTTGGTACCATTGATAGGCTGGTATTCACCTAACAGGGTCAGAATTTGGAGACAGTCGAATGTTATAAATATCTCGGCATAGATTTCTCATCTAAATATAACTGGAAGGATTGTGTGAAGAGGCGGGTAGCTGGAGGGAAGGCGACATTGTATAGCATGTTGGCAAAAGGCTGCTGCATTGACAGAATGGGGGCTGAAAAAGGTATTGTTTAAGACTTTAGTCCAAACAGTACTGTTATATGGAGTGCCCATTTGGGAGCGAAACCTGTCTGCTAAGATGTGGTGCCATCTTGAATCTATTCAAAAAATATTTCTGCGGGAGGAAATTGGGATTAAGGCTCAGACATCGTATGCTATCATGTTAGCGGAAGCTGGGATGCTTACAGTTGAAGTCGAGGCGTTGTTTCAAGCGGTGAATTTTGTTAATAGGCTGGAGGAACAGTCGACGGAGTGCCTCTCGCACCAGGCCATATTGGGATCCGAACAAAAAGGATGGTTATATGATCCTAAACAATGGGCAAGCAAGTGGGGGCTGTCGAATGACAATGGGCCGAGAGACAAAAAAGAAGCAAGAAGACTTCTGGAAGGGCTGGCAATTGGGTGCCTCTGGACATCTCCAGGTAGCAGGAAGGTAATATACAAGAATGAAGTAAACCAGCTTATAGAATACAAAAGTCAAGGATATCTAAATTCGGATATTCCTAAGTTCTACAAACAGATAATTTCCAAGTATAGGACAAGTTCACATAGATTAGAGATTGAGAGGGGCCGATGGTTCAAGCTCCCAGCAGAATTCAGAACATGCAAAGTATGCTCGTCAGGAGATGTAGCAGATGAGTGTCATGCACTCCTACATTGTTCGGCCTATATGCACATAAGAGAGAGTTTTAGCATTCAAGCTCTAGATTTCCATTCGTTATTGTGTATACCACCTGCAGTGCTAAGACCTTATTTAAGAACGGTGGACACACACCGATCCCTTCTATTAGAGTTGTAAATACTTATATTTCAGGCTCCACGGCCTCTCAAGGCTCAAAAGAGCAATAGAACTAAATAAATAAATAAATTAAACTAATTAATTTTCAAACCAAATATTACGCTCGAGTCATGAACTACCAAATGTTAAATGTCCAGAGCGTTCCCGTTCCAACACGCGTTCCCATGCTTGAGGCGTTCCGGGAACTTCTCCTTACGTTCCCAAAGTGTGTCTTACCGGGAACGTCATTGGGAACTCCGTTCCCGACGTTCCGGTTACAACGTTCCCAACATGGGAAAAGAAAAATAAAATTTCAACATTATCAAATGACCTAAAAGTTAAATTTTACAAGAAAATAAAACCTAAAATAAATTGGCGGTTGTGGATATGGTGGAAGATAGTGACGTCTGAGTTTTTTCTTCAAGAAACAGGTCGAAATCAACAGTTTTAACAAGGAAACAAGTCGAAACCATAAATTTACATGTCTAGAGGTTGAAATCTTTTAGTTTCTCTGATTTTTTTTTGAATTTTTGTGCAAAAGGCGGAGCTTGCAAACCAAGCCCTCCAGCCAGGTACCACGTTTTTTATCTTTCTGATACTTGTCTTTGTCTTTGAATAGATACTTGTTCTTCTGATTCTTGTCTGATACTTGTCTTTCTTCTAATACTTGTCTTTGTCTTCTGAATAAAGAATGTGATTGT
The DNA here is from genome assembly GCA_021234155.1 of Isoetes taiwanensis. Lineage (NCBI taxonomy): Eukaryota > Viridiplantae > Streptophyta > Lycopodiopsida > Isoetales > Isoetaceae > Isoetes > Isoetes taiwanensis. Next base: position 4,188,332 of record JAJEKV010000086.1, read on the forward strand.
CATAAGCCTATTTGTGTTGTAAAGACTTCTTAATGTTTTAGCATGTGGGTTTTTAACTAATATCTATTACTATATGTCGGATTGTACTTTGTACTGCCAGTTTGTGTTGCTATTTAAGGTTTATAATTTCCATATAAAATAAATTTGATAAACAAAGTAAAGCAAGTAAAAAAGTACAAGTATAATAGTTGGGAACTCCATTTTTAAGATTAAAAGGTTCAAATTCACGTTCCGGCAGTTCCCGTTCCCGCCCGTTCCAGTTCCGGTTCCGGGGAGAAGGTCCACGTGATGAAAACGTTCCCGATCCGGGTATCTATGCCAGAGCAAGAGACAAGTCAGTATCAAGACCTAGCAATTGTTGAGCATTATTATGAGGCATTAAACATTCATAGTATCATAAATTTAGAACTAAAGAAAGAGGTAGGTTTGAGTTTGTTAGATGTAGCAAGTAATAACACGCAGGTTATGAGTTGTATGGACTTGGTTTAAGCGTTCTTAGGGTGCAAAATCGGCAAAAATCTCAAGACTAATTAGAAATCCCATTGTGGACTGTGCCATGGCAGGGCATCCTGAAACAAAGGTAAATTGTACCAGCCTTGCATTTATGGAAGCATCTATTGCAATGCATTGCAATTGGTAGATCGCTCATACATTACATGCATGCAAACCGACCTGTATAAAATGGTAAACAATTGCATATCTATTTGTAGATTTGTTGAAGATGGCAAACTAAATCTTGCTTTATTTTATTTTGATAAGATTATATCTGTATGCAAAGGTCAAAAGATATTTTAAGTAGAAAGCATCAACTATCGTCTAGATAATAAACTAAGATAATGTAAAATAGGGAGTTTTTGGGTAAAATCGTATCATTTAAGAACCACAAAAGTATTCAAAAAGGTAGCCAGTACATGTTACTACCTGTGTAATATCTCAATAAAAGGTAACGTTTTAGAATCGATGTATTTAATTTGGCATTCGATAGTATTATTTTTATCTTAACTTTGAAGATTAACACATTCTTGACATTTATTTTGGATTTTTGAATTAGTTTTAATGAAAAGAAAAATGAAAAAGTACCGAATTCTGAAGTACCCAGTTTAGGTACCTTTGCAGGTTCCAAAATTGGTACACCCTAACATAGTTTTACTCTTCTATCTATTGAAGTAAACGCCCAAGAATATGGACCACACCATAGTAAGGGTTATTAAACAAATGAACAATAAATAAAGATGAAACATTCAGCTATAGTCCCAGACTCTTCTTTATGCAACTACACTTTAGTGTAAGCCTCCAAAAAGATAATTGTCAAATATTCATGGCTATGTGATTCTCAGGTACAACGTTCGTATCTACATTTTTCTAGGAGTCTAGGAATGAAAAAAGTCTTTATAAACTTTCACAAAATCTTAGATCTAATGCCCATGAATAGTGGGCCATCCTTCCTGAAGCTTTCCAAGAAAAGCAAAGGACAATGCTTTTGTGTACACAACTTTGTAGAGGTATAGTAAAACACCCATCAAAGTTTAGTAAAGTTCCAGCCACACAGTTTCATCTACACAACTTGGTTGAACTACTATATGATTTTTTTTGCCATTGTATACTTTTTTATTGTTGCTTCTTTATCATCGTATTCTTTATAGAATCTCAATGAACACGAACCTAACAAAAGTCTAATGATGCAATATACAGTTGGTCTCATTAAGTTTGCCCAATTCGTTTGGTATTGCAGGAGGGTATTCTCGCAATGGTGGAAACTATGATTCTGGTATTGTATCTTCTTTTTTATTTTGTGAGGGTGTTGGGATGTGTGCGTGGAACGCCAGATGTTACGCCCCAAGATGCGGCGTTCCTTTCTTCAGGGACTTTTTTTGGTGTGCGTGTGGTCTTTTGTCTTCCTCCTCTGCTACGGTATTTCGATTTTCAAATTCCAGTGGGAAGAAGCAGCATAGGCGGGCGGTCATGGACCTGGCCTCGCCCATGCTTCTCTAATGGAGGAAATGATTTTCGTATGTTTGTCTGCGATGGCAAGACACCCATTTTTTCCTTCGCCCCTTTTGAGGTACCTTTTTCTCGGTTCCTTTTTTTTGCCAGCTACATTCAACTAGGAAAATGCTGAAAGAAACAATAGTTTTACGGCACAAGGGTCGTCTTTGAAAAAAGGATTTGGCGTTATGGAGCTCCATAGCAGGAGAAGAGGTTGCCATGACTCATTATGCATGCCGTGTAATGGGAATTGATCCGAATTTAAGGTCATCTTCAATCACATTGGTGAGCTTCGCGACAATCATAAGACCAATCGGGTAATAGTTTTGTATCACCCCTCTTATGCTTTCTTGATTTCTTCCTATTTTTGTGATGTTGGCGGATGGCTTCGACCTCCATATTTGGACATGTGTATCTTTGGAGTGGTTGGTGCACCCCGGACTACAAAATGTCGTCGGATCTATCAATCCCTACGGCCCGCATCAGTATGTTGGAGCCTCGGACACCTCTCGTTTCGATTATGCTCAATTATGATTGGGGACGCCTATGATTTTTAAGATGTCGAATGAGTTTGCCTAAGGTTTTGATGGTATATCGTGCCTCTATACGGTTTCATTTAAGCTTTTAGAATATGAAATACGGGGATTCGAACCTCTACTAAAATAACTCAATGTCCTAATAAGACTACTTTAACCAATCTAACTAGTGAGCTAATGTGACTATTTTTTATCTTAAATCTATGTTTTTTTTTTATAATAACCCATTCACTACAAGAGGATGAGGGTTTGGCGTCAGAAAAATCGTCAGAGAAATTGAATGATTATGTCCTGACGATTATCCTGACGATTATCCTGACGATTAAATTCCTGACGATATATCGTCAGAAGAAAACGTCAGTCAAATCGTCAGAAATGAAACGTCACATGTAGCGTCAGAAAAATCGTCAGAAAAATCGTCAGATTTTTTCGTCAGATGTAACGTCAGCATTTTCGTCAGAATAAACGTCAGATTCTGCGTCAGACAAAACGTCAGGAAAAACGTCAGAAAAAACGTTTTTTTTTTTTTTTTTACATTTTTAATCATAACAATTGATCCAAAAGCCTGTTTTGAGTGAAATTTATTGCATTGGAAAGCTCTCTTATAGATCTCTGACATGATATATGATTGAATAAAGTTTGGTTAAATTATCTGGTTGAAAAGCTTAACGTTTTGGCTGGCTTTAGTTATGGTTTATTCAGTGTAACCTCCATTTGAAAACCTCTCGGGATTACTTACCTAGTAATTAATCTTTTGGTATTATAAACACTATGGATAAATGTAGATTCTATAAAAGATAATAATTATGATGGTAAACTTTGAATCAACAGGAGAGTTGACCACTCATGCTAAACCTTCCTTTCCTTAAGCATTGTTTGGAAGTCACTATGTTGAAGTCCAGAAGATCCCTGGTCATGATATCTCAAAATTTAGCATCACTTTGCTTCTTTTAGTTCCATTCGCTATTCATTCTTGAACTTGCCCCTTGCTACATACCATAATCCCCTAGCCATTATTTGCATCCCTACACCCATGCCATATTTTTATCCCATGTTCACCTTTTTGTTATGAATCCACTCCTTGAATACTTTTGCATAGACCATTTTCTTATTTTCCCATGCATAACCCTTGGGACTATTTACCTTCATCATTTTTGCTTTCCACCCCACAACCCTTGTTCTATAATTTCTCACCTTTGCCCTTTTGTCCACCATTCATCCTTTATTATAAAGTTTTAGTGTATGTCGTGCATAAAACCCTAAAACTTTCGACGGCCCAGATCTGATCTACCATTTTTCTCCGTTTCCAATGCCCCAATCCGACCGTCTGTGCCAGATTCAATCGATTCCAAGCTTCAATCCAGCCTGGCTATGGCAGCTGCGGGAGATTCTTGATGGGTTTTGTTGCCGTATTGAATTGGGTTTTCAGACCAAGTACTTAAAAAGCTTCATTCCGGCATGGCGATGGAGATTCGGGATGGGCTATGCGTGAATATGAATATTCGTAGGGGAATTGGGCTGTCTGGAAAGCTTGGGTTGGGCTTTTTTCTAAAGCTGTAGCAGAATGTTTTTGGATTACTGAGACGGATTATGAGGTTGAATTTTTTTTCCTTCAGGTGGACCGGAGCGTAGATCTGGTTTATGGAGGAGGAAACGTCACATGGGCCTTATTGCCCACGCTGTGTACGAAGGTGGACGGCATGTTACAGGGTAAGCTCTTCTTAAATGCTTCATTTCCCTGTTTTTTCCTTTTCCATCCAGACAGGCAGAAAAAAGCCCTTCCATTTTCAATCCGTCCAAAACATCCATCAAATGCAAAGCTACAACTCCACTGAGCAATGGAGCATGAAGTAAACACAACTGGACTGATTACAGGAGCGATTTCTACCAGGTTTGAAATGCTTTTGTCTTTTTGTCTATAACAGGGAAGCACTGAAAGCTATATTTGATTGATAGAAGTTCGTTTCTGTGTATTGTTTCTTCACATTGTCATGATAATTGCATTTTGGGGGTCTATGTATATAGGGCTGAATTTCTTTGCTTGGTGCATTACAGATCTGTGGTCTGATCCTCCAAGGAAGTATGACAAACGTGATTTTAGAATAGTGCAAGAAGCAATGGATTTGGGTGCGAGGCAAACATACCCATAACTTACGGTATGTCTTCCAATAACTCAAATTGGTAGTAGAAACTTGGAATCTGGCTGGAAAAGGTCCTCCATGATTTGAACTTGCCTAGATGGCTAGACATAAAGAAACTTGCAAGGAGCTTGCCAGAGACCATAGTGGATCATGAGTAGGTAACCAAACGTGCAATATTCATTCAAAAAAATTCTAAATTACTGATTCTCAACCTACATTTGCAGCCATGTAATATGGCTTGGAGATTTGAACTACATGCTAGGTCTGTCGGATAGTGAAGTAAGGGCACTGATGGCAGTTGATGATTGGGAATATCTCCTTCTGAGGGACCAGGTGGAAGGAAACATCATTGTTTGAAAACAAAGCAAAGAAAAATCTGATATATATGCCTCTGCCAAGGAAGCACATAAAGCCCATATATTAAGGAATTTTTATTAACTGCAGTGCATAAACATCGGCTGACAAGAGGCAAAGGGATATAGATGTCCTACGGCAATAGGCAGAAAAAAATGCAAGTCCTCTTCCAATCTCCAAGATAACCTAGAACAGTTATGGTGGTTGTATGGTTATGGGTCAGGATTTGAAGCAGGCACTTTAGAAGAGATGGCAATCAATTGCAAATTGTACGCTGAAAGAAAAGAGAATAACAGCACCTTCGTAATGGCAAAAATCTCCTAACATGCATTCCAAACATGTACAGTGGTTGCGGTAATCTGAAGTACATGGTAAGCATGTATAATGTAATATCTCAAACAAATAGTTTATAGAGCAATATAATCTTTCAATCTATTTCATCAGTTGGACCAAGTGTTTACATTATCTACATGTGGCCTCTCGGAAGATTTATCTACATCTAAGTTAATTCGCGGTTGCTTGCAAGTGGCTGCAAGTCAAAGTTATTATGGAAAATGCTCCTTTATTGATCACAATACCAAACTTGGTTATCTATGCATTATCCAATTATGGACAAGATGCAACATTGAAAGATATTACCCTTATATTCAAATCCTGTGCATAGAAAAGTTTAGAAGTCACCAATAACATGCCAAAATACCACCAAGAAGTAAATCCCTTCTAAAACTGGTCCAATGAAATGTTTGATAAGCACCCCAACATTTGTAAGTTGCAAAAATTATGCCCATATTGAGAAGAGTAATTGGAAAAAAGATTAAAATCAACTAATAATGAGCATTTAGCATAATGAGCACATAATATACCCAATACAACGAAGAAGTAGATCCCCTTCTATATAATGTTCCAATGCAATGTCCGATAGGCGTCCCAACATTTGCAGGATCCAAATGATCGCCATTTGCAGGATCTAAATGATGGCCAGCAACGCTGGGCACCATAACTATCTCTATTATAACAATATAGAGTCTAAGTTGCATGCCATCAACACGTATCCCACACTGTGGCTCAACAACCCACCCAGTCCGCACTCTCATATATGTTGACCTCAATTAGAAGAATGCAGAGTTTGTCTCCGATGGCATTATACTATATCAACAAACACTATAGCTAATTGAAGACTTTTTGACAATGATTTCATTGCCTCAACTTAGTTTACAAAGGAACTTCGAAACAACCCAGCATGCTCAAACTTCCTCCACTGTTCATACCATATTGCCCAGCATTGTTTACAAATCGCCATATGATCCCAGCAACGCTGGGCACCTAACTAGTTTCAACCATATTGCTATTTTCCATGATCCATCCCTTTGAATTTTTAGCTAAGTACACCATCATTTCCATTGTCTTTTTACTTTCACGATTATTCCCCTTGCCATATTATTTTTTATCTCTATGCTTTCCTTACCATTTTATACCCTTGTTGTTGCCATGCCCCTACTTTAAATATTTCTTCATGGTCGAACCTTGCAATTGTGTCTCAAGGGCTTCCCTAGAAGTAGGTGACCTCACTCAAATTTGCCTTGCACCAAATTGTTTTCCATGGTCGAAAGTATTTCATTTTTTAAAGCTCATAATTATTGGCTTATTTTAACCCCTTCGGACCATGGTCGAAGACGTCTAAATACCTTAACAAGTGAATACGGTGAAAATACAAAGAAACTCTTTCTTTCCCCTTTTTTGTATGACTATGGCACTAACGAAGACCTGGCTCAAACCTGGCTTTGAAGCTTTGGAGAATTTTTTGCGAACAAGCATGAAGTTGGTAGGCCTATGTATAGTTTGAATGAATGGAAATTGCTAAATTTCTATGTGGATCTCACACGTAGTATCATGTAAATTGAATGTATGACATTAAATATATCAATGGAGATAATTTTGGGCCTATGCTAAGTATTACGGAAAAAGGGGGTATGATGCATCACTTAGGTTTGGCTATAAAAAAAATGGTATAAAAGAAATGGGCACTAGTAGGAATATATGAAGATAAGCTAGTGAAATAATGGTGAAGGATGAAACCAAATTAAGTAGATAAACTTAAACACTAGGTTTAGTTATTAGGTCATTTTATCCAAGTTGTGAAAGCCACATATAGAAACGACAGGTAGCCGCATATGGAAGAGGTTCGCACAGGGCATGCATGAGCTGCAAATGGAAACCGGCTGGACTTCTTTTTGATTTCACCTCAATACTTTTCCGATTATGGTAGGATTCCTCTCAACAGTTTATTGCTCGGATCGTGGTTGCCTATGGCGGCTGCAGATAGATTTGATATGCTTGTGAAGCATGATTTGAAAACGAAAATGAGATGATTATCTGGAGCTTCAATAACCAGGTCAATATGGCGCTTTCAATATATTATCGAACGTTGGAGGCAAAATCCCTAGTGCAGACGTGATGATAGATCTTGCAATGGTGGCAATAAAAACACATAGACACCTTTTTTGGGAAGAAAGGACCATCTCACTAGTTGAATACCTGTAAGAGTACCTGGTTACTTGCCTCTTTTACTGCATATTTGAAACAGAAACAGGGCCAGCAATCTGCTCAAGATCTATAAGCAATTGGATTGTTATCCATATATTCCCATCAATTTGAGAAAGTTTTTAAGTCGCATTAAATGATAAAGCATACACAAGATCCTGGGGTTGCAAGAAAATAACCTTTCTTTCGGTGTATGGCCCAAAATCTTCTCTGATACATTAATCAGAGATATAGTATTCAAGATTCAGACCTTAACATTAAAAAATAATAAAGTTTAGCAATGAAATCTTGACATATATAGTTTAGCAATGATCTTGACATATATGAGACATTAACTAGAAGATATGGTGTGGGTAATCCCGAACCAAAATGAGTACACAATAAACATAAACAATTAAAGTATTAATTGAGTGACTGAGTGCTGAATAGACAAAGAAATTGTAAAAGCAAAAGAAATTGTAGTACTCAATTTTTTTTTTGCAAATCATAACGAATTATATGTGAAGGAGTGATTCATACTTGGAGAAGAAATGGAGGTCAAAAAACCGGTGTAGGCACAATAGCGGATTGATTATGAGCAAAATTCTTCTCTTTGAATGGTGCCAAAGTTGCAGCAAGAAACCGGATGAGCTGGAAATTTTAGCCGACGTGGTTGCCTGCCAAAAGTTTAGACGGGCGATGTTGCCTGTAGAAAACCAAGAGGGTGCCAAACGCCGACTAGGTTTTGGCACCCTAAGTGTGATACGTTGGGTGTCCAAAAATACACATTGCAATATATTAATGGTTATCTTTTTATATAATTTTTGGTTAGGGGCTATAATGTGATTTAGGCCTAAGACCTTTGAATTTCTACAAAGTGCTAAAATTCGAATTAGGGCTTGAAAGCCCTATTTCCAACAACCCTAACGCCGCTTCCCTCTTAGGAAGCGAGGAAGAGTGGCCGCTTTGGGCGGAGTCATGGCCGTGGAAATCATCGCTATGTTCAAATGTGGATGGCACTTTGTGATTCATATATGCGTAATTAATCTTGGCCTTAAATCGATCTGATTTAGGAAGATATTTTGTTTTATCCATGATTGAGCGATTCGGCCGCTTGTAGGAGTCTGTGTGCTTATGCAAGATCCCGCTCTATGACTTCGTGTATTTGGTGTATTTGATTGCCATTCTTATCAAGATCCAGTGCCGGACTTGGGCGTTACATTTGCCATTGGAGAAACCTTTGATTTTGTTTTCCTATTCTCTTCTCACGAACAATCGAGGATTTCGGACGATGAAAATTGGGTCGGATCTCAGAATGAGATTCAGAGATTTCTCTGGAAAGCCCATGATAAATGAAATGATTTTGCCCCTTTCTCTTCTTTCTCCAATCCATCGCTTGGGCCAAGTAGGTCTCGTTGTAAGTTTTGGAGCTCTACCTCTTTAGTTTCTGCATTGCATTTATATTATTTGTTGTGTTTGTGATTTCTTTGTAGAAGCATAGGCTTGCGCTACTCGAGAAGAGAGAAGAGAATGCAGTTCAATGATGGGCTTGCAATGAAAGGTAACATTTGCATGTTCTTGAATGAATGCTTACTTGTGTTTGAACATCAATATCCTTGTTTGGGAAATGTTTAGGCCCCCTTTTTGGTTTCAAGATGTAGATGTTGATATAAACAGGAAATACTCGTATTTTTGTCCGAAGTTGACCACTCCTTGGGGATGAGATTGCTGCGGATATAAGGTTTCCGGATGAGCATACATTATGCATTAAGGACATTTCTATTGGCAAGCACATCATGGAATATTGTTTTGACCAAGTGTATGGACCAGATTACGGCACAAGGTGATTCATCTTATATTTGGTCTTATATCGCATTTTGAAAAGTATTTGGATAGTCATGCTTGTATAATGGATGCAGAAAGGAATGAGTACTAGTCATTAGGGCGGATTTGGGGTCTGAAAATGGCCCTTATCTTGGGCTAAAGATTTCCACGTCAGATTCGCGGGACCAATCAGGTTTTCGCCTTTTTACGAAAGTCGGTATTACTTGGCGGTAGAAGGATGAGCAGGGCTTACTTGGCATCCACATGGCGTATTTTCATAGGGGATGCTGGCGCTTTTATCGCAACCATTTTAATGGGCCATATTTTTGGGAGTCGCCACGCCCAAAATAATGGTGACTTTGACCGCCCTCTTGTCGGCGTCACCAACTCCCTTTGTCAAATTTTGGCCTAAACTTAGATCTTGTCACTCCCTAGCTCTCGTGCATCCTCTCGCCTTCACTCCTCATCCGCAATCCATGTCTCCTGTAATTTCTGTGTTCTTGCCCCATTTACAGAACTCCCAAGGTCAAGAAGTGGGAGGTTTTGTCTCAATAGGTTATGTGGGTGAGTATGCTGCCATCAACGAGGGGCGAGCATAGAGTTAGCGACAAAGGCGATCAGGCGTCGCGGACACATTGGATAGGTAGGATAAAAGAGTTCAAGTTGAATTCTAGCGGCCGGAAAGTGGAAAGTATAACAATACGACATGCATATACCCCTTCTGATATGGCCAAAGAGCTAATCTCCACCAAAAACAGCTTCCCAAAATTGCCCGCAAATGGTAACCACCTTAAACGGATCACACGACGCCGGGTTAGCCGGGCGTGACTACTTTAGCTGGTAGAGAGATAGTTTCGGCGTCGTGTGATCTTCTTATCTTTTTTTTCTTTCGTTGTGCGTGTTTACAAACAAATTTATTGTGGGTTTATGTTTATCGGCGTCGTGGATGTCATTAGGCGAAAGTATTAGTAGTGTACTTGTCGTGTATCACATAGACATCGGAATTGTCCTTTTTCAAGGTATGGATGCCGTGACCTTGCGGGGTATAGGCATCCGGTTTTCTGGACATGATTATAACGTAAAGGTCGGGAAACCGAGCTTGAGGCGGTTGAATTGCCCCTTTAAGTGAACTTTGTAAGCCACAGACTAATGAGAACAATGTAATTGCAATGAAGAAATGCATGGCTGACGAGGTGCAAGCGGGAATGTCTGAAAACGGAGGCGTGAGGATGAGTTTCAAAATCTTCACACCGTTTGAGGTATTTGCTAACATATTCGGATGGTAGCGAGGAAGTTCAAAAAGCTCCAAGACATATCGTGCTTTCTCCCCCCTGCCGATTTTGTGGATGGCTTATTTTTGGTTCCGACCTGGGATGTTCGATTCCACGAATCATCCGGTCAACTAACAGAGGTCCGCGTAGTTAAGTCCTCCTTTAAGTTCAGATACTTTCTTCCAAAACAATATTTATACGTTAATTGTCAACTAGAACGAAGGAAACAGAAAAAGAGAGGCTGCACAACTTTTTGGGAGCCGTTTGAGGACCATAATAGACACTCCGATGCGGTGGATATTCCGGTATGGAGAGGGAGGAAGTCATTTATACGGCCACCATGGAAGCGAATGGCCATTATCGAGCTAAGAGTGCTAATGGAGACAGAGGAAATTGCTGACGACTTCCATTATTTTATTGATGGCATTAGGGTTGGTTACAGGCAAGAGGGAAATGTAAAGTTTAGTGAGTTCGCGATCAACAAGAAATTGTCTATCGGCTAGCGCTTTGAATCTCGGTTTTTTATTTGTGTTTTGTCGATGTTTTTAGGGTTCCGTATTTTGTCCGATATATTTTTAGGGTTCCGTACAATTATTTAAAAACGTTACCATCATATTTTACTTTAACTTTTTTTTACTATTTATCTCTCGCCGGATTGTCTATTTTTGTCGGTGTTAAGAGTATAAAGCGTCATCCATTTGAGAAGCCATGGCAAGAACTAAGCAAACCGCAAGGATCCATCCAGGTGGTGTAAGGCGGTGATTACATTAGTCCGCCTTCTTCATCTCGACGGAAGTCTCGATAGAGATTCTCCTCCTCAAACCATGCCTAACGAAGACCCGAAAAGAAATCCATGACATGATGCATCGGGGGAGAAGCAGCTCTCGAGTAAGTAGGGAGGTGCACTCGCCGGAGACAGAGGATGAAAATGTGAGAGACCGTGGCAGCAGAATATGATGCCGGATTAATTATTGGGCAGCCGCTTCTTCTTCTTGCTCTTCTGCTCCTCCTGTTCCTCCCGTGGAGGTGCCGGGACCTTCAAATCAGAGGAGGAGGCTTGCTTGAAAAGGGAAGGCGACGGGGAATGTGAGGAGGCGGAAGAAGAGTGGTAGAGGAACGACTGCAGATGCCGGGTGAGGAGGCGGAAGAGTCGGGCCGAGCAAACAACTCCAAATCTTTGGGGTGGGTGAGGGTAGAGGAAAGCGGAAGACGAAGCCCAGTATTAAAGCGCCGAGATTAAGAAATATCGAAGAGCACCGAGATGGTCATTCAGCGTCTCCCATTTGCCAGGCTCGTGAGAGAGATTCGCAAGAGTGTGGTGCGATACATCATACCGATTCTGAAATTCAAGCAAGCGCCTTAAATGCTCTTCAAATGGCTTCGAAGCGGTTGGTGTCGGTCTGTTCGAGGACTCGCAGCTTGCAACAATACATGCCAAGCGGATGTCATGCCCAAGGACATGCGCCTCGTCTTACGCATAAGGGATCCCGAAAGTACTATGGTCAAAATTTTATGGTGAATACAACAAGAAGAAAGACCCCCAGGAAAAAGGCCGTGAAGTGCCTTTGTGTTTTTTCATATGTATAATATTTCTTAATGCAATGGCTTTATAAGCTTAATCTCTTAGTCCATTTCTTTCTTAGAAGCCTAGCCTCGACTTTGTATTTTTTTTTTTTAATGTTATCGTGAGGATCACACGACAGCGCAGCAAGCATTGTGCTTTTTGTTGCACATAGTAGTCTTGCGTCGTGTGATCCAACCCTAACCCTAACCCTAACCCTAAAATGTACGGACAAATCTCCCCACAACGGCCAGTGTCCCCTTTCATAATCGACAACGGCTACTTGAGTTCAAAAGTGACAGCCTTACCGCTCCTAAACATCTTGTTTTCGTGCTTTTTTTCGCCATGGATTGTTATGTGAAGTTCCCGGAATGGTATGCATCCGCCCCTCATGACAACGAGGAAGTTTGCGCCGATCGTTGCGATTTATCCGTTCTATTGCAAGGAGTTGGACATCATGGCAAAGCAGAGCGAGCTTGGATGCTATCGCGAGGTTGCTTTAGCTTTCACCGGACCGCTTGGTCTCGGGCCGCGTCCTTTGCAGATGTCCCTGGCTCGTGGATTCCAAAACCAGCTCTAGAGGAGGCGGCTTCCCATTTGCAAACAGGGAAGATGTTTTTCAAGAATCTGCGAACGGGCGGGCTCCTCGGCTGCGTCCTTGTGCTTAAGAAGGTATCTTATTTCTCTTTGCCGCTTGCATTTGCTAGTTATTGCATTCTCGCTTTCGCCAAACCAAGATTCTAATCGGAAACAATGAAATCTTTAAGCCAAGGGGGGGGGCTTATGTGTGATGATGCTGACTATGGCGTAGAAATGGAGATAGATCTACAAGAAGAAGAGCAAGAATGTAGGAGTTTTAGCCCGACGCTCCGGCCTTGGGTGAACAGAGGAGGGGAGATGATTACGAAGGTGATGAGGATGGGGATGAGGATGAAAAAAGTTGTCCGACATAACGCCAATTTTAGTGGAAGGCAAAGAATACTTATTGCTAAGTGATATACTGAGGAACCCGTCTATGTTACGAATGTGTGCTAGGGAAGATGAGCTTATCAGTACCTTGGCCGAATGGGTAAACTTAGGCCTAGATTTTGAAGAGGATTTGGACAAAGAGATGTTTGAAGTATCTAATTATACCGGCAATGCTATAAAGCTTAAAGAAGCATATGAGAGGGTCGAGTCTCGATTTGCTCAAGATGAGGCCCGAATCTACCAACGGAAGAAGAATTCAGCGTCTCCGCGCAAAAGTCGCCAACAGGATCTGAGGGTTTGGCGGGCCCTTCACCAATCAGCGGCAAAGATAAGCCCGGTAGATGAGGATAAATGTGAAGAAGATAATCTTGAGGGTTCTTATTTGTGGGAAGTAGATGATTTTTCTTGCCGACATGCACGCGGGGACAGGGAAAGATTGAAGGGACTCTACATTGTTAAGATATATCTCAAGATTCGTTAATGGGGAGATAATCGTCTTCAGCAGAACTTTCAGTCCAAAGGGTGCAGAGTTTGTCTATTACCTCCGTGCATTATGCATGTTCGGGAACCATTCCCAATTGGCATCAAACACTGAAAGGGTGATAGCAATTCGGCGGGATGTTGTGTTACAATATTTTGACGACCAAGCCGGTCTGTGGGCGAAAGCAATATGTTAAATTTTTAGCTGCCGGGCTTGACTCACCCAAGGTTGGAAGTGGGGTCGATAACATGGAAGTCATTGCCTTGTTGGATCAGTCTGTGGGGATTGAAAGAGCATGAAATTGACGACGGCTTTGAGAAATTGGAAGTTATATGTTTTCCAACTTGTATCGGTAAAATTATTTATGTACAGATTGTCCTTCCGAAATTCCTAATAAAAATTATTTTATTTGTATTTATTCACATCACGCGAAATACATCAGTCTGATTTTCTGTCATATCTAGGTTTTCGGCAGGTGTGATATCTATCTCAAGAAATGAAATATTATTGGAAAAAGGCAATTAATTTATTTATTCCCTTTCGTGTGACTCATGTTATAAATAGAAGACCGATGTCCACGACCGACCTCCGACGCCTTCGTATCTTCGCTCATCTTCTACTTAAACTTCCGCCTTCCACCTTTCGCCCGATGGCATCATCATCTTCCTCTAGCAAGGCGACCACGCCAAGATAGCACTCCCGGCCCCAGAGCTGCTCGCGGACATCACCCTTGCAGTGGTGATGAAGAGATTCAAGGAGATCCATGATGAAAACAACCGTCTCGTCGCCGAGAACAATGAGGCGGTCGACAGATTAGCCTTCACGAGGGAGCTGCTGCACGAGCGAGACGTTGAGCTCGTGGAAACATTCGCCATGTACCAAGAGGCGACGAGCCGCGGGGCGAGGCGAGCTGAAACTGCGCTCACATGATTTCGCAGGCCTTAGAAGATATGGAGAAGAAGCTCCGAGTCATGGAGGATGAGAACGCGAGCCCCCACGGCTTCACCTGCAGATGAAAAATCAGCTAGAGGATCATGAGTATCCCTAGCCGTTGTATCTATCTATTTTTGCTTCAAAGAAAAGTTTTTCTATTTTTTGCTTCTATCTATCCCTGTTGTTCCAATGTATGTTCTGTTTTATTAAAATATCACACTCGATTGAAATGCCTTGCTTGCAATTAGGTAGCAATCAATGGATTTCGCCGTGTGATCTCCATGATTCTCTATTTTGCTTCAATGAGAAGTTCTATCTTTAGTTATGTATCGATGAAAATTACTTATGTATAGATTGTATCACCGAAATTATCAATAAAAATTATCACACGAGCTTTCTGCGGAAGAAAAGGCGTTAGAAGAAGTAACGGGTCCTTTTTCCTCACACGACGCAAGAAGTAATCTGGTCGATTTTTCGACCCACGGCATCCTTAAGGCGTCGTGTGACTCAAGCTACTACGAAATCCCTGTTATAAATAGAAGACTTTCTATCTTGCCTTCGACCTCCGATCCTCTTCCGCCCAGCCTTTTTTACGCTCATCTTCTCCCCTCCGCCTTCCGCCTTCCGCCTTCTCCTCCGATGGCATCTTCATCCTCCTCCGTTAGGCGCACCGCCCAGGCTGCCCGCGGACATCACCCCTTCTTTGTGGTGATGAAGAGATTCAAGGAGGTTCACGACGAAACTTGCCGTCGCCGTCGCCGAGAAGATGGAGGCGGTGGGATGAGTTAGAATTCACTAGGGGTCAGCCGCATGAGCGAGACCTTGAGCTTCGCGGCAACATTAACCAGTGCACCGAGAGGCCAATAGTCAGAGGGTCGAGGCGCTTTAAGCGCACACAATATTTCGGCAGCGCTAGAAGATATGGAGAAGAAGCTTCGAGTCTGCGTGAGGATGAGAACGCAGCTTTTTTGACTTCAGCTACTGGGATCATGAAGATCCGTGAGCCATTGTATATATATTTTTTGTTTCAAAGAAAAATTTGCTCTATTTCTTGCTTCTATCCATTTCTCTTGTTTTGTTTTATTAAAAGATCACCGACGCCGAAATGCCATTCTTGCAATTAGGTAGCAATCAATGGATTTAGCGTCAGATGATCTCCACAACGACACCTCGTTGTATGTATAAATTCATAATTTATTAATGGAAAAGTGTATGTAACACAAATATCTAGCTAGATTATGTGATATAACTGCGGTGTAAATCTTTAATTTGCATGTGGATGACAACGTCTATTCACATACGTGGCTTTGTGGATGACAACGTCATGTCAAGGGCGTGGCATCTTGCCGCCACAATAACACCGTCTTTTATGCGGCCTGCATACAAGATGCGGCTAGGATATGACGGATCCCATGATGCGAACATAGGCTACCGTTGCCTAATTGCATGCTATAATTTAAGCCTCGTGAGGATTATTACACAACTTTATCGGGCACCGCAACCAAGTAGATTCCAACGTATCTCTAGTTTCTATATATAAAACGCCGGAGGCCTTTGTCTTCTCCTATCCGCCATCTTCTTCGTTTCTACCACATCCGCCCTCGGCCATCACTCCTGTTCTCCCATCACTTTCAATGGCCTCCAGCTCCGGTTCCATCCTGCCGAGATCTTGTCTCAAGTTTTGGTCAAGGAAATTGTGAACATTCCTACCCGGGCGGAGGAACGGATCCTTCTAAAAGAAAAGAATGATGAAGACGTCGCCAAGCTGGTTGCGGGAGGAAAAGGCCGCCTTCTGGGGAGGTGATTTTAGTCTTGCGACAATGCGGGCTGCCTTAGACCAGAAGTGCGCCCACGAGAGATATAACCTCCAAGAGGCTTAGGGCGCAATCGAGCGGGAGAGGCTGCCCGAGCCCAACTTCGATGAGGGGAAGATAAAGGTTCGCGGAATATGAGAACGTGGTTGCGGGGCAGGCAATCATGTTGGAGGAGCAGAAAAAAATTATCAACGCCCTCCGGGAAGAGCTTGCCCGCGATCATAGGCATCGGGCTCCTCCTAGAGGGGCGTTTTTTTTAATGTTTGTAATTGGTTTTATCTTTCAATGGGAAAAGTTTTTGACAAATGTACCGAATATTACGTTTCCTATTTTTAATTTTCAATATCCGTGGTAGAGAGAATGACAAGACGGATCACACGGGCAGAAACCCTTCATAGGGTTTTAAAGCTCGTGTCTTGCGAATTCAGCGTGGTGTGATATCTGATGTAGTTAGAATAGTTATTAATGTGTTCCAGCGGACAGTACCATTAATGTGTTCTAGCGGACAACCGAAAGGGAACGCGTGCGACAAACAGCCCGAGTGTGTTTTAATATGTTCAAGCGCTAATATGTATAAATTGAGGTCCTTGCATGTGCTCCTTCCACGGTTAGAGTCTTTGCTCCTCACTTCTATAATCTTAACGTCCCTCCCATTTGTCATCTATGGCCTCCACATCCTCAACCGCTGATAATGGAAAACGCAAGAGGATAGAACTCCCTTCTGACATAGTGTTGGGTGTTCTAATGAAGAGGTTGAAGGAGCAAGATGATCTTCTAAAGGAAAACGCAGTTACAATTCAGCGTAGAAGAAGAGAATGAATTCAACCTTCTCATGCTTCAGAGCTGTGAGAGGCAATCAAAGGTTGAATAGAAGGTCGACAGATGACATGCCCCAACAACCGTGACCGAGGTGGTTATGGCGGCAACAAGGATGCTAATTGAGCAGCGGAAGAACACGTTGTGCTATTGGGACGGGAGCGGGACATGTACAAAGAGATGGTGGACACATTGGAGGAACGTTTGGATAGGGTGATTGCTCGCTTGAGGGGAAGAGATGAAGATGAAGACGAGGACGGAGCTGATGATGATGATGAAGATAATGAAGAAGAGCTGCGCCTTTGGAGCAACAATGAGTCGTTGTATTTTTGTTTTCAATGTAACATCTTTCACAACTTTAATCAAAAGTAACCCTTTTTATTATTATCTTGTAAAGCTTCACACCGACGCGCGGCCACATAAATGCAAGCAATAGCGAACTCCATTTGCTCGGCCCCATGATGATACAAATAAATAAGATCACACGACGCGAAGTTACAGTTGTGCAAACAAGGTTGGAGGCAAGTACTTCAAGGTCGCGGTGAACATGCTACACATTACAAGTATACTTTACCGATTCTTTGTCTCTTAGATCTCCTTTGTTTGCGATGCTAGTGGGGCCCTAGAATTTTGCCAAGCAACTTTCCGTTTTCTCTCAAAGATTATGCCAATGGTGTTTACGACTTACGGGTTGCTTCTTAAAGCGACCTTCTTGTCGATTTAGCCATCGCCCTTCTATAAAACCACTGTCATCTGTCTTAGAGGGTTGGTTCCCACATTTCCACCCCTCTTTGAGTGTTACGATGAAAGGCTATTTTAGCTTGTTTATCGCGACTTCTCCATGCCTTGTGCACTCCACACCGCTAGGCTTCCATACTTCCTAAAAAACCAAGGTGCATGAGCCCAAAAGATGTGCAAGTAGTGCGTGACTTCACTCTCTCCCATGCGTCTATGAAAGCTTTAATAAATTTGTTATTCGCTTGCACGAACATTTACGCATCTTCTCTTGTGAGGTCCATTCTCCGAATGTATGGGAACAATTCAGACAATGCATCCCATGCTTTTTTTCCTTAATGCCGAGCGAACGCCATCTCAGGCGGTCCCTGCTCGCATCAACCAGCAATTTTCCAAATTCATAGACCTTTTTCTCCCATCGGTTTCCGTTCGAGCCTCTCTATGATTCTTTATGAAGCGCCGAGCTTTCATCCCTCCAATTGACACCTTACGAGGCACACTTGTTCTTCCCGCCCGTTTCTCATCGAGCTCTAATCTTACATTGCCACCATGCAAACTCTGCTTCGATAGAACATGTTCAACTCTACTGAATTCCTTTCTCTTCTCTTCTTGTGCGAAATGTTCCACACGAACTGCGAGCTCAAAAATATCATCTTGTCGATGATTCTCACAAAGCCGTGCAAAGTGCGAGATATGAACCCTCTCTAATGGAATGGGGAAAATGCCATGGAACTTGGGATCTTCTTCTCCTCTATTAGGAGCATTTGCTTGGTTAAGGGACAAAGTTGAAACAGATCTTCCCAAGAAGATTTGACTTCCTTGCATGATTGCAAGATGCATAACTTTTGCATGTTCCTTGTCCTCCTCCACTTATGTTGTACATTGCTTTTCGGTTTTAAATCAGACGCGTAAGTGAAAAATTACTTTGTAAGATCCATAGTGATCTACTTGCAATTTTCCCCTCCTCGAATCTAGATATTAGACCGGGATGTCGGGTTTGATTGAACACCCATTTCAAAACCTCGTGGGTTTTTTTTCTCGAACTTTAAAGAGACCTAACCACCAAAAGGTGTCATCTTGATTGACATGAGAACCATTTTTCCGACGCTTCTTCTCCTCGTCCGTCACCTCTACATCTTTTTTTGTTATTCTTGTTGCTCTTTGATTTAGCATGTGCAATTGCATTCTCAATTGCTCTATTCATGATGACAACGGATACCCTCTCATACTTCTCAAACTTGGTCGGGTTCCATTTCATCCAATTTTATGCAAACTTCAATCTCACCATTAGTTTTACGCAAAATTAAGTCATAATATTTGACAAGGAATTGTAAGAGAGTAACCAGTCAACCCAAAGATTATTATTCATTCATTCCAACTATATCACAACAATCCTTGCCATTCTTATCTTTTTATGGCTATGGCGGGACCAAAGACATTCAACGTGGTGCATCTCTCCTAATATGGCATACACCATCTTTGTCCTAGTAACCCTTGTATTCTCGACATTTTGTGGACGGAGTTAATACTTTTTTTGTGCCCATTCTTTTCAACGCCGTGGAATGGCTTGAATAGAGAACCGGTAACCAAACCTCGATGCCTACATCATCACAAACGATCAGTACATCCGCCGCTTCTAACTTCTCTTGTAGATCTCCTAGTACCATTTCCAATACCATCTTCTTGAGAGGAGAGTTGTAGGGCTGACAAATCATGTCCACTATCTCCCCTGCTCGTCGCTAGGTTCTTCACCTACGTAACCAAGATTGCTTCTAGTTTCCCAGGATCTTAACGGCCTTTGCTAGTGTTGTAAAACGGACCTTGTGGCCGTGACCACTGGTCGAATGCACCTGATCCAAACTTCAGTTCCTCTATCGGCCGATAATGCTTCTTCCTTTCTCGCAAAGCCAAGGGGTGTTTTCTTCAAATTCTTTAACCTACATTGAAGCTCAAAGTTTGCTCTTTCGAGCTCTTTGGATCTTTTTTGCAGCTGCCCTATCACCAATTTGGACTTCTCCACTTCAGATCTCAAAGAAGTTTCCCTCCCCAAGTCCGTCATTCCTTTCCTTCATCACAAAGGAGTAATGAAGCGAGAGAAAAAGAGTCAGCCTGGTTTAAGTTATAATTCTCTTGTGACAATCGGAAGCACTCATCTCAAGGAAATCAGATTCGATCTCAATGCCTTCATCCCTCTCAATCTCTCACAATATCCCAAGAGGCCGAGTTACCGTCACCACAAAATCGGGACTAAACTTGAAACGTCCCCAAATGACGGTTTCCCCGCCACTCAACGGATCCAATGGATATAAACCGCCATCCGCCGGATATGTCGATACTTTTTGAGCACGCAAGGCGCAACATGTCGAGGTCTAAGTTCTTATTTTTTAGACCTCTTTTTGGCGATTGAAGACCTGGAGCATATTCCTGAGCCGGGCTTGGATCCTTATCCACACATCATTTGAGCTTCCATATCGCGTGGATCGCATCGGGCGAAATGAATGTGTACAATTTGTATGCCCCAAAGACAATTCGGCCTGCTTTGAGGCTCAAATTGTACTAACCTCGCTTTTTGAAATTTGTAACGCATATGGAAAAGTCCATTCTCCTATAATCCATGCTTTTATACAAAAGCAAATTCAAAATTCGAATTGAAGGGGGGCGGGAAGCCCGTATTGGGATGAAGTAAAGATCCCACATAACGAATTTTAAGGCAATCGCAGCGCTTACCGAAATGAAAGTCTAATACAAAGCTTCAACCTACACATTCAAATTTTGAAATGTAGAAGGCGGAATGGACTCTAAATGAAAATAGGCAAGACAAGAATCGGTGATGCGATGATTGGTATCCGACAAACCAAGAGACACCGTCATGAGTTGCCGGTATGCTATAATGCAAGTGGCTTTTTAGAAGCGCCACGTGTTGCGTCAACTGCATCGACAACAAGAGAATTAAATACATATGGCGCCATAGATATGCGATTCCCTTATTCCGGAGAATATTCCAAGCAAATCGACGGAAAAAAGGGTAGGAAATATGACGTGGAATGGCTGATAGGAGGCCATTTTAGTTCATAAAACATAATATAACTTGGAATGATAGATATTTTATATGCAAATGGGAGACTATTGACGAGGGACTTGTGTTTAGTTTTAATTTGACAACAAATAAGAAAGTGGATCACACGATGCTTAATTTAGTGTGTTCCATTTTGTTGCATATGTACTATTCGCTTGGGTGTGATCCTTGAAAAAATAATATGCTCTTTGAAAAGGGATGATGACTTATGTACTTAAGAGTGGTAACACATGTACAAGAAAAAAAAAAAGTTAGGGTATTCAAATGGAATTAGAAGCAAAAACTTTTTACATTCAAAATTTTTATGGTCAGTATGGCTTTTACATCATTTTGTAAATTTAAATGCCCTGAGGCTTCAACTATTCACAACAAAAAAGCTCGGAGGCTTGCAGGCATATGGTAAGAAGCTGGAGGCAAGCTCGACTAAGAACAAGGAAAAAAAATAAGAGGTGCTCTTGCCCTAACAAATTTCATTCATACGCTTCATCATCTGCGAAAAAAAAAAAAATAAGAAATAACCGATTAGTTGAATGCTTAAGAAAAGAAAGAAAACATGCATGTACCATGAACTAACGCCATGAGCTCCTCAAGTCGCAGATCGTCTTCAACTTCTTCATCTTCTTCATCATCTTGGGCTTCTTCTCCGTTGTAGACTACTCATTTTCTCAAGAATCTCCTATCCGCCTTCAAGAACACTGCGGATGAACTCCTGCTCTCGAAATTTCCTCTCGATTCCTCATTCTCTCGATTCCTCGTCAAAGGAATCGAGGAATCGAGGAATCAGAGGTATTGAGCAAGAACCGCGGGCAGCGGAGGAAGCTGGAGGGAACACCTCTTCCCGGCCGTAATAGGCGCCTCTTGAGGACACCTCCGGCTTCTTCCGTAGCTGATCTCTTCATGGCGATGGACTAGAGAAATTGGCGGAGGATCTAGCAAAGATTGGGCGGAGATTGGGGAGAATGGGCGCCAATCTAGGCTGGAATAGATATAGGCTGGATTAGACGTGGAAAATCGAGAGGAATGATTCAGTATTCAGTCCTATCAACCATCATTACATGCCATTATGTGCATATCTCTAAAATTTGAGCCATATCTAATATCTTCCTTTTTTTAACCTTATACCTAAATATCCAATATCTTCCTTTTTTTTAACCTTATTCCTAAATAGCCAATATCTTCCTTTTTAACCTTATTCCTAAACCTATATGATTTGAGTTTAACCGTAAAATGAACACCGATATAATTCGAATTTAACATACTATTTAATACCAAGATGCTACGTCACACTATGTCGATAATTGGGATTTAAAAAAAACAACACTCCAAACCCTCCTCGAGAAAACCACGTAAGTGCCGACCTCACTTGTGTTTAAGTTTAATTTGACAACAAGCAACTTCCATCTTTGTGTAGATCGCATTGCCCCAAATCAAGGTGTGGTATTTTTATGCCCCAACACAATTCGCCTGTGTGAGCCGAACGTCCGCATTGACTAACTTCGTTTTTGAAATTTGCAACGTGCATATGGAAATCGAAAAGTCCATTCTCCTACAATCCATGCTTTTATACATTAAGCAAATTCAAATTTGGAATTGTAGGGGGCGGGAAGCCTGTATTAGGATGAAGTGAAGATCGGTTAAGACAGAAACATGGCCTAAAATGAAAGTTTGATCTCGATACAAAGCTTCAACCTACACATTCAACTTTTGAAATGTAGAAGGCGGACGCCGACGCTTACTATTAAGAGACACCGTCATCATGAGTTGCCGGTATGCTATAATGCAAGTGGCATTTTAGAAGCGCCACGTGTTGCATCAGTCCGTCTGACAACCAACAGAATTAAATACATATGGCGCCATGAATGTGCAATCCCCCTTATTCCGGAAGAATATTCCAAGCAAATCTGTAATTATGAGAGTTTGGTATCCTAGGTGGCATGGGAAAAAGGGAGCGGAAATATGACGTGGAATGGCTGATAGGAGGCCATTTTCGGACCCCAAATCCGCCCTAATGTACTATTAGCCTCCAGAATAGTGGACGAGATTGTTTTTCTTGAGTTGAGATTTTGCATGAACGATTTTTACATGTACGGCTTGAGACGTCATGCTTCTTGTGGGACATATCCATTAGTTGTATGCACCTAAGATTGTGGCAAGCCAATGCATATATTTTCAGATCTACCTGACCCAATGGTCGCATGTAGATTTGGTCGCCTTTATTAACAAGTTTGAGGCAATTGAGACAACAAAGGGCTCCTCTTGTGTTATAAAAACACATTTTACGCCTTTATGATTGATCTCCGATTGGGTTCTCTGTTATCAATTTTGCATTGTCGGTTCGTATTGTTCGTTTCCAGTTCTTATATTACTCCTTGTTTTGAAGTATGGGCTTAATGCGGGTGACCTTTTCCAAGGCATACAGCCTTCGTCGTCAAACAAGATTGGATGGTTATAGCATTGGATGGTTATAACGTTTGTATATTTGCATGCGGTCAATGTGCATCGGGAAAGACCTACACAATGGTATACTATGGCTTCATGCAAAGATCTCTGTTTCTTTTGTCAATCGGGCACCATGATGCCCATGTACTTGTTATTACTTATTACTACTTGAATAAAGGAAATTTTTTCACATTCTTGTCTATAATTTGTAAGATATATTTATGTCAATTTAAGCATCAACATATCCTTAGAATGCAAACATGTAGATTTAATTTAAAACTGCAACTAATTCCGGGATATATTGCAAAAAATGTTTTTGACGAAAAATGTTGACGTAGAGTTTGATTTAATTTTTGACGATTTTGTTGACAAAAATGCCGACGATTTTCTTGACGAAAAATCCGACGATTTTTCCGACGATTTTGGTTGATTTAACAATCTGACGATTTTTGCCGACGAACCCTCGACGCTTTTTTCGACGATTTTATGATTTAAACGTGCGTTTTTTCGGACGCATTTTTGTGACGTTTGTTTTGATTTTAAAATCGCCGTAAACCCGACGATAAACCCGGACGATATTTCCGACGAAACCGGACGCTTTTATCGCCGATAATAGTCGCCGTGCAAATCGTCACCACTAGGGTCCCGCACTTGCACTGCTTTTGTGAAGACTATCCGACGATTTTCTGGACGAGTAACCGTTATTCTCTTGTAGTGATTGAATTGTTTTAGGATATGGTCTATGGTTTCAAGAATTATATCTATATCAAATCCCCCGAACCCCTCGTTATTTTGCTACATATTCTAAACGAGGTGCACCCGGACTACCACGCAGTCGGATCTATCAATCCCACGGCCTGCGTATGTTGGAGCCTCCGACACCTCTCTCGTTTCGATTATGCTCAATTATGATTGGGGACTTTATGCTCAATTATGATTGGGGACGCCTATGATTTTAAGATGTCAACACTGAGTTTGCCTAAGGTTTTGATGCTATATATTGCCTCTATACCGGTTTCATTTAAGCTTTTAAATATGAAATACGTGGATT
This sequence comes from Isoetes taiwanensis, assembly GCA_021234155.1. Lineage (NCBI taxonomy): Eukaryota > Viridiplantae > Streptophyta > Lycopodiopsida > Isoetales > Isoetaceae > Isoetes > Isoetes taiwanensis. The sequence goes on from JAJEKV010000086.1 coordinate 4,212,839, forward strand.
CGAACTCTACTAAAATAACTCAATGTCCTAATAAGACTACTTTAACCAATCTAACTAGTGAGCTAATGTGACTTTTTTTATCTTAAATCTATGTTTTTTTTTTTATAATAACCCATTGAATTGTTTTTTAGGGATATGGTCTATGGTTTCAAGAATTATATCTATATCAAATCCCCTCGAACCCCCTGTTATTTTGCTACATATTCTAAACGAGGTGCACCCTCGACTACCATACCGCCGGATCTATCAATCCTACGCCCCGGGCATATGTTGGAGCCTCTGGACACCTCTCGTTTCGATTATGCTCAATTATGATTGGGGACGCCTTATGCTCAATTATGATTGGGGACGCCTATGATTTTAAGATGTCGAATACGAGTTTGCCTAAGGTTTTGATGCTATATATGCCTCTATCTGTTGGTTTCATTTAAGCTTTTAAATATGAAATACCGGGGATTTGAACCTCTACTAAAATAACTCAATGTCCTAATAAGACTACTTTAACCAATCTAACTAGTGAGCTAATGTGACTATTTTTTATCTTAAATCTATGTTTTTTTTTTATAATAACCCATTGAATTGTTTTAGGGATATGGTCTATGGTTTCAAGAATTATATCTATATCAAATCCCCCTGGAACCCCCTGTTATTTTGCTACATATTCTAAACGAGGTGCACCCTGGACTACCACAGTCGTCGGATCTATCAATCCTACGGCCCAGACTGTATGTTGGAGCCTCTGGACACCTCTCGTTTCGATTATGCTCAATTATGATTGGGGACGCCTTATGCTCAATTATGATTGGGGACGCCTATGATTTTAAGATGTCGAATACGAGTTTGCCTAAGGTTTTGATGCTATATCGTGCCTCTATACGGTTTCATTTAAGCTTTTAAATATGAAATACGGGGATTCGAACCTCTACTAAAATAACTCAATGTCCTAATAAGACTACTTTAACCAATCTAACTAGTGAGCTAATGTGACTATTTTTTATCTTAAATCTATGTTTTTTTTTTATAATAACCCATTGAATTGTTTTAGGGATATGGTCTATGGTTTCAAGAATTATATCTATATCAAATCCCCCTGGAACCCCCTGTTATTTTGCTACATATTCTAAACGAGGTGCACCCTGGACTACCACAGTCGTCGGATCTATCAATCCTACGGCCCAGACTGTATGTTGGAGCCTCTGGACACCTCTCGTTTCGATTATGCTCAATTATGATTGGGGACGCCTTATGCTCAATTATGATTGGGGACGCCTATGATTTTAAGATGTCGAATACGAGTTTGCCTAAGGTTTTGATGGTATATCGTGCCTCTATACGGTTTCATTTAAGCTTTTAGAATATGAAATCTGAGGGATTGAACCTCTACTAAAATAACTCAATGTCCTAATAAGACTACTTTAACCAATCTAACTAGTGAGCTAATGTGACTATTTTTTATCTTAAATCTATGTTTTTTTTTTATAATGACCCATTGAATTGTTTTAGGGATATGGTCTATGGTTTCAAGAATTATATCTATATCAAATCCCCCTGGAACCCCCTGTTATTTTGCTACATATTTAGACACATGTTTTAGCATTAAACTATTTTCTATAATGGTTTTGCCAAATTGTGCAGACTAAGACGCAAGGCATTTCTTGGTGCCAATATCTCATGTTAGCATGTGGTAAGTAGTTTTAATTTTGCTTCTTATCTTTCCTTTTCAAAGAACTGATGCAAGGTTGTTGATCTGATTAACGGGCTTAGACATATTGATTATGCTTTAAAGCTAATAGAGAATAATAGTAATGGTGCTACCGGGCAACAAGATTAAACATGTAAATTTTTTAAATAAGCAATGAAGCAAACACTTAAAAAATGTTCCTCATGTTAAATAGTACGAGCACATCTCTCTCGAAGTAGATTGGAAACATCCTATATTATAAAGTTATTCTCAGAAGGTCGGACTCAAACATAAATTCAGCGGCTGAGATTTGATCATTTCACCTTAATGGTTGAGACGGACCGGTGGAGCGGCTATCTTGATTAGTTCGTCGCGGTCAGACCCCGCTGCAGCAGGAGCTTTTGCCGATCGCACCGTCACACCCATGGCTGCCCTCACATGGTGATCCCACACCGAGCTCGACAGGGTTCGATGCACAGAGCCCGGCGCGAGCGGAGGTTGGTCGAACAACCGCACAACGCCCCGCGAGTTTGGCGCCAGACTGCGCGGCGATCCCGCGAATGAGCATGCGAAAGGCTGTTGACAAGATCACCTGCTTTCGAATCTCCTCCCTTTTCAGCATCAGCAATCGGCCTGGAGGCTCTTTACAGTGACTGACGTCAATTCTGACCGCACGTCGAACGACAGACACGCATCTTTAAAGAAGCTCGCCTCAAACCGATTTGCGCTTGATCTAAACATCGCAGGTCTTGTTCCACCATACCAGCCCGCAGTCCGCCAGACCGCGAAGAACCATCTGCAACGCCCCGCTGCATCCAACGTAAGCAGTCTGCAACCGTTTTGTGCCTGATCCAGGGGTCTCCGTTTTGCCCGGCACCGGCCACCGAGCGTTTGCCTGACACCGCTCACAGCCCACGCTGACTCCGTCGAGCACCTCCATGCCCATCCATTCAGGCATAGTTAAAAGATTATAGTTATTACAATAACAAATCATGAGTTTAGGTTCGGTGAGAATTGCCCTGCTACTTTGTGCTGCCCAAACCAGGCGCTTGAGGATCTCAAATTTCAAAAATAAGGTATTACTTTTCTTTGCCGTGTTTCGTATTGCATTTTGGATAATCATTTTCTTGCTAGAGATGATAGAATACATGCGCCAAAACACTAGTTTAATTTTAATCTAATATTGTACGGGTTTAATTATGATCAAAGAAACATGACTACATCATGGTGCGGTGGATTTGATATCACATGTCTCTGAGCCTATCTCAGAATAACATATAGGTGCCCAAATTGACAAGACTATAGTTGCATGAAAACCTATGCAATGAATGTAGTCACATATCACACCAAACGTCGTAGGACGCTTTAGTTTTCAACGGAATTTACCACCCTTGTTGAATCCATGGATTTGTGTTGAATCTATATCTGATTCACTTGGTGACCCATTCCACTTGATGAACACAATCATGTTAGTCCGCTTCTAACAATGTCGCCCCTTTGCTTGACCTGTTGTGCTTAACAGAGTAGCCCTCCAGTAAACCCAAATTGATGCCATTGTCCATGCTACAGGCTGAATATGGCAGATGGAGCTCCATATTGCTCCACTTAATAGACAAAGGGCAAGATGTCCATCATGACTTTTGGGCGGAAGTAGTAACCTATAAACTTATGGGCAACAAAACTTGCTTGTGCAAGGGTTTTTCACCGAAGATTTGGAACAAGGTTTGAAGCATTAAAATTTATATGTACGTGATTTGCCAAAGACGGTCGAGGGTGTTCTTGGTGGTGGCGATGGTGGTATTCCAGTCCGAGTCGTATGACAAAAATCATCATGTAAGGTAAGAGAGTAAGTATGTATTATCATATGTGTTGTTGACCGCTTTGTCTTGTAAAACAAAGACTTGCCAAACAACATCCAGCGATGGCTTCGGTAGCGAGACTGGGGCCTCAGATCGCATGCTCAATCATGCTCTCTTTGCTCAAACTTCAAATATCCCATTTATTAGCGCAGCATACGTGAAAACACATCGCTTATGCTTCACCTGTCTGCATCGATCGGCCAGAGTGTATAAAACAACTTATACTACTTTGTAGAAAACCCACAAAGGATTTAGGAGTAAGACTTATAAAGAAATGTAATAGATGCTTAGAAGTATCTATGAAGGTGTTTTGTGGTCATAATGCAAGGAAATCATGCTGCAGGTTTCACAACAAAAAACAGCGAACTGAAAGAGGTTCTTTCTGTTGTTAGACAAATGGAGGTGCACATCAATAATGCTTTTTAATCAATGCTTTATTGAAAAGGAATTGCGTAAGATTTAATCTGGCTGTGCATAAAATGCCAACGCTCCAACGTTTTTCAAGCCAATATCATCAAATGTGCAATTAAGCACACGTAGATACATAATAAAAGGGATAGTTCTTTTCATCTAAGTGTATGACCTAGGTACACAAAGAAAAAAACCTAGGCATACATATAAAGCATAATAACTCCAAAGAAAAAAAACCTACATAATTAAAGTTACAAGAAATTTATCGCAGCTTGCAAACCATGGACATTTTCCCATTTATGTCATGCATAACTAATATGGTGAATCGACATACCACTTTTTACATCTTACTTTTTAATCTAGTAATGATCCTAGTAATGATTGCATCTAGCCCATTGTATGGGTCCCATGACCATTGGTCTCGCGGACGCTAAAAAACTATTCTATTCCTATTTTATTTCGTTTCAATCTTCCTTAAAACCAATGTCATAACATATTGTTTCAACTCGAAAAAAAAAGAATTATAGAGCGAGCATACTATAAGCTCCCGTAAGCCCCCGCAATGTAACATATAATACAATATTAGTTATGTTTCCAATCTAAACTCGTAGAGATATTATGCAAATGACTATTTAGTTTTACGAAGTAGCTTTACTAGGCCCAAAAATTTATATTAAGCCTTAACTTATGGCTCAGCAACGCTGGGCACCATTACTAACTAAAATGCCAATTGGAAAACTAAAACGTCTCAGCATTTGAGTGTGTAAGATAATAACGGCTTCTGTTCATTACACTTCAAGTTTTTTCATCTCGCAACTATAGTCTTGTGGCTGGGACATCATATCATTTCCGCATGGCTAGAACATGTGATATCAACCCCCGCACCATGATGTAAATGGCAAGCATCGATCATAATTTTGGCTTAAATATAATGTTAATGAGGAACGAGATTTTGCTAACATGTTATTCTATCATCTCTAACCTAAAAATGATTATCCAAGAACTGTACTTAAACACGCTACGTTTAAAATAACACATCCCTTTATTTTTCAAAGAAAATTTGAGATCCTCAACCGCCTGGGTTGGAACGAAAGCACAAAAAACAATGGTGCACTTGTGCACCGGGCCTAAACCATGAAGTTTTTGTTGTTGGTCAGGTACGATGCTTTGCTTGCTAAGTCTGCCTCTCCGATTGATAAATTGTAATAGAGCTCGTCGAAATATGAAAACAAAGATCCAACTTAAACACTCAAATAAAATGAAGCTTAAGCTTTGAGCTTAAAACAAAGAACCCATATGGATCAAGCACAAACGAGCAAAACTTTGAATGATTTTGGAGAATATCACTTACATGTTCGCTCGCTTTGGACGCTCACGAGACTATGACTACTGGGACTTTTGAATGCAAACGCTTCTCGAATTTTCGTGAATGCATACTGTAAAATTGCTAATAAGTTCTACTTGTTTAGATCCAAAGCGCAAATCTATGATGTTTGAGGGAAACACACCTTGAGCTTTTTAAAAGATCGTGATTCCTGGCTAATATTCCGTATGCCATAATCAGAATTATCAAACTGATCCAATCCTTTGTAAAGAGCCCTCAAATTTCAGAATTTGTTAAAGTTAGAAAAGGAGAGATTTCTTGTAAAACAAGAGTCTTACATTAGCAAGAATTCTAGCTTTACAACTCTCGCATGCCCTCTACAAAGCAGGGATCCTCACGAGTAGCTGGGGTGCCCCGCTCAAACTCAAGAGCCTCCTAAACCTGAGATGGTTGCTCACATGGGTCCGATCTGCCCCAAAACCCCCGCTCACCAACTCCCCGTGGCATCGAACCCAATCGAGCTCCCCACGCTTGTTATGGGATCCACCATACGTAAGTTTCCGGCCAAACTCAAGCAGCCTCCTAAAACTCCGATTGTTGTCTACCGTCCGATCTCACTAAACTCCTCGCCACCGAACTCCTCGTGTACTTGAACCCAACGAGATAGCCTTCCACCAGATCAAATCTCAACCATTAATTGAAATGATCAACCCGCCTTTGAATTTGTGGGCTAATCCACTTTGCTAATAACTTTATGTAATATAGGATAGTTTTAGGTTACAAATCATGAAATCTTGTTTGATATTCTTCTTCTCTTTGCATCAAGGAAGAGATCGAAGCCGCTTCAACTAAAAAGGAATATGCAAATATGCTATTGTGGAGCACTATTTCCATTAGTGAGTGGGTGGTGGATGAAGCTCAGATGCGTGATGGTAGTCATAGATTATTAACCAGTCAGCTGATGATACTCTCTCTTCTTGTGCGTAAGAGAGGAATTTATGAATGAAGGGCTCATTTGATACTTTCTCCTTGGCCTGTGCATTCTTCTCTCGACCAGTAAATGCCTGATTATGCTCAAACACCCCTCCTCCCCCTTGTTTGCCTCATTCCCTTGGAAGGTGCCTCTGCACAGTGTACTGTCGCTGGGTATTCCCTCGGAGGGGATGTTTCATGGGGAGGGTGTGGGATTCCAGCCCCCAATTGGTGGAAGGTAGCAAGCTGGGTTCACAGGTAGGATCACTATTGCTGCTCAAGATTTTGTAGCACTCATGTATACAAGATCCGCAATGTTGCTATTCTCAAGGTAAGATACAGCTTGATAGGATTGTTCAAATTTGTGGGCGGGATGATGAAGGGGCGGTTGTTAAAGTGGCTTGTGAGGTTCCACTTCCGGAGGATGGGGGCTGGCCATCCTGGATTTAGCATCGCATAGTAAGGTGTTGGTCTCTAAGTTTCTACTGGAAAGGCCTGCAAGATGGAGCATCTTTCCCTGTACGGTCATGTTGGTACTTTTCTGCTACTAGGGAAGTGCTGGAAAGCTGGGTCGCCAGGCATGTGAGTTGCCTGGGCACGTTGTATGGTCTCCCGCCTTTCCCACATGCATCCCCTTTCTCATGGGGTGTTGTGGGCTTGGGACTATGTGCGGCCCGCTCTTTCAGCCCAGATTATGCCTCAGTTTATCACCACTTCTCCTTTCTTGTGGGTCTTCACCGCACTCTGCCCTTACCACTGCAGACAGTTTCCTGGACGCAGTTCCTGAGGCGTGGCCACAGTGCTCACCCTTGGAGGATTGGTATTGGGGTGGTCACCAGCTTCGTGGGAGTTCTTTCAGCATTATGAAATTTGAGATCTCATTTCATCCCCATAAGAATCCTCCAATGGAATGTGGCTGCCCTCTATTAACTCCAATTAATGCAGCACCAACAACTTCATTGTTCTTGTTTTTTCCCATAATCTTTTGATCCACGGGTCAAAAACGCTATGCTGCTTTGTTGCATTAGATGCTAATGAAAAGATCTTTCCAACGTATATATAGTTATGTGATGTATTTCAACATGCTTTATATGTTGTTAACCTTAAAAAATATGATTTTTTTGCTTATTTTATATATATTTATATCAGAAAAGATGTATGAATGGATATACTAGATAGATTCTTGTGAAGACGCAACCCATTGCTACAAAAAAAGTTTTGAATCGGAGTTCCGGATCAAAAGTTATAATGGAAAAATGATACTACGTAAGAAGCGTAAATCGCGACACATAGTCACATAATAATCGGAATGAGAGATACTGAGCTCTTCTCTATTGACAGCTTTAAAGTTGACATGGCATTTTAAGCATGTAATGGGACAAAATGTGGATCTCATTTTCCTCTAATGCTCACTACCAAGGGCAAAGTGACTGGGCTATCTCGGGAACAAGTGGCGGAGTATTCACACACATACCTATAGTCCTCGTGATGATGTGGTGGTGCGTGTTTGAAAGGTTCATCCAGATGTTGTATCTTCTTGTTTTAGGCGTCTTGTTACCGGTGTTGGCTATTCATGACACCGCCTCTTCCCAAGTGGTCGCTGCAGCTTCCTGCCTCATGGCGCCCGGCTTGGACGGGACATGGAGCTCACTTCCTCCAATCAAGGTTAGTGCTCTGCAAGGTGGTCAGACGTAAGGGAATGTCCTTGTGAGTCATTTAGTTGTGGTGTGAGCCCTCTTGCCCTTTGTTGTGGCCTTCATCGTGAGATCGTGAGTATTGTCTCGGGTTTTATGCCTCATCATAAAGTCATTTCGGATTGGGGTCAGGGCTCTATTTCGTAAGATTGACTAGCCACTGTCGCCTAAGTGTGTATCCTCGTGCTGGCTGCTCAGTGCGCAGAAGCCTCGTATCCGTGTGTGTGTGTGCTTGTTGGTGTAGTTGATTGGAAGGGCAGATTGTGGATCTTTCAGATTCACTGCACTCTCCTCGATTCCCGACCTGTGTACAAGCTATTTCAAAGCTTCTCGTGTTCTTCTACAGAGTTGCGTAGCTTCTTTGTGAGTTTGTGGAGTGTCGAGGTATCACTGCCTCTTTGGGGCGCTTCTTTCTCCTCACTTGCATTGTAACACACCATTCTTTAATATATTGATGACACAATTCTTCAAAAAAAAAAGAGTTGTTAATGGATGTAACTGGATAAAGGTGCTAGCTTGGTCATAAATTTTTAAATCTGGATTTAATAATATGCCGTATAGATCTCATTTCATTTGCAATAGACCGTTGTGTATATTCGATGAAGTGCCTTGTTTCTAGCTTTGAACCTTGCATTTTGAAATATATACAGGATGTGTTATTTGAAAAGGATCAGGCATTTAATTTGTAATGTGTATTATTTAGTCTTTCCATCCTATTCTGGCTTTTATACTTATGCCACCCTTTGTGCCTACTTTATTCGCTGTGATTTGCCATGATGACTAACTATTTGACCACTTCTTTTCCAAAGATCATCATCAACATAAATATTAAATCTTGCTACATTAAATGATCCATTGTATATCGTAATCATGCCTGTATAGTACGTTGATTTGATATTTTAAAATATTAGGTGGATGAAGAACAATGACGTAAGATGGTTTTGGGCTTACCATCATTTTTTTTTCCGCATGTACATGTGTCTATATGATGCACTGCAATTAAAACTTATTTATAAAGTTTCCATTTGGACCTCTTTTGTGAGCTCATTGATATTCTCAAGGGAGAAGTGCAAGATGAGAAGCTTAGTAGACATCCCAAAATTACCGGTATCCGATAAAGTAGTGAGTACACTTATTTTACCCACCATTGTGGGATGAATTAATTTCGCCAATTATCTTATCTTTTAAAATGGGATTACATATTTCAGGTTGGAATATCGAAGTACACCGCATGCGTTTTCCGCAGACCTTTTTTCTCTGATCTCTACTATTTTTTGCGTTCAAATTTTGTTTCGCCGAAAGGCAATGGCGCATCGTACGCCCATAGCCGGCCTTTATCATCGCTTTTAATTTATTAGATTTGGCGCTATCCTCAGGCTCCTTCCGACCAGAGGTTATATAGCTTCTTTTCTTCAGCTTAAGCTTGCACCATTACTCGAACTGCTTAAAAATTTAGAGCCACCACTTTGTTTGCACCATGAGCTATGACCCAAGTAAACCTAGCTAACGCCTTGCAATTTTATCTTAAAATGCTCTTCATCTTGGTGATACCCCAGATCTCCTTTGTACTTGAAGGCAAGTTCTTCTCCATTTTATGTACATGACTGGTTCATTTTAGATCATCTTGGGGTTTAAAAGTAGCAGGGAAGCTGTGGATTCAAGACATGGCTTAAGTCAACCAAGTAATCGGGCTGATATCTAAAGGCCATCTTAAGGATTCATATATGGGTCTGGTTAGATATTGGGTATTAAAGCACCATCCGGACCAGAGTCTTGAAGGACTTAAAAAGTTCTCAAAAAGGCAATTTTTACAGTATCGAAATTTTGACGCACCGGTCAGTAGTCATTACGTATGAAAAATTAACAGCCAACTTTTCAAACAAAGCTCACTCCACTCTGAAAAATGCCACACCCATTAAGCGCCATAACTATAATTCGCTTCCTCACCCTCCTTCAAGATTTCTCAAGGAATCGCTTATTATTATGGGCTTTCTTCATAACCTATCCATTCTCCATCTGTGTACATATGATAATTCCAGAGCGATTTTTTGTAGCTATTGTGTTTCAAATTACTTCCCTAAGGATGTATTGAGCATTTTACAAACCTCTCTCATGATTTGTTTTATCTATGCTACTGCTCATATTCGGTAAAGAATTGTGGTATTGCATCATAAACGGAGTAGTTATAGGTTAGGCCCTTTGGTTAACATGGATGCTTGAATAAAATTTCACCATAGGAAACAATGAAAGTATAAAGACCCTTAAATCTTGGAAAAGAAGAGCTGGCCATGATTCTGATTTCTAGCAAAACATTAGAAACATTCGCCAAAGATAACTAATCTTGCACTCATTATATTCTGCTCACCTTCAATTGAAGTTTACAATTAATTTAGGTAGTCCGGACCCCACGTTGCTGCTTAGTCCATTGCGGTTTGTGGTGCTTGAGAGCAACGCGATGGATCCATTTTAGCAAATTGCTTCCGAATGATGAGCTGATGGCTACTCCAAAATCAAATTTGGGGCGTAACTGTAATCGGCGTAAATAAGGTGGCTGGCGAGAGTTAATAGATTGCTATGGCGGAAGTTAGCTGATCCGTGTTGTACCCTCGAACAGAGACTTTCAAAGACGCCTGTGACAACACACCCATTAACACGATCTAGTTTGATCAATCAAAGACGATTTAATGTTCACCTTAAATCTTCTCCGAAACGGGCTTCTAGAGAAGAAGGCAACGACACTGGAAAAGAGATAGGAGAGGGAGAAAGAAAATATCCAGCCTCAAGTTGACAGCTGCTTGAGTGCTAGAAGGTCAAGAATTATCCAAGAGTTTGACGATTATTTCAATAATATCACAGCCTTTGAACAGTGACAAGGCAATCAGTACAATTCAGGAAGGAGTTAGAAGAAGAAATTGCCATCGAGGTGGATTTTAGTTGGTCGAAGCAAGATCATTTTTCAAGATACCTAATCAAGAAAAAAGAAACTAAGGAAGACAGATATATGCAAGTCCATTGCAAATGGTATCTCTCAATAGCAACAAACCAACCAGCCTCGTATGCACGCCTCCCTTCATGTATATTAAATCATGTTTGAGAATTTCACATAAGTTCCTCGGGATAGAACACATGAGTCTCAATTACATGTAGCTATGAGAAAGTTTGTTACAAAAGATGGGGAAAGAATTGATCATCCAATAGCTAACCGCCAGAAATTTCTCGTAATTATTATGCTTTATATGTTTCGCATCGCTTTGTTCGGCCAACATTAGATTATTTTTAATTTTTAAACCTCATATTTCCTGGGTTTACGAGGAAGTTGCAATTTTACCTTCAAAAGAATTAATGAAAATGAAGACTTTCATGTACCCACATTTGAATTGATGAAGCCATCTTTTGGTGAGGCGCTTAAAGAAAGAGAGATCCATACGCCAATACGCACATGCACTTTTTGAGTATGGATGCAAGACTCAACAAAATCCTAATGGGTATCCAAATGGGTGTACAAAAGAACAATCAACAGTTGCTTGTAGATGGTAACTTCAGAGCAAGAACCATGTCGGCAACCACTAGTGATTTTGAGTAAATGGTCTGCTCTAAAGAAGAAGCATAAAGTAGCCTGCACAAACATCAATGTCTCTGCATGGCACGCAAGGATTGTGGGGCCGGAAAGTGCTGCACTCTTAAAGTTTGTCTCTTCCAATATTATGACAAGCCGCAAAGATATTACCGCCAAAGAACTTTAATTAGGCAGTAGTGTTTGCTTTTTTGTCCTATGGAGAAGAGTTGAAAACTGATTACACAGGAGGAAATAGTCTCTAAAAGGTATTCATTAATAACGAATTTGTGTTCAGAACATGCTTTTAAACAAACCGCAAACTCGAGGTAAATGTTCATGGTTTGAAATCAGCAAGAAGTTGGATACATGAAGGAGACTTAAACAAGAAAAAAATGGGAGGAGGAAACCAGCAAAGTAGCAAGACTTGGTATACAGAACGAGTCAAATTATGAAGTGCTCTAAGATAATGCAGGTACAGCTTTTTATCACACACAATTATGTGGCATCAAACAACAGATGTCGATATCTTCAAGATGCAATTGTCTCAGAATTGACTTGATGAAAATTACAGCTTTAAATCTGAGGGAGGGTACAATCTTGCCACCGGGCACAGATCAAAGCCCCACTCGTTCATATAAGTGGTTTTAACTACATACTCAAAATGCATGGGCTATTACATGTGCTGCATGTGCCGATCGCCTCCTCATTGCTCTTTCAAACTCTTCACCGCCTCTTCCATAGCCCTTCTTCATTGCCCCTTCAAAAATCATGAGTATTTTCTATTACAAAGGATATAATGAGTATATTAGTGATGCAAATGATGATGGCATAAATTATTTGGTGAAGTGTTTAGAAGGTGGCCAGATGGTCAAAAAACCGGGTAGGTCAATAAAAAGTACTGCTAGACATGCAAACCCAAGCCGAGACAGAGAGATGGTGTTAAAGAGGCGTAGTGAGAAGAAAGGTGATAAGTCGGGAAAAGAAAGAAGAAGACAATGAGACCCTGAAGGAGACCATCAAAGACTAACGAGAGAAATTATAAAGGAAGTGCACTTTTTATATTTCAGATGACAGAGCATAGCAATCGAGTTTGTACAACATTGCTTGAAAGTAATATGCCGACCA